>CM060972.1:101670931-102343431 GCA_030765045.1 Tenodera sinensis
TGCGATAAGCTAACGTAAACAGCTGGGCAGTTTCACATTCTTTCCAATACACCTCATGGTTTTGCCAAGTAGTACAGCTATACATTTTATTTCTAATGAAAATATCTTAAAGATGTGGTCGATACCTACTTATTTTAATAAAAATCGTTAAAGCCATTTTCGAGAAAATCAAAATTTTCGAAAAATTTTACATGTAAAGGGTAGTTTAGAGCAGTGGTATTCAACCTTTTTCTCCACCCCAAAGACAATTTTCCATTTCTGCGTGTGTCCCTAGACTTAGCCCTAGAGTTATCCTTAATTCAAATTATGCATAACTATGCCTAAAATAGATTATAATATTTATAACTTATTTAATACTACACAAAGAAGGATTAAATTAAATTTTACATACCCCTATGACGTCTTCGCGTACACTGTTTTACAGTGGAGGAATTTTCTTCAAAATCTTCGTGTCGCATCCTTAAAAGATATTAAACTTAAATACTAACTTTGGTTTTTAACCGACTTTTTGTTTTTGAGTTATGCTGTTCACAGACAGTCACACATGCAGACCACAAGGACCTTTTTCTAAAAATGTTTTTTTTTTTTTATTCGGGGGGGGGGGGGGGCTTCAAAACTTATATTCCAGTTGAAATCTCGGCATTGATTTTTTTGGGTGGAATACAATACTTTCTCTACTTACTATACGTAGTAGACAAAGTAAAAATGCTTTCTTTTGGGTGGAATACAACTTCCTCTCACTGCCGGTGCTATAGAAAGTAAACTGAATTAGGAAAGTCAACAAAATGTACTTACTTATCTTGGTTTGGAATCGTGGCAGCTCTAGCTGGGAAGCGTGGAGACTTCTTTCTTCAGAAGCCGCATTTCGCTAAGCTCTGCGGCTATGATGCAGCTAGTGCACGAAAATGGGGAATGGAACTGCAACGAGAAGTGATCGAAACATGGTACCTGGCGCGCGCTATCACGTCTTAGCACCGAATGGGTTGAATATGTCACCACCAGGATTTCTGAAATTGCATAAAGCGCTTTATCTTACCTTTTTGTTTCACTTAAACCTAGACTGTGGTTTAATTACAAGACTCTATCCAAATAATTACGACAGACCACGTCCAATGAGCAGCCAGTACCTACTAAAGGACGGGGTAAACAGGATTTTCAGGCACGTTAAGGATTTGATAGGGAATGTTAAAACAGATTTCCACCTTTATACCTCACTAGAAAACATTTGAGACAGTTAAAACGCATCCATATCAAAACTTACGTAATTTACTTATATTGATTTCTGCATATTATTTTAAACAAACATCAGAAACATGAGTGCCTATGAACACGAAAATGCCAAACACCATGTTGGTTCAAATCGCAAACAAAAACTCTGACGTGTTGCATTCACATGACTTTCTCCATTCACTCTTTTACCCTTTGCGTAAGTTTTTGTTTTACCTGCTTCTTGTTAATCCAGAAAAGCTTTCATTACACATTTGTTGTAGCCTTAAGGAAGACACAGTAGGCTAAAGCGATAGTCAGATTTTTATTAAACGATCGCTATATAAAATTAGATGCTCTTTGCATGATCACAAAAAATGAATATCAATTAAACAATTGAAAACAATTATATCTGTGTTACATTTGTGCCGCTTTCTCTACCAACTACTGTTAATTTACATGTATGTTCTACTATTTTTTACGAAAGCTCATTTTCTATCTCTGTAACATGTCATTTTAATTAAAATCGTTAGAGCCATTTTCAAGGAAATAAGAATTTTCGAAAAATTTTCCATGTAAAGGGTAGTTTAGGATGGGGCTATTTTCTTCAAAATCTACGTGTCGCATCCTTGAAAGATATTAAACTTAAATACCAACTTTGGTTTTTGACCGAATTTTCGTTTTTGAGTTATTCTGTCAATAGTCTGACAGACAGACAGACAGACAGACAGACAGACAGACAGACAGACAGACACACACACACACACACACACACACACACACACACACACACACACACACAGCCACACATATACGGACCTTTTTCTAAAAATGTTTTTTTATTTAGGGGTCCTCAAAACATATATTTCCGGTGGGTGGGTGGAATACAATACCTACTTGCTCTAGGTACTTTACTATACGGAGCAGAGAAAGTAAAAATGGCTGTTACCACAAAAGCTTGTTTGAAATAAGCTGTACATTTGTTGTAGGTACAAGTTGTACCGTTTTCGTGAAGTATGTTTTTGGCAATATCTTAAGATTTACCAGTTAAACAAAATTATAAAAACTTCTTGCAAATGAAGACCTCCTAGGCTGTTTCCAGAATATGCAAGACATAACATTATTTAACATTTACCTACTATGTATGCCCCGACTTACAAACGGGCCAACTGGACGGGAGAATTTGAGGTGCCGAAAAAATAGGACAAAAATGTGAGGCAAGGGAAAAATAAGTCTTTGAACATGCGATAATGATTTGGGTTTCAAATATGTATTTCAAATTCTTCAATTTAAAGCACAAGGATAGAAAGTGGGCTATACCACGACGCCGCGGGATTAATTAGTTGGTATATTTTAAAGAATGTTTAAGTATTTAAAACAAATAAAGATATATAATTTCTCTGTCTTTGCTTTTGAAAACCTTTGTATAAAACAAAGTAGGTTGGGAAAATAGTATTTTTTGTACTTTATAACAGCCGTATCAAACTGTAACAACACTTATTAAATAAGGACGCGAACATATAGTCTGTGCCTTTAAAAAGCCTCTCGCATTTAATTCATAACGTGGTAATTTAAAATGCTGGTAAGCCTGGGCATGTAGATATGTTTAATAAGATTGAGAAAGTAAAAACTTTCGAAGAAATGTCCATGTAAAGGGGGGGGGGGGGTTCTTGAAAATCTTGGAAGATATTGAACTTATATGCCTAGTTTAGTACGTATTTATCGGACATTCCGTTTTACTTTCTCTACTGGTAAGTAGAATTCGATGCCAAGATTTCACCGGAAACATGTTTCGAGACCCCCTGAATTAAAAAGAAAAACATTATTAGAAAAAAGGTCCATATGTGTGTGTCTCTCTCTCTCTCTCTCTCTCTCTCTCTCTCTGTGTGTGTGTGTGTGTGTGTGTGTGTGTGTGTGTGTGTGTGTGTGTGTGTGTGTGTGTGTGTCAGGCTGTGGACAGCATAACTCAAAAAACGAAAAGTCGGTTAAAAACCAAAGTTAGTATTTAAGTTTAATGTCTTTCAAGGATGCGACACGAAGATTTTGAAGAAAATAGCTCCACCCTAAACTACCCTTTACATGGAAAATTTGATTTTCTTGAAGATAGCTCTAACGATTTTGATTAAAATGCCATGTATTTGAGATATTTTATGGCAAATGAAATGTATATCTTGAATTTTCTGCCTATCGCCTACGTAGTCCTGTTTACTCTAGGTGTCTTTTGAATAACTCGTAAACCGCAAGTTGTTTATCTCAACTAACACGAAGATACAGGAATAATAGTTTGTAAGAATTGTTAGTACAAGAGTAGAGAAAGTCATGTGAGTGCAACACATCAGATTTTTTAGGTATGTTGTTCCTAGATACCAACAGGGAACGTTTTCTAAAAATGCCTTCTTTTGGGATTAGGGTACCTAAAAACAGGTTTTTCTAGTGAAATAATAGTTTTAAATTTTTGGGTCAAACGCAATACTAGAACTTACCATTGAGGGCTTATTTAAATTAATGATTTGAAGCGTTCCCGGTGTTGTTATTGATGATAATTTCTAGGGCTAACAGCCACGTCAAATTTGGGTAACTGCCCAAGCTTTCAGCGGCTAACTCTGCTGCCATCCTCAGGGGAGCTGAAGCTACTGGTTTATTTCTCCCGCGAGTGCTTCAGGGCTTATTTCGTCCTCTTCAGCCAAATAGGACTTCACCTTTTTTCATAAGGGGGCTCATCTTTTTTAGTACTATTATATAATTTTACTAGGACTATCCTTGTCGTCGTGTGTCACTTCAGTAGTTGTACCTATAGCTCTCGCACGAGTCATACTTCCGCTGTCTCAAATCGGGTCATACACTTCCAGGTATTAGAACCTTTGACCCGTAAGTTGTGTCAGTGAATTCCTGCTAATTCACACTACCATTAAACGCTCCTGAAAAAAATTTCCTTACCTCAGCGAGCAAGCGTAATGAAATTATAGCCCCGGCACAACAGCCCATGAAGAGCCAAGTCTTACCGCCCAGCCGCTGCGCCCCCCACCTCGGCCCACTACAGGCGTCATTGGTGAGGTGCAGTACTGGAGGGTGGGACGTGGTCAGCGCCCCGAGCTCTCTCGGCCAGTTATGCGGCCTTCACGACCTGGGGCCGCTACTTTTCCATCAAGTAGGTGAATTGGTCTCCCCGGAACTAACGAGGCTGAGTGCACCCCGTGCCAGACCTCCCAGAGGGGATAAAATCCCCATGCTGGCACAGGGGAACGAACCCGGGTCCTCCGTCAGAGGCAAACGCGCTACCAACTGCGCTACGGAGGCGGTCAAAACCTTATTCGGATAACTTACCCTAAGCGAGATTCGAACTCGCGACCTCTTTAATGTGAGGCAGGCATGCTAACCATCACGCTACAGAGGCGGGCGTAATGAAATTATACTTGATGACTAAAACTATGCTTTTATTCGTATGTTTGGTCAAAATATTACCCAGGCTAAAACGTAATCAAATCTTATTTAAACGTGCAATTCATTTATAGAAGAATAAGCTTCTGCAAGAATTATTAGTTGAAGAATGGGTAGAGAAAGCCATGTAACTATTTACTCTTTCTTTAACTGGCGTCGTATTATCGGCGTGGCTGACCACGATTATCGGACGGTGAATAAACGAAGCGGATGCACAACTGTCGACTTGAACAGTTAATCGAATTCTATCCTTTTAGGACAAAGGAAATCCCAGGATAAAGCCCATCCAGGCATCTCAACCTATATTCGAACCTGGGCCTTCAAAATACGATGCAAAACACTTGAGTATTCCTGTCGGAAAAGTCGGTAAGTTTGTTTTGAATAGAGAAGTTTTCGCCGCCGAATTATATCACAACAATGATAACGCTAATATTCCTAAGAGCAAACAAATAGATAACAAAGTTTGAGGACATCCGCGACTTGGTATTTTTCTTAAAAACCACTAAGTATAGGTAAGAAATGTACAATTCCACGCGAAACCTCCATAAAATATGTATATACCAAATTTATACCATTCTTATATAGGTAACAACAATCAACTGTTAGCTGATTGGCTGCCGCGTTTTCGAAATGAAGCCACATATCGTTCTGTGCCTCACAGTTAAAGAAACAGTTGGGCTATAGGAAGTGCAACGCTCAGGAGAACTCTTATAATCAGCGTAATGATGGTGATTGGAACCGTTGACTATACAGAACATCTGGGAAGTAAGTAGTTAACTTCGTTGCATGCATATAACGCAAAAAAATGCTAAATGAATGGAGTAATTTAATATTTATATGCAGTTTCTTTGTGAGGACATTATCTACAACAATAATTCGGGCATGACTTTTCTTTCTCGTGGTCATTTTTGTTATAGTTTATTTATTACACAAACAAGCAGTATATGATATTAATACAGAGCAAATTTCCAAACAGTAGGTAATTCCAGCAAAGACGTGCACACACAATGAAGGATTTATATTTTCCAGAGACATTGCTATAATAGCACTTTCATGAGATTCTTGCAGAATAAAGAGAACTTCAGAGGCTATTCCGTGAAAATTCAAAATCTTTGCATCCATTTTAGAGAAAATCAAAATTTTTTTAAAGTTTTCATGTAAAGGATAGTTTAGAGTGGGAGGGGGTAGTTTTTAAAATCGTTGTGTCGCATCCTTAGAAGATGTTGAACTTACATACCTATACTCTGTTCATCTAGAGATTAGAGGAGATATAAACAAAGCACCGATTTGTATCACTCCGCGGCCACGTGCTTTCACAATGATGCAACACGGTTACCTACCGCTACGCGTAGGTATAATATGCATTTTACACTACTAAAAGGATATATTTACTTGATCCAAATAACATGCAGCACATGGAAATTAACTGCTACTTACGTCATCTCTGTCCACAATAACACTTTTTCATTTCCTGCTCACAATCTTGAAACCAATCTCCAGAAGCAGCTTGTGGAGGGAGGTTAGTTTTAAATCTGGAAGATCGGGATCAGAGTTAACTGCCAACAGCACTTTGTTTAAGGCGGGGGTTCATTGTTAACAAAGAACTGGTGAACTTTTCGACAGATTGCAGATCTCACACTCCAAATTCGTCGCAAACTACATCTACCATTTATCTAGCACGTGGTCGTTTTTACCGGTATCTTCACCAACTGACGATTTTTCTTTGCGTGTACTGTAAATACTTGCAACTGACACACCACTAAACTCGGATGTTAATTTCATCACGTCTTCGATAGCAAGTTCAGGATATTTCTCGTAGAACTTGTTAAATATGTTCAATATTGTTGTCTTTTCACCACTTCGCAACGGTTTGCCGCATTTATGTTTTACAAAACTCACTTGTTCCGCCATGTTACTTTCATACTGAATAATGCGCGCGCAGAATGAATTAGGCTGGTTACAAATTCACTTAACTGCGTATTCTTACAGTTTAACTATGCTTAGTACACTTAGTTCATGCTTTAGCAAACATTAAATGACATTTCAGACCTCAGTAACATTATTTCTTCAAGGGACTATTTACACGGCGAAAGCGTCAAGAGGGCGCGCTGTCGTCAAAACGCACGTGGCTTTGTTTACGTCTCCTCTAATCTCTAGATGAACAGAGTATAGTTTTGATTGGCTCTTCTTTAGAAAAGGTGACTTAGCACTTGCCGGCCAGATTCTAAGTCCGAAGTTACTTACTGCGCGCAACTTCGGCAACTTTCGTTAGAATTCGTGCACACTGCTGAAATTCTGACCAAGTGCTCGCATCACCCTTTCTAAAGAATATCCGTTTTGATTTTAACTGATGTTTCTTTTTGGGATATACACCCACGCGCACACACACACATACACACACACACACACACACACACACACACACACACACACAAACGGACCTTTATCTGAAAACTGTTTTCTTTGTATTCAGTGGGGCTCCAAACCTATTTCCAGTGGAATCCCTACATTGAATTTTTTCTTCTTCACCTGATTAGCTTCCCCTTATGTAGGACTTTCATCCCCTAGAACTTGCAAGCCAGTGCCTAGGGTCAGACGCCTGTCGGGGAGCCTCTGGACTTAACAGAGTGAACACCTGGAAGCAGGTGGTCAGCCAAGCACCAATTATGAGAGTGAGGAAGAGGATGATATGAAATGCAGGTGAAATTGATTATTTAAAAGATAATAATGGAACAATTGGTGGAATGAGTGGCGGGGGAAACTGGAGAACCTGGAGAAAGCCCACCCAGATGGCGCTTTGTCCACCATGAATACCACATGCTGGTCCCTGGAATCGAACCTGGGCTGCCTAGGTGGAAGCGAATGCTCTAACCGCTTGGCTATGACACTGCCCTACATTGAATTTGGGTAAAATACATTACTTCTCCAACTTCCTATACTTAATAGAGAAAAGAGAAGCATATCTCTTTAACTTCTAGAATAATTTGGATATAAACAAGACAGTCTTGTTTTGGACGCCGGAGCCTGTTTTTTCACAGCTTTGACTTCCCTGAAGATGCCGGACAAAGTTTTCGGCAAAACAGAGAATAAAACTACTGGACCACGGCCTACAAGCCCAGAAAGAATGCATAATGGAATTAGCAACGCCGGCCGTGAAAGCCTTAGCATTTATGATACATACAAAGTTGTTTATACATTACTTCAGTCAAAATAATGATAACCCAGTTCATCTTCCATATACTCCTTAATTGATTAATATGCTTTTCTGCAAATGTTTTACAGATCGTTAGAAGCTATTTTTATTATGCATTTCCCTAAAACTCTGTGGCAATTTATTATATATTTTAATCCCCATATACTCTGGACTCGTTTCAAACATTGGTAGTCTGTGTGCAGGTTATTTTATGTCCCTTTTCCCTCTTATGCTGTATTCATGTTGATTGCTTTGGAAGCTGTCATAATTTTCGTGGACATATATTACTATGTTATACATATACAGATAAGGTTGGGTCAGGATTCTTAATGTTTTGAACAGTGGCCAGCAAAAAACTCTGAAACTTGAGTGGGTCATTATCCGTATAATTTTATTTTGAATTTGAAAAATTCTATTACATCCCATTGCATTGTATTTGAGCAGCATAAGTCAAGGAAGAAATGTTGGATAAATACTAATGTTGGCATTTTCGTTCAGTATCTTCCAAAGATATGATACAAAGAATTTCAAGAAGGCCACATTTCAAATGACCAATTCCATTGAAATGTTTTCAAACATTTTTAATTTCTCAAAAAATTGCTTTTGACTTTTTGTGTTAAAAATACATGCACTGTTTGTTTTGACATTAAGGAGCAGATTGCAATTAGTACTCTTGTTACAGCATTACCAATGAATACTACAACACAACAACCTATGGAGAGTGTGTCACCGAGCGTGGGTTTACAAGCTCAACTGATGCTTCTGCAGCTTTTGACCCAAGTGAAGTCTTTGCAAGAAACATGTAAGCATAATAATGAGACCTCATCTGGGGAGGAGGCCCTCAGAACACTTGCAAGGGATGCCATTGAGAGGGAACAGGATACAAAGAGACAGTTGGAGACTCTGGAGAGCACCAGTAAAAAAACAGTGATTAACCTCACTGCAGAGGTATGTATGTGTCATAAGACACAATAACATTTTGTTACACAATAAACAACATTGCAGCTGCATGTGATATTGGAGTTTTGTACAGTATGTTTACTACAAAACTTGTCTGATAGGCACACAGTCAATATCCCGGACATGTACTGCATGACTTGGCCAGCAGGTGTACAGCCCATATCCTGAACATGTACTGCATGACTTGGCCAGCAGGTGTACAGCCCATATCCCGGACATGTACCGCATGACTTGGCCAGCAGGTGTACAGCCCATATCCCGAACATGTACTGCATGACTTGGCCAGCAGGTGTACAGCCCATATCCCGAACATGTACTGCATGACTTGGCCAGCAGGTGCACAGCCCATATCCTGGTCACATACTGCACGACTTGGCCAGCAGGTGCACAGCCCATATCCTGGACACATACTGCACGACTTGGCCAGCAGGTGCACAGCCCATATCCTGGACACATACTGCACGACTTGGCCAGCAGGTGCACAGCCCATATCCTGGACACATACTGCATGACTTGGCCAGCAGGTGCACAGCCCATATCCTGGACACATACTGCACGACTTGGACAGCAGGTGTACAGCCTATATCCTGGACACATACTGCACGACTTGGCCAGCAGGTGCACAGCCCATCTCCTGGACACATACTGCACGACTTGGCCAGCAGGTGCACAGCCCATCTCCTGGACACATACTGCACGACTTGGCCAGCAGGTGCACAGCCCATATCCTGGACACATACTGCACGACTTGGACAGCAGGTGCACAGCCCATATCCTGGACACATACTGCACGACTTGGCCAGCAGGTGCACAGCCCATATCCTGGACACATACTGCACAACTTGGCCAGCAGGTGCACAGCCCATATCCTGGACACATACTGCACGACTTGGCCAGCAGGTGCACAGCCCATCTCCTGGACACATACTGCACGACTTGGCCAGCAGGTGCACAGCCCATATCCTGGACACATACTGCATGATGTGGCCAGCAGGTGCACAGCCCATCTCCTGGACACATACTGCACGACTTGGCCAGCAGGTGCACAGCCCATATCCTGGACACATACTGCACGACTTGGCCAGCAGGTGTACAGCCCATATCCCGGACACGTACTGCATGATGTGGCCAGCAGGTGTACAGCCCATATCCCGGACACGTACTGCATGATGTGGCCAGCAGGTGTACAGCCCGTATCCCAGACACATACTGCATGATGTGGCCAGCAGGTGTACAGCCCGTATTCCGGACACATACTGCAAGATGTGGCCAGCAGGTGTACAGCCCGTATCCCGGACACATACTGGATGATGTGGCCAACAGGTGCACAGCCCATATCCTGGACACATACTGCACGACTTGGCCAGCAGGTGCACAGCCCATATCCTGGACACATACTGCACGACTTGGCCAGCAGGTGCACAGCCCATATCCCAGACACATACTGCACGACTTGGCCATCAGGTGCACAGCCCATATCCTGGACACATACTGCATGATGTGGCCAGCAGGTGCACAGCCCATATCCTGGACACATACTGCACGACTTGGACAGCAGGTGTACAGCCCATATCCTGGACACATACTGCATGATGTGGCCAGCAGGTGCACAGCCCATATCCTGGACACATACTGCACGACTTGGCCAGCAGGTGCACAGCCCATATCCTGGACACATACTGCACGACTTGGACAGCAGGTGCACAGCCCATATCCCAGACACATACTGCACGACTTGGCCAGCAGGTGCACAGCCCATATCCTGGACACATACTGCACGACTTGGCCAGCAGGTGCACAGCCCATATCCTGGACACATACTGCACGACTTGGACAGCAGGTGCACAGCCCATATCCCAGGCTCATACTGCACGACTTGGACAGCAGGTGCACAGCCTATATCCTGGACACATACTGCACGACTTGGACAGCTGGTGCACAGCCCATATCCCAGACACATACTGCACGACTTGGCCAGCAGGTGCACAGCCCATATCCTGGACACATACTGCATGACTTGGACAGCAGGTGCACAGCCCATATCCCAGGCTCATACTGCACGACTTGGACAGCAGGTGCACAGCCTATATCCCGGACACATACTGCATGATGTGGCCAGCAGGTGTACAGCCCATATCCAGAACATGTACTGCATGACTTGGACAGCAGGTGTACAGCCCATATCCCGGACACATACTGCATGATGTGGCCAGCAGGTGTACAGCCCATATCCTGAACATGTACTGCATGACTTGGACAGCAGGTGCACAGCCTATATCCCGGACACATACTGCATGATGTGGCCAGCAGGTGTACAGCCCATATCCCGGACACATACTGCAGGATGTGGCCAGCAGGTGTACAGCCCATATCCCGAACATGTACTGCATGACTTGGCCAGCAGGTGCACAGCCTATATCCCGGACACATACTGCATGATGTGGCCAGCAGGTGTACAGCCCATATACCGGACACATATTGCATGATGTGGCCAGCAGGTGTACAGCCCGTATCCCGAACATGTACTGCATGACTTGGACAGCAGGTGCACAGCCCATATCCCGGACACATACTGCATGATGTGGCCAGCAGGTGTACAGCCCGTATCCCAGACACATACTGCATGATGTAACCAGCAGGTGCACAGCCCATATCCTGGACACATACTGCATGATGTGGCCAGCAGGTGCACAGCCCATATCCCGGACACATACTGCATGATGTGGCCAGCAGGTGTACAGCCCATATCCTGGACACATACTGCACAATGTAGCCAGGAGGTGTACAGCCCATATCCTGGACACATACTGCATGATGTGGCCAGCAGGTGTACAGACCATATCCCGGACACATACTGCATGATGTGGCCAGCAGGTGTACAGCCCATATCCTGGACACATACTGCACAATGTAGCCAGGAGGTGTACAGCCCATATCCTGGACACATACTGCATGATGTGGCCAGCAGGTGTACAGCCCATATCCTGGACACATACTGCATGATGTGGCCAGCAGGTGTACAGCCCATATCCCGGACACATACTGCATGATGTGGCCAGCAGGTGCACAGCCCATATCCTGGACACATACTGCATGATGTGGCCAGCAGGTGCACAGCCCATATGCTGGACACATACTGCACGATGTAGCCAGCAACAGTCCATATCCTGGACACATACTGCATGATGTGGCCAGCAGGTGTACAGCCCATATCCTGGACACATACTGCATGATGTGGCCAGCAGGTGTACAGCCCATATCCCGGACACATACTGCACGACTTGGCCAGCAGATGTACAGCCTATATCCCGGACACATACTGCAGACTTGGCCAGCAGGTGCACAGGCCATATCCCGGACACATACTGCACGACTTGGCCAGCAGGTGTACAGCCTATATCCCGGACACATACTGCAGACTTGGCCAGCAGGTGCACAGCCCATATCCCGGACACATACTGCAGACTTGGCTAGCAGGCGCATGGTCTGGCTACCTGATCACATATGCATGGACATCAAATAAAATCTCAAGTCATAACAAAAATTACCAAAATAAAGCCAAAACATAAGAGGTAGAACTGGAACTTAAAAATTCAATGCCACAACTGGGATTTGAACCACAGACCTTCCGCTTGCCGGGCGGACGCTCTAACCACTGAGCTATTGTGACAAACTGCCAGAATGGCATTAAATTCTCAAGCCAGTTCGTATTTCTCCTGGTAAACCACAAAGGCAGTCTCACATCAGAGACAATTACCCCAATGGTGACTTACTATTGCTAGTACTTTATATCTCAGGATTAAATAACCTTCACATGGTAATTATAATTTATTTATGCCAACAAACTTACTGTTGGTGTTTTTAAACACACAAGCCGTGTGTGGGCAAAGTTTAAGAGGTAGAACTGGAACTTAAAAATTCAATGCCACAACTGGGATTTGAACCACAGACCTTCCGCTTGCCGGGCGGACGCTCTAACCACTGAGCTATTGTGACAAACTGCCAGAATGGCATTAAATTCTCACACGGCTTGTGTGTTTAAAAACACCAACAGTAAGTTTGTTGGCATAAATAAATTATAAGCCAAAACATGTTTTATCACAGGAGATGTTGGAAATATTGACCATCTGCATCAACACTTCTAAGGTATCTTCAGAGGAAATTTTCACTCAAACCCATTAGTTCAGCTTCTTAAAGGGGCTTCTATTTTATATTGTCTAGCACTGGCACAAAACCAAAGCCCCAGAATGCCAACAGAACCAATCATGTGTCAGTTCCCACAGCCACAAAGTAGTGATTGGTGTACAGACAACCAATAGGAGATGAGAGGCAGTCTCTCTCACTGATATATAAGCCGGGTGCTCCATCAATCACCCTTTTAAATCCAACACTGTACATCAATACACAAACACAACACCCATAGACACACACATAGCAAAACAATTCATAAAATACATACATAACGCACACACAAGAAGCTACAGAAGAACACTCATAAATACTGCACAAAAGATGAAGACCATACAAGAAACACCAACAGACAAAAACCCTCCCCTTATTACACTCATACATGTATACAATAAATATCAAGAACAAGAAGAACAGAAATTACGAGACCATCTACAACACTTTCAAAACATTTAGACACACAATAAAAAACAAACACACACTAAAAACCCCTAACATACAAAAATACACTATACATACAAAAAATACCAATGAGCCATGCAGCAACATCACAATAAAATAAAAACAAGCAACAAACTCTAGGATCTTCTTTGGGCAGAAGCACATGAACGGAGCCATGGATGTGGAACACGGGAACTGACACAGATATACAAAATATACAAATTACAACACACTACACTACACAATGTCAACAAAAAAGTCACATTATTGCATAGCGTCTTTTTACTTTCTCTGCTGGTAAGTAGGGAAAGTATTGTATTCCACCCAAAAATTTGATGCTGAGATTTCACTGGATATATATGTTTTGAGACCCCCTGAATAAAAAAAAAAAGCATTTTTAGAAAAAGATCCGTGTGTGTGTCTGTCTGTGGACAGTATAACTCAAAAACAAAAAGTATGTTAAAAACCAAAGTTGGTATTTAAGGTTAATGTCTTTCAAGGATGCGACACAAAGATTTTGAAGGAAATAGCCCCACCCTAAACTACTCTTTACATGGAAAATGGCGGCGCTGTGGCCGAGCGGTTAGCACGCTCGCCTACCACCTAGGCAGCCCGGGTTCGATCCCAGGGACCCGCATGTGGTATTCGTGGTGGACGAAGCAGCGTCAGGGTGGGTTTTCTCCGGGTGCTCCGGTTTCCCCCGCCATCTCATTCCACCGGTGCTCCATCTTCATTCCATGTATCATCAGTGTCACCGCCTGTGGTGCCGTAGTAGTAAAAGCGGGCGTTAAACACTACTACTACAACAACATGGAAAATTGTTCGAAAATGTTGATTTTCTTCAAAATGGCTCTAATAATTTTGATTAAAATGTCATATGTCTGAGATATTTTTATGACAAATGAAATGTATATCTTGAATTTTCTGGCTATAGCCTCTGCAATAATAATTGTATTTACTCTGGACAACTTTTGCATAACTGGTAAACTGTTAGAGATAGGCCAAATCATACTATACAAAAACATGTAGATATTGCTAAAATACACAATATATGTCCAAATAAATTTTCTTGTACGGTGAACCATTTCGGAGATATTCCTTGTTATGTGTGTGACTTTCGAAAAACTTAAAACTTTTGTGAAATGGAACATCGTTTATTTTCTTATATTTTAAGTGTGCAAAGAGAACGGAATCTCAAAGCTGTAAAAGATTTGACAATCGCTCAAAGCCTACTGTATTTTAATATTCCCCTTGTACCCACAATGAAATAAGCAATAAGATAATTTGTACAAATGTAACTAACATGAAGATATATAGGAATAAGAGTTTGTAAGAATGGTTAGTACGAGAGTAGAGAAAGTCATGTGAGTGCAACACATCAGATTTTTTTGTTATTTAGAATGCACTTTCGAATACAAATCATCCATTTTCTTAGGAACTATATCTAAATAACTAAATAAAATTTTGATATAAAAACATCTCATTCCATTTTTGATTACTTTGGTGTTAATAAGTTGGTTGGTTATCATTTAAAAACTACTGTAAAATTGTAATATAGAATATATAATTTAAAAAAATATTATTTTCCTTAATAACCACATTATTGTATTGTAGTGGAACAGAGAACTATCCTATAAAAATGTAAGTCATATCTTAAACAGTTTCTGAGATAGTGGGTCATGAAGTGTTTATCATTTGTGAGGGCATTTATACTCTCCTTATTATTGCATTTTTAATTTTGAGTTACTCAAATTTGATTTCTAATGGCTTGGAGACATATGTGTTTCAGAAATTAAAACCACTCTTTTTTTATGTGGAACAGCTAAATGACACCATACAGCAGCTGAATGTAGCCCAGGAGCTTAACAAAAATCTCTCAGTGTCCCTCAAAAGTAAGGAGGAAGAGATGCAGGAACTACAACAAAAAATAGAAGGATTAGAAAACAGTCGTGCAAAAAAGGTGAGTTGCCCCAAAGCTTGAAAGGTTTCAGATGCAATGGAAATAACATGATGAGCAGTCTTCCCAGTTGTAGATATGTCACAAGTGAAATTACAAGACTTGGATTAATTTGGATTAATTCAATGTTGTGGTGGAGGGGATTTATTATTTTGTTGTTTAACGACGCTGTCAATTGCCAGGATCACATGAGCATTGCTGGTGTGCCAGAATTTCGTCCCATAGGAGTTCTTTTACATGCCAGTAAATCTACTGACATGGAGCTGTTGTTTCTAAGCACACTTAAAAACCATTGATCTGGGCTGGATTTGAGCCCACGACCTTGGGATCAGTAGGCCAGCGTCTAACCAACTGAGCCACCCAGACCGACATGGTGGAAGGGAGAACACATTCTCCTAACAATTATATTCAACATAGAGGGAGTAATCAGTAGTTCCTGCAAATGACAGGTACCTTTGCCAGGACCTTCTAGATACCGGACCTGATACTAGGATTCAAGATGGCGGCCTATGTGGTGGGAACTACTTATAAACAACTCGTCTACAGGCTACGATTTCAACGCAGTAAAATAAAAATGTGGTGTAATAACACGTCTATTTTGTGAATATGGGCTGTGTTAAACACAAAAACACTGTCTTAAACAAAACCTCAATTAAACAAAAAAGAATGACATTTAATATTAAACGATAACCCATGGGCAATGAAATATATGACCTTAAATAGCATTCATGCAGTCTACAGTTTTACATGCCATTATGTAACTGCATTACACACTCAAATTACAAAGAAGATAGACAAAACTGCAAGCAGCATGTTACTTAAATAAAACTCAAGTGTTGACATTGAGTTGACTCAGAATTATTAATCATTGTTTACACTGTTTTTCACACTGTACCATGTACATAATGTTACGCACCTGCACAAAACATATACTGGATGGCTGATATGCAAATGCTGCTATTTAGAATAACCTAAAGCTACCTACTGAATTCAAAAGCTTTAGGGTGGAAGTTTGCGTTTACTTTTACTGAAAACTTATGATTACTCAGTTTGCAACAACATATTACTCAGCACTTCATGACACTTCATTTTGCACGGGGAATCCACAAAAGGAGATGAAAAATTAACCCTAAAACAGCACTGCAAATGAAATATGTGAAATACGTAACCTTAAATCAGCATTGTAAAACAAGTTTAAGAGGTAGAACTGGAACTTAAAAATTCAATGCCACAACTGGGATTTGAACCACAGACCTTCCGCTTGCCGGGCGGACGCTCTACCACTGAGCTATTGTGACAAACTGCCAGAATGGCATTAAATTCTCAAGCCAGTTCGTATTTCTCCTGGTAACTTTGCCCACACACGGCCTGTGTGTTTAAAAACACCAACAGTAAGTTTGTTGGCATAAATAAATAATAATTATTGTAAAACAATTTTGCTATAGTCTACAGTTTTACATGCAGCAACATAACACATTTCTTCTAAACTACAGCTACACATTTAAATTACAAAGACAAAAGATAATGTATAAACACAAGCAGCATACTACTTACGTAGGAGAGCGGCATCTCGAAATTATTGTCTTTCACTATTCACCATGTTATATACACACCGGCAACACACATAACGCTGCAATTTATAGTAATTAAATACTGAATTTACAAGCGTTACGTTGCAATTTACCTTTTGTTTTAACTGAAAGTTTCTCAGTTTTAATTTGCATCCGGGAATGCAACAGTTACGGTGCATTGTCATGTTTGAGGTTAGGTTGAGGTATGACTACAATAACGTACGTTACTGGAACAGTTTTTCTTCAACAACCTCTCACCACTGTAATCGTGACACAAATCGTACTTGCAAACATATAAATTAACCACACTATACGGCTAATGTAGCCATAGTCTTAGATGGAACACAAACATAACCACGTGGAGAGTATACGGCACAGTCAACAAGTTATTAGATTTATTCCCGTTCCCTATACTGCCCAAATAAAAGTTTTTAAGCACTCGCTTTGCTAATATGAAGACAAACTTACGTAGGAATTCTTATAAGAAACAATAACTCAAAGGCATAGAAAACAATATGAAGGATAGCGTGTGGAAACACCTTAGAAATCAGGACCAACAGCTGACGCCATTTTTTTACAACTGGGATGCCAGAGTCAGGTCCGTTAATCCAGACGGTCCTGACCTTTGCTGATCAGTTATATGGTTTGGCCAGTAGTGGGCGGTTTGTGGCTATTGTAACATTTGAGCATACAATATTGTGAGACAGAAATGATAGAATGAATGTGAGACCACAGTGAAACCAAGGGGTCCTTAGTTTTTGACTTAGCTGAGGTTAGGTTAAGGTTAATGTGTGCATATGGATTCAAATAATTGATACCTATATCAGTAACTATGCATTTGCCACCTCTAAAATTGCTATTTCCCTAGGTTACACTAATGGCAGTTAGTGTGATTGGACCAATGCCATCAAGATGAACTGTAATGTGTCTTCAGTTAGCAGTGTTCCAGGTAGAAGTCAGTAAACCATGTGTGTACAATGAGACTGAAACCCTTGGACACGTGCGTGACTTCTGCAGGAAGGGCAAACTTGTTAGAAACAACAGACATCACACAGTACAGGCGGCAATGGCTGATTCATTAAAAGTCAAGAAATATGAGCTCTATGAAATAGTTTGTTCCTCTATCTCCAGCTCCATCAAAAGAGTAGGCATAAAATATGATCGAAGCTTTCCTGGCAATGAACGTATTCAAGATGATCCAGGCTTCGAGTCAGGTGTAGTGATGAAGAGCCATCATCGATTTGGGAGTGTGCATCTCTCCCATCATCAGGATGATAATGACTAACAAGAGTGAAAGGGCCAGTATATGTACTGTCTGCTAGTATGGACTGAGCAGAAAACACCAAGTCTAATCTGGAGGTAATTCAACACTCCGTTAGTATCTGTTTTCTCTTAGCTGGTTGATCTCCAACTTTAAGGTTTCCAGGAGGGACTAAACTGGAATCTGGCATCCCGGTTCAGTGTGCTCTTCTTGGAGAAGATGGACAGTCTCCTTAACCCTCTGTTCCCAGAAACTGCTACATTTTGCCACATTGGTCGTTTCTTTGAAGTTAGCTCTGTGGTCTTTTTCAAAGCTGTGTTCCGCTAGCCCTGACTTTTCAGGCTGCATTAAGTGTATGGACCGTTCATGCTCCTTGACTCTGGTGGAAATGATCCTGCCAGTTTGCCCTATGTATGACGTCCCGCATTCACAGGGATGCGGTATACCCCTGGTACATTAAGGTCCAGTTTGTCCTTTACCGGTCACACTAGGTGTTTGATCTTCAAAGGTAGTTTGTGGATGGTTCTGATATTGTGTTTGGCGAGAATTCTACTGACTCTGCTGGATAGAATATCAGTATATGGGGTGCAGGCAGTGGTGGTTGGCTTGTGTGATGTTGGTTGTGATTGTGGTTTTTCTTTCTTGGCCTTAGAGATTGAGGATTCAATGTCATCTACAGATTAGCCATTTTGGCAGAAAGTGTACCTCAGGTACTGTAGTTCTTGCTTTAGGTGACTGGGATCAGAGATAGATGCAGCTCTGTAGGGCAGAGT
Source organism: Tenodera sinensis (assembly GCA_030765045.1). Classification (NCBI taxonomy): domain Eukaryota; kingdom Metazoa; phylum Arthropoda; class Insecta; order Mantodea; family Mantidae; genus Tenodera; species Tenodera sinensis. The sequence goes on from CM060972.1 coordinate 101,689,920, forward strand.
GTTGAGAACTCTGACCCGTTGTGATTTATGATGGAAACTACGAGCATTCAAATAGAGGTCAGTGTGTGTTGGTTTGCGTCACACTGCATGCCCCGAGGACCATTATTGTTTCTAGAGACCAGAATGTTCAAAAATGGCAGAGTTCCATCCTTCTCCACTTCCATGTTGAACTAAATTAGGGATCGGAGGCTGCAGCAGCCTCCAACTACTGGATTTTCTCTCTACAATTAGGTAGTTGACATTGCAATGGTTTTACTATTCCAGAAAGTGCCTTAAAATGGGCGGCAAATTGTTTATAGCTTTCTTAACTATTTATATGCTTACACCCACTATACACAATATGCATTTTCCTTCCCTAAGGTATTTTTTTATCAGTTAACCAAAATGTAAGCATGGAGCAATTGCCAAAGTGAATTAGGACATGTGTTTGTGGAAACACCTTACCAGTGCCTGGCAGATCTGTGATGAGCCCAGGTGTGACTTCAGGCAAGTACCTGGTTAGGGCTTAACCAATAAGCTAGTTCGAATGTTTCTAAGTTTTTGTGTGTGGTGGTAAGGAGGTAGCTCTAGATGATAAGTTCCTCAGTAGTCTGAGAGGTAGAACTGGAATTTAAAAATTCAATGCCACAACTGGGATTTGAACCACAGACCTTCCACTTACCAGGCGGCTGCTCTAACCATTGAGCTATTGTGACAAACTGCCAGAATGGCATTAAATTCTCAAACCAGTTCGTATTTCTCCTGGCAAACCACAAAGGCAGTCTCACATCAGAGACAAATTACCCCAATGGTAATTGTCACAATAGCTCAATGGTTAGAGCAGCCGCCTGGTAAGTGGAAGGTCTGTGGTTCAAATCCCAGTTGTGGCATTGAATTTTTAAGTTCCAGTTCTACCTCTCAAACTTTGCCCACACACGGCTTGTGTGAACAGTAAGTTTGTTGGCATAAATAAATAATAATCATCAGTAGTTGTCATTTTAAAAATGGAGCTTTTGCTAGTAATTTCACTGTTGGTTTAATTTTTATGTCTGAAGAGTTTTGGGGTTTTAATTTTGAACTTGGGCTAACTTCCAAGTGAGATACTTTGGGTTCAGTTTATATAACTGTTAGCAGGTTTAATGCCAGTCTTACTGTGGGTGCTATGCGATGATGCCTGAAGTGGCAGTTCCTTGGCAAATAGGTTCCCAGGGTTCTGACAAGGTCATCTTCTTAATTTGCTAATCTGTCAGTCCACTATCACAACCTTCATGTGCAGGTGTGCTGAGGTCACGTACAGTCCAATTGTATTCTTTTCAGCCAAGTCTTGAAGGAGGGGCAAGGGGTTAGACTTCCCTGACCTTGCCATTACGTCCAGTAAGGCATGCTGTGGTCGTGTGCCAGGGGTGAGCAGTTGAAACATCAGCATTGCAATATCCGCCTTGTGCAACACAATTGTGAACTTTGTTCACAGTATCTATTTGGCTGAAAATGGCCTCAACATTATTGTAAATAAGAATAGGTCAGAGAAGATATCAGGGACATGCAGTAACCTGCAAACATGAAGAATAACAGTAAAATATACAGAATGGCTATACCATAGAATTAATGTAACATTAAAGGTTATCCTCTGAAAAAGAATCATCATCTTGTAGATGGATTATCAGGAAAGCAATGGCAACCAGAGGAGATGAACTATAGCTCTCAACCCATTGTAAACAGAGAAGCAGGAGCCATACACCAGACCTCATAGGCATAAAGAGCATCTACAGATCCTTAAAAACAGGTAGCTTTAGATGGACATGCATGTTGGCACTAAAACAGGTATAAGGCAGGTGTGGCCCAGTTCATCGTCCCCATGCAATGTTCATAAAATGTTAGGACCTTGTTAAAAGGTAGAAGAGTTTTGCCATTCAATTCTATGGTCCTGATAGTATATGGGTACTCGAATACAGGCTCTTCTAGAAAAGAAGAGGGTGGTTTTGTATGTAATATAGGTTAACTGTGACTTTGAGCTAAACTAAAATTCAGTGATAATTTAAATACAATGCAGCTAATTTCAAATTTTATATAAACATAATACAATGCAGCTAATTTCAAATTTTATATAAACATCAAAATGTGATGAAATTGTGGGATGTATACACTACAGTAAAAAAAAGAGAGTTGTATCATGGCAAAAAGGTTCAGTTGTTGTACAATGAATGGCAGTAAATAAAGGTTTAAGTAAGCGATAGCATTTTATACATTTACATAGTATACTCAACCCATATAATTGGTGACCCCAACGTGATACTTTACGAGTGCATTGCAAGACAACATGAATGAAAGCGAAAATTCGCTTGAGGAAGCTAATAAGGTAAGCATGAAGATCCCGCCATTCTGAATAGAAAAACCAGAAATTTGGTTTTTTTCAAGTCGAAGCACAATTTAAAATTTCAAAAATAACCCAGGAAGACACCAAATTTAACTAACTGGTTGCTCAACTTGAACCTAGATATCTAGAAAATATCTGGGACATAATTAAAGGTTCCGAATTGAACAAATATTCTGCTGCCAAGGAACGTCTTCTGAATATGTTCAAAGAAAGCGAAGAAAAGCAAATAAAATGCTGATTAACGGGTTTGGAGCTCAGAGACATGAAACCTAGCCAACTTTTAAGGAAAATGCAATTTTTAGCTGGTATTAACATATCTGAGAAAGTACTTTGCACTCTCTGGTTAGAAAAGTTACCGAACTACATTAAGAATGTTTTGATAGTGTCTGACGAGGGTTTGGAGAAGATTGCTATTATGGCAGATAAAATTATTGAAATTAACCCCCATATTTGGATGTATACACTACAGTAAAAAAAAGAGAGTTATATCATGGCAACAAGGTTCGGTTGTTGTAGAATGAATGGCAGTAAATAAAGGTTTAAGTAAGCGATAGCATTTTATATATTTACATAGTATACTCACCCCATAAAATAAAGCATCAACTTTATGGGAGAATCTATAATACTCAGAACAGTTTAGTTTTCATTTTTAGAAAGGGGGGAGCTTTGTATACCTACAGGCATTTGTAAACCTACTTCTTGAATAAGAATTATCTTAACATTAATTAAGACAAAACATTGACAAACATTTGGTGTTTAAATAATGAGAAAAACTCCATTAGTAATGGAAAATGAAACATGTCCTAAATTTAGTGTTTCATTGTCACCATCATTATTTCCAACAAAATTTGTTCAGCATTTGACTACCTCTCATTGCACCCCTTGGCTCGTGCTAAATTCTAACAATATGAATACTGGCAGTATACAAACTAGTTCTTCATCTGATTACCCTCCCCTTATGGAGGACTGACACTCCCTAGGACTTACAAACCTGTGCCTAGAGTCAGATGCTTGTTGGGGAGCAGAGAAATCTATGAACCAGACAGAGTGAAGACCTGGAAGCAGGTGGTCAGCTTAGCTCCTGGTGTGAGAGTGAGGAAGAGGATGATATGAAATGCAGGCAAAATGGATGATTGGAAAGGTGATTTGAGTGGTAGGGGAAATAGAGAACTAGGAGAAAACCCAAACTGACACTGCTTTGTCCACCATGAGTACAGCATGCAGGTCCTTGTGATTGAACCCGGGCTACCTTGGTAGTAGCTGAACAGTCTAACCACTCGTCCATGGTGCAGTTTTATACAAACTAGTTTCTGTATTAAAATCTATTTGAATCAGTTTACATATTGATTGAGTTCTGCCATTGTATGTTGAATGGATACGAACTAGATGACTTTTATTCTGGTCACCAGCATTAGGTACTAGTGATGTAAATATGTTGTTGTTAGCTAATGCTGGATTTTTGACAATGAAGTCATTAATCCTCTTGCTCTCCAATATTTTTCACTAATGATATTGAAGAGAGCAATAGCAGTAATAGTAACCGCTTTTTAGAGAGCACCATATTTTTATGTTTTGGCGGTCACATCGCTCTCTCACAACCCCCAGAATGTCTGGAGGACCACACCTGTCGTTGGTTTACGGGTCTCACCGACCTGACCAGGAGAGTTATGAAAATAAATTCACCGACCATATCCTCTGATTACCAATCAGAGGACGTATTACATGCCATGGCAGGTCAGCATGTTAGGGGTTAAGATTTTATAGAGAAATTAGAGAATGTAGAATGCATCTTCTATATTTATGTCCAGGTTTTTAAGATGTTACCTTAGCATGCATTCAGTAAAATGATTGTTATTCTTAATTAAAATATGTAGAAACGTGCAAAATATGTAAAAATATGTAAAATAACAATTTGTAAGGGAGCCCCAAATGACGTAATTTGCCAACATTTTTACTTCTCATTGAAATATTATGCAGGATTTAAAATATGTAATTACATAAAAATCCGGGCTCTAATGATGAGTTACACTTGATATTTTTTTATTTAATAACAGATGTCATGCTTTCTTAAAGTGGTGAGCTATTCTGATTATGATCACAAATAAAAATAATCTGACGAAAACAATGAGGTGCTTTAAATTTAAAGAACAGTAACAATTGAAGTATTATTTATTTATGCCAACAAACTTACTGTTGGTGTTTTTAAACACACAAGCCGTGTGTGGGCAAAGTTTAAGAGGTAGAACTGGAACTTAAAAATTCAATGCCACAACTGGGATTTGAACCACAGACCTTCCGCTTGCCGGGCGGACGCTCTACCACTGAGCTATTGTGACAAACTGCCAGAATGGCATTAAATTCTCAAGTTAGTTCGTATTTTTTCCTGGTAAACCACAAAGGCAATCTCACATCAGAGACAATTACCCCAATGGTGACTTACTATTGCAAGCACTTTATATCCCAGGATTAAATAACCTTCACATGGTAATTATTATTTATTTATGCCAACATAAATAAATAATAATTACCATGTGAAGGTTATTTAATCCTGGGATATAAAGTGCTTGCAATAGTAAGTCACCATTGGGGTAATTGTCTCTGATGTGAGATTGCCTTTGTGGTTTACCAGGAAAAAATACGAACTAACTTGAGAATTTAATGCCCTTCTGGCAGTTTGTCACAATAGCTCAGTGGTAGAGCGTCCGCCTGGCAAGCGGAAGGTCTGTGGTTCAAATCCCAATTGTGGCATTGAATTTTTAAGTTCCAGTTCTACCTCTTAAATTGAAGTATGTTTGTAATTTTTAAATAATAAACTACGTTTTTAATGAGAGTTAGTTTTATTTATTATTTATTTTGTAGGCTAGCATCCCCATTGAAAACCTTGATCTACCAGCAGTGAGAGAATGGTTACCAAAATATGTTAATGTATATTATCCTACTATCAAAACAAAGGTTATTTGTTCTCAATAAGAATAAGGTAATTTGAATTCACTGTGTCTTTGCGGTTTCATAGGTGTGATTCTCAGTGTCTATATTGCCGTTGAATCCTCTCTCTCCCTCTCTCTCTGAAGAGCAGCAGGGCGTCATCAACAAAACCTTGGGCCATACCAGCATGACCAATATAATACGGCCACCTTTTCCTATAGGGCCTCTTGTGGTACTTTCAAGTATAGTGTCATCCAGTCCCAGTCCTTTGACATGGGATGGCCGGCATTTACCCAGATTTCATCTAACCACACTATTATCCTTCAAGTTCATGTATTTTCATTTCTCTGAAAAACAGCAATGCCTTTAGCGCTACAATATCTGATCTTTCTAATACCAGTCTTTTTAACTGAAATAGCAGATCACGGAGGACTTTGTTCCAAGGGCTAAGGCTTCCCTCAAATAGCTCTGCTTCTTAAAGGGAAGAAAGAAGCTTGTGTGTGCTAGAATGCTCCTTTTGGTTGCAATTGCTATAGATGTACCTTCTGATGGCATCTGACTGAAAACTGTCCTGTTGGAGATGCTCTTGGGCTCTCTTTCCCAGGAGTTACAGTTTTCAATGGAACTGACTGTAGCTCCTCTTTAGAGATTCTCGAAACAGTCACCTCCTTTTCCTCACTTGGTTGAAAGGAATAAGAGGTTCATTGTGAGCGAGCATATTCTCTTCCTGTCTGAACAATTTCCTAAGAGAACAAACAAATTCTCTATCCTGGCTGTGCAGTGTAACATGCCGACCGGAAGCTCATCTTTCTCTCTGGCCATGAATCCTTGGTCTACGTTCACCTCCACGTCCACCAACTCTTGCTTCTATTACTACTTCTTTTAATATAAAAGTTTTAACAATGTAGGCTAACAACACACTACACAACTGAAGATCCAAACAATCTCAGTTTCCCATACACAACTAGCGATAACTGACCTGAGGAGTAAATTATTTATCAGTGTAACTAATGTGGCAACCTGTGTTTACATTTCCATAGCAACAGCCTTACCCTCTTACCTTTAACCCCCTTGCTTGATATGTCATGTACCTTCTTTTAAAAATCAGACTGTAGAAGAACCAACACTCAATGAATCTGGAGCCTGGATACACATTTACTGGAATTTTTTCCAGGTTCATTTTCCAGCTTGGACTAGGAATGGCTGTTTCGTATCACAGCAGTCTTGAATAATTTCTCTAGTACATACACAATATAGATTGAATATGGGATCCCCATCCAACAACAGCTCTTTTTTTTAACTTACTAAATTTGACAATCTACTGACAGTTATTATCTGCCAAGAGAAAATAGTTATATTATATGTATTATTTATTAATAGTTGTGCTGTTACAATATGATCTGGATATGATTCTCATCTGAGCATGAGTATTTAGTATTCATCCAGGTCCGTTCTTGGATTGGAATTCATTTTGAACTGAATTCTTATTTACTTAGTAGTGGACTCAGATTTCAATGCACTCTTCTCTGAGCACTCGTTTACCACACATATTTGCAACTGTAACTTATTTCTTTGATCTTTGACAATGTCACCACTCAGATATGTACATATACAAATTTATCATTTACATGTTGAGCTTTTATGTATTATTTAGGAAAAATTAGATATTAAGCATATGATTTTCGTCAGGAGCAAGATCTTTTTCTGAAATAGATAGAATTCCAGTTTACTTAGTGCGTTATTTGGGTACCTTTCAGTGTGTTTACATTCAAAACAATAGGTGTCACTTTCATCGTAGCATAGCCGAAATCTAAACAAAATTTAAAAACAAATTTTATTTCATCAATCAGAATTTGTTTTAAGAGAAAATATATCTTGTTCAGTTACAGGAAGTGCTAAAGGGACGAACCAAAGAAAATGCACTAATTGAGGCAGCCAAGAGGGGTAACACTGCAGAAATGAGTATCATCATGGATGATGGCAAAGTAAACCTGGAGTATTCGGATGACACTCAGAAGTGGACTGCTCTGGAGTGGGCAGTGGCTTTTGGTCACACACAGGCCTGTCGCTTACTGCTTGAGAGAGGTGCAGCTCCTACCAGAACTTCCTTTGGATTGCACTGGCCCTTACGTGTGGCTGCAAGATTTGGTCACTTGGAGATTGCCTCCTTGCTCCTTCAGTATGGTGCTGAGATACGCATTAATGAAGTAGGATACCATGACCACATTGATGATCCGCAAGTAATAGCAAGCACCAGAGGTTTCTTGGAACTAGCACAAATGTTGTGCGAATGGAAGGGTGAAAATGACTGTTATTACTTGAAAGAAAGATATTAACAGACATCACAAACAGCTGTTCATTTAGAATTATAATCTTAATTGTATAATGATTGCGTTCAGAGGATGTGTTTAATTTTGTTTTCTTATCTACAATTCTGTAAAATTTCCATTTTTGTTATGTGTTACTCCAGTGGTGTTAAGTTAATATTCCATTTAATATACTTTAGTTTGAGATGGTTGTCCAAAGTTTATAATTGCAGAGCTGCATTATGACCATTAACTTCATAACTACATAATGTGACTATGGTGTTCAAATTTATGACAGTGAACTAGAAAAAATAGCAAATGCCAGTGGTTTCTTTGTACTGTTGCACATGTTGTATAAATGGAAGGATGATGTCATTGTCTGACAAACATGTTGATGGAAGAACAACTTAGTCTGCCATCCTTGCATTCAAAGGATGTATTTTCATTTGGTTTCTCATTTACTATTCCAAAACATTTTTCATTTTTTTAATGTGTTAATCCAGTGCTGTTGAAAGTTTGTACCATTTTATGTATTCATGATGGCTGTCCATGGATTACTATTACAGCAGCATTATGTGATTTATCATATACCTAAAAACATCAATGTTAAAACATGGTGTATATGTACTAACTTTTCAATAAAGAACTACTAAACTGGGGAAGCATCAATTTTGTGTTTTCTAAGTGAGAGCGAGAGACAGGTAGGGAGAGAGATCCAGGATTCCTTTAGAGATTAACTAAAAATTTTGAAACATATTGTGGCAAACAACAAAGTCAATGAATCCCATTTCCTGACACCAGTGTGACAAAATACAGTCTGGTTACCTTTCTACCACTTTGTTGTCTTCTAACATTTTATCACTAGTACATAGTTTGCAGTCTTTTGTGTTATCAAAACTCACAATTTTTACTTCTTGTAACCTTACTCAGTCTTTTCAGCACCTTTCTTCATTTTCTCAGTCTCTCATACTCTATGATATTACAATCACTCAACGCTCAATATCTTTCACAATGACATATACATGCACAACTGTCTCGTACACAGACACGCTGACTGAGTCATATCTGTAACCGTAAAAAATCTATTTTCTAACCTCCTTATATGGACGGGATGATGCCACACAGAACTTTCTTGACTTCTATACATACACACACACACACATTGGCAGTCACATGGCCAGATCTTTCTCAAAAGTTCTGCAGGACGTCCCTTTTGTGTAGCTGCTTCCATTGATGTTTGTCACATATATACAAAAAGTTGTGCAAGGCAGCCTGGCCTTGAATGCCTTTGCCCTGTTCATCCTGTATTGTGCACCAAGCCCAACATCACAATATCTTATATTCATTGTATTCGTTAATGGAGCATTTTACTTTTCTATTTTCAAATGTAAAACTGATATGGATAATTTTCAGATGCAAACATTAATTCAAATAGTGATAAAATATTACATTTAAGAGGCATATTTACTTAAATCTTTTTTTTCTGTTTTCTCATTAGTAAGTAGTTTGATTACTCAGTGTTACTGTAGTTAACACAAAGCTTATTTCATTGGTCCTATTTCCTTTCTCTTCCTGAGTTAGTGGAACATCTCAAAAAATTGACCACTGCTAAGAAGATTCATTTACTGTCTGAATGATTAGATTTTCATCTGGCTTAATTAAATAGGGACCACCTCCATAGCATGGAGGACCCGGGTTCAATCCCCGGTACCAGCATGGGGATTTTATTCCCTCTGGGAGGTCTGGCACAGGATGTACTCAGCCGCGTTAGGTCCTGGGGGGGACCAATTGAGGAGCTACATGATGGAGAAGTAGCGGCCCCAGGTCAAGAAGGCCGTATTATGCCAACAAACTTACTGTTGGTGTTTTTAAACACACAAGCCGTGTGTGGGCAATGTTTGAAAGGTAGAACTGGAACTTAAAAATTCAATGTCACAGGTGGGATTTGAACCACAGACCCTCTGCTTACCAGGCGGGTGCTCTATAAATAAATAATAATTACCATCTGAAGGTTATTTAATCCCGGGACGTAAAGTACCTGCAATAGTAAGTCACCATTGAGGTAATTGTCTCTGATGTGAGATGCCTTTGTGGTTTACCGGGAAAAATACAAACTGGTTTGAGAAATCAATGTCATTCTGGCATGTTGTCACTGTAGCTTAATGGTTAGAGCACCCGCCTGGTAAGTGGAGGGTCTGTGGTTCAAATCCCAGCTGTGACAATGAATTTTTTTAAGTTACAGTTCTACCTTTCAAACTTTGTATATATTTAAGTGAAAACTGAAGATGAGATGCACAGTTTATGTTGCCGCTGGATTGCTCGTCAGGCACATGCTAATCACATGTTAAATACCGACAGCACTCGTTTCGCGTGTATCGTTACTATGGAAACGTCTTAGCTCTAATTGGTCCTTTTCGTTGTGCTGACCGCGATGTTGCATCCATCCCCTCCTGTTCATTTAGACCTTCCCGCCACGCGGTAAGTAATCGTCAATCACCTTGTTTGGCGCCGAATATATTAAAGACAGCTAGAACATGACAACTAGCAGATTCACCCACCTGCGAACGAGGCTAGCTGTCATCCAATCGTGTTATAAACCCATCGGACAACGATTAGTCGATTGGACAAGATAGGATTAGCCTCGTTCGCACGTGAGTGAATCTGCTAGCTATCAAATGCCATGTTACTTCTCACCGACTATAGCTAAAGTGTGTGAGTACACTAACCTCAAAACCTTAGTCTAACACAGGACAACAAACCAACAGGTTTAAAAGGTTCGTCCTTCGCCAAAGTTAAGTTCAGTTCGCGTATTTAAACCTATCTCAATGTGTATTCAGTTTAACACAGAAACGCAAATTTTATTCAGTATGGAATGTATACTAAAATTGATTTACTTCCGCAGTGAACCTAGCAATTGCCGTGCTCGCATGAGAAGCGATGTAATAGACTTTTGTTCCAAAATAAGTTCATTTTTGCCGCGTACCGGGAGAATTTTTATTTCAGAACACTTAAAAGGAAGAAGAAAAAGATGACGGATAATGGGCTGAAAGTTTAACTTAGTGACGGATAATCGAGGTTTTACTGTATAGATACTCACCTCTAAAGGTTTATTCCAAATCCGCGTTTTTGTGGCATTAATCATTTCCAAAATATACCAACGGTTGAAGTGGAATAATTCTTCAGATTACAGCAGGTCAAATTTTAAACCGTTGTGCCCGCTTTTTGGTTCAATAGTTATTTAATAACAAAAGCTACACACGTTTCATATAATGCCGAAATCCTTAACATGTACAATGAAATTCCACACTCGCAAACCACCAAGTTATTCTCAATTTGTTCTGTTTGGATGACCATATACACACATACTCAATATGAAATTGGCGCCTGAAAGAGGTTTGCGCTGCAAAAACAGTGCTGCTATCTAGTAAAAAAACGGGAACTAAGAACGTAAACAAAGTTCTGAACAGTGGTCCTGAACCTGAAGATCGCCGTATCAACACATTTTTATAAGAAAAGATATCTATGTTAAGAAGATTATCGAGAAACTCATTTTATTTAGTTAGCGTACTTCCTTTTGGAACCACTAATCCATTTGATGTTGATAACACCAAAGATGGGCAAAGAGAGAGTGAGAAAAAAAGTGGATGGGATAGGTTATATTTTATGTATTCTTTAGAGTAAGTATTACTATTTTCTTTAAATTAAAAGTATAAATTTATAAGTTTAACTAAAAGAAAATAGCCATGTCCCTCTGGTTACAAGAAACACATGCAGGCCAGGTGCAAAAGCCTTACTCTAAACCGAAAATTCCCCTTATCCTCAGACAGATTTTGTGATTCTCAAGTTCATGAGGCTCCTCAGCTCATTTCATTCACCGTACAGTAACAATCTGGAAATTTTCAACAATAAATAAACAATGAAAAATGTGGTATGAGATGGATTACACACCTAGATGTAGCATCTAGGTGATTTAGCATGCAAAGCTAAAGTTTTCTAAACTCTTAATTGATGGATTTTTATCGCATATTTTTTATTTTTAGCGAATTTCGTGGTATAAGCCCAGAACTAACCTCTGCTCTCCAGGCAACATACCTAGGAATATTTGGAGGAGCTGTTTATGGTGGCTTTATATTTTCAAGGACAGCTTACTTCGATTTTTTGGATAGAAATGAAGCAAGCACATTTAAGAGCCATCTGGATGCAAAGGTATGTGATTTAGCGTTTTGTTTTAATGCTTACATAAGGCAAATATTTGCATTCAGTGATTTATTTTATCAAGAGGTGTATTCAGTAGTTATGCTGAATTTAAATGAGTGTGATATACATTAGCTTGTAAAGTAAATGAGTGGTGGATTAATGGGGTTTAATGCCAGGACTATGATGAACTCAAATTTAAGGTTACTTATTATGAACAGGACATAACGGGAAAGTCTAACACATTAAAGGGAGCTTCAGGGTTGAGGTAACATGATGTAACTTAAGAGTTTGGCAGTGCCGAATGCCAAACTTTTCCTTCACATTGTCAAGTTTGGAGGTTACGTGACTATTTGATCCAATCAGGAATTAGTGCCATGGAGGAATAAACTTGTTTCTCTATGCAACTATTTGCATCAAAATTCCTCTGTTTTGTTTTTGTTTAGCTCCTAAAGTAGGTTATGGTCATCTCCATTGTAGTTTGCCATTTAAAAATATTTTTACCTCATATTTTCGTATTCTCTTTCTTTTCATGTTTGGAAAACGTAATCTTCCTCTTCATTACCTGATTACCCTCCCCTTATGTAGGACTTACAAGCCAGTGCTTAGGGTCAGAAGCCTGTCGGGTGAAGATCTGGAAGCAGGTGGTCAGCACCAGATATGGGAGTGAGGAAGAAGATGATTATGAAATGCAGGCAAAATTGATGAGTGGAAAGGTGGTGATGGAGCAATGGGTGGAATGAGTGGCAGGGAAACAGAACAACCCGGAGAAAACCCGCCCAGACGTCACTTTGTCCACCATGAATACCACGTGCAGGTCCCTGTAATTGAATCCGAACTGCCTATGTGGTAGGCAAATGGTCTAACTGCTCGGTCATGGTGCCACTGGAAAACATTACCTCTGACTAGGAAATTTAATATGGATATGAAGCTGTAATTTAATCTGATACAGAGCCATTTGGTTTCACAGGTTTTATAAGCTTAGCATGTGTGGGCACATGATGGTTGGTCCGGTGTTTGTTTATTGGCTTGGCTGCTGCATGAGATGGGTTAAAATTGGGGCTGCTTCTATTGTTGATTGTGGTCGATGGATTGGAATTTACTGTGGCTGAAGCTGTGGATGGCATATGATCTTAAATTAGTCTCTGGTATCAGTTGTCGCCGAGACTAGCAGAGTACTAAGGTCACACCACTGAGGATAAGACGTCTGGAAGGAGATTTTCCACTAGACCACGGCCCAAAACCCTGGATATATTTTGTTATTACAAGACATGTATCTGTATTATTCCAAGACTCAGATATTCCTTGTTATGTGTGTGAGTTTTGGAAAACTTATACTTCTGTCAAATGGAATGTTGTTATTCATTTTTTTTTTTTTTAATATGTTAACTGTGCAAAGAGAACGTAATTTCAAAACTCTGAAAAATTTGACTATCATTCAAAGCATACTGTATCCCCATATTCCCCTTGCACTTATCAGGAAATAAGCAATAAGATAATTTCTGCAAATGTTTATCTCAACTTACACGAAGTTAGAGCAATAAGAGATTGTAAGAATGGTTAGTACAAGAGTAGAGAAAGTCATATGAGTGCAACACATCAAATTTTTTGTTTTACTTTGACATTCCCCCTTTTTCCCATGTGCCCTTCAAATATTACTTGGAATGTGATTATGGTTACTTCTTTTATTGTTATATTTTATGGGCAGTATGTCAGAACAGAGGAATGATTATTTTTAAGATAAAAAAACTGGTTCTTATGTTACAATTTTTCAATACATACTTTAATTACAGAGGAAACTTCAAGATGCTGTTACCAAGGGCTTTGCAAAAGGTGCCTTCATGTGGGGCTGGCGACTGGGGTTGTTCTCAGGGTCATTTGTGTAAGTATCAAAACAAAACATGCATAATTATTATTTATTTATGCCAAAAAACTTACTGTTGGTGTTTTTAAACACACAAGACGTGTGTGGGCAATGTTTGAGAGGTAGAACTGGAACAAGTTCCAGTTCTACCTCTCAAAAACAGGCATATTTTCCTGCATGAATAAGGAAAAGTAACATCACAGTAAATATAAATTACAAAATGTTTACAATGTGTAAATAATTGAAAGGAAAGTATTTATAAATTTCAAACATTAAGATAAGTTAATTCCAAATCACTTGGGCTTGTGGTTATACTTTTTGGTATAACAGCACTCCCATACCATTACAAGAAACACATGGTCTCAGTGGTTAGAAAGAGCACAGTTCCAACAGAGAAATTCTCTGTAATACTGCAATGCATCCAAATGAAAGCTCTGCAGAATTAAGGTTGCACTTGTTTGTGGTGCTGTTATTTATAGTGCGGTTTATGCTTTCCAAGTTTCTTTCTCAACCTCCAAAATCAATTCCGCTTTGTTTTCAGTAAACTGCATCAGCACTAAAATCATAGTTGCAAATGCAAATTAATATGTTTATAATGTTTAGGTTGTTGACAACCAGTATATCTACATACCGGGGAAAGTCAGGCATTCTGGAATATTTTGTTGCTGGTGGTATGATTGGCTCAGCGGCAAGAACTTCTTTAGGACTCAGAGGAATACTTGTTGGAGGAATTCTAGGTAAGTGGAAAACTGCAGTACAGTGGAAGAGAATGTTATTGAAGGTAAATAGAAATACAAGTATTGTATCCCACCCAGAATTTTATTGCTTTTTCATTTGCATAGCCCTCTGTAATTTCTTTGGACACATTGGGGGCTCTGACTTGAGAAAGAACAGGCTTTTTAACTATTAAACTTACATTACCTACCACATTCATTCTTCCAGACTGTGGGGGATAGGAAATGATCCTGGCTAAAGAAAAATTCCCCACCCAAGCCAAGGATTGAATCCAGAATTTCACTGACATCTTGACTGTAGGGGCAGCCTAATAACTTCACAAATTTTTACTGATTTTCACTGGTAAACACACACATATTCTAAAGTAAGAACAAATTAGAAACTAAAAACTTCACTTATCTTAGTAATGTTGTTATTCTTTTGCTGACCCTGGGTTTCAAGTTGTCTCCAACTCATTCTCAAAGCCATATAAACAAATTCGTTACCAAAGCTACAATCTTTTATTTTTTCTGAAAAACAAATACCGATATTCAATTTTTATTTACCAATCTCTGAAAATAAAAATTTATAAATACAATCTATAGATGGTAATTCGAAGTTCATGACACGGTTCCTGATTTTTAAAATAAAAATTTTTTCCCAAACCATTAAATCTATAGGACCACTTAATTGTTTTAATAATTTAACTTCTGGATTAATTTCATGATTAAATGACCAAAAATGATCTGGTACAGCTGATTTATCAGTTTGTTTATATTTAATATTTCTAAAATGTTCTTTTATTCTGGTTTCTAAATGACATTTAGTTTTACCAATATAAACCTTATCACAATCTAAACAGCTAAATTGATAAATGCCAGATTTTTTATAATTTGGTATTTTATCTTTTTTAGAAAAATTAAGTAAATTTTGTATATTAAATTTATTTTGAGGGACCAAATTTATTCCATATTCTTTAAAAATCTTTGTAAATTTTTTATTGGCCCATGGATGGTAAGTAAACTTTTTAAAAATACAATTATCTTTTATTTTTTTAAGGGTTGAAACTTCTTTAACAGCTTTTTGATATTTAATTTTTTTATCTTTTTATGTATAAAATCTGTATTAAAACCATTGTTAATAATGTTAATGTTAATGCAGTGTTAATAATGTGTTTATATTCTATGTCAAATTCATCTTTATTAAGGGGTATATTTATTAACCTATAAATTAAACTATTAAAAACAGCAATTTTATGTGCAAAAGGATTAAAACTTTTATATTTTATGTAATTTTGAGTGTGAGTAGATTTTCTGTAAATACCAAATTTCAATTTATTGTTATGTCTTTTAATGTTTAAGTCCAGAAATGAAAGGAATCCATTATTCTCAGTTTCCAAAGTGAATTGTATAGCTTTATCCTGTAAATTTAAAAGTTTTAAAGTATCATTTATCATTTAGCTTCAATTTTTCCTTATTTAACACACATATTCACCTACAATCATATTTCCAGACTGCAGAGGTTAGGGAATGGTTCTTTCTCTCTCTCTCATACATACAAACTAATATAGGTATCCGAGGTCGCCAAGGCTCAAACTAGTTAACAAGAGGGCCATGGTTCAAATCCTGCAAGGACCATCATTCCTGACAGATTTTCTAGTCTTATCTGGCAAATGCAGGGAAGGTACCATAAACTTAGGCTCAAATTTCTATACCAATTATCATTTTATCTTATGTATTATGGCTATGGTACCATGAAACAAAAATTTATTTCTGAAAACTCTCTCAAGTTTTTGGGTTGAGTGTAATACTTCCTCAAACTACTGAGTAGGTGCTAGAGAAAGTAACTTTCAGGATACAGAAAGATCATTTATACATCCCAAATTTCACTCACATAACAGCAATAGAAAGAAACAAATGTATCGAAAATTTGCAAAACTTATATGTATGTATCCCATAACTTGTAAGATTAATGTGGTAGCTGCAAATTTAATGGCAGCTGGTAGCAGACTATTCCTATTCTTTTCCCTGTTGTGCAAATAAATTTTGTGGACACAAATGATATTTATATCACTGGCTTTACAGCTGAACTACACAACACCGTAAGATGTGGCAAGCCTATGATTAAATTTAGTACTGAGCCACCCGCCATCAAATTTTGCAACAGCTATGATAGTCATTCCTTGCTTGCAACTGTAATGTAATCGTATAAAAATGTTTTAAAAGTGTTTTTAACTTTTCTATCAGTTTAAGTACAAAACTATGAAATGAGCATTGTCTTTTTGTGGATGTAGGTAGTGTATTAGGTGGCTTCGCAGGAGCAATATCAATAGGAGTATTGAAGATGGGTGGCTTGACCATGGAAGATATTCGCTATTGGCAGTATAAGTGGAAGGAAGAGCGTAAAGAGTGAGTATATCAACAATATCTAATTTCTCAGGTAACTCAAGACTGGTACTGTCAACAGAAACACAAATGGTACAGCAGACAACTCTAAGGTCATTTATCTGGCACAAATGTCAAGAAGTGAAAGGAACAATAAGGGAAGGCTGGTAAAAGAGGAACATAATGTTTTATTATTTGTTTATTTTTTCAGCCTCTTCTTTTTTTTAAATCTCATTTTCATAAGAAAAGGGAAACAAAACTAATACTGGTTTCACCAAAAAAAATTGGTCGTGATTTAAACAGAAGCATGTGTACAAATAGAATTAAAGTGTACATTCATTGGCTGATGCTACGTATTACAAGGTACATCGACTACAAAGTAGTTTGCTCAATGGTAACAAAAACTACTGGATCTTCCCTGTATTATGTAACAATGGTATTGGTATGCTACTGTACCATGTAGAACTGCAACAAAACGAATCTAAAGTAATCAGTTGCACTTAATCAGAAAATTAGCGAAGAACATGCACAGACTGCATTCTGTTGGTCAACTTTGGAAGCAGGAAGGCGAGTGTTAGTAAACCATCATGGCCGAACAAGTGCAGTTTATAAAACATTGCAGAGGGAAGCCTTTAACGAGTGGTGAAAAAGCTATAATTCTCAATGTGTTCCACAAACTATGCGAGAAATATCCCACTTTAGCTATCAAAGATATTGTTAACCTTACAGTAGAGTTTACAAGTGTATCTGCATTAAGCATACATTGCACGTGCAGTGAAAGGTTAAAAACATGAAAGTTAACCACACCTATAGCAGCTAAGATTCTAAGTTTACCACTGGTCACACCAAATCACGTAAGCGTGCATTCGTTATATGCTTATAATTCGTTATTTGTACAAGCCGACATCTCATTCACAGGAGGTTAAGTTAGCGTTAGTTTTATTTATAATTTTAGAAGCCACTGGGCATACCAAAGATAAAGGGAGAGAGGAGGAGCAGAATTCCGATGTAGATGGAATACAACCTCTTTCAGATTCAGATTAGGTATGTTAAAGCTTTCTTTTCTATAGTGATTTTAAATTTGTATTTGTTATTATATTTTTAGTTCAGAATGCTACATGTGCAAGCGTGAAGGGTTGGTGGGTCGAAGGCAGGCGATGATAGTTCAAGTTATTTTATTTGAGGATAGTTTTTGTTTGTAGTGTTTTTGCTGTTTTGTCTTTTTCTTTATATACATACATGCACTCACTCTGAGACAGATCTCAAGTATATTTCCCTTCACACACACACAGCACACATACAAACTCGCTGGGCGCACCAAAGCTATGCATCCCAGTACACTTACATATGCACTGCACTATAAACACTTCACACGATGATAGTTCCAGGCTCCATGTGGTTTTCTCTCTTAGCAACACATGGTTACGAAAGCAGTGCCATTACTGCTCCAATCAGAGCGAGAAAGTGGAAGGATACATTTTTAGGCATTGTTTACATCACGACGAATTCTTTCGCTGAAACCAGTATAGTTATATTTTTAACTACCTTGTTCTCACTAAAGAATTATATGTGTAAAGCTTGATGCCATCCCAGCTCATCATGATGGAGCTGAACCCTAACTTTATTTTACTTATATTTCTTCCAACTTAAAACTAAAATTAATTTTGTATAGATATCTCTAAGAAAAATATTAAGGCAATGCATTTAAAAGCTAATCTTATTTTGTTTGTTTGTTTGTTTCAGTCAGTGGCGTGAAATATTCAAGTCTGAAACTAAGAAAGACAATGCTTTACTAGAATATCACGATGCAAGAGTAGGACCTGAAGGAAAGTCACTGGATGTTATTGATAGTTCTAATGCTTCTAATTCTAAACCCACTTAACTTTATAAGAAATAAATGTTGATACTAGATGCAATAATATTAACCGGGCTTGTGGGCCGTGGTCTATTGGGTTCCTTCTTCTTCCCAAACGTTTCGTCTGCGACTACGGCAGACATCTTCAGTGGCGGCGAGGTCGAAGTTTCCTAGTGGAGATCTCAGCACCGACTGTGCTGGTCACCACCAGAGGTGCGGTATTTATGTCGGCTGCTGGAGGGGAAGTACGATGTGATAGGTCCGGGTGGCCAGTGGGCTGGACTTGTACCAGTGGAGTACTACAAGGAGCTGGCGTCTGATTGGCTGGAGAGGGGTTCTGGATTTTTGTTTTTGTTAACGCTGTTTGCCATATTCTGTTGAGTTTAAGTCCTTCTTCTTTGCGATTGATATTATTTTTGTGCTTGTGTATTTCAATGGCTTCACGGAGTAAGCGAGAATAGTAGTGGGATGTAGATGCCAGAATATCTGTGTTACCATATTGGATGATGTGTTCCCCTTCTTCGAGTATGGCATGTTCAGCAATTGCTGATTTTTCAGTTTGACCCAAGCGACAATTTCTTCTGTGTTCTTCAATGCGGGTTTTTATACTACGTTGTGTGGTTCCGATGTACACCTTGCCACACGAACAAGGTATTCTATATACTCCTGCGGTGGATAGAGGATCCCTGGGGTCTTTGGCGGAACGGAGCATGTTACAAACTTAAACGCCACAACATTGACACCGTCTACAAGCCCACTAAACAGATTTGTAACATGCTCCGTTCCACCAAAGACCCCAGGGATCCTCTATCCACCGCAGGAGTATATAGAATACCTTGTTCGTGTGGCAAGGTGTACATCGGAACCACACAACGTAGTATAAAAACCCGCATTGAAGAACACAGAAGAAATTGTCGCTTGGGTCAAACTGAAAAATCAGCAATTGCTGAACATGCCATACTCGAAGAAGGGGAACACATCATCCAATATGGTAACACAGATATTCTGGCATCTACATCCCACTACTATTCTCGCTTATTCCGTGAAGCCATTGAAATACACAAGCACAAAAATAATATCAATCGCAAAGAAGAAGGACTTAAACTCAACAGAATATGGCAAACAGCGTTAACAAAAACAAAAATCCAGAACCCCTCTCTAGCCAATCAGACGCCAGCTCCTTGTAGTACTCCACTGGTACAAGTCCAGCCCACTGGCCACCCGGACCTATCACATCGTACTTCCCCTCCAGCAGCCGACATAAATACCGCACCTCTGGTGGTGACCAGCACAGGCGGTGCTGAGATCTCCACTAGGAAACTTCGACCTCGCTGCCACTGAAGATGTCTGCCGTAGTCGCAGACTAAACGTTTGGGAAGAAGAAGGAACCCAATAGACCACGGCCCACAAGCCCGGTTAATATTATTGCATCTAGTATTGACACCGGCCGTGAAAGCCTTAGAACTTTGATGAATAAATGTTGAACTACACAAATGTGTTTTCAATGGTTGTATGATAAATTACATTGATAATGCATGAAAACAATAAGCAGATCCTGAACATTTGGAAATTTAACTTCATAGTTGTATCAAAATGAGGGAAAAGGCTCTTTTAAACATGAAGTTCAGGCATCTTGTTTTTTCAGAGTAAGGAAGAAAGAGTGGAGGAGGAAAGAAAGTATGAAAGATTGATTGTTTGCTGTTTGACATTTGTAAAACAGAAAATAATCAGGAAGAAGTTTGTTATGCAGCGAGAGCATACTTACACAGCAGGACAAGGATGAATGACTTGCTGTGGGAGTGTATTTTTCTAAACCAATTTAGTTGTCTTCATTTAGTCTATATAGAACTTGTGTGAAATAAAGATACTTATTAGATACAGTCATCATAATTAATTTTCTCATTCTATAAACAAATTACAGCAACAAGATTAAACACTTGACAAAACTTGATCACCAATGAATTTACCAGTATATAACCATTAGCCCTCTAATGAGACTCAAAGCCTTTGAATGCTAATTGTGAGCTATAAATGCAAATATATTTTACATTAACATATGAAAAGTGACTAGAAACAGTGATGTGGTTTTGAATTTACTTGAGGTAGGAATATTTTCCGTCAAGGGTCCATTGTGGGTATAGGGAGTGGCAACACCGAGGTACCAGAGCCACCCAGTGTTCGGGGGTATAGCAGAACCACTCTGTCTCCTGAGGATATAAATAGGGAAGCCTGGTCCTTAAGGTTGGGGGTTGGATCAAGAGACTACTATCTATTCATTGTAAGGTTGATCCGCGCGAAACTGAACCCAGGTGGCCAGTTCACAGTTATAATGTATCCTTCCGCCATTTGCGCCAGAAATACTGTCACAACCATGTGGTGAGTGCATGCGATACGTAACAGAAAGGATACTATCCCTTATTCCGTCAATTTAAAGAGTGACTAACATGTAACTAGAGATGATAAGATTGATAGTCACAACAAAATAAACGATGCACATGTCATAATTATTACTTTTATTTGTGAGCACTGTTTATACTGGTACTCGAAAAACCGGTGAACTCAGAAGTTAATTTCGCTACTTCTTTGACGGGAACAGTTGGATATTTCTCACACAACTTATAATACACGTTAAACACTATTGTTTTTTCACCACTAGTCAATGGTTTTCCCACCTTATGCTTTACATAAGTCGATGAAGACACAAGAGCAAATTCACCGTCGCCGTCCACCATGATTCTAAATAGAAACTGCTGGCTGTAAGCAATACTCGGATATCAGGCAATTCACACGAGTTGCATGTTGGAACTTGTAGCTCTGTTTATCAGTATACATCAGCGTTAATTAAACTCTTAGATATCTGTGTAGAATAATACATCATTTAACGATAAATTCATTCCAAAACTCAGATTACTAGGATGGGACTACTTCCCTGCACGCATTGCTACCCTGTTGTACCACGGTGCACTGGTCACATGGGTTTGTTTTGACGCGGACAAACCTAAGACTGAACCTAGTATAATAACCTTTCATCCAAAAAAAAAAGTAATCATTGAGAATTTAATTCAAAAGGTGAGTCAATAACGCTAAACACTTCCCCAAAGAATTAGTAGATAAAAAAGTAAAACGAAAAGAAAGAACTACAACTCTCACAGCAGCAGAAACACAAATGACATTCAAAAAATTCAGATAGCATCCATGGGCCTTTGATAAATTCAAAAAAGTGTTCAAGGAATACAACATTCAGCTAGCACCAGTAAACCATTACTTCATAAAGAACCTGCTGCTTTCAAACATCAAAGATGCTGTTCCACCTAACAAAAAGTCCAGCATATACCAAATTGAATGCAGTGATTATAATGAAGTATACATACGAAAGACCAAAAGAAATTTAGAAATTAGATCCAAGGAAAATGTTAGGAACATCAAGAGCAAACAATTGGAAAAATCAGTAGTTGCCTGTCATCACTTTTGGACAAAAAATGACAAAACCAGAACCGGAAAACATGAACTGTCCACATGGAACAAATCTTCATTTTAAAAAATAGAAACTGAGTATTTAATTCCGACATTCCCCAGAAAGATATTTTCTGGCAAGTTCCTTGAACCGTCACCAGAGGAAACCGCCATCCACACCATGGAAACCGGTCATTGTCTGGTCAATAATGGAGGAAAGTTAATCTCCGAAATGCATTCCAGAAAATTATAAATGTGTTGTTTAGTAATTCTACAAGAGTCTTCCGGGCTGATTTGCCGTGGTCTGCTGGAGTAACTTGGTCCAGACGTTTCGTCCACTACTGCGGTGGACATCATCAGTGGCGTGGTCGAAGTCTTCTTGGTGAAGGTACACTTGTGTCTGAGGCGTTGACTGTCTGGGATGCGGATTTTATACACGGAGGGGTCTTCTCTGATTGGCTCGGGGCTCGCTGAGGCAGTGTGGTTGGTGGGAGGGGGCTAGCTGCATCTCGGGCGCTACTGGATTCTGATTGGTTTGTGTTGCTTGACTGTCTGTGTTGTTTACAGTCAAGCAACACAAACCAATCAGAATCCAGTAGCGCCCGAGATGCAGCTAGCCCCCTCCCACCAACCACACTGCCTCAGCGAGCCCCGAGCCAATCAGAGAAGACCCCTCCGTGTATAAAATCCGCATCCCAGACAGTCAACGCCTCAGACACAAGTGTACCTTCACCAAGAAGACTTCGACCACGCCACTGATGATGTCCACCGCAGTAGTGGACGAAACGTCTGGACCAAGTTACTCCAGCAGACCACGGCAAATCAGCCCGGAAGACTCTTGTAGAATTTCAAACACCGGCCGTGAAAGCCTACGCCTACTCATGTGTTGTTTAGTGTTATTGACTTACCTTTTGAATTAAATTGATTATAACAACACTGTTTTCAAACTTCTAAGAAAAGAAGATAACCATTGAGAAGCCTCTAAAAATAACATTGACAATTTAAGCAAAGTAATATGGTAATGGAACTGGGCACTTGGAATGTTAGAACTTTATATAAAACTGGAGCCTCTAAATCTCTTTTAATGGAGGTGAACAAATAACAGCAGTTCAAAAAATGCAACGTCCTGGAATGCGAATTGATGATCAGAAGAGCTACACCATATTATACAGCAGAAACAAAGAAGGAAAGCACGAATATGGGGTAGCATTTATAGTAGAAAATAAATTTAACCATAAATTTATGAATTTTATACCTATCAGTGATAGTCTGCATGTTGGGGATTAAAATGAAATTTTACAATATCAGCTTGATAAATATTTATGCCCTAACATAAGAGAAAAAAGATAGTCGAAAGAGGAGTTTTATAACAAATTGGAAAGAATTATGGACACACTACCGTCCAATTATGTTAAAATAATGTTGAGAGACTTTAACATGTAAATAGGCAAGGAAAAGCAATACAAGGACACAATTCCCTGAATAGGCAACAGACATTCTATAGATTTTAAAGTGGCAACATTAGCTAGTGATGCTTTTCCACATCACAGCATTCTGCTACTTTGGCTATTGCTTTCCTTAGTTACACCTGGTCTGGTTTATGTATTACATGGAAGTTGGAAAGATAACCTGGCACTCCTATGGTCTTCTTCTTCTTTCCTCGTACATTACACATTTCAGTCTGTAGCAATCCACATATCTTGTTGTCATGCCACCTTTTATTTGGCCTTGCAACATTTCTTTTCCTTAAAGGTTTGTAATTATTAAAAAATGGAATGTCTTATAAATACAAAAGTGAACTCGATCAGAAACCGCTGTGTAATTTACGTCTAAAAAATATCTTTGTACTGGGTAAAGCAACAAATCTTCACACCTTCTGAAGAAGTGTTTGTGCTATGTATCCATATTATTAGTGGCAAGCTTTTGGTTTTGTGACAATGGTCTGCCGGCTGCATATGTTTTGATTAGATATCGAAGGTCAATACATACATGGTCAGCCCTTTCGTTACTGTGAGGGAGGAAACGGTAGGTTGTATATGTATAGGTACTAATTAATATTTTCCTATACTACTTATGCTGTTTAGTAGATAAATTATTATAGTCAAGTTATCGGAATTCTACCGTATTGGTGTGTTGATTCATATTGGTATCTGTAGATTTAATGTGCAACAATGTGTTTCAAATTTAAAGATCCCATCTTAAACTTAGGTATCAAATCAGGGCTTTTATAAATTTACTCTTACCGTTCAGCATCTGCTCACTGTTTGCCCAAGATATACTCACCAACGACTTCAGTATGGAGTTCCTGAAAACCTTCAGCTAGCTTTGGGGGATCAACAATACCACAAGAAAAACATCAAGTTCATCAAGGCATGCAAAGTTAATGTTTAAATTCAATGTTGTTGTTGTTTTCTAGTGCCTTGCAATTGGCAATGAAGCCATTAGCATTCGTGCTTTCCAATACTTTTGAACTGTAGTTTCTTCTGATCTTAATGCTTCACAGGTCTTCAAGTGTTCTTCATTCATTTCTGCTGGATCGTTACACAGGACACATATTGGTGAGGCTGAGATACCTATTCTGTAGAGATGACTAAGTACGTGGCTTTCATGTAACTGTTTTCTTAACGGGCACCAGTTTTACAATGTGGCAGTTACATCACCCGACTTAAACCCCCATTTTGCAAGGGGGACCACACCTATCGTTGGTCAACGGGTCCATCGGACCTAGCCGGGAGGACTAAATAGGTGGTATTTAGATCCACCGACCTTCCCCTCATGTGCCTCTGAGGGACGCTGTTGTGCTGTGATAGGCCAGCACATATGTAAATGACATTTCCTCCATTTTAGATGAAACAGTTATACCGCTGTGATTCGGTCCCCAGAGCCTCATCTGTTAAAAGCAGGGTGCACCACGGGCAGGATGAGGATGGGAATTGGGTAGGAGAGGCTATAGGAGGCGCATTACACCATTTGACGAAAGTTGTTGTTGTTGTTTTCTAGTGCCTTGCATCTGGCAATGAAGCCATTAGCATTCGTGCTTTCCAATACTTTTGAACTGTAGTTTCTTCTGATCTTAATGCTTCACAGGTCTTCAAGTGGTCTTTGTTCATTTCTGCTGGATCGTTACACAGGACACATATTGGTGAGGCTGAGATACCTTTAAATTCAATGTAAACTTCACGATTGTTTTCCTTCTTTTTTTTTTCCTCTCAATGTTTAGTCGCGATATGACTTATGTTGAAGCGACTTTAAATAATAAATAAATAACAAAAAAATGAATTGTGGTTGAAGAATGAAACCTAAAGAAAATGAAAATTCTTAACTTGACTTTGTATTTCATAAACTAAGACTGTTTTCAACAAAACTTGTTAGAAATAATACAAGTAGAAAAGTTAGAATGGATCACATTAAAATAGCATAATACACAGAACATAAAATCATTAGGACAGAGTTGTAGCAGAACTGAACACATTTATGTCCACTTCATAAAAATACTCCAAGGTAAACCTCTAACCTCTACTTATTATTAACCTACCTACATTTAGCATCACAGTAAAGCATTTTTGGCTTAATTAGTGAAAACATGAAGGCATTATTTATGAACGATCTAAGTTAATTTTGCCAGAAAAATGCATAACACACAGCACATTATCCTCTTTCACAGTATGATGATAACTTCTATGCTTTTTAAGTATAAGAAGCATTAAAATGCATTATTCCACTTTAAACAACACATAATTGAAATACCTGCTTGTGCTACACATACATTTCTTTCCATATAAATATAGTTTGCATACAGAAGTAAATACTGAATATTTCTGACATTTAGGGCAAGCAACACTCATGTACACAAAACTGAAAGCTACAAATAAATTAACTCTGAAAACATTAAACATAATGAACAAAGAAGAACTAGAATGTTCCCAGTAGCATGCATTCAGCCCAATCTATCCTATTACTACCTGGCAAAGCCACAAAGTGTATTGACCTTAGTTGTCGAGCACTGCAGTCACTTGTATCTTGTTTATTACAACAGCGAAAAACTAGTAATTTGGGGTACAGTCAGTAACACAACACGAATGCAGGATCTCTCATGCCTGCTGATATATGACATGTTGCTGTCCTGAAGATATGATTGCATCTGACCAGTGTACATACACTGTCTTGGTGTGTATGTGTGATATGCTTGTGTAAACAACTCGGCAGTTTCACATTCTTTCTGATACACCTCATGGCTTTGTCAGGTAATGCTGTTGTAGGAAGTTATGCAACCTGTGAAGTTAATTTTCGACAATATAGCACATCCTCTACTACTAAATATAATTACTGTCCACAGTTAGCTGGGTTTGTGGGTATACCAGCAGATGTATATTTCTATACCATACAATCTTATACTATAAGAAACAGGCATGTTAACCTCATTCAAGCAGAATTTCCCATTAGTATCAGAATGAGCAAGAACTTTGTTCAATTGGTTGTCTGAGGCGTAGCAACAAACTGTTCTATTATATGGTTGTTTTAATATTAATCAGGCATCGAGCTTCTTTTTTCTTTCTTCTACTTACAAATATTTCACTCCCAATGAATTTAACAATTGCAGGCTAGTGGGCAAACAGCATTGAATTCAATATGAATGTGATTGTAGTATTGAACATTTTGTATATTTAAGTCCCTCCACAATGGTGAAATGTGCAAGATAGAAATGTGGTGATAAACCTGACTCCATGGATTTGTGATACTATAGGAAACTATAATGTTTAAATAAACATAGCAACAGAGGGTAACTATTCATAGATGTGGAAAATGTACCTCATTCTGTAGAAGGCACACACAGATTCATGCATTTAATTTTTTAAGCAACTTGATTAAGTTTCTCTAGTCATTGGATTAATGCAACTTATGATTGCCAATATCAGTTAATCTATTTTTTATCTTTATACCCTGAAAGAAATAATCGGGAGCTACCACTCCTTTCAGCATCATGAAGAGAACCAGTCTCACATAATTAATTTATTTATTGAATCGTAAACAGTATCTTGAAATGATAATTTGAGAACTGCTTTGTAAACATAGGCGTCGCGAAGGGGGGGCAAGGAAGGGCTGCGGCCCCCCCTTGGAAATTAATGAACTTAATGTGCTGACTATTAAACTATTATTTTAATTTTTAGGTAAAGAACAATTTCTATTTAGCGCAAATTTATATGGTTATCCGCAACAAACACTATAACTTTTGACAGCAAAATAATGAATTAATATTATCTGATTGCAAAATTTTAACATTTGGCCCCCCCTGGAAAAAAGTCTGCCGACGTTCATGTTTGTAAGTTTTGGTTTCCCTATGTCTAACAGCATTCTCCACTAAAAACATGCTGTTCATTCGAAAACATTTTCAACTTATATTACACTAAACAACAGACTGCTACTAACCATTTTGGGATTGTACTGAAAAGGCTGTTGAACTATGTGGAGTAACTAGAAGATCCTGTTGTACTAAAAATAAACATTATTTTCACCCAGACATTTCCAGGAAGGATACATTGACAGAGCTCATTTTGACAGTGGCAAGTTAACATGCTGGGGTAATTTCATGAGGATTGCACGCCAATGAATGTCCTAAACTTCACCTGGCAGCTATGTAAGTGTTGAAACAATCTTAGCTGTCCTTTTTATATTGCAGTTTTTGAAAGAAAGTGCATTTGTGCAGTTTACAATTACTACTGTTTCTTCTGTACATCTATTGCTTATTAAATTATGAAAACCATTACCCATGTTAACTTACAATTTGCAACCCACAAAACACCTGTACCTTAGAAGCTGTACAATAACTTCACTTACACATCACACACACTATACTTATATATGTAAATCACAGAACATTTTCTTTACGACAATAAATTTTTAAAAAAATCACATTTTTTCTTTTTATAATAAAGTTTCAGTATTTTATTAGAAGAGTTTAGCCCATAGTATTGTTCTTATCTTCATTTCTTTGGTTCCTAAAATCTTATGCAATAAATGTCATTACTGCAAAACTTTCGAGAAAATGTTTGAGTCACACTGTCACTACATTGAATAAAAGCATGACTCTCCTAAATTAATGCTTTTGCTTCATTGTTAATGTTCTAAAAATTAGAGTAACATCTGAAAGGCGTAAATTACATAAAATCTTTAAAAGAGAACCAACACAGTAACCGGTGCACCATGCACTTGTTTAGATAACCTAATCACTAATACACTTTTTAACGAAAATGAATGCTTTACCTTAAAAACAGGATTATTGGATCATGAACCCTTACTTGTAAGCATTACAGAAACTGAGAAAACGTTAAAAGTAGAAGCAACTAAAACAATGAGAATTTTTAGTGAACTAAACATCTTTGAGTTCAAGGAAATGCTTGCTAACACAAACTGTCCACCAAATAATATAAAATCTGTAGATAAAAACTACAAATGATTTTCTAAGAGAATTTCTATTGGCACATCCTATTGCTTTCCAAAGATTTCGCATACAGAAAACGAGCTTAGTAATATGCAGTTTGGGATCATCTCGCAGTTTCTTATCCTCTTACAGGGTCTCATAGGAGTAAGGCATACCTAGTGACCAATGACAATTGCAATATTGGGCCAGAGGTGTATTATTACTGTAGTAATAAGGAAAAATGGGGGGAAAAGGCAGATATGCACAGCCTTGTAGAAAAGCCACATTTTAATTTTTTTTAGATTTATCTCCAAGTTATTAACGCCTACTTTGGCAAATGTTGCTTGAAATAAACAACATTTATTGGGTTGAACGATTTTGTTATCAGAAAAGCTTTAATTTTATCCTTAGAGTCACAAAAACGTGTAAGACTTTACAGTAAACATAATAAAACATTATATTGAAAAATCTGATGTGTTGCACTCACATGACTTTCTCTACTCTTGTACTAACCATTCTAACAAACTCTTATTCCTATATCTCCATGTTAGTTAAGATAAACATTCGTACAAATTATCGTACTGCTTATGTCCTTGTAGGTGCAAGGGGAATATTAGAATACAGAAGGCTTTGTGCGACAGTCAGATCTTTTTGACCTTTGAGATTCTGTTCTCTTTGCACGATTAACATATAAAAAAAATGAACAACGCTGTTGCATTTCGCTAAAGTTCTAAGTTTTCCGAAACTCACACACACAACAAGGAATATCTCCGAAATGGTTCACCCTATAAGAAAATTTATTGAGACATAAATTGTATATTTTAGCAAGATCTACATTTTTTGTATAGTATAATATGGCCTATCTCTAACGGTTTACCAGTTATGGAAAAGTCGTCCAGAGTAAATACGACTACATGGGCTATAGCCAGAAAATTCAAGATATACATTTCATTTGTCATAAACATATCTCAAACATATGACATTTTAATCAAAATCGTTAGAGCCATTTTCAAGAAAATCAAAATTTTCGAAAAATCTTCCATGTAAAGGGTAGTGTAGGGTGGGGCTATTTTCTTCAAAATCTTCGTGTCGCATCCTTGAAAGACATTAAACTTAAATACCAAGTTTGTCTTTTAACCGATTTTTCGTTTTTGAGTTATGCTGCCCACAGACTGGCACACAGACACACACACACGGACCTTTTTCTAAAAATGCTTTTTTTGGATTCAGGGGGCCTCAAAACATATATTTCCGGTGAAATCTTGACATCAAATTTTTGGGTGGAATACAATACTTCCCCTACTTACCAGTAGAGAAAGTAAAAATATAAAAATGTTTAATCCTTCTACAAATTCTACCTATATGTATACTGGAATTAAAATTTGTATTGAAATAGCTCTAAACATGTTTGTCTATTGTTATATTATAATACAGCTGAATACTTTTGAATGAAAGGTTTTCTTCTATGTATACAATAAACTACCTTTCTTGTGTGGCATTAATATTTAATTACCTTTCAGTGAATTTGCACAGCTTCTGAAATTTGTCAAACTGTGTTACCATCTTGCCCTAGACCAATAATCTCACCATGTGCAGTTTCTGATATATACAACCTGATGTGAATAAAAAAACAGTTGAGTGGCGATTTAGTGAGCTATCAGAAATAATAAATACTTCCCTTTCATGTTGGCGTGTCATTGGTTATAACTATGTCTGGCAAGTAGCTTGAATCTGTCATTGGAGAATGATAAAGAAAGGGAAAGCTACGAAGGCCTCAGTAACTAATTATGATACCCTTGCATTTTACTAAATTCGTTTTCTGTATGTACTAAACCCATTTATTTAGGTTAGTTTACATGTGGTATTTGGGTTTCAAGTAAGCAAAAGAGAATACTACACAGAAGACTGAAAATCTTCTAAGTATAAAGTTATGTCAGTATTACAATAAATACAATAAAATATGTAAAAGTATAATAAGAATTAAACGCCAAATACAGCAACACCTAATACATAAAAATTTCAGGTAACTAAACAAAAGCAATCTGCAAGATAATAAAAAATGAGCTATGTGCAGCCAAAAATTCAAACAAAATTAATTCAACTAGCCACTTAATGATTAGCAACAATAAGAATAGGTTAAATAGGTAAACTATCTAAAATAAAAACAAATTTAGAGACTAAAAGTTTTACTTATCTTAGTAAATGCTGCAAGTTCTTGAATTAATGTGCAATCAATATTTGAAAATGCAATGGAATCATCATGAAACACATGTTTGCATATTAATTCAAGAACTTGTAGCATTTACTAAGGTATGTAAAGCTTTCACTCTTTAAATTTGTTTTTACTTTAGATTCTGTTGCTTCACTGTTAACAGCTTGTTTTTTCATTGAATTTAACATAGGTAAACTATTTTACTGAAATAGCAAATATGATTCAATACTTTGAGAGGTAGAACTGGAACTTAAAAATTCAATGCCACAACTGGGATTTGAACCACAGACCTTCCGCTTACCGGGCGGACGCTCTAACCACTGAGCTAAAAAAAAAACACCAACAGTAAGTTTGTTGGCATAAATAAATAATGATTCAATACATTAAAAATCTGATGTATTGCACTAACATGACTTTCCCTACTTTGTACTAACCATTCTTACAAATTCTTATTCCTATATCTTCTTTGTGTTAGTTGAGATAACAATTTGTACAAATTATCTTATTGCTTATTTCCTTGAAGGTGCAAGGGGAATATTAGAATACAGTAGGCTTTGAGTGATAGTCAAATTTTTTAAAGCATTAACATCCTGTTCTCTTTGCATGCTTAAAATATATAAAAAGTGAACGATGTTCCATTTCACAAAAGTTTTAAGTTTTCCGATACTGACAAAAATAACAAGGAATATCTCTGAAATGGGTCACTCTACAAAAAAATTATTTGGACCTAAATTGTCTGTTTTAGCGAGATCTACATTTTTTGCATAGATCCAGCAGAAATGAACGAAGACCACTTGAAGACCTGTGAAGCATTAAGATCAGAAGAAACTACAGTTCAAAAGTATTGGAAAGCACGAATGCTAATGGCTTCATTGCCAGATGCAAGGCACTAGAAAACAACAACAACAACAACATTTTTTGCATAGTAAGATTTTGTGTATCTCTTACAGTTTACGAGTTATTCAAAAGTCATCCAGAGTAAACAGGACTACATAGGCTATAGCCTGGAAATTCAGAATATACATTTAATTTGTCATACAAATATATTAACCATATGGCATTTTAATCAAAATCATTAGAGCCATTTTCAATAAAATCAAAATTTTCCATGTAAAGGGTAGTTTAAGATGGGTCCATTTTCTTTAAAATCTTTGTGTCGCATCTTTGAAGACATTTAACTTAAATACCAACTTTGATTTTTAACCGAATATTCATTTTTGAGTTATGCTGTCCACAGACTGACAGACACACAGACTGTTTTCTTAAAATGCTTTTTTTTGTATTTAGAGAGCCTCAAAACATATATTTCTGGTGAAATCTCAACATTGAGTGTTTGTGTGGAATAAAATACTTCCTCTACTTACCAGTAGAGAAAGTAAAAATAGAAGCAATATTAACAGTGAAGTATGCATGTATTGAATCTGGTTTTTTGAGTTACCTTATTTATTTTATAAGTGAAGGTAAGTATAAATAAAGTGATCCAAAATACCAAATTCAACACATGATTCAGGATACTCATCTCATCAGGCAATGCAACGTGAAAATAATGTGTATAGTCTGATTTTTAAAAGAAGATACATAGCAGTAGTCAAGCAAAGGGGGTTAAGGGTAAGAGGGGAAAGTCGCTGCTATGGAAACGTAAACAAAGGTTGCCACGTTAGTTGCACTGATAAATAGTTTACTGCTCAGGTCAGTTATTGCGAAGCTCATGCTAGAAACGGAACTTGTGTGGATGTTCAGTTGCATAGCCTACTTTGAAAAAACACAGTGAATTCAATTTTCTTTATTCGTATTGAGAACACATTACCTTTGTTTTGATTGTAGGCTACTAGAGATTACATGTGAATGTAAGCTGGCATTTGACATGTATCTTCTTTTAAAAATCAGACTATATATACCACCCAAATTTAATTTAGGCAGTCTCATCATTTGAAGTAAAAAAGATAATATTTCTATCTAAGCCAACAGTTCCAAGGATGGACTGAAATCCCACTTACATTAGTAAAGAAAATAATAGATATACCACTTATTTGGCTATACATGAACTTTTCTTTAAATTTTTCCAGAAAGAATGAAATATGCTATAATACACTAAATTCACAAAGATGAATTTTAAAAAATGATTTCCAATCTCTTAGTTCCTATTTTCTCAATAATTTTATAAAAAAATATTGCACGTGTAGTTATTAGCTTACCTTGAAAATGAAAACATTCTTAGTAATTTTCAGCACAGAGTTACGAAAACATTTTCAACTGTACGCTTATGGACTTCTTAACAAAAGAGCAAAATATATACACAAAAAACTGCTGTCCTAATCTGCAATATATATAAAGCATTTGACTGTGTAAACTCAAAATATTACTAACATGCTAGCCTTGGTTCCCAAGGTAATGGTTCAAACCTGATAGAGGGCAATGGATTTTTTCAGGCATAAAATGCTTAGCATGGCTTCCTTGGTAACGGAAGTAAAGCCAGTGGTACTGTGTCATAGATTTATGACATGTAAAAGAACCTCAAGCCCAAGAAAGAAGCCTCTGAACAAAATTAAGTGTGGCCTTTCATGCCCACAATAGAATGAAGCGCTGAGAACCACCGGTTATAAAGCATACATAAATAAAACCACAATTTTATTTCACAAAATTCTAATAAATAAACTATCAATAAAGAATAAGATACATAAACTTTGAATGGTTCAAATCATATTTGGCAAACCGTATACATGCAAGATGGAAACATATTAGAAAATTGGGGTTCTGCTTAAAATGATTTTCCACTCGCTGTTAGCAAAAAACCAACATTTTATGCTGACGACACCTCCATTATTCTAAGTGGTTCAAATGTTGAAAATTTAAAAGCACATCTAAATCATGCCATAAAGCAATTGGAAGCATAGGTTACATGCACATGTATGAAATTAAATAAAACAAACAGAATTTTACAATTTAAAGCCTCGTTTAAGAATAACACTCAAATAAGCTCAACTTCAAATGCAAAAGGTTTAGGAATAGGATAGACAATGCATTTCAAATTGATTAGCCAGTTACATTATGTAGAAAAAAAGGTAAATACTGTTTGTTTCACCATATCCTCATCTGTACATGTTACAAACTAGAAAGAACATATATTATAGTTATTTTCACTTCGTACTTTCATATGGAATAAATATATGACCAAATGTAAGAGAATTTTTCAAATTCAAAAGAAAATAAAACTTACTCAATTACTACAGGTTGATTCCAAGAGCATAGTCCCAGCGAATAATCACAGTGAATAAAAGCATCCTGGATAAAACCCGCCTTACAAGAACACCTGGCCACGGTGTATAAGGTGGCACCAACCCATGTAGTGACTATGACATGTATATAGAACAGTGAGTAGGGAATGCAGCACATAAGATGCTCTAAGGATGCAGAGGGGAAGTTTACAGGAACGTCCTCTCCCTCCAAACGAATACTTTACATCAAAGCTTTTGTTATATTTTATATAACTGGAAGTAAATAAAAGAAAAGCTTTTATATGAGTGTATGATTATAGAGCAATTGGTGGAATGAGTGGTGGGAAGCACCGGAGAACACCCGCCCAGACACTGCTTCGCCCACCATGAATACCACATGCAGGTCCATGGGATCGAACTAAGGTGGCCTAGGTGGTAGCAAACAGTCTAACTGCTCCAGGTAGAAGGCAATGGGTTTTATGGGGATAAGAATTCTTAGCATGGCTTCCTTCGAAAGGGAAGTAAAGCTGGTAGTCCCAAGTCATAGATTTGCAGCATGTAAAATCTTAAGCCTGATAAATAGGCTTCAGAGCAAAATAAGCAGTCTTTGGCACCCAATATACAAGGGTCATAATGAAAGTAGTGAGCAACAATTTTTAAAAAATCTTACCTTTATCTTTTAGATAAACCAAGCACATCATTGTAATCTACAGACTTCTCTCACTTTTCAACATAGTCTCCATTTCTTTGCACACATTTTCCCCATCGTTCTGCAAGTGTGAAAATACCCTTATGATAGAACTCTGTTCCAGATGCATGAAGACACTGATGCATTGATTTTTTAATATCCTCTACTGTCCCATAGCGTTGGCTTTGCATCTGTTCTTTAACCGAACCAAAGAGATGGAAGTTGGGACTGTAAGGAGGATGTGGAAGAGTTTCCCACCCAAATGTTCTGACACGGGCAGTGTAAGGAAATGCATTATCCTGTTGCAGGATGATCTTTCCAGAGTGCTTATTGTGCAATGCACGATGGAGCTTCTGAAGTGTCTGGACATAGATGGTAACATTTATGATTTGTTCAGATTTAAGAAAATCAACCAGAATGAGACCCTGTGCATCCCAGAGGACACTACCCATAACCTTCCCAGCAGATAGCACTGTCTTCGCTTTTTTCTTCGATGGCGAATCGAAATGGTACCATTCAATACTCTGGCATTTTGTTTCAGGCTCATAATGATGGAACCAGCTTTCATCACCTGTCACAATACTCGTCAAAAAATTACCTTCATTTTGAAAACTGAAGAAGGTTTTGGCTGACTTTCTTTTTTTGTTTTACATCCTCCAATGCAGTGTCATATCAGACGGTGAATGAATGAAATGGCTGAAATGATGTTCAATTGAGTCCAAGGTCCATAGAGCTTTATGTTTCCCGACATTTGCCCTTTCAGGAGAAGGGAAAATCTCGGAAAAACCTTATCCGGATAACTCACCCTAAGTGAGATTCGAACTCGCAACCTCTTGGATGTGAGGCAGACATGCTACAGAGGTGGGCATTTTGGCTGATGGTTCTTCTCTGAAGTTTGTGATCTTTGATCAACAAACTTGGGACCCAACGGGCACAGTCTTCTCGATAACCTTAGCTTTGTATCATTTCTTGCATGCAGTATGTCCTACTGCAAGATGTGCAGTGATTTCATTCACAGTGATATGCCTATCTGTTCTAATAATCTCATTAACTCTTACCTTGTGATCCATAGAGACAGTGCGTGGACAACCACTACAAGACTCATCTTGGATACTCGTTTTCCCATCTTTGAAATGCTTCACCCATCTCCTAACACTGCTAGCACCCATGTAGAAATCTCTACAGGCACGATGAAGTCTGTGGTGAATTTCAGCAGCAGATTTTACCTCTTTAATAATGAATTCAATTACAGTATGCTGTCGAAATGAAACATTGATGTCCATCATTTTAAAAATACTGCCCGTGGCCACGTGAAAGAAGCTAAAGACATACAATTTGGTAACATGTGTTGAGTCTGTAGATTATGATCTTGTTTGGCTTTCGTTGCCAGCATTCTATTACACATCAGCACCTACGCCTAGTGGGCGAGGTGATACGCAGTTTCAACAATAGACATGTTACAGCCCTATTCCTTGGTATCTCTGAGCCTCTGATACCGTGTGGCATAAATGATTCATACACGGCTTATCAGCTACAACATCCCACCTTATCTAATACATCTAATATACAGCTTCCTTTCCAACTGATCCTTTGCTGTCACCAGGGACAGCATCCACTCTTAACCTTACGTCATCAACGCAGGGGTACAAGGTAATGTTTTGGGCCCCCTACTATTCCTTACTTACATCGAGTCTCCCTCCTCTCCGGGGCTGCAACTTATACCTGTTCGCAGACGACACCGCCATAACAATGGCACCGTAACACCATGTCATAGTGACACAATGCTTACAGTGCTATGGGAACATGTTGATCACTTGGTTTGCTGCATGGCAGCTGAAGATCAATGCCCCCAAATCTCAAGCCGCCACCCTTGCCAGACGCCATCTCCAAGATGTGGACGATCTACGCCTGGCAGGTGACCTAATCCCTTGGTCTACTGAGGCAAATCACTTAGGAGTACACCTGGATATGCGCTAACCTGGAAGGCTCATATCACATCGCTGGCTTCAAAGGTCAACAGAAGGATGGCCATGCTGTACCCGATGTACAATACAAAGTCCCTAATGAGCCTGAAGAACAAGCCCCTTCTATACAAACAGGTCCTGTGACCTGTACTTGTTTATGCCTGCCAAGCCTGGGGAGCTGCCACCAAACCAACCTTTACCCTCTCCAAGTCCTCCAAAACGGTTACCTTCAGAGAACCACAGCCGAATGGTACATTCCTAATGTCAATATCCATGCTGGCCTATCCTTCCCAATCCTAACAGAACATATCCTTAACCTGTCCCACAGCTTTCGTGCTAGACTCCCGTCTAGCTTCAACCACCTCATGTACGGCCTCAGGGAGTATCATATATGACCCCGGAGAAACTTACAAGCAACCCAGACTAGTGCTAGGCCAATAAGACTAAGATGTAACGTGACTTGACATAATCATCCCCATCATCACCAAGTACTCCATAGCCATAAAAAAAACTCATAAATCATTTATCCCCATCCCTTACCTACTTTCAACCCTTGTATTATACTCCCATACCTAAAGAAAAAGGAAAAAGAAATCCCTGACCTTATTTGCCACCCTTAACCCACCATCAGCTCCTTAACCACCACACCAATGCCAGCAGGGGACAATGTCCCAGAATGGCAATAGTCCGAGGGTGCCTCCCCCTAGGGGAGGACAACCCTTCAGTGACACCATCAACTTGGGAGAATTTAAAACTTAGCCAATTCTTCTTTCCTGTTTCCAGGGTTCAGGAAAACTTCCCATTAATTGTGCAAAAAGAACGTGCAACATTACTAAGATAAGTGAAGTTTTTAGTTTCTAATTTGTTCTTACTTTAGAAACTCGTACTTTAACTTTCTGCTTTCCGCTCTTGGTTATTGTGAACTGCTTTAAGTTTAAATATTTTAATAGGTCATTTTATTTTAAGTAATGAATGCACAAATCAACTTCAAATTTAATAAATAATTATACTATTTTTCATAGCAACCAGGTAACCCACACCAGTAGTGTTATGTTAGAAAAAGCTTGATTATCCAAAAATGCTACAACCTACAATGGGCACTCAAATACAAAACTGAGATATGTTCTTTTCTAATACCTATTCCAATGTAATACGTGAGAGACAATGAATCAGAAAGCCCTCTAAAATGAGCAGTTTAATCAATAAAAACAAGAAAGCATATATATGCTACATTTTTATGCAAAATGAGCTGCCATCAGTCTTATTGTTGCTATAGCATTTGCATTCATATCCCCTTTTTAAACATGTAATTCCATGTATGTACTTTACACAATTCTACAGTATGTTTACCACAAAACTTGGCCGGCAGGTGCATGGCCCACGTGACTTTCACTGCATCTCCCTGTGTGCACATGCTAATCATCACATGTGCATCAGTCTTGCTTCTGTTAGGTAGGTGTTAAGTGCTGTTTTGGTGCAGTTCACACACAAATAACATTAGGAGTATTTAGAAGTGTATAATTTTGCTTGAAGTGTTTTCCAAATGAATCAATTGCAGTATACAGTACAACAAAGAGTGTTCATGTATAATAAGTATGTGCTTACGTAAATTTTTAGAGAAATTATAAGGCAATTTGAAATTAACATTCCAGGCATGCATGTTCCGAGTAGACACCAATCATTTGCATGTAAATAAATTCAGGGAGACGGAATCAATTCATTATAGGAAAAGAAATGTAACATGGCGTGTGCTTACAGACGAAGTCGGAGAATGGTTAGAATGGTCACCTTGCACAAAACGAAATTAAAACAAAATATCAGGAGATAAATTAACACTATTTCAAAAGCTGAGCTAATGTATGTGAATGAAAACTGAAGATGCCATAGATGTATTGATGCACATGGATGGCATTTCCAACATCTATGATAAGGCATGTTTTATGTTTATTCTGATAATTTTTAATGTGATTTGATGTATATGCATATGCGACTGCCAGCCAAGCCGTGCAGTACATGTCTGGGAGATGGGCGTGCACCTGCTGGCCAAGTTTTGTAGTAAACATACTGTATTTTAGAATAAAATTCACTGACAAAGAGAGCATATTATACTCCTTGCATTAGAAATAACAAACATAAAGTTCTATACTCAGACTTCATCATCATGCTGTACCAATTAATTATAATGTACATAATTATACAAGGCATAAAAACTCCCTGACAGTAACTTATATTGCTGACGTTAAATACTTTATCACTAGCTGATATTTTCTAGGAACATTATAAGAATAGTATATTTAGTTTCACTAAGTGTTTGTGTATTAGCTTGTCTATGACTTAATTTAAAATTCCATCAAGAAAATGCTGTCCTTTGATGAAGTATAAAGAGAAGAATTTAGGCACAATGTATGTTATTCACTGATGCTGTAATAAACACACAAAAATAGTTTTCAAACTGTCTATAGTAATGCCAAAGAAAATGGTGATCAGAAATTTTCTCCACATTTATAATTTTATGGATAATGGAAAAATAACCCACAAGTCAAAATGATATGCTTTTCACTTGCAAAAATTACTTATCACCACCCAAAAGCAAGAATTTTAAAAGAGACTTTGCTCTTTGATAGTTCATTCAAAGCCCTAGAATTATAAGTACTAGGTAATAAGACATTTTTATGCCTTTTCCTGTGATTTTGTAAGACGTTTTGCTCCTCTGTTTGGTGGTCCTTTGGGCTTTGCAAATTTTGGACGATGCAAATTCTTTTTTGGATGAATTTCATCTTGCAGAAATTCTTCTGTTAATTCATCACCACTCTCTATTTCCAGCTGCAATAAAGGATTATACATAAGCATAGTTTTTCTATTCACTTTAATGCACACACAATTTTTTTTTTGGTACCTATATTAATGTCCTCTAACGTAATCTCATATCGAACGATGAATGAATGTAATGGGTGAAATGATGCTCAAATGAGCTCAGGGTCCATATAAGTTAACCAACATTCGTCTTCTCAGGATAAGGAAAAACCTCGGGAAAAAATCTTATCTCGATAATTCACCCTACGGAGATTCAAACTCAGGACTGTTTGAATGTCAGGCAGACATGCTACCCCCACACTATAGAGACAGACTAATATTGTTCAATGAAACAGAATTTACGTTAACCTCAATGTTAATTCACTTAAGCATTCTGTAAAAATTTAACATCAGTTAGAGAAACCAGCCCTCAGTGACTTTATCACTGACAAAAATCCCAGCGCTTACAATGTAATTCCAGATTGTAAGAAAATTAAAAAGTTTGAACTTGAATGATTATTTAACATACAATACCTTCTTAGGAATTAGAAGACCAATCTTAGTTTCAATAGAGTCCAGTAATGGAGCCTTGCAACTGGAATACAACATTCTTTCTTTAATTGAGCAGGAATACCCTGGCATGGAGTAGATAAATACTGTAATCAACAACAATGCAATTAGTTTTTTGTATTGACTGCTTGAAAAATGTCAATTTATTCTATCCATTTAAAGCAGAAAATTAATATATAATTATATTACACAATAGCGAGAAGGAGGGAAATCTGAAAGATCTGGTGATTTTGCAAGTATTTCATATCACTGTTCTTTAACATGAAAGTCTTGTAAAACAGCAATCAGTATCATCACAACATGTGAGCTGTGGCTCCATCTTGCTTAAATCACAAGAATTCTTTTCTGAAGAATATATCGATCATACTGGTCTACCACTACAAACCTTTACAATTTCCAATATCCAAATGCCAAATCCATATAAGCTCCAAATATCACTTAACAATGACCTTATTCAATATAAATCAACAAACTTTTTAGGTATTTGGATTGATGAGTATATGAAATGGGATGTACATACAGAAAAGTTGGCAGCTAAATTAAGCCAAATGAACTTTATGTTTAGAGTTATCAATAATTCAGTAAGTCACAAAATAATGAGAAACCTGTACTTTGCCTATTTTCACAGTACATTAAAATTTGGTATAATATTTTGGGAAAATTCAAGTACAGGAAATACAGTTTTCAAACTATAAAAAAGGGTAATTAAAACCATAATGAACATAAAACCATCAGACTCATGTAAACTAGGATCTAAATAACTAGGTATATATTCAGGAAATATTATTATATGTTAGAAAACATACAAAAGATTTTGAAGTAAATGGCAACAAACACAGCTACAACACCAGAAATAGAGAACAGTAAACTATCACCTCTCGTAACACATCACTTTTTAATAAGACTTTAATTTATAGTGCTATCAAGTAACATAATAAATTACCAACTAAATATAAAAACCACCTCAGAAGCCAAATTTAAATTTAAAATAAAATCAATGTTATTACAGCAATCGTTTTACTCAATTAATGAATATATTGAACACTTTAGTTAAGCTTAAACTTCACATTATCATACTCGACTGATGAGTTTTGGTATTCATAAGTTAATTGTGTTTTAACTATTCATAAATTTAATGTATATGAATAATATAATTTTAGTAATATTTGCCTTTTATAATATTATATTTTGATCTTTTATCATACTGGAGAGTCCACAGCATGTATATATTCTAAACTAAACTAAACCCCAGAACAACAGCCCATGAAGGGCCAAGGCTTGCCACCCAGCTGCTGTGTTCCCCACCTCTGCCTACAACAGGCAGCACTGGAGGGTGGGACATGATCAGCGCCCCGTGCCTCCTGGCCAGTTATATGGTCTTCTCAACCTGGGGTCGCTAGTTCTCCATCAAGTAGCTCCTCAACTGGCCTCCTCGGGACCTAACGAGGCTGAGTGAACCCCATGTCAGCCTCCCAATGGGGGAAAAATCCCTATGCTGGTACCAGGGACTGACTGTTAGAACAAAATTACATGTTCATGGCTTCAACAGGAAAAAAACATATATAAAAACTACATGAACGTGTAGAATTAAAAGTAAAATTACTGACTAAAAGTGTGCAATATTAACTTTTTTACATGCTTAGAACCTATAAATTAATTACGTTACCTAATATGTTATACTTAATTACATTTCAAGGAACGTGGTAACTGAGTAAACTGAGTGCATTAATAGGAATGACCTAAGTGTTTTCTTGAACCCATTAAGATCTTCCATGTTTTCAATTGTATTAGTAGTTTGTTACACCGAATTATTCCAATGTGGACTGCACTATTTTTAGTTAGGTTAGTCTTAGAGTGTTGTATATTTAAATCATCTCTCTGTCTTGTACAATAAGGATATAGATAAATGTTCCTTTCAAAGAAAACCCATCATAT
Source organism: Tenodera sinensis (assembly GCA_030765045.1). Taxonomy (NCBI): domain Eukaryota; kingdom Metazoa; phylum Arthropoda; class Insecta; order Mantodea; family Mantidae; genus Tenodera; species Tenodera sinensis. Next base: position 101,731,763 of record CM060972.1, read on the forward strand.
TCCCTTTTTACCATTTCTAATACTTAGAGATAGCACAGGAAGTATTGCATCCATTCCAAAATGTTACAACTTGGTATTTAAGTTTAGCATCTTCTAGTCATGCATCATGAAGATTTTCAAGAAAATCTCCACATCCCAAACCACCTTTATATGATCAATATCTGATACTTTTTAATTTCTCAGAAATGGCTCAAACAATTTTGATTAAAATATCACATGTTTAATATATTTACATGACAAATAAAATGTATATTTTGAATTTTCTGCAGTCTGTTAAATCCTTGTTGTTATGAATGATTTTTGTATAATTGGTAAACCATATAACATGGATAAGTTCTTACTGCACATAAAGTGTACATCTAATCAAGCCATAAGATTTATGTCAAACATTTCTGTGGCATTAACCATTTCCGAGGTATTCCTTGTTATTGGTTTGATTTTTCAAACACTTTTACTGTTTTCAGGTGGTAAGGTGCATTTGTTTTTCTTGTGGTCATGCAAAAATCATGAGATTTTAAAGCTGTCACATAATAATAATAATAATAATAATAATAATAATAATAATAATAATAATAATAATAGTAATAATAGTAATAATAGTAATAATAATAGTAATAATAATAGTAGTAGTAGTAGTAGTAGTAGTAGTAGTAGTAGTAGTAGTAGTAGTAGTAGTAGTAATAATAATAATAATAATAATAATAATAATAATAATAATAATAATAATAATAATAATAACAATAACAACAACAATAACAACAACAACAACAACAACAATAACAATAATAACAATAATAATAATAATAATAATAATAATAATAATAATAATAATAATAATAATAATAGTTTATTCACCATTAGGTAAGTACAATAATTACAATAGGCTTCGTCTGTAACTTACAACTAATGAAACAAACAAAAATTTCTAGATATATATATACACTGAAGGGATCGTAATATTTACATATGTTTTACAAGTCATGTTTACTTATATCTAAGTATTCTTGAGTGCTGTAGAAAGGAGTTTTTGCTAGCCATTTATATATTTTTCCTTAAAGTTTTGAATATTTGTACTGCGTGTTTCTAAAGGAAGTGAATTAAATATTTTTATACCATTTAACTTGTAGTACCTTGAGGACTTCTGCAGTCTGAGATATGGTGCATCCACTCTGTTCCGGTTTCTTGTGTTGTATGTGTGTATTTCACTTCTGGTATTATAATTTTGTTCATTTTCTTTGACATATACAAGCACATCATATAGGTATAAATTAACGACAGTCAGTATTTCCAGCGTTTTAAAAAGTGGCTTACAGTGATCAGTTTTATTAGAATTTGTCAGTATTCTAATGACCTTCTTTTGAATCTTTAGCACATCTGCTATTCTTGGGCTACTCCCCCATAATAGCAAACCATACCTAAAAATGCTTTGAAAAAATGAAAAATAAGCCATACGAACAAATTCATTTGGAACTGCCCTCTTTAAGTTCGCTAATAAGAGCACTGTTCTCGACAGCTTACTGCATACAGAATCAATGTGAGAGTTCCAAGATAGATGATTATCAATTAACATTCCAAGAAATTTAACGGTCTCACTTGTGTTGTGACATAAATTGTTACTATTTTTTAATGTGAAAAGAATATTTTGTGATTTACTTTCATTCATAAAAAACCCATTGCTTCTAAACCATATTTGGGCATTTTTTATATTCTCTTGGACAGACTGTGACAGCAGATCAAATGTGTTGTTTATGTTAAGAAATGATGTGTCATCTGCATAGACAACAAACAGTATGAGATGGATAACAATTTGGCACATCATTAATCATTATTAAAAAAAGCAGTGGTCCAAGCACTGAGCCCTGTGGAACACCTATTTTTACATCAGTGATCTGTGAATATTTTCTTCCAATTGAGACTAGCTGTTTACGATTTATTAAATATGACTTAAAGATATTCAAGTTAGGGCCCTGAACGCCATACAATTCAAGTTTCTTTATCAAGATGCCATAATCAACGCAGTCAAACGCTTTGCTTAAGTCACAGAATGTGCCTTGTGGAAAAGCACCTTCCTCAAAAACTTGGTGTATTTTCTCTACAAAAGAGTCTACTGCATTTATAGTTGATTTTCCAGTTCTATACCCAAACTGATTTTGATAAAATAAATTTCGATTTTCGAAATACTCTTGTAGCTGATTTTTTATGAGGCCTTCTAAGATTTTAGCAAATGTGGGTATCAGTGAAATTGGTCTATAGCTGCTTGTCTTCTCCCTTTCACCCTTTTTATATATTGGCGTTACTTTGGATAATTTTAGTACCTTGGGAAAAACACCTTCATTAAAGCAGCTATTAATACAATAGGTGAGTGGAACTACAATATGTGGTATAATTTCTTTAAGAACATTATTTGAAATGTCATATACATCGCTACTGTTTGAGTTTTTAAGTCTTTTTGTTACCTTTTCTACTTCTCTACAGGTTACTTCTCTAAGCACAAATTGGTCATTCTCCTCTCCCCAATTTATATTATTAATAAATGATATAGCTGTGTCTGCACAAGAATTTACCTTTAATGCTATGTCTCTGACTGATTCTATAAAATAGTTATTGAAATCATCAGGAGTTATGTTTTCATTTATATTGTCTTTTCTATTTTTACCCGTTATGGAATTAATTATTGACCAAGCTACTTTACATCTGTTGCTAGAATTTTCTATTTTACTTTTATTTGACTATTTTTTTGCATCCAAGAGTGCTGTTCTATAACGTTTTCTATAGTTTTTTATTGTATTTAGTAGACAGGGATTTGGGTCTTTTTTATGCATATCTTGAAGCAGTATTAGCTTATTTTTCATTCTTTCTAGTCCTGAATTGTACCACTTAATACTGCTAACTGGTTTAGCTTTTTTATTGGAGTTTATGATTCGTTTTTGTTTCTTGCATGAGCTGTTAAACAGACTAATGAAAGTATTAAAAAAGTGTTCAAACATTTCTTCAGCTGACCCCCTATTGTTACCAAGTATCCCACACCAGTTCACTGACAACAAGTTATCCTTAAATTTATTTGCAGAGTCTGTGCTAAGGTCTCTAATCTCGCTTATTATTTTTCCAGTTTTGTGAGAAGGGGTTTTTGCCATACTTGTCTTAAAGATTAGAGGCTTATGATCTGATATCTGATAATCCCCCACCTTGATTGTATAGCATGCTTGTTTTACATTGGTTATGATATTATCGAGGCATGCAGCTCCGCGAGTAGGAGTTTTATTTGCACAGTGATAGCCCATCCACTGTAGTAAATTTTGAAATTGACTTACTGTGTTACTTTGTTTGGTAATGTCAAAATGTGTATTTATATCACCACATATTATTACATTATATTTAAAAGGAAGCAGATATGTTAAGACCTTTTCAATACCTTCAAGAAAAATGCTAGTATCCCCGTCTGGTGATCTATATAATGTTATGATTATGGTCTTGTGTGTGTCTATTACTAATCCTGTTACCTCTAAAACCTTTTCTATACAAAACTTTTGTAAGTTCTCAAGGTTTCTTGCTCGTATTGAGTTATGAATATAGATTGCTACCCCACCATTTTTGAACCTACTGCGACAGAAACTACTACCTAATCTGAAGTTAGCAATACTCACATAATCAATTTCATTTTCTTCAAGCCAATGCTTACTTAGACACAGTATATTACACACATTGTCCTTAAGATATACCCATAGTTCTTGTAGTTTTGTTCTTAAGCACTGTATATTCATATATTGGAGTTTTAAACTATGATCTATTTCTTGCCCACTAGTTTTTTGACTATTCGTTTGTATTAAAGGTTTTTTCACTTCATTTGTTGGTTTAACACCCACCTCATTCCTTACTAGTTTCCCTTATCAACGGAAGATACTACAGCACCCAATAAATCACCAAATTTATAGGAGCCACGTCTGTTTAAATGTACACCATCTCTGGCAAAGTCTAAGTTGTGGATCCAGAAATTACCATCCACAAATGTACACTCGCGTTTTTCACACAACCAGTTCAGTTCACGATTGATGCGTTGCACTTTTCTATTCGTTGTGTCGCGTCTTCTTAACACGCCACTTACAATCACTTTTGCACTCGGCGCAGCTCCTCTGACACTTTCAATTAGATCCATCGTTTCGCCCATGATTTCTTCTGCATAGACACCTCTCTTGATATTATTCGTTCCGACGTGCAGCAGAACAATTTCCGTGTCACTTTTAACTATCTTCTTTTTCTCGACTTGATGTTTCAACTCCCCTATCTTAATCCCCGGAAAGCAATTTACCGTGTAGCCTTTTTGTCTGCAGATGTTCCCAGAAAACTTGAGCATAGAGTCTCCAAGTATAGTCACTCTTCTACTTATTTGATTCTCCTTCTGCAATTTCCTAACAGTGTAGTTCCGTTTTCCGTTGGTTTCTTCTTTTTCTTCTTGCAGCAGTTGATATTTATTCAGGGTTGTAAAATCAGTCCTAGTATCATCTTTTTCATGTAGTTTGTTCTGATTGCATCTAAGGACGCTATCAGAGTACCGTCGATTGTGTTTACTTCCAACATACACATATCCTTTGTTCTCCATTTCCAACTGGGATTGAAGTCGATTTTTTTCTATATTTAATTCATTTTTGTCCTTTTCCAGTTTTCCTACCTCCTGCGTCAATTTTTCATTCTGAAAGCGTAACTTCATCACCTCTTTCCGTGCAGCTTGCAGATCTTTGTTCAAGATATCAATTACTAGTTGAAGCGACGCTACCGCTTCATATTCGCTACGCACACATGGCTACCGGTGTTCACATGTAGCATTTTCTATTTGGTCGTAATTTACGTCTTTGGCTTTTGTAAAATTTTTACCTTTATTTTCAGTCACTCCTCTGCCATTTGTGAGCCCAAAGTTATCTTCCTTGTTTGTATTATCAATACTATTACTATTATTTGCGTTAATTTTCTGCTTCATACTACGCATTACGACACAGCGCGATGCCATCCTAGCCAACTTTAAAAATTTGACTATCCCTTTAGGCTCCTGTATTCTTCTAATACCTACAACGAATATGTAAATGAGTAACAAAAATGTATCTGGATTAACAGGAAGTACATAGGAGAATAGGGTGTCCACTATCGAGAAATAATGAAAAATAACATGCCACCAATTCAACCTGTTAGGTTCACGGGAGAAAGTACAGAGTATGCAGTGTATTGTAATATATTCCTTATTGTCAATGTCATCAGTCGCTGAGATGGTGGCTAGCCCATCAATGAATCTGATTGGTTCAGGCACCTACAGCATGGGAATTAGCAGATGTGAGTAAACAATAAGAATGTAGCAAGAATTATGTGTCCTAGTGGATTGATGAGAAAATTCACACTAATATTTCCCATGTCAACTTATTTCCATTCAATATGTGCAGATTTTCTTCCATGTAAGTGTTGTGCTTATATTTGTAAACATTATTTCAGAACCCAAAAGTATTCAGCAATGGGAAACATGCCCAACATTGACTGCAAGAAAAAGTTACCTTTGATAACGAAAGAGAAACAATGGTTGTTGGCCATGTAACTAGGAAGAGTAAATACCGGATCCTAGACACTACTAATAAAAAGTCATGCAATATAGACATGTATTTGAGTGATAGCACATAATGAGCTACAAATCGGCAACCCGTACTCAAGGGCTGCATTGCCAAAAGATATTTTGAGAAGAGTTGCGCAAGAAAATTTACAACATGTGATCGTACATAAAAATTTGCCTTATATTTTATGAGACAAGCTTAACAAATCAAGAGACACTATGTTGAGTTTGGCATATGCAAGAATTACAAAAAAAAATATTTAACAACATTAAACCGAATAGCTTCAGAAATTGATCATAATAATATTTGTGAGGAGTGAAATTATTTGTAATATTCTTACTTCACTGCAATAAGTTAATTTCAGCAGAAACTCAAATATTGATATATATATAAGCCCTTGTCATCTTTTTTCCGCAAATCTATCAACGACCCAGACAAAAAGAGCTCTTTACTACCCACCACATTAATAAAGAGCTGTAACAAGTGAATTAAGCTGAAAGGGATATGAACCTTTGGTTAGCATGTACCAAATCAATAACCATCTTATTCTTAAATTGTTGTTGTTGTTAGCTAATGCTGGATTTCTGACAATGAAGTCATTAATCCTCTTGCTCTCCAATATTTTTCACTGATGGATGGGGCACTAGAAGTGGCCGGGCATATTTGAAGGTGGTCTCGATCCATTTCCTCTTGCAGATCACATAGAGGACAGAGTGGTGAAGAATATATCCCAATTCTGTTTAAATGTTTTGCCAGACAATCATGTCCTGTAATCAACCTGAAGGTTGCAACTGCTGTTTTTCGAGGATACTCAGGAATCACTGTTTGAATGTTTGGTAGTTCCCATCTTTTATTCTTTGATTTTTCATAGTAATATTTTGCAATAATTTTTTTGAATTCAGAGTTGACTAATCTTTTAGCTGCATAAAATGGTAAATTAACTAAAGATTTCTGTACACCGCTGGTACCCTTTTTTGCAAGAAAATCAGCTTTCTTATTACCACTCAGTCCACAGTGAGCCGGTATCCATTGGAAAACTAGGTGTTTTTGAAGTGCTGTTAGATGCCTAAGCATTCTATAATAGTTTGGTTTTTTGGTGACAACTTGGAAGTAATTGCTATAATTGCTGCCCTGGAATCTGAGAGAATAACTGCTTGCTGAAAATGTGAAATTCTGTACAAAAGATTTTGTAGGGCCATTCGAATTGCTTCAATTTCTCCATCAAAGTTAGTAGTTCCATAACTTAAAGATTTGTAATAGGAAAAGAGGTGACATGTGACTCCAGCACCTGCTCCATCTTTGTTTGATGTAAATGATCCATCAGTATAAATATGGAGCCACTCATGTTCTGGAAACCTAGTATGGATTGTCTCTAATGCCAATAATTTTAGAACACTAGTTGGAGTATCACTTTTTTTAACCTCTTCTGTCAGGTGTAAATAATATGTGATGTCTAATGTATGTGTTGGATTGACTTTAGATATAAAGTTTTCCTTTGAATTAGGAAGGTGTACATCCTTCTTGATATCTTGAATTTTGTAAAGAAAGCTCTCCTGAGTCTTTAGTGTATGTGTAAAATTTCTCTTGTGCCATGTATTGAATGGGAGTCTGATCAACTTTTCGTGTTGAATAAGAGCCGCTTTTTCTATTTCATATTCAATGGGGTATTGGTTGGTTAGTATTTCCATAGCTGCTATTGGTGTGGTTTTGATAGCACCTGTAATTAATCTCAGACTTTGGTTTTGAAAGATTTGAATTTTTTTTGTTTGCTGTTACAAGAACTTCGCTGCAGTAAGTAAACAATGGTTTTATATATATATATTATATGTTGTGTTAAGCGTTGCTCTGGAACATCCCCACTTCATTCCTGTTAAACGTTTTAACAGTGAAAGGCGCCTCTCTGCTCTTTGTATTACATTTTCTATTTGTTTGGTCCATGTAAGTTTGGAATCAAATGTAACTCCTAAATACTTTGCTTCCTTTGTTTCTGGTAATTGTTGACCCTCACAATTTAGTTTTATTTTTAGTGGTTTTTTTCTTAGTGAAAAGATTTGGTAGTTTGATTTTGTTGTATTAACAGTCATTAAATTTTCTTTGGTCCACCTCTGTAAGTTGGTTAAGGATTGTTGCATGGTTTTTTCCAGTTCTGTACTTTTGCTTTTTGGTTTTGAAGTCCACATTACCAAGTCATCAGCAAATAGTGCACACTTCACACCTGATTCTTGTATTTGTTGTGGTAGATCATTAATAAATATATTAAAAAGTGTAGTGCTGAGCACTGCACCTTGTGGCAAGCCACGGTGTATTTGTTTATATTTCGATATATTTCTTCCATATCTGGTTGCAATAAAGCGTTGTGTTAGGAAATGATATAGCCATGAAAACATTTGACCTTGTATCCCTATTTTTTTTACTTTCTTTAATAGTTTTGTTCTGCATATAGAATCATATGCACTTTGAAAATCAATAAAAACTGATAAATTATCTTCTTTTCTATTGAAGGAGTCTTTGATTTCTTGACTGAGAAGTAAGGCTTGTTCATTTGTAGAGTGGAACTCTCTGAATCCAGCTTGACATGGGGATATTAAATTTTGTGATTCTAGAAACCAATTTAACCTGTTTGACACCATTCTTTCCATCACTTTTGCTATTATGCTGGTAAGAGCTATTGGTCTATAATTTTTTATTTCTGATGCTGTTTTGTCTTTCTTCAAGAGTGGGACAATTATTGCTTTTCGCCATTCAGCAGGTACAGTGGTTTTCCAGGATAGATTGTAGAGTTTCAGTAGTAGTTGTTTTGCTGTTTTTCCAAGGTTTTTTATGAACTCTGGATGTATGTGATCTGGTCCAGGAGACTTTTTGTTTTTTAGATTATTTATTGCAATGTTCAATTCTTGCATATTAAAATTTTGAAAAAAGATATTGCACTGACTGTCTTAAATTGTGTATGGCTGGCTGTTTGTTTCTATAGATTTTCTAATCAATGCTTATTTGTGAAACATCAGTATGAGGAAATACAATATACAGTAGGTTTTAAATTAAGAGTGATTGCATTTGCAGAACAGAATAGTAATTGAGCTGCAAAAAGGAGTTAGTCAAATTACAGACTTGTTCATTAGTCCCATAATTCCAACTCCAGTTGAAAAATACATGCGATTCAACAGTATTGTAAATGTCTTCATAAATAATAGACGAGTCTTGATTCAATAAATTAGAACTTCTCTCTCCCTTTTCTTTTTACTTTCTCTACTGGTAAGTAGAGGAAGTATTGTATTCCACCCAAAAATTTGATGTCAAGATTTCACCAGAAGTATATGTTTTGAGACCCCCTGAATAAAAAAAAAAAAAAAGCATTTTTAGAAAAAGGTCCATGTGTGTGTCTGTCAGTCTGTGGACAGCATAACTCACAAACGAAGTCAGTTAAAAACCAAAGTTGGTATTTAACTTTAATGTCTTTTAAGGGTGCAACATGAAGATGTTGAAGAAAATAGCCCCACCCTAAACTACCCCTTACATGAAAAATTTTTCAAAAATGGCTCTAATGATTTTGATTAAAATGCCATTATGTTTAAGATATTTGTATGACAAATGAAATGAACATTTTGAATTTTCTGGGTAAGGCGTAAGTAATCCTGTTTATTCTGGATGACTTGAATAACTCGTAAACCGTAAGAGATAGAGAAAATCTTACTGTATAAAAAATGTAGATCTCACTAAACCACACATTAAATGTCTGAATAAATTTTTTTGTAGAGTGAACCATTTCGGAGATATTCCTTGTTATATGTGTCAATTTCAGAAGATTTAAAGCTTTCGTGAAGTGGAACATCATTGTTCATCTTTTTATATGTTAAGCATGCAAAGAGAACGAGATCTCAAAGCTTGAAAGATCTGACTGTCACTCAAAGCCTACTGTATTCTAACATTCTGCTTGCATCTACAAGGAAATAAGCAATAAGATAATTTGTACAAATGTGTATCTCAACTAACACGAAGAAGATATACGAATAAGAGTTTGTAAGAATGGTTAGTACAAGAGAAGAGAAAGTCACAAGAGTGCAACACATCAGATTTTTTACTAAATAATGGAGTAGATATAAATCAACTGGAGTAGATGTTTGCATTGCAGTGTCATCACTTTTGTTTCCTCTCCTTCCCATCTTGTGTCACATTAACTACAAACAGCTTAACCTGGTGTACTTGAATACACACTGTTACCATACAATAGTTGCTGAAAGTTAACACTGCTAGTCTCAAGTAGCTTATTCTTTGCATAATGGTTGTACTATAAAGTTTTACTTTATGAAGAAAGCATAAACAGTGCAACAATTATGTTATGAAATGCGGTACTTTATTTTCAATCTGTGAGTTCAATTCTCTGTGCTTAAAAACAGAGATAATCATACAGTGTTAAAGCATATAGTAAATCTAAAACCATATTAAATACTAGGAATCCCAGAAAGTAGTGAATAAAAAGTATCTATGGAAGTACTTACCTATCGTTTCCAGATAATCTCCTTCATGTGTATGCTTGAAGTTATAGAGATGGTATCGTGCAGAATCTGATGGAACTTTCTGATACAGTTTTTCCACAGGAACATTGCCCGAGTCTGCTAAGTGAATCTTCTCCTCATTGATATCTGTAATGATAAAGAAATGTTGAATTTCAGTTACATCTTTTTTCCTACTAAAAATTATCTTAGCTTTTCTAAAGGACAAGATGACCTGATCTTTAACAAATAGCAAATGCTCTAAGCATTAAAAAAGTTCAGAAATAAATTATTTTGTAAGCCAACTTTTAATTATATGCTGAATGTCAAAGTAAAACCATCAGCAGATTTCCTTAACTATACGCCTTCTTGTAAGACTCATTTGTAACCCAGGTATTGCATTCAGAACTCTGCCATACCCATGGCATCCTATAAAACATAACACATTGCAGAAGAATTACATAATGTGTAATGAATTTTGAAATACCACTAACTGATTCTGTTAAATTTACTTCGCTTTCAGTGGTTGGTAACACATAGAAAAACTAAGTCACTTAGCATCGTAACAATGGTGACCAATATAAACAAGAGTAGCACTGAGGATATGATAAATGTGTAGCAGTTTTTATTGTTGTGGTGTCGGAACATTGTGGCTATGTTGTCGAGCTATGAGTTTTATCTACAGGACATTATGGGTGTAAGCAGAGGAATTCTGGCGCAATATTATTGCTTTGAACAACAATTTTTTTTTTGTGAATCCAACTTTGTTATCATTTGTTAAAGCACTTTAACAAATTAACTTCTTTTTAACATATAACATTCGCGTGTCCCAAAGTTATCAATTTGGCAACTTCGCATTTTCTGTACAAAGTATTTTCTCACTTCTTGTTCCTTGTAATTATTCACAAAGCATATATCTTCTTTTTAATTATGTGACATACACTACTACACAATGCGTTCCAATTACTTTACTGCATATAGGAATACAGATGGATTCTCTTCTCCGACGATATGATCATGCAACCGTATCCAACAAAGCATTGGACCTTAATCAAAATTCAATTTGCCCTATAGGGGTAACAATTTATTTTACCTGATTACCGCATAGTTACGATAACTGATTAGCTATTTGCTGATTCTTTTATGTTCCGTCGATCACATCATGATCAACCCTGAATATGTCTCCTATTGATCTTGATACCTTTGGGATTTTAATTATAAAATATAATCATAATTTAAACATTATAATAGTTATATATATATATCTTTGCTAAACAATCCAATTTATAGAATAACAGTATTAATCTATAACATGTGGCATTTTAATGCATAACTCCTGTCTCAGCTATGTGTGGCAGGTGATTCATAAATGGAATTACACTGCAAAAACATTGTTTTCCCAACTCCTCTTGGAATAGGAATTTTACGTTTTCATGGTTTTGAAAGAGCTACATCTATCAATATAGTGTCCACCACTGCTTGTTTTCGTTTGAACGCCTGTTGAGTGAAGAAGGGAAGGTTGAAACAGGGCGACATATTGCTTGCCCCTAATGGTGATATTACATATCATCAGCCTGTACAGATTTGCCGATCCCTGATCTAACCAAATTTAACAAATGCTTGCTAATATAATTTTACTTAGCTTCCTTTCATAGAAGTTTGAAAACAGTGTTGTTGTAATTAACTTAATTTAAAAGGTGAGTTAATTAATAACACTGAACAACACTTACTTGTACTTGTAAGTGTTGTTCAGTGTTATTAATTAACTCACCTTTTAAATTAAAATAATTTTACTTACCTATCCGCAACTGAACATAATTATATTTCTGATCTGCCATTGCTTCCAATGCTCTCCAAGCACTTTCTGTCATGGGAAATGCTACTCCCGAGAGTGTCTGGTGTCTGGAGTCAATGCTGACGCCAACATTCACCTCCGTTCTTCTCAACTCTGCAAGCTCCTCCTCCGCAGTTGTGAGAGGTGCTGGAGCACCAGCTGCTCGCTTGTGACGCCGGAAGCCGCTTAAAGTTATGTCCTCCTTTAAGGAAGCAAAAATTGATGATACAAAAAGTTACATCAAATCCCTAAGTAAAATTCTACCCGAAGCTACTTTGAGAATTCACACTCAGTATATGCAGAAATTCAACATTCTTATGAAAATATAGTTATCTTATATATTTAAACGAGCAATTCTTGTGTATATACAGTATTTTATCGCGTAATTCCCCCCTTTTTTTTCTCGAATAATTTGCTTAAAAACACTGGGGAGGGAATTATGAGAGTGGTGTTTCTAGGAATTCAGAAAGGAAGGGAAACCATGTACTATTATGTAAAAGTTATATAGGTATACAGTAATTTGTGAATGAACTGGATACATACCACGGTTTCATTGGGCCTACAATGTATTGTTTCATTGTTTCTTTTCTCTGACTATTCTGCAGTCTCACTTCCGTCACTATCATCACTTTTTTAATTTATATCTGGCTCAGATAACACATCTTCATTTTCACTATTCCACAACATGTCGTCAGAATCATTAATGGCACCAGAAATACCAGTTTTTTTTAAAACTCTTCTTAAAAATATGACGGCTTGTAAGAAATTGACTTAGAAACAAACACGTGTGTAACTTCACATTTCAATTTTACGATATGTTATGACAATGGCTATACGAGTATTTTTGTGGCAAGCGCTGCGTCAATTGTTGTCCATTATCAAGTCATTTGAAGGCCGCTCCAATAAAAATGAACCAGGAGAGGGAATTACGCAATGTTTAATAGGTAAATATCTTTTAGTGATTAAAAATCATAGGGGAGGGAAGTATGCGAGGGGGGGCCTTATGCGATAAAATACGGTATATATTCCGTGCAACTTGGAAATGGCTTTTAACCATTTCAATCAAATTTTATATTCAGACTGGGTTTTGCTTATTAAATTTATCTACATAGGTGTCATTGATTTTATGCATAATAGTCACAATTATTTATTTTGGCCATAATTTCTCTGTTGATGGGCCAATTTAAACAAACAAGCTAGGATATTAAAAGTATCATCAAGAGCTTACAGAAAACCTAAAGAAAGTTCACTTAGCTATATTAGTCTACAATTCGAATGGCCCTACAAAATCTTTTGTACAGAATTTCACATTTTCAGCAAGCAGTTATTCTCTCAGATTCCAGGGCAGCAATTATAGCAATTACTTCCAAGTTGTCACAAAAAAACCAAACAATTATAGAATGTTAGAAAATCCTTACCCATCTAACAGCACTTCAAAAACACCTAGTCTTCCAATGGATACCAGCTCACTGTGGACTGAGTGGTAATGAGAAAGCTGATTTTCTTGCAAAAAAGGGTACTGGCAATGTGCAGAAATCAATAGTTAATCTACCATTTTATGCAACTAAAAGATTAGTCAACTCTGAATTCAAAAAAATTATTGCAAAATATTACTATGAAAAATCAAAAAATAAAAGATGGGAACTACCAAACATTCAAACAGTAATTCCTGAGTATCCTCAAAAAACAGCAGTTGCAACCTTCAGGTTGATTACAGGACATGATTGTCTGGCAAAACATTTAAACAGAATTGGGATATATTCTTCACCACTCTGTCCTCTATGTGATCTGCAAGAGGAAATGGATCGAGACCACCTTCAAATATGCCTGGCCACTTCTAATGCCCCATCCATCAGTGAAAAATATTGAAGAGCAAGAGGATTAATGACTTCATTGTCAGAAATCCAGCATTAGCTAACAACATATTAGTCTACATGTAACAGTCACAATGTTACATATTAAAACAAGCAATTGTTGTATCTATATAAGTATATTTCGCGCAACTTGGAAACGGCTCTAATGATTAGGTGTCATTCCTGGAAAATCGTGATTTTATGCGTAACAGTCACAATTACTCTAAACCTTATTTTGGCCATAAGTTCTCTGTTAATGGGCCAATTTAAACAAACAAGCTAGGATATTAAAGGTCTCGTCAAATCTTTCAGAAAACGTAAAGAATGTTGACTTAGCTATCTTAGTCTATGCGTAACAGTCACAATTAGTTGAAACCTTATTTTGGCCATGTCTATGTTAATGGGCCAATTTCGACAAACAAGCCAGTATATTAAAGGTATCGTCAAGAGCTTTCAGAGAATCTAAAGAAAGTTGACTTAGCTATCTTAGTCTACGTGTAACAGTCACAATTACTCTGAACCTTATTTTGGCCATAATTTCTCTGTTAATGGGCCAATTTAAACAAACAAGCTAGGTTATTAAAGGTCTCATCAAGAGCTTTCAGAAAACGTAAATAAAGTTGACTTAGCTATCTTAGTCTATGCGTAACAGTCACAATTAGTTGAAACCTTATTTTGGCCATGTCTATGTTAATGGGCCAATTTCGACAAACAAGCCAGTATATTAAAGGTATCGTCAAGAGCTTTCAGAGAACCTAAAGAAAGTTGACTTAGCTATCTTAGTCTACGCGTAACAGTCACAATTAGTCAAAACTTTATTTGGGCCATAATTTATCTGTTAATGGGCCAATTTCAACAAACAATCCAGGATATTAAAGGTCTCGTCACAGAAACGGCTCCAACAATTAGAATGAAAACTTATATTTAGTTAACATTTTACTTTTCAAGTTTATCTAAATAAGTATCTTTGACCCCTCCCCCCCCCCAAAAAAAAAAAAAAAAACACGATTAAAAAAGAGGAAAACAAAAGCCGAGCTAGGCTCGGTCACACAGGTACAGTAACATTTAAGAGAGCAATTTAATATGTTCTTAGTTTACTTTCTTTGGCACCTGCTTACAGTGGGTAAAAGAAGTATTGCATTTCAACCATACAAGATTTGCATCTTAACACCTAATATCCTTTTTAATGCCCTTTCTTCTTATAACCTACACTTGAATCAAGGATGATGCATTCATTACTGTAATCAGAAAGCTATTCTTCAAATTTTGGCAGTGTTCTTTATAACACATCTTAGAATTTCATAATTAAAATATTTGCTTTGAGGGAATTTTACTAAACATTTTGGCATTTAACACATTTGAAATTCTGCTCTACTGTGTAAACCTTAAACAGTGCAAAAAATGAGATGTACATTCTTATTCCCCATATCACTAATGTCTTATCTTTTGCAGATAGTAGTAGTGAGTCTGAAATTAGACCATCACTACAATTAAATGGAGGGCTTACCGTCAAGGAAATCATATCAGCCGTACCACCTAGTGATGTCATCAGGCAATACCTTGCCTGTGGAGAATGAGACCCTACTGAAATTGACCCTCCGGCAGGTCATTGTAAGCCTAAGGGTGTTTCTTGTGAAGGTGACTGAGGACGTGATTAAAGGATTGGACCCATGAGGCAGGACGGTCCTGCAACTTGACTGAGATGAAGTGATGCTCCAGAGCCCTAGGATTCAGGGATCTGCAGGGCAATCCTGATGGAGGATGTGGTTGTTCTTGCAAGAAATGAGGTGATTGTAAAGGCATATCTGGAAGTCCAACAGTAGTCAATAAACCTTGTTTTGTGGACACTAGACATCCAAGCTGGATCAGAGCTGGGGGAAGTGAGAACCAGATGTGAGTGTTTTGCTGTACAACGAATCCAAGGAGCTAGCACAGTTGCAAGATCTAAAGCCCCATCTGGAAGACTTGCTGAAGAGGACAGCTGACCATCTGATTGCAGCACAGCTAGAGCAGATTCGACTGTCCTTAGACAAACAGTGATTACATCTGCACTGCCCAAGTTCTCCACTATGTCAATGCTGAAAACACCTGACCTAACTGGCAACCATCAAGACACATTTCTCTTGTGAAACAAGCAGAGCTACAGAACATGCTGAAAGATATAAGATCCAGCGGAAT
Source organism: Tenodera sinensis (assembly GCA_030765045.1). NCBI lineage: Eukaryota > Metazoa > Arthropoda > Insecta > Mantodea > Mantidae > Tenodera > Tenodera sinensis. Next base: position 101,747,706 of record CM060972.1, read on the forward strand.
TGTCCAAGAGTCTGACAGCCCTTGGTACTCTTCTGTAGTCCTAGCGAAGAAGAAGTAGAAGTAGAATAGAAGAAGAAGAATGGCAAGCTACACTTCTGTGTGGACTACAGCAAGCTGAATGCTGTCACTCAAAAGGACTGTTCACTCCTGCTTTGGATTGACAACATCCTAGCAATCTTGTTGGTACCCGGTGGTTCTCGATTTTGAACCTGGAATCAGGATACTAGGAAGTGGCCATAGATCCCAAGTCAAGTAGAAGGCTACATTCGTAACAGACCAAGTATCTAGGATGATGCATTCATGCATTTTGTCCTCTGCAATGCACCAGACACCTTCCGGAGCCTCATGGAATCAGTGATGAGGAAATTGACTTACAACACCTGCCTGCTATACCTGAACATCACTGTTGTTGGCAGCACCTTTGAAGACCATCTTAAGAACCTGCCTGTGAAATTGCAGAGGCTGCAGACAGCTACCTGAAGTTAAATGCAAAGAAGTGTTACCTCTTTAGCAAGTAGGTTAATTACTTAAGCCACACAGTTTCACCTGGGGTGGTTACAAACATGGAGAACACTTGGGTTGTGAGAGATTTGCCTGGCTCTAAAGATAAATGAGAGCAGCACAGTTTCCTAGACCTCTGCAGTTACTACTGCCAGTTCGTCAGAGGTTTCACCAGCATCATGAACTCGGTCACTCATCTGATGGAAGAACACTAGCCTTATATGTGGACAGAAGAGGCAGAGAGCATGCTCCAGGCACGTAGGCACCAGCATGCATTCACACAGGCAACTTGACATACATGATCACATTGCCAACAATCCAGCTGACAAAACAAAGGGGCTGGCTTCCCTTTATACTAGAGTGGCCTGCTGACTTCTGTTTACACACATGGTCATAATACTTTATGTTTAAGAATTTTGCGTAACAAAATGTAGGTCTTCAATTTTCTAGGAATAGCTGTGAAGTTCTCTTTGTTTTGAATAATTGTATAATTGGTTAACTGTAAGAACACATAGATAAAAATCTAACCAGACATAAAATGTACTTCTCATTAAAGCACACAATTTATGTAAATAAATATTTTTGTGGCATTAACCATTTCCCAGATATTCCTTGTTATTGGTTTGAATTTTAAGTACTTCTGTTTACAAGTGGTAAGTTGCTATTTTTCTTGTGGTCATGCAAAGTGGACAGAATTTCAAAATGGTCTACCATTTAAAAATCTTGATTATACGAGAAGTAGAATGAGAATCTTGATTATAGCTTTAGCCTATTACATCCTTCTTATTCCTATAACAAAAGGGTAAATGAGTATATTGAAAGCTTATCTTGATTAACAAGAAGATAGGAGTTTTTGTAATAATAGTTCACAGAACAATGAGTAGAAAAGTTCATGTGAGTATATTACGCCAGAATTTTTTTTAAATATACTTGGTTTCATTGAAAGGACTGGTCCTTATGTAAACAGAAACATGTGTACAAACGTGAATCAAGTGTATGTTCATTAGCTGATGCCACATATTAACATTGGTTACAAAGTAGTTCGCTCACTACTAACAAAAACTACTGCATCTTCTCTGTATTATGTAAAAATGGCATGCTTATCATCTTATTATAGTATGTAGAACTGCAGTAAAATGAATATAAAGTAATTAATGAGCGAAGAGCATGTGCAGACTGCCTTCTGCTGGTCTGCTGTGAAAGCGGGAAGTAAGACCGTTAGTGAACCATCATGACAATTTGTAAAACATCACAGAGAGAAGCCTGTAACTAGCAGTGAGAAAGTTATAATTCAGAACGAGTTTCACAGACTATGTGAGAAATATCCCACTGTGACTATGAAGGATGTTGTTAACCTGAGAGAGTTTACAGGTATGTCTGCATTAAATATCAATTCCCCATGGATTGAAGGGTTAAAAGCAGCCAAGTTAACCAAGCCTGAAAAATCAAGGAAATGTAAAAAGTCAGTGCTAGAAGTTTAATGTGACGAATTTATTAGGAGGGCAGTGCATCGAAAAGTTATCATTTCTTCCTCATAAATGAGCCACCTACAATCGAAAAAGTGCTTGATTTGTCAACAATGACTCCAACCTTCCTACAGTCAAACAAACTTCTTTTTACAAGCTGTTACTTGATATTGGTTTTGAGCTCTGGAAAAGAAATGGCAAAAACATCATTGTTGACAGTGAGGATATATTTGCTATTTATGTTTTTAGTTCAGGGTGCTATACACAATTTTTATCTAATCAGCAGCATGTTTTAAACTATCATGTGAAGAGGTTAGTGGGGCAAATGCAGGCAACGATTGTTGCAGGCTCCATGTGGTTACAAAAGTAGTGCCATGCCTGCTCCAATCAGAGTGAGAAAATGGAGGGGTATAATTTTATGCATTGTTTACATGTGGACCAAACCTTTCGATGAAACCAATATAGCATAAGAGAGAGGTCACTTTATTGGATGTTCTTACCGCTGAGGTAGCATGTATTTCTTCCTTTATTTGCCCACTGCCGAACTCCTGTTTAAGAGTTGCTTTAGTTGAAGCATACAACATCTTTTGTCTGACGGCAGAGTTATCTGGAGACCAACTTATGAGCAACCACTCATAGCCCGAGGTGTTCTTGGAATCCAACCTATATTGTACAGCCATGAAAAAACACTCACTTCTTAAGTGTTCATTTGCACTGGCAGTGCAAAAACTTAGACTGAAAAGTTGAATCTGATTAAACATTTTTAAAGCTATAACATTTATAACATTTTTAAAGCTAGTTCACAATAATGGAGAATAAAAACCAGAATAAGAATAACAAAGTTAAAATATATGTATTATAAATTGAGTGTTCACAGTTAACAGGAAGCTTTCCTCAGTCTCAGGAATCGAAAAGACTTAATTAAGTTTTAACTTCCTTTTTCTTATTCTCTGGCACTGCTTACTAGACCTATATTGTGTATATTAGATTCTTCATTGTAAATTATTATTCAGTGTTGCTGTGACATGAAACAACCGCTAGGTCTCTCTCTCATCGCAAGCAGGGAAGATGAAACCAGAAGAAATTCCAGTGAATGTTCCATCCTGACTCTGTAAGATCCACTAAGCATTGGTTATTACAGCAAAAGCATCATCTGCAGTTTGTTCAGATATGCAACTTAAAATTGGCTATTGCCTCAAAACAATAGCAAAAACTACAAAGAACAGCAAAAACGGCTATAAATAAACAAAGAACAGCCAACTATAATTTACACAATTATCAAGTAAATAAACTTGGTGCATTTAGAGGAATCAGAAATAGTAATGGATCTAGATTTAGAAAATATTTACTCTACCAAATTTTGGTGTTGACTAATCTGTATTATGCTGGCTGAATTAGAAGTAGGTGAAAAAATATTGTTGGTCAGTTACAAACAAATGACTTCCCAATGTGCAAAATTGGTCTTTCCACTTTGCTACCAATATTTGCCTCTCACCAGGGTGGTCTGTGTTCGATCCCAGGTGCCCACATGTGCTATTCGTGGCGGACGAAATGGCGTCTGGGTGAGTTTTCTCCAGGTTCTCTGGTTTCCCCCACCACTCATTCCACCAATTGCTCAATCTTCACCTTTCCAATCATCCAGTACACCTGCATTTCATATCCTATTTTTCCTCACTCTCATACCTGATGCTGGGCTGACCACCCTCTTCCAGGTCTTCACTCTGTCCGCTCCATAGGTTCATCTGCTCAACGACAGGCATCTGACCCTAGACACAGACTTGTAAGTCCTAGAGGGTGAAAGCATCTATACGGGTAGGGTAATCAGATAAAGAAAGAGAAAGAAACGTAAATGGTAAATAGAAATCCTTTGTATTCTAGGAAGCTTGAGTTATGATAAAATCTGTACATAAATGAGCTCACATTCTGGTAATCTTGCCATAGACAGGCTTAAGGGATATGTAACACAGGCTGGCAATGTATGAGAAATTAAAGTAGAGAGCGGTAGTAGCACATCATTTGCATGATGTTGGGAGTGGTAGTTGGCAATGTGTGTACACAGGTGACATAGATACGTAAAAGGTGGGAAACTGTATTCTTGTTCAACATGGCAAATTTGGGTAACTTCCACATTGTACAGACAGCACCAAAGATAATCTCACTCCATCTCCGGTCTGGTGTGGTTTTTGTATAATGGAATGGCTATAGCGTCTCTTTTTACTATCTCGGGTCGTGGTACAGGGCGAGATTAAGTACTGGATTCGATTTTTAAGCTTGCTGAATTTTTTATTTGTACCTATGTAGATTATTACGTTTTTTAAACTGTAGTACAATTTAACAATCTTTAGTTTCCCTGACTCCTATTTTCTAGCATGATCGAGAATATGTGTAGTTGCTTTGGCTCAATCTAGCTCAATGCATAAACTATCTTCTTTTCTCATTGATTCAACATTTTTATTAATTAATACACATTATATAAATTAAGAACAAATTAGTAACTAAAAGCTTCACTTAATAATATTGCAAATTCTTCAAAAGCTGACTAGTTAGTGTTGGATACAACTTGAACTAGTCAGCTTTTGAAGAACTTGCAGTATTACTAAGATAAGTGAAGCTTTTAGTTTCTAATGTGTTCTTAGTTTAGATTCTTTTGCTTCACTGTTAATAACTTCAATTTTCCCTAATTTAACACATTATATAGTTTAACTTCTCAAAGTTAAATTGGTAAATAATATCTTCTTCACTTTAAGGGGACCCGGTAAGGCAAATATGAGTAAAAATACATTTTGTTTTGTTTTTTGTATGTAAAAAGACTAGAGAATTTTCTGAGAAAAATGCTACAATTTTTATCTTGATATCACTATTATAAGGATTTTTATAGAGTATTTACCAAGGGATTGCATTTAGTGGGTGTGGTCGGCCAATTCATTGACATTTGTTTTCGTTATCAATGGAATTAGTATATTTAAAGTTCCCGGTGTTTTTAGGAGGGAAATGTGGGAAATTTTTGTAATGGCTATACTGATTTTTTATAACACTGATTACTGATTTATCATGGCAACCTAACCTATCCCTCTTATGGTGCTGGAATGTATTGCAAAGGTGAGTTCTAACTTTGAAGCACGATATCTCAAAACTGCATTTTTATACTTAAAGAACATTTTCTCAGAAACTGTTAGGCATAGAAAGCTCATACTTTCAGGCATTATGTTTAAATAAGTGTTATACATTTTAACAGGGCCATTTTTTAAAATTATCTATAGTTTTGAAATTTTGAAGTGATTAGTATATTTTTAATGAAAAAAATTGACTACTGCAAAAAAATGTATTTGCTCTTCAAATAATACTCTACCAAAAAAAAAAAAAAAAAAAAGCATGTTAAAGTGTGTACAAAAGTCTATATAATGTGCTGTAAAAATCTGAAGTAGATACAATAAATAGTTTCTGAGAAATCGTTCCTTGAAAGATTAAATTTTAACATTGTCATTATATCCCTTACCAGGATCCCTTAAACCTTGGTCCACAAATGTTAAAGTATTTTACAATCATTATTTCCTTATTTACAATCACTTATTTGGAGCCATGCATTAAAAAGGCGTCCACTCTTTTTGAAGTTGGCAGACCAAGAGAAAGTTTCACACAACCGCCTTGCCATGGTAATGTGTTCGTATGTTGTCTTGCTTAGCTATGCATTCCCTGTGATGTCATTTTATGACATCATACTTCGCGTCTTGCTATAATCTTGAAGTTGCTAAGAAAACAATATTAGTTTGTCTTTAACATTTTTTACCTAAAATACACACAAAAAACCCTTAATTATATGAATGCAATTGAAATATAACATTTCAAAATAATTATATCAATAAATAGACAATCTTCTTGGCAATGAAAGAACGGTATGGGACAAAGTCAAATACATATACGAATAAAGTCACGTTCATGATTAAACTGATTACCTCCGGACACGGACACTCACACACACACACAGACACATGCGCACGCACGCACGCACGCACACGCACACACATATATATACTGTTTCAGGTCTATGTCACATCATTTATTGTTGTACAAAGCCATGGCCATTTCATTGGCTGCTTTAGGCCACGGTACAAGGGTACGTTGCCTAAAGCAACCAATGAAATAGCCACGCCTTTGTACAATAATAAATAATGTGACACAGACCAGAGGTGCATTATCTTGGTGGTCTTTGCACCAGTGGACGAAGTGATGGATGTGGCTGGTGTAAGGACAGAGGATTTTACAATTAAGCACCTTATTGGGGAGTTATCTACTTGATAATAAGCCATTTTTGCAAAAACAGACTTTTTTTAAGGCCAACAATTGCACAATAAAAGAACAAGTAGATCTGGTTGGACTCACAATGAGTAAAATTATCACCACTGCCACCGCCAAGGCTACTGCTAATGTTACCACTAGTATCATTTACTTTCATTATGACTTACTGTTAGTATGTGTTAACTGTAAGATACACACCATGTTTTCAATCAATAGTGACATTTTATTTGCATATACATTCTTCAATTCAACCCAAAAGAACTCCTAAATGTAGCACTGAACACCACAATTCCAGAGTAAATAAAAGATCCCTGTATGTTGCAAGAAACAACTTAATTCATAAACCATGTAACCTGAAATAACTGTGAAATCATTAGCTCATGCAGTTGTGCAGTAGGTAGGTAACCTCAAAGTGGGAATGTATTTCATAATGTATATTTACGAAACAAATACACGTACATGTAACTCTTTTTGTAAGTTACACGTGGCAGGTGATTGACAAACAGAATGCTTTAAACATAGGATTTTCATCATCTTCATCTTCTTCTTCTAATTACCCTCCCCATATGGAGAATTTACACCCCCTAGGCCTCAGAGGCCTGTTGGGGAGCAGACTAATCTATGGACCAGACAGAGTGAAGACCTGGAAGTGGGTGGTCAGCCCAGTACCAGGCATGAGGAAGAGGATGATGTGAAATACAGGTGAAATGAATGATTGGAAAGGTGATGGAGCAATTGATAGAATGAGTGGCAGGGGAAATCAGAGAACCCAGAGAAAACCTGCCCATCCACCATAAATATCACATGCAGGTCCCTGTGATTGAACCCAAGCCATCTTGGTGATAGGTGAACGGTTTAACCACTCGGCCATTGTGCTACCTTTAAACATTGGATTTTACTGGAAATAATGGTCACAAATTTCTGGCGATTATGTTATTTTAAAATGTGGATTTCCATTAATAATTAACAGCTAAAGGAAATGAGGAAAAAGACAATCTTCACTTTGTAACACTTTCTGCAAATAGTAGCCCTTTTTTCTCCTTTATTTACATTCTCTCCATAATTACATTTCCATTTCACTTCTGTTCCTCTTTGCTAATGTTACTCCACTATTTCAACTACACTTCTGTTCCATTCCTTCCGTTTTAGATTGCTTTTCCGTTCCATTACCCCTCTTGCTCTCTGATTTGTACAATAATTGCCAACCTCTTTGTCCACTCCAGAGATATAGTGTATTTCGTGCCAAGTTGGTAAGCTTTAGTGAGATTGCGCATTCCTTAGCCGTGTATGGCAACATTATCCACATTTCTTGTTATTTGCAGACAGACTGAATACACTAACAGAAAATGTTTTGATATTTTTTGTTCTTATACTGAAAGTTAAGATTTGTGTTTAAAATAAAGTTGGAGATCCTCAAAATATTATCATCACAGGAGGAATGGACATAATGAACAATTTTAGCAACAATATGGCAGATGGGTTAGCTAACATTGACAGCATCAACACATTTTTCTTTTGAACAAATGTTTGGGATTAACTTTCCTGCCTCAAACATTAAGAAAAAGTTATTTTATATTTGAAAATTAAAAGCTCCAATGCTGTAATTTAACAAATAATAATTTAAGACCTGCATATAAGGTTAATGCTATTACCTGTATAAGATGTATGATGGCTGTTCATCTTCCACCAAGGGTGGGACCATGATATCGTAATCCTCCTCCCAAGACCCAACTGCCTCCTTGTACTTTGCAAGAGTAAGTTCCTCTGCAACAAATAACATTTACATTATAGTATTTGAAGTGTGAAACTTTACATGGAATTTGGGAACAGGTGCACCACACAGAAGCACATTAAGACAGTTATATTAGACATGTGCTTTTAGACTGAAATAACACATGGTTTGACAACAATTTAAGCAGAGACAGCCTGATACACCTATATCTGAAAGTAGCGTAGATTTCTTATTTAGTCAAGTGCAAAACTAACACACATAGAAGGAAAACTCAAAGGCCATTTTAACACTTCAGTAGTTTTAACTCCAAGTCTACAGAGAACAGTCAATAGAATGACTGAAATGGGGCTCAAATGTGCTCCATAAAAAGAGTCTAATCCTGCTTTATGAAGTTCCATGGATGACACTACTAGAATGTTTGCACTGGAAACATAACCTTGAAGTCCCTACCATTATATGTAGGTGCCTTGCATACAATGGCTTGTTGTTTATTTGTTCGTTTGGTCCTGTCATGAGAAAAGTGCAGGGTCATTGGACACATTATATGAGCATGTGAATTAAAACATTAGAAATTCAAAAGCATGATTATGAAAGAGGTTAGGTTTGGACAACAGTGTTCAATTCCTTGTATAGATATATTCCTAGGAGTGCTTATTGTTGTGGACCAGTCGTGAAACACAATTCAACAAGAAACCAATGTATATCAGATTGCTTGTACCCTTTGTTTTGCTCAAATGAGCTGATTTGAAAATAAATTGCATGACTACAGTAAGTTGTTGGTTAGTGCTGGATGTCTGACAATGAAGTCATTAGTTCTCTTGCTCCCCAATATTTTTCAGTGATGTATGGAGTGCTAGAAATACAAGATCCAGCCTGCAAATTATCTCTGGATAAAAACATTGAAACCCCACAAAACACTGGCTTTGGATGGTTGGTGCTCTCATTAGAATCTAAATATGCATTAATATCCAGCATTTTGTACACAAGTCAAAAGGGAATGCTGTAATATGACATTTAGACAGTACAATAACCTGAGCTGCATTAGAAGGCTTAAGTGATAATACATACATAAATTGTGAATTAGATAATGTACCCACCATTTTCAATGGAAACCTTAAAAACCCGGATGTTACCACCTCTGCATTTTCCAAAAAACTTTTTCAGGGCATCATTTGCTGGAAATAGAGAACAGTGGCATGTTAGTAGAGTCTTTCTTATGATGCTAAAATCATGTCAATTTGAATAAAAATCATAATTACCGCGAATTCCTGTTTGGTGAGACATTTTAAATTATTTCACAAGCGATGACTCTAAACCTTCAGCACTTCAAAATACCAGTCATAATTAAATTACCATTTATCCGTACATGAAACACTCAAATGTACATTATGTAAAACACAGTTACAAATGCTTTTGTTTCTATTATTACAAAAATAATTTATAACACACAACAGAATTTGTATAAAATAGTACACCCTGCACTGCTCCGTTTTGTTGCGAGCTTGTGGCAACTTTAACATTGAACGAATTCAACTCGTGACTAGCATTAAAACTTGTACTATTTCGGTGTGATAGATTTTTCGTTAAAATCATAAATTAAATGCATGATTTAACAGCTAGGAAATGTTATTCAGTTCCATTATTTTCGGCTTGAAAATAATAACATGGGCGTATCTCAGCTAAATTGCTAAGCGGGAATTTTGATTGTATTCGTTTGTTGATTAATGTGCCAAGCAAGTTTTTATGGCGTTCCGTGGAGTAAATGAACTAAAATGTCAAAAGAAACTCAAGCCAATAAGCCTGATCCTCCACAATTTTTGGGGTTAGCGTGCGTTTTCTAAGCTCCGAGTTCGAATCTCACTGTCAGTATCTTTGAACCCTAGGCTATTTTACTAATTATTCCTAGGTACAGCCATGGGAAAAATGATTGAGCGCATTAGGAGAGCACTTTATTTTAAAGTTCCAGTTGTGTGGCAGCGCAGTTTACACATGCAGCTGAGTTTATTTATAGTCCTTGATCCATATGTTATCGTTTATCGGACACTTAAATAGCCTGTATCTGGAATCACCACTCGCATTTGTATGCATACTTGCAAATAGAACCGCGAGTAGTGATGTGTTCAAGGCACAGGCTATTTCAGTGTCCGACCCTGTAGTCCGACCACAGAACGTGTCCGACAGACGATAACTTACGGAACAGCTGCATGTTGAAATATCAATCTGTCTAAACCACGCTGCAACCAGCTGCAACAATGCGCTCAATCATTTTTTATGGCTGTGTACATAGGGTTGCCATCTATTTCGAAAAATCGGAATCGTCTCGATTTTTTCCCGCATAATTCCATAAAAATGATGAAATTCGCCATTTTATCATTTTGATCGCAATGAATTATGAATAATCCAGACAAGCACTATATTAAATTTGGTACCTAAGTTATTATTTATTACGTACTTAAAAAAAAAAGAAAGGAAAGAAACAAAATGGAAATAATGGGGAAGAAACAAGCCATTAAAATGTTTTATTTCAGTTACCCTTTGACATGAACTAATCGACTAGGAGTTAAAACTTAAAGAAAAAGTTTTAACCTGAGTGAACAGGTTGGGTCTATGAGACCTGGTCAGAAATACTTCCTTAATTTTCTCTGATATGGCATAAAGCTGTTGATCTGTGCCTTGTACCTTCCTGTCCAAACATTTTGAGTAGCTGTGCAGGCTGGGAAGAGATTAGCTGCTTGTGTGTATTCTCTAGTGTATGTCGTGGGTCTGTAATAGGTGCCCAACCTGTATAATCACACAATTTTTTGCATGATTTCTTTATCTTCTCTTTGTTATAATTGAATATAATTCCTACAAACTGTAAGAAGAATTAAAATTTAACAACTATGTTATAATAATATGAAAGTACATAAATATAATCTAAAATAAGAGCACATTAGAAACTAAAAGCTTCACTTATTTTAGTAGTATTCTGATTTAACAAATATAATTTTATTTGTAACTGTGATTTAAGGTTTATAATATTTTATACATATATTGTGGTTTTCTACTTTTGGAAAAAAACTTAATTATTTTGTCTCACCTTTTGCATATAGATTTTATTTATTTTCATTACTAACTTATTTATTTTTTTTTATTTCTTCACACAGAGAAGATTCAAATAAAAGAGAAAGATGTATTTATTGCAAAGACAGAAAACAATATACTTCTGCAAACAGTGTAGCAACTAATTGTATTTGGAGCATTCTGTTTTTATATGCAGACTGTGTAGAAGAACAAGATTACCAAATTATCCATGCTTGTATCTGTGATCATATTTAAGTACTTGAATTACATTTTTATAAGTTTGTATAGTTAGAGTTTCTCACTACATTTGAAGTTTCTTGTATTTTCATGAAGATAATTTTCTAAACAGTAGGGGCAGTCAAAATAGTGATTCTCATTAATATTATTATTACCTAATGTATATTGTAGTGCATAATAGAAAGAAAAAAATAGAAAATGTATTCTCATTAAAAAAAAAAAAAAAAAAGAAACAAAAAAAGGGTCTCTTAGACCCAACCCGTCCATTTATGAAACTTTTTCACCAGTGCACTGTGAGTTAAATAATTTATCAGATAATGGAGTAGACTCTTTTATGCAGCAAACCACAAAGTTTATAATACAGTTATACATAATGTTAAAAAATCAGTGGCATATTTTCAAGATTTAAACTGTTACATAGGTAATTATTATTTATTTAATGCTAGCAAACTTACTGTTGGTGTTTTTAAACACACAAGCCGTGTGTGGGCAGCCGCCCGGTAAGCGGAAGGTCTGTGGTTCAAATCCCAGTTGTGGCATAGAATTCTTATGTTACATAGGTGATTTTTGAGCTTAGTAGGAAAACACTGAAAAGTGTCAGATTTATTTCTATTACAGGACACTAATGGTTCTTTGTTATTTTACCAGTCAGTGAGCTTGATAGAATATGTACCAACAGAATTAGATGGGCAAGAGATGGAAAGTTTCAAAAAAATCTGATGTGTTGCACTCACATGACTTTCTCTACTCTTGTATTAACCATTCTTACAAACTCTTATTCATATATCTTCTTCATGCTAGTTGAGATAAATATTTATACAAATTATCTTATTGCTTATTTCCTTGTATGTGCAAGGGGAATATTGGAATACAGTAGGCTTTGAGCGATAGTCAAATCTTTTAAAGCTTTGAGATTCCGTTCTCTTTACACACTTAACATATAAAAAAATGAACCACGATGAACAGTTTTCCAAAACTGACACACAAAACAAGGAATATCTCCGAAATGGTTCACTCTACAGAAAAATTTATTTGCACATAAATTGTATGTTTCAGCAAGATCTACATTTTTTGTACAGCAAAGACTTTGTCTATCTCTTACTGTTTACAAGTTATTCAAAAGCCATCCAAGGTAAACAGGACATAGGCTATAGCCAGAAAATTCAAAATATACTGGTTTGAGAATTTAATGCCATTCTGGCAGTTTGTCACAATAGCTCAGTGGTAGAGCAGCCGCCCGGTAAGCGGAAGGTCTGTGGTTCAAATCCCAGTTGTGTTGAATTTTTAAGTTCCAGTTCTACCTCTCAAACTTTGTCCACACACAGCTTGTGTGTTTAAAAACACCAACAGTAAGTTTGTTGGCATAAATAAATAATAATTACCATCTGAAGGTTATTTAATCCTGGGATATAAAGTACTTACAATAGTAAGTCACCATTGGGGTAATTTGTCTCTGATGTGAGACTGCCTTTGTGGTTTCCCAGGAGAAATACAAACTGGTTTGAGAATTTAATGCCATTCTGGGGAAAGTGGTATAGAGTTTAAATTTAAATGCAGAAATAGCATAGGAGTTAAATTATAAAAAGTAATTGTAAAAGTAACCAAATAGATTATGACATATCCATCTTACAAAGAAATACTGGCAGAGCAAAAAAGCTCTGAACAGGCTGCGTGGTGTGTTGCCTGTCAGCATCCTTGGCACTCATTGCCATCTGCTGCTGTCATAGAAAGGTGTGGACAAAACTATTCAACGTTTTTAAAACTACTTTTAAAGGCTTTACTTACCAATGTTATGAAAGAAGATGCCGAGATTGGTCACCGCCATCCATACATACATCTTTGGCACCTCTTTAGGTAACTATCCATCACTCACCGTAGTTCACATTGTGAAATGCTGGCAATTTCCTGGTGGATATTTTATTTTAATTCTTCCATGTTGTGTGGATTTGTCTTGTATACTTTAAGTTTTAAGTTTTCGCAGAGAAAGAAATCACTTACTGAAGCTCTGAGAACGCTTTCTTCACTAATGGCACTACATACACCAAATGTTTCGTTATGAAGGATTACTTCATGAAAAATATTAGGTTCTGAATTATAGGGCCAAGTTTTTTTGAGTCAACAATTGATGCCTGTACATACATGAATACAATTTTGCCTCTTTTTTAGAGAATAAATAGACAGGGAGTGCAATTTTGCCTTTTTTCAACAAGACTCTGCTACAACTTATATGGCCAATCTTTCAATGAGAACAGTTGAAGGTGTGTTTCAGGACAAAATTATTAGTAGAGCTTTGCGGTCCCCTGACCTAGCCATTCAGAGGTTTTTTTGCTCTCCTGGTATTTCAACACCTAAACCTTCTCCCAAGATTATATGATCACATACTCTTTGGAGACTGACGGTATAATCATATTGTTTTCTAAGAATACCTGAAAGTAATTTATTACATGGAATAACTCACAGCAAGTGCTTGTCTGTGGTCACAGCAATTCCATATTATGACAGACAAAAAATTAAGTTGCACTCCTACAACTCTGTCTAATATTGCTGAGGCACCATTTTATGACAAATTTGAGACATTATTTTAAATATTCTTTGACATAGAATTTTACACTTAACTTGGTTTACTCAAGCCGTCAACAATAATTGTTAATTCAGATAGGTAAAACTAACTTATTATTTTTGTTTCTATTCTTTACATACAGTGTGTGGCAAAAAAATCTTTCTTCAATACTATTGTCTCCCCCTCAGTTAGGTATTATAAGGTCATTTTCTGATCAGTAAATTATTAGAATTTTATCCAAATAAGTAAACACTGATTGTCTTGTAAGAGCAATGTGCATTGTATGTTTCAGAACTTCTGGTACTCACTTCGGACAATCCTGTAACTATCAGTACTGAGCATACACACGCAATGCATGCACGCATGCATGCACACATGCACACACACATGCATATATTTCCTTTTTTTTTCTTTTTTCATTACTATACGTCTCCACTTTCATTCCCAAACAGATTCAAATTTTCAAAATTCAAACAAACACTGGGTAATTATTAGTTAATAGCTTTCTGTGATTTCACACACATAGTAATGCTGCAGGTTCAAAGATTATACTTTACCAAACTTAGATTGCATAATTATAGACATATTTTAGTTTGTGTCTCCTCTGATAGCTTTTTTGATTTTATATACATATAAGGACAAAATAAACTAATAAGATTTTTTTTTTAAATTGACATATTCAAAATAACTGAATAGTAAACATTTATAGATTTATGGCTCCATCATATTCTAGACACTTTTATTTTTTTAGTGGCCATATTCGTATATTCAAATGGTGAATGGTAACTGTAAGACTTGCATTCAGGAGTTCCAGGTTTGATTCCCAACTGGACTGGCCACTTATTAGTCTTGGGTTCCCTTGTAATTTTCTCTTGTTGCTAGGAAAATGTTGGAATAGTTTATCTGATACTGCAAAATTTCCTGTCTTCCATCTCTTGTCATTTAATTCCTTTATCATGTTTCAGGCTCAAGGGATCATGTGAATGTACAGTGGGTAAGGTATGCTGCAGAGAGTTTACTTTGTGGAATGTCTGCCCTGGTGTTTGGTGTGAACAAAATCCTCCTTCACTTCCTGATAATCATATTCTGATAAAATCCATTTATATAATAAATTAATGACATTTTTTCTTAATTTTTTTTTTATAATAGAGTAAAACATTACTATCTCATCATTTTTGTAAACATTATTTTAATACGATACTGCATCACACTGAATGCTTGCAGTACATATAAAGAGTTCAGTAATATTTACTTTTACATCTCAGTTCATGGTGGAAGTGTTAATTATCAGATTATTCTTAACAAAAACAAGCAGATCACTGAGTGGATAAAAGTGAGATATTTTCTGAATTTTAAAATTTGACTGCACGATGTAGTTTTATAGTTATAGCTGCCATTCATTCTCTTCTGGACATGAAAATTAAATTAGATGATAATTATATAGTTATACTGCTGTTAACTGTTCTTTTTCCTTATTTCTTTTGTCTGATTTACTCTTTGAAGCTTCAGGTCTATTCCACGGTTGCTCATCTGCTGACATTAGCAACATGCAGATTAGATATGTTGAAAGAGATATTCCTGCAGATATATAGAAGACAACTGCCCATCTTGATTGAGTTTGCTGTAACATAATAACGTTCAAATAGATAAATAACTACTATTAAAACAATACAAGTGTATTGTTCTTTAAATCAAGCACTAACTACATGTACAAATTCTAGTGGCAATCACTTTACAGAATGACCTTGGACTAATCAAAAAATTTAGCATACATTAAAAATCTGACGTATTCAGAGTTCAAATTAATGAGTGGGACGAGGGGATTTCCCCCTCAGTTTAAATAATTTCCCCTGCTCATCAAAGAAAACTCCCTTCCCTGTCAGGGATGTATTTTTACCTTCTCTATGGGTAAGTAGAGGAAGTACTGGATTTCACTGGAAATATATGTTTTGAGACCCCCTGAATAAAAAAAAAAAGCATTTTTAGAAAAAAATCTGTGCACGCGCATGTGTGTGTGTGTGTGTGTGTGTGTGTGTGTGTGTGTGTGCATGTGTGGGTGGGTGCATGTGTGTGTGTGTGTGACATTTTAATCAAAATGCTTAGTCATTTTCAATAAAATCAAAATTTTCAAAAAATTTTCCATGTAGGGGAGAGTGGTCCAATGGCAAACAGGTGGGTAATGCCGAACATCTGATTTCAAAATTTTCCGTTAGAGGTAGAATTTTTTTGAGTAGTGCTGCCATCCCACAATTCTCTTCGAAATGTCTTGGAGTAAGATCAATCATTTTGAAGAAAATATTATCCGTGTGAGGTCGTGTTTATCATTACCAGCAATTTTGTTATAACAGTGCCTCCAAACCAACCCTAAGATATGTATCACTTCCGTCAGTTTCTTTGATTTATAATGCATGTATTCTTGAAAGACATCCTTCTGCATTATGTGTATAAACATAGATTGTTTTAATAATTATTTTTTTCGCGGTAGTTTTACACAGTATTTCTATAATGACACTGTGGGCCAATGGCAAATAGTGTTCATGATTGCCCGCCTAGTGTTCGCCATTTCCTTACTCACTGACAGACTATTATATGCTAGGTTTTTTGTATATTTCTAGATTCAATGGGGAGAAATCATCAATGAACGACTAATAAAGCTAAATGGTCTGCAGAGAGGCAACGAGCAGAGAGGTAATGAGAATATTATACTCATTCCTTATCACCAACTTCATCAAATTCTGGAGTTTCCTTCCCACTGGTCTCGCCTATTCCTCGACCACCTGAGCAATCAAGGCTACGAAAAGGTGGCCATAGGAAACAATACAGTGAGGTGCTTACTTCTACACCTATGTAAGAGGGGCTTGAAAGAAAAGAGGCAAATAAAAAGAAACAGCAAGAAAGAGAGAGAGAGAGCTTTTGAAAATACCAAGAAGACAGATGGACAAAGAGCAAAAAGCAGGCTTGACTTGACTTCTTCAGAAGAGGAAGAAGAAAGAGATTGAAAAACTGTGCCAAGACACAGATGATGATTATGACAAATTTGATGTGCTGCATGTAGTTGAAAATAACAATGACATTTGCTCTTTGTGTGGAGAGTATGGAAAGGATAACAAGTTCTGGTACAAGTGCTCTAAATGTCCAAACTGGACCCATGCAGCTTGCAGTGGTTGAGAAACGAAAGCTTCTGCATATGTTTGTGGTGATTGTGCATAAGACAACATTCCATTTATCTAACTTTGGTAATTGTTCGTTTATATAATTTAATATGAATCCTAGTTCTGCAACTGTAGTCAAGTTAATTCTGGTGACAAAAGCATTAACATATTTCTTATAAATAATGGCACTGTAATACACAAGTTTTTTCTCTGTATTTTAAGCATTTTTAACATGATGAATAAATAAAATGTATAATTACATTATTTTTTATTAAAATGATGGTTCCACCCCCTTGAGGGTGGGCAATGGCGAACATTGCTTTGTTTTGAAAATATATATATTTTTTAATTGTTTAAGGCTACAGTAAATAAAATCAAAATTACAGATTGCAAGACAAATATACTACATATATTTTAACTAAATTGAACTTTACATGAAGTTCAGTATATTTACAATACAGCGATAGTAAGCTTGAGCATTCGCCATTACCCCACTCTCCCCTAAAGGGTAGTTTAGGGTGGGGTTATTTTCTTCAAAATCTTTGTGTCACATTCTTGAAAGATATTAAACTTAAATACCAACTTTGGTTTTTAACCGACTTTTCGTTTTTGAGTTATGCTGTTCACAGGCTGACACACTGACTGACACACAGACTGACACACACACACGCACACGCGAGCGTTGGCACACACGCACGCACACACAAACACACACCTTTTTCTAAAAATGCTTTTTATGGATTCAGGGGGTCTCAAAACATATATTTCCGGTGAAATCTCGACATCAAATTTTTGTGTGGAATACAATACTTCTACTTACCAGTAGAGAAAGTAAAAAATAACTTACTTACATACCAAAGTTTAAAGCAACCCTTATATTTGAGAAGTAGAATTGGAACTGAAAATCAATGCCACAGCTGGGATTATAACCTTATATGCTTGCTTTGTGATCTATATAAGCATCTTTGCATCTGTCATGCAATGACTACATGCCCTCAATAATCCAGGGCAATTACCTATATGTACAATACACTGAACTCAAATAATTTGAATGTTTATAATTTGAAATTGTCATTAATTCGAAGATATTTCTTGGTCCCTTGAATTTTGTATTAAAGCAATGTGAAAAACTCACATGTAATTTGAATTTCATTTTCCTTAATTCAAAATTTTTGTTCAGAAATGTCAATAGAAAATTAATCTAAATTAGAAATTTAATATAACTTTGTCCATATTTTTTTTGCAAAAGAGGTCATAGCTCTGGGGTTGTTTATTTAGTCGGAATGCAGCTTTCCCAGCTGCTGGCCTTGAGCTTCTACACCTGCTCCCTCATCCCCTTGTGTAAAACAGGTGCACCTTTAGCTGTAGCTTGAGCTTTCTACTGTTCAGTGTACTGCAAATCAATGCCACTATGTCTCTTTGTAAACTGTATGTCCAGTACAAGACTAACTTTTGCAGAAAAAGTCACTGTCATTAGAGGAGTTAACAATGGTTTGAGGAAAAAATCTGAAATTAGGAAAGAATAGGGGTTACCACTGAACACTTCATTAACCTATCTGAAGAATAAGGAGAAAATTTTAAGCAGTGTCTCAAGTGAAAATGGCAAAAGTTGAAAAAGAGTGAGACAGCCAGAAAATCCTTATGGATGTATGTACCTATATTGCTAAAATGTTAATTTTAGACGTAACTTTTGTAATTCAAATATTTGGATATTTCATACATATTTCTTGTCTCTTCAGCTTTGAACTATCCAAGTTCCAGTGTATAACTTTTAATTGAAATATAAGGAAAGCTTTGTACTTAAATATCTTGGTTTCCTAGACTTTATAATAGGAACTACCTACCTACTACCTACTACCTAGATGGCCAAGGTTCGAGTCCAAGGACCTGCATGTGGGATTCATGGTGGATAAAGCAGCATCTGGTGTGGGTTTTTTTTACAGGTTCTCTGGTTTTCCCTGCCACTCACTCCACCAATTGTTCCATTATCATCTTTCCAATCATCCATTTTGCCTATATTTCATATCATTCTCTTCCTCTCTCTCATACCTGGTGTTGGGCTGAACACCTGCTTCCAGGTCTTCACTCTGTCTGGTCCATAAGTTTGTCTGCTCCCTGACAGGCATCTGACCCTAGGCACAGGCTTGTAAGACCTACATACGGGGAGGGTAATCAGGTAAAAAAGAAGAAGACTTCAACTGAGACCAGCTTTGATACCAGCCATTAAACGCACCTGCCAGGGGAGTATGATAGACCACATGGAACACATCTTTCATTACCTGGAGAAGGCCATGCAAGCTTGATGTTTAAACATAATCAATATTTGCTGAAGGACATGGTTTTGAGTTGGCCGTTTATTTATTCAGTTCCTGATGATGGTTATGGAGTTTCGTAAGACTGAAAGCTCAACACTTTTAAATTTAATATGGCTAATCATCCATGAAGCTATAATTAATGCTGCTTGCGGGGAAGTTTCAAGTTCTAATGTTTACTAGAATAGGTATAAACAGTAAAATTAAAAATTCTTTTAAGATAACTTCACTTGATGTAATTAAGGAAATTGAAGCTATTAACAGTGAAGCAACAAGATTCTAAAGTAAGAACACCAACAACTTACAATATTACTAAGATAAGTGAAGTTTTTAGTTTCTAATTTGTTCTTACTTCACTTGATGTATTTAACAGACTTTATAGTAATTGTAGGTAGAGCTTAGTGTAAGTGATATTTCATACATGTGCAAATAAATATAGAAGCAGTGCTAGCATAAATGATCTTGAACTCTTGCAAATAACTGTAGATTGTGCTTACTGTAAGCAATCTTGTACATTTGTAAATAATAAATATATACTCATTCAAAATGTAAATACTTAATTAAGAATTACTATTTGTATAAAAAAATCAAGACAAATTTGTGAGTAAATTAGAAACTATTTGTAAAGTGAACTCTGACAAAGCCTGAAACATATGTATATATGGCTGTGTAACCTGATATATCCAACAACATGTATATGTTCTAAAAGGATGAATAAACTCTTACTAAAACTCTTTCTTTTGAATATTTTAAGAGGTCAGTGAAGCACACTCTTCTATTAAATCCTTTTTATCTCGATGAATTTTATGCTAATACCATATTTATTCAATATATCTATATTTGACATTGCTATACAATGTACTTGATTTGGCAAATAAACCATCTATATATCTATGATTAAAACTTTTTGTTGTTTACCTGTTTATTTATTATGGCACCAGTAACTATAGGTGTGAGAATTCCCATTACATTAGCTGCTGTGAAACAAATTCCAATCAAGGTGCCAGCAAAGTTATTGGCAAGTTCCATGTGATTCATTAAGGTACCACCACCATAGGCACCTCCTGCTGCCATTGTTGTTATAAACAGGACAACTATTGCATTTGTGTCACAGCCAATAAATGTGATGATAATAACAGACGTTGCTGCCCCAACTGCAGCTGCATCAGACAAATACATTTTTGTTGATAGACTGATGACTTATTTATGGACTACAAGAGAAAACATGTAGTCAAGATTAAAACATCTGATGTGCAACATCAAAATGACATTCTCCACAAATTACTTTAGATACATCTTATACAGAGTGGAAGGTACTACTTTGGCCGTACGTTAATCAAGGATTCTACATGACTAGTGTAACAAATATGTACAATACAACTATTGTCAATAAAGAACCATTTCACCGAAAAAATATAATTTGTGTAAGATATTTAGAGCCATCTAGCTTCTTGATGAACAGATATAAATGGTTTATTATTTTACTGCCAGACAAATATTGTGTGAACAGTGCTGTAATGTCTTTTTATCATAATTTGAATGAATTTAGCTGCAATTTAAAGTTAAAATGTCCTGCTAAGTTTAATTTCTAAGAGAGATTTGGCAATGTAATGTCAACATTAAATTGTGGCAGAATTCATTTGAATAAAGGTAGAAATGCATTACAGCATTGCTCAACAATGTTTGCGTGACAGTGAAATAATAAGCCATTTATATCCATTTATCAAGAAGATAGATGGCTCCAAATATTTGACAATAATTCTTTTTTTCAGCAAAAAGCTTCTTTATTGACAATAATTGTATTACACATATTTGTTACTTAAACATTGAAGAGACTTAGCAATAAATGTAACCGCTTTTTAGAGAGCACCATATTTTTATGTTTTGGCGGTCACATTGCTCTCTCACAACCCCCAGAATGTCTGGAGGACCACACCTGTCGTTGGTTTACGGGTCTCACCGACCTGACCGGGAGAAAATAATTAACATATTTGTTACATTCATCATGTAGAATTCCTGGTTAATGTAAGGCCAAAGCAGTATCTTTCACCTGATATTATTCACATAAAAAGTGATTCTTCTTTTCAAGTGCCATTATTATTATGTTGTTGTTAGCTAATGCTGGATTTCTGACAATGAAGTCATTAATCCTCTTGCTCTCCAATATTTTTCACTGATGGATGGGGCACTAGAAGTGGCCGGGCATATTTGAAGGTGGTCTCGATCCATTTCCTCTTGCAGATCACATAGAGGACAGAGTGGTGAATAATATATCCCAATTCTTTAAATGTTTTGCTAGACAATCATGTCCTGTAATCAACCTGAAGGTTGCAACTGCTGTTTTTTGAGGATACTCAGGAATTACTGTTTGAATGTTTGGTAGTTCCCATCTTTTACTCTTTGATTTTTCATAGTAATATTTTGCAATAACTTTTTTGAATGCAGAGTTGATTAATCTTTTAGCTGCATAAAATGGTAGATTAACTATAGATTTTTGTACACCGCTGGTACCCTTTTTTACAAGAAAACCAGCTTTCTCATTACCACTCAGTCCACAGTGAGCTGGTATCCATTGGAAGACTAGGTGTTTTTGAAGTGCTGTTAGATGGGTAAGGATTTTCCAACATTCTATAATTGTTTGGTTTTTTGGTGACAACTTGGAAGTAATTGCTATAATTGCTGCCCTGAAATCTGAGAGAATAACTGCTTGCTGAAAATGTGAAATTCTGTACAAAAGATTTTGTAGGGCCATTCGAATTGCTTCAATTTCTCCATCAAAGTTTGTAGTTCCATAACTTAAAGATTTGTAATAGGAAAAGAGGTGACATGTGACTCCAGCACCTGCTCCATCTTGGTTTGATATCAATGATCCATCAGTATAAATATGGAGCAATTGGTGTTCTGGAAATCTAGTACGGATTGACTCTAATGCCAATAATTTTAGAACACTAGTTGGAGTATCACTTTTCTTAACTTCTTCTGTCAGATGTAAATAATATGTGATGTCTAATGTATGTGTTGGATTGACTTTAGATATGAAGTTTTCCTTTGAATTAGGAAGGTGTACATTTTTCTTGATGTCTTGAATTTTGGAAAGAAAGCTCTCCTGAGTCTTTAGTGTATGTGTAAAATTTCTCTTGTGCCATGTATTGAATGGGAGTCTGATCAACTTTTCACATTATTATTATTGTTGTTATCATTATCATTATTATCATTACCATTACCATTATTGTTATCATTATCATCATTATTATTATTGTTGTTATTCTTATTGCTATTGTTGTTATATAGTTTACATGTTGCATTTAATTTTTCCCAAAAGTTATTACTTTTTTTTAGGCGGCACTATGGCTGAGCGGTTAGACCATTCGCCTACCACCTAGGCAGCCTAGGTTCAATCCCAGGGACTCACTATGGTATTTTTGGTAGACGAAGCAGTGTCTGGGCAGGTTTTCTCTGGTTTCCCCTGCCACTCATTCCACCAATTGCTCTATAATCACCTGTCCATTTATCCATCTTTCCTGCATTTCATATCATCCTCTTCCTCACTGTCATACCTGGTGCTTAGCAGACCACACACTTCCAGGTCTTCACACCTTCCGGTCCATAAGTTCCTCTGCTCCCCAACAGGTGTCTGACCCTAGGCACTTGCTTGTAAGTCCCTGGGGGTGTAAGTCTTACATAAGGGAAGGCAATCAGATAAAGAAGAAGAAGTTATTACTTTTTATCCATTGATTCTTATTACAATGAAAATATTTACTTACAGATTGTGTTGAATATCCTATAAGAATGTAGTTTAGTTAGGTATTTTTTCTTGATTAGCCACTGAGACAGCTGTCCTGAGCCCATCATGCTCACTCCTTGGAATACATAAGGTAATGCAGATGTAACACCACTCTAATGAAGGGGAAACATATTAATCCTTTTTCTTATAGCCTTCAATATAAACAAACTACAGTTACCTGCCACACATGTGCTCTATCAAATTTGAACATATATAATAACTTTCCAAGTAAATCAAATATTAGGATTTGTATAATATTGTTTGGCAGACAAAATATCAATATATCCATCACCAAAGTGTGTCCTGTGCAACGATGAAAACACCATTGTGACAGCAGAACATCTTCACTCCAGCCCTAGCTGGATTAAACTTAACATCAGCACAACTATATTGGGAAGCAAGAAGGAGACTGGGGTTCATCCAAGTTCCTGGGCATTGGACTACTACTACTACTACTACTAAGGGTACAGTAGTAAGGGGACACCTTGCTCATGTCAACTTACACAGATCTATTATGGCTACCACCCTTCAGGAGGCAGGGATGAATGAGGGAACCAAAGGGGTGCTATCAGACACACAGCTAGACAGGCCCACCAGAGACACGTGGAAGTCACTAACAAGTGCTGAGATGTCTTCATCCTGGTGCTAGGCCCTGCCAAGCAGCCAGCATCACACCAGGAGTCCAGGACGGTATCGCACAAAGCATCCCATCCCCCCCTCAATGAAGGACAAGGGCCACCAGACGCCATCCAGCAGTGAGAACAGCAGTTACCATGCGCAATCATCCATGCCATCTGCCTGACACTACCCACACTACATGCCTGGAACTGCACCACCTGAAAGATGATAAGGAAATGGAATGAAAGGAAATGATGGAAAGGAAACCGTGATGTGAAAGAATGCACCCCAGCATTCACCTAAGTGACATGGGGAAACTACGGAAAAACCCATATCAGAGTGCGCAGCCATGGGGATCGAACCTGGAACCTCCCAAATGCGGGCCACAGATGTTACCGCCTGAGCCATCCTGCTCAGTACTATTACTACTACAATTTGGAGTTAAATTTTATACTATGTTAATTATTCAGCTTTATACTAACTCCCTCATTTCAATTTTCAAGTGTCAATCCAGAGGAAGTTAAGAAAATAATAACGCAACTTAAACCCAAAACATCATAGGCTGGGATGAACTACCCTTATTCCTTATCAAAGAAACAAATCAGAAAATTAGCAGCCCACTCTGCCAATTAATAAATCATTCTCTCGCAACAGGTACTTTTCCAGAGAGAATGAAGTATGCACAGATAAAGCCCATTCACAAAGGTGAGGAAAAAGAAATCAAAACTACCAACCAATCTCCATTCTTCCTACTTTCTCCACCATTTTGGAAAAAATTGTTCATTCCCAACTTACTTCATATCTTGAATACTTTGCCAAGTAGATCCCAACATGGGTTCCATGAAAAATGCTCAACAATTTTATTACTGCCCTAATAAGTTTGGTAAACGATGCCTCTAAAATGATCAATAAGAAACAGTATACAGCCATAGTAACATGTGACAACTCTAAAGCATTTGACTGCATCACACATGATGTATAATTAGAAAAATTAGCAGTTTATGGCATAAGAAACACTGAACTAAAATGGTTTGAAAATTATGGGCAGCACCATGGCTGAGTGGTTAGACCGCTCGCCTATGACCTAGGCGATCCTCACATGTGGTATTTGTGGTGAACGCAGTGGCATCTGAGCAGGTTTTCTCTGGGTTCTCTGGTTTCCCCCGCCATTCATTCCACCAATTGCTCCATTATCACCTACCCAATCATCCATTTCACCTGCATTTCATATCACCCTCTTCCTATCATACTTGGCATTTGGCTGACCACCCGCTTCCAGGTCTTCACTCTGGTCCAGAGATCCCTCTGCTCCCCGACAGGCATCTGACCCTAGGCTGGCTTGTAAGTCCTAGGGGTGTAAGTCCTACATAAGGGGAGGGTAATCAGGGAAAGACAAGAGAGAAAATTATCTTCAAAGTAAAAAACAAAGAATTACTGCAAATAGCCAAACAGGTACAGTTAAATCAAATTAGAAACTAATAAAAACCGGAGTGTCTTGGGGCCTCTACTATATGTAGTATATACCAATGACCTTTCAAATTGCCTAACTGGGAAAACAATTATGTATGCTGATGACACATCTATCTTGTTAAAAGAGCAAAACTGTGAGCAACTATGATAAGAAACACTAAATCACTTTAAAAAATTGTTTCACAGCAATGAGTTAAAATTAAACACTATTAAAACATCCTTTATGCAATTCAATACTCAGTATAAAAACTGTTGTAACAACATCCTTATAGATTCAGTAAATCATGCACTTACCTAAAAAATTTTGGGTGTCTACTTAAATAAGCATTTCAAATGGAAAGAACACATCTAGGACATATCCAAAAAATTACATAGCACATGTTTCAATATGAGCTGCATAGCAAAAATAACCGACTTAGAGACAAGAAAAATTGTGTACTTCAGTTACCACTCTGCTACGGGGAGTCATATACTAAAATAACTACTCTAGATGCAACAATGGTGATATCATTTTCTGCAATATTACAATAATCTTTTGATTCTAGCAGGTCACTCTACCCAATCCTAAGACTTCAGAATAAGATTCACTTACCTTTTGCAAATCAAAGTGCAAGATGTTGTTTAAATAAGTAGGCAGCTCAGAAAGGAAGGTATAGCCAATCCAACCATAGCCAGTTTGCATGCTAAGATATGCCCAGAATGGCCCCGAAGTGAGAATATCCAACCATGGAACTGGAGGTGACTATTGTGGGCATAAAAAGTATGAATTACCACTTGCTATTGAAGAAATACACTTATACAGCAGACTGTTTGTAAAAGGCCAAAATTCAAAAATTTCAATAAATTTAAGCAATACTCTCACTTTATTACCATGTGAAATATTTCACAAAGAAATTAATCAGAATGAAAACTGAAAATAACTTGAATTCCCTTGACTGATAGCCATAGAAAAGTTATCTTCATATCGCTGCCAGGAAAGCTTCAAGTCACAGAATGAAAAATGCTGTTCTCAGTTCCCTTTGGTAAAGAATCAAAAGTACACTTCACTTGTTAATGCTAAATGTTTCAATCTGGAAATTGAACAAAGTGGGAATAGTATACCTACTTGAAAATGTGAGTAGGTTGTTGACACCTAGTTTTCACTCAGGACATGTTTCAAAGATTTTAGTCTCCATTGTCAGCTGTATATATCCTCTGGCATCTGCAAGGGGATCCTCTTGTTTAGCATCAATTCCATGGCTTTCTAGCTATCTAGTGGAAAACTTTATTATCTCATCTACTGACACTATTTCAGAATTCAATTACTCTGTGTGAATTTTTGCTGATATGGATTTTTTCCCATACTATGTATTCTGCTGAGGTTCTGGCAAGTTTTAAAAGCTTTATTTCCTGTTTATTGTTGTGTTCTGATGACCAAAACTGAGGAGTATTAAATCAAAAGTATTAAGTGCATAAGAGTTTTCATGAGGGAGGAAAATCTGATATTTCCTAAACTTACCTATGCTTTTAAGCTCTTCATATGTAACTATCACACAAATGTAATTTTTCTAAATACTGTTATCACCAAAATCACTTTTTGTGTAGTACCACATTTATAATGAACACTATTTAGAACTTTATGCATTTTGAACCAATTATATTGAAAATATTATTGTTAGCATTAAGAAAAATTGGAGCAAATTATATTTGATTCAATTTAAATAAATAATTTCAAGTTCCCTTATAAAAGGTTTATACTTGCTTTGTGCAACTTCTCTGGGAGAAAAATGAGTTTTCAAATTTCATTTGTAGCTTTTTCTGTAAACATCGATATATCACTATTTCATTCAATGAATACAGCTGTATTTCTGTATCTGAACAATTGTCATTCTTTCCTCTTAACAGTCAAAGTATTCTTCATTCTGGTTTTTGTTACAGAAAGCACACGCTTGATCCACAACTTTACATAAAACTGCAGCTTAGCTTTAACATCTTCATTCACTACCAACCTCATCTGTAAGAGTACATCAACATCCTTCTTCCTTGCTTCATTGTCTTTACTTTGAGCATTAAACCCTGGATCTTAATGTACACTCAAATGTACCTCCCCATTTCAGTTGAAATGTGAATGGTTTAGAGCGATGGAAAAAAGTTCATTAGGTTTGAATCTTATCACTGTATCTGAAGGATAGTGCAAGAAAACTGTAACTTAATAATTCTAGCCATTTTTTAAAACTAGCATGAAAGACAAAATTAGGCAGAAAGTCACCTCAGCATCCTTTTAAAACATTCCACTGCATTTATTTACATGATATTAATACAATAAACACATTTTAATGACATGGCACAAGTTATTTACCCCAGTTTTACTTTTTGCTTCCCTTTGTTTCCTGCATTTTTATTCTGTTTCTGGAATTTCTACTGTTATCTGCAACATTTATTTCCTTTTCCATGTTGTAATACTTTGGTCAATCTACCATCAGTGCTTCCTTTACACAACTCCCTTGTTTTCCTTGCTCATTCATTTAGTGTAATGTAGCATTGATTACAGGATCCAAGGAAGTGATATCTGACACTGTTTGGCAGCAACACATGCATTTCTAGTTCCACAGAATGCAAACACAGCAGTCAAAGCTTGTATGTACACAGTTTTATAGACAATTCTCCAATTCTGTATAAAGGTATGTCTTGTTCCCAGGGGGGAATGGAGGGGGGGAGCACTTCCCCTCTCATTAAATAATTTCTCTGGCTTGTCAAAGAAGAATTATTTTCCTGCCAGGGAAGTATTTTTTCTTTTTACTGAAAGTATTTACTATTACTGTTCTTTGAAAATACAGGAAGACGCAAAACACTTTTGATACAGGCTGTACACTGTATGAGTACGAGCTGTGAGTAAGCAAAAGTATTATGTTGCAAGTAAGCTGAACAATAAAAAATTCTAAGGTGCATTAGTTGCGTTGGCATTCAGGGTTACAATTCCAGCAATTCTGCGTGGCAATGATGATTGTAGCTTGCAGTATTCAGATCAGTTTCTTGCAACTCATTGTTCTAGTGTTGTCAGCACAGATAAATTTGTGACAAGAAAGTGAAAAGTTACAGAAAGTAATGACTGATGTATTCCAGTTTGAATCTCAGACTTCAACTTCAAGTAATATTAATATTACAGCTTCTCAGATAAAAACTGCAGCATTGGAAGAGACATGTGTTAGCGACAATAGTAAGAATAAAGTGACAGAATAAAGAATAAAGGTACACTAATCAGGGGATGTGTAGACAACACTAGGTTTGAAAAATGGAAAATAAATCGCTTCTGGCTTTTATCAAACAATTTTGGGAGAGTTATATGGCTGCACTGCTCAGAAATACAAAATCACATTGCTCTTTCAGGTGTAAAACTCTTTAGCATGGCATCCTTTGGAAGGGAAGTAAACTCCTGTGTCATAATCATACATAAAAAAACCTCAAACTGATAAAGAGGCCTCTAAACAAAATTAAGTGGTCTTTCCTACCCAATACAAAATGCTGAGTACTACAGCAGTTGAGGAGTATCCATAAATAAATCCTCAAAATATTTTTGCCATTTGCCTTGGTGGATTAAGTGCTTTCTGAATCAAATGCTGCATTTTGAAGCCATTTTATCATAGGAAGAACTGCTATTTGAAATCAATGGATTGCACACCTCAATTCAGCACTACTGTAATATGAGGAATCCATCTCAAAAAGCACTTTATGAATTTTGTTCCAGTATTCTTCAAGTGGTGAGTTATAGCAGATTTGTCTGGTTTGTAGATCTCTCTTGGTATTTTCCTAGTATATTTTATGGCAGTCTTTACAATTAATCTGGTAAATCCCTTATATTTTAGTGTTCAGTATAGTACCCTTTAGTGGATGATTACATATTTTTCTTCACTCCAGGAATTGGGCTCATAGCCTGTTCTGTCCACACTCAATTATTCCCACCTTTTCCTTGGGTGTCCAACATCTCTTTTACCTTGAGATTTATAACCATACATGATCCTGGGTATTCTATCCTCGTTTGTTCTTTCTATATGTTCCTTCCAACTGTTCTGATATTCTTCAATTTTATCATTTAAATAAAAAATCTTTAGTTCTTCACATATATCTACATTTCTTATTAGATCTTTTCTAGTACAGCCTTTAACACTGTGCAAAAATCCCCTTTCTGTATCTTACTTAGGTCATTCTGTTTTAAAATCCATGATTCACTTCCATATAACAAAACTGGTACTGCCATTGTCTTATATAATTTGAATTTTGCTTCCTTTCACGTCTTATCCCTCGGAGTTATATTTATTGTTCCACAAATTTGTAGATATTTATTGATCTTTTATTGATATTTATATTCTAAATCATTACCTCTAGCTACAGTTATTTGTGTTGTGTTTGTTACATAAAGCCAATTTTGTGTCATTCTAAAACAGTTTATTCAATTTATTATAAATTTTGGGTGTAACCTACATCTACCATATCTTTTTTATGAGACATCTCTACTGTTGAGAATGGTCAACCTTCTTGTTGTGTTGTATAAGATTGTACCTTATGTATATTCTGAATTCATTCTATGAAGCTATTAGTATACACCAATCCACTCAAGTATGAAGTATGTTAAAAAGTTCCACGTTTATAATAACTTCTAAAAACTTAGCATTGGAATAGTGTATTTCATAAATAAGGCATTAAAGCACCAGGACTATACTTACAGGGGCCTTTTCTTCTTTCTGATTGCCACGTTGAGACACAATATAGCTTCTTTCGTGGGCTAATATGCGAGGATGTTGCTCAGGAGTGCTGTACATCAGAAACAACCAGGCACAGTACCACGCTACAGAGATTCCACCAAAGGCATAAAACACTAGAGGCCATCCACCAGCTTTGGCCAGTACTCCAGAGAGACTAAGGGCAATAATAGTCCCAATGGGTATAGCTGAAAGAAAACAAAACAGTTTGTCTTCTAAAACCAACGTCATCTACTTGAGAGGTAGAACTGGAACTTAAAAATTCAATGCCACAACTGGGATTTGAACCACAGATCTTCCGCTCAAACTTTGCCCACACACGGCTTGTGTGTTTAAAAACACCAACAGTAAGTTTGTTGGCATAAATAAATAATAATTAGTCATCTACTTGTTTATTACAGAAAGTGTAGAACTGAAAGATAGTAAGGACCATAACCTTAAAATATTACGTTCTTTCTAACCTTACTGTCCCAGTAAGCAATTCAATCCAAGTTTATTTTGAACCAAAATTGATGATGCTGCAAAATTACTCCAATAAGAGTTGGCTAAACATTCTAAGCTCTGCTTACATCTAGCTGATGTAGTATGAGAGGCACTAGATAAGTATTGAGACAAGAAATAATGAATTTTCAACAAACATTTTCTCAGTTTCTCCTAGCACTTCATCCCCTGGAACTATTTCTAGAAGCATCCTTGATGCTTTACCACTGAGGATAACTTCTCCTCATGTGCTGCAATCAGCAAACTGAAAGTCAATTCTTCACAGCACAGACCAGGAAAAACCACATTGTGCCAGGTTGAGACTATAGAGTGGATGAGTCAATAGTTTTGCCCCAGTTCCTTGCGAAACACCATTGTTACATTAACAGTGTGAGCTGATGCATCGCCATGTTGCAACATGATGCTCTTTAGTCCTGTCTTTGGATGCCATTTTTGGATTTTCTGAAGAACTTTTGAAAGATAAACTTCTGAGTACCATTCTGCAGAAATAGCTTTCTGAATTTTGAGCAGAATGATTGCCAGTGACCATTTGTGGGGAAGAAAAAGGCAACCATTCTCTTTCCTGACTCCTTGATGGGTGATTTGACATGAACGAAAGCACGAGTGGAAGCTTGCCATTTTGTTTCTGGGTCAGATGATATATCCATGTTTTGTCATCTATAATAGTATCTAAATCATGGCAAGGCTTTTTTCAGTTAAATCTTGCTATTGTGTGGCCACAAAGATCTATTGGCTACTTCAAGGTTAAACCTGGTTGTCATGACAACAGAACCTTTCCACTAGCCATATGCCATGTACAGAATGCATGCCGAGGGAAATATTGGAATTCACAAGTAACATTAATTCAAGTATAAAATAATCTGATGCGTTACTCTTACATGACTCTACTCTTGTACTAACTATTCCTACAAATACGTATTCCTCTGTGGGATGTATACATGTCAGTCGAGACAAACATTTACAGAAATTATTCCTAGTATTCTTGTAGGTGCAAGGAAAATATGAGAGAAAATACAGTAGTTGGACAGTTGTCCTCATTTAGGGTTGTTGTAAAGACACACCTGCTAATAGATTTGTAGAAAAAGACAATTTTAAATATGAATGATGAATGATAAAGGATAAAAAATTGTATAATGTAAAAATATTTGATGGATGAAGTGCAATAATGCACAAAATTATTATAACATTTGGATATAGGGCAGCTAACCACTTTAGAATTATTTATTAAATTTAGTGTAGTATGCAGATGATTGTGTAAAATGTACAAAGAATCACAGATAATTTGTAAACCAATATCTTCTAAAACATTTAATTGCAATTCAAAATGGAACAAATTAACAGTAAATTTAGTAATCACTCCACAAGCACCAAAAATAGACCAATCACTTCACAATTTAGAATTTTGTATCTGTACCTTCCATTTGAGAAAAGTACAAGTATTGCAAAACTCACACATATAACAAGGAAAACCTCCAAAATGATTAATTCCACAAAAAAGTATATCTGAGCATAAATTGTATGTTTTTTAAGAATTAAAAATTTCAAACCCTTTTGGAACCCCCAGTTAGAAGAACTGAAAAAGCAAAGGGATATAGCTAGAAATACAGCTGAACAAACAAAAAACAGATCAGATACACAAATATGGCGGAAGAAATGTGCCTCACTAAAAAAAGAAATTAATACTGCTAAAAGGAATCACTTTAATAATTTCTTAGAAAAAATGGATTATAGGACAGATGGTAACAAAGCTCATAAGTTCATAAAAAATGTCAAGGACAGGAAAGAAAACAACAGCACACCTATCATACACAACAATAAAATGTTAGTAAATGATGCAGTCATAGCCGAAACATTCAATAAATATTATGCTAATGCACACAAAGTAACAAGAAATAATAAAAAGGAACGTAAAGAATTTAAGAAAGATTTGAAACAAGAAAGAGAATGTAATCCTAACACTCAGTGCAATATCTTTTTTCAAAATTTTAATATGCAAGAATTGAACATTGCAATAAATAATCTAAAAAACAAAAAGTCTCCTGGACCAGATCACATACATCCAGAGTTCATAAAAAACCTTGGAAAAACAGCAAAACAACAACTACTGAAACTCTACAATCTATCCTGGAAAACCACTGTACCTGCTGAATGGCGAAAAGCAATAATTGTCCCACTCTTGAAGAAAGACAAAACAGCATCAGAAATAAAAAATTATAGACCAATAGCTCTTACCAGCATAATAGCAAAAGTGATGGAAAGAATGGTGTCAAACAGGTTAAATTGGTTCCTAGAATCACAAAATTTAATATCTCCATGTCAAGCTGGATTCAGAGAGTTCCACTCTACAAATGAACAAGTCTTACTTCTCAGTCAAGAAATCAAAGACTCCTTCAATAGAAAAGAAGATAATTTATCAGTTTTTATTGATTTTCAAAGTGCATATGATTCTATATGCAGAACAAAACTACTAAAGAAAGTAAAAAAAATAGGGATACAAGGTCCAATGTTTTCATGGCTATGTCATTTCCTAACACAACGCTTTATTGCAACCAGATATGGAAGAAATATATCTAAATATAAACAAATACACCGTGGCTTGCCACAAGGTGCAGTGCTCAGCACTACACTTTTTAATATATTTATTAATGATCTACCACAACAAATACAAGAATCAGGCGTGAAGTGTGCACTATTTGCTGATGACTTGGTAATGTGGACTTCAAAACCAAAAAGCAAAAGTACAGAACTGGAAAAAACCATGCAACAATCCTTAACCAACTTACAGAGGTGGACCAAAGAAAATTTAATGACTGTTAATACAACAAAATCAAACTACCAAATCTTTTCACTAAGAAAAAAACCACTAAAAATAAAACTAAATTTTGAGGGTCAACAATTACCAGAAACAAAGGAAGCAAAGTATTTAGGAGTTACATTTGATACCAAACTTACATGGACCAAACAAATAGAAAACGTAATACAAAGAGCAGAGAGGCGCCTTTCACTGTTAAAACGTCTAACAGGAATGAAGTGGGGATGTTCCAGAGCAACACTTAACACAACATATAATATATATATAAAACCATTGTTTACTTACTGCAGCGAAGTTCTTGTAACAGCAAACACAAAAAAAATTCAAATCTTTCAAAACCAAAGTCTGAGATTAATTACAGGTGCTATCAAAACCACACCAATAGCAGCTATGGAAATACTAACCAACCAATATCCCATTGAATATGAAATAGAAAAAGCGGCTCTTATTCAACACGAAAAGTTGATCAGACTCCCATTCAATACATGGCACAAGAGAAATTTTACACATACACTAAAGACTCAGGAGAGCTTTCTTTCCAAAATTCAAGACATCAAGAAGGATGTACACCTTCCTAATTCAAAGGAAAACTTCATATCTAAAGTCAATCCGACACATACATTAGACATCACATATTATTTACACCTGACAGAAGAAGTTAAAAAAAGTGATACTCCAACTAGTGTTCTAAAATTATTGGCATTAGAGACAATCCATACTAAATTTCCAGAACATGAGTGGCTCCATATTTATACTGATGGATCATTTATATCAAACAAAGATGGAGCAGGTGCTGGAGTCACGTGTCACCTCTTTTCCTATTACAAATCTTTAAGTTATGGAACTACAAACTTTGATGGAGAAATTGAAGCAATTCGAATGGCCCTACAAAATCTTTTGTACAGAATTTCACATTTTCAGCAAGCAGTTATTCTCTCAGATTCCAGGGCAGCAATTATAGCAATTACTTCCAAGTTGTCACCAAAAAACCAAACTATTATAGAATGTTGGAAGATGCTTAGCCATCTAACAGCACTTCAAAAACACCTAGTCTTCCAATGGATACCGGCTCACTGTGGACTGAGTGGTAATGAGAAAGCTGATTTTCTTGCAAAAAAGGGTACCAGCGGTGTACAAAAATCTATAGTTAATTTACCATTTTATGCAGCTAAAAGATTAGTCAACTCTGAATTCAAAAAAATTATTGCAAAATATTACTATGAAAAATCAAAGAATAAAAGATGGGAACTACCAAACATTCAAACAGTGATTCCTGAGTATCCTCGAAAAACAGCAGTTGCAACCTTCAGGTTGATTACAGGACATGATTGTCTGGCAAAACATTTAAACAGAATTGGGATATATTCTTCACCACTCTGTCCTCTATGTGATCTGCAAGAGGAAATGGACCGAGACCACCTTCAAATATGCCTGGCCACTTCTAATGCCCCATCCATCAGTGAAAAATATTGGAGAGCAAGAGGATTAATGACTTCATTGTCAGAAATCCAGCATTAGCTAACAACAACATTTTTTGTAAAGTAAGATTTGGTCTATCTCTTATGGCTTACAAATTATGCAAAAGTCATCCAGATTAAACAGGGCAGAGTAGGCAATAGCCAGAAAATTCAAAAGATACATTTCATTTGCCATAAAAATATCTCAAACATATGCAATTTTAATCAAAATCATTAGGGGCACTTTCAAGAAAATCTGCGAAAAGCTAATTCAGGTCCAGTAAATATTTGAGCAGATCTTTTTTATAATATACTAGACTTAGATTTCACCAATATAATAAATATATAGAAACTAGAGGTTTCATTTATCTTATATATGTGGTGTAGGATGTTGAATGATTAATCAGCGACTTAAGTTTCACCAGACTTATATGGCATTCTCGGGGCATAACTGTTATTTTGATCACCATCATTATAAACATTCTGTAGCACACATCTATTACCAACCGCTGAGAGCAAAACAAATTTAACAGAATCAATCGGCCCCTATTTTTCAAAATTAATTTCTTTTCCCAAACCATTAAATCTATTGCTCCATTTAATGGTTTTAATAATTTGGATTTTGACTCAGGGGTCTCCGTCTAGGGGATATGTGAATGGCGACCACAAGGTACCGAAGCTGAGCAGAACATTACTTCCACTTACTGTGTTCTGCTCCTCACTGTAACTTTTCTATCTGACCTTACCTTGGTCGTCTCTTGTTTTCTTCCGACCCCGATGCTATTAGGGTTCCCAAGGGCTAGGGAGACTTTATTTTTCCAACCTCTCCATTTCTCTAATTTCTTTATAAAATCTTAACCCCTAACATGCTGACCTGTCATGGCATGTAATACGTCCTCTGGTTGGTAATCAGAGGATATGGTCGGTGAATTTATTTTGATAATTCTCCTGGTCAGGTCGGTGAGACCCGTAAACCGACGACAGGTGTGTTCCTCCAGAAATTCTGGGGGTTGTGAGAGAGCGATGTGACCGCCAAAACTTAAAAATATGGTGCTCTCTAAAAAGCGGTTACAATTACTGCTATTGCTCTCTTCAACATCATCAGTGAAAAATATTGGAGAGCAAGAGGATTAATGACTTCATTGTCAGAAATCCAGCATTAGCTAACAATATTTTTTGTACAGTAAGATTTGGTCTATCTCTTATGGTTTACCAGTTATGCAAAAGTCATCATGAGTAAACAGGACTACATGGGCTATAGCCAGAAAATTCAAAATATACATTTCATTTGCCATGAAAATATCTTAAATCTATGGCATTTTAATCAAAATCGTTTGAGCCATTTTTGAAAAGATCAAAATTTGTGAAACGTTTTCCATGTTTTCCATGTACCAGGAGAAATATGAACTGGTTTGAGAATTTAATGCCATTCTGGCAGTTTGTCACAATAGCTCAGTGGTTAGAGCGTCCGCCCGGTAAGCGGAAGGTCTGTGGTTCAAATCCCAGTTATGGCATTGAATTTTTAAGTTCCAGTTCTACCTCACCAACTTTGGTTTTTAACTGACTTCGTTTTGAGTTATGCTATTTGTAGACACAGCACTGACACACACACGCACACCTTTTTCTAAAAATGCTTTTTTTAGATCCAGGGGGCCTCAAAATATATTTATGGTGAAATCTCAACATTGAATTTTTGGGTGGAATACAATATTTCCCCTACTTACTATATGCAGTAAGGAAAGTAAAAAGGTACCTGAACATGTTTCTAGGACTAAGGACTTGTCCCCATCATCAACATATGCTCGACTGCTTCTTGATGCTGTTGGCAGTCTTAGCTGGGATTCTGGAGTGGTGGTATCTGTTGGTGGGGTAATGAACTTCCAAAGGTTGTTCATAGGTGGCAAATCAAGATTCATGAGGTGATCTTTGTGCTTTAATTCTTATATATGAATGTTTTCCTATGCATTTAGTTAGCTGGGAAATGCCAGTTAGACATATGATGACACAGGGACAAGAGCTTAGTCCTTGAAACATGTTCAGGTACCTTTTTTAGTTAGTGACCTTTAATGTTTCAAATTCCAAGTCATCTTTATAAATTTTAGAAATGCTTTCATTTTTTACTGAAGCAGAAACCCGCACCCGTTAATTATATGGATGCATATAATACTTGTATATTATTGAAAATAGAACATAGGCATACATATGAGAGTTCAATTTTAGCAGAAAGAGGAAAGATATGAACAAGGATAGAGGAACAGCCCAAGGCAGGTAACGGGGTGACAGGAAGGGAATCCACTTCTGAAAGAAAACTAACAAAAGGACTGAGAATCCCAAGACTGAGTGATGTTTAAGTGAACATGCTTAATCTAAAGGTAAATTTGGCCAAGGGTAAACACAGAAGCCAAGAATGATTGATAGGTAGTAAAATTTTATTAGCAGGGAGAAATGAGGTATACTATTTTATTATTAGAAACAACCAATCAATTCGCATAGTGAAAATGAGATGATGAATAACAGTGTGAAGAAACCACATGACAGAACAAAATTTTGGCTTGCTTAAAAAAGGAGTGTGAAATAGACTAACCTCATAGACAGAAGAATGATTTGAGAGGCAGAGGTGAACACTTGTATCTTCTTCTTGGTACAATAAAGATATGTGAGTTGTAAGAACTGATCATGCCAAGTGACGGAAGATTGAAATTGTATGGGAGGTGCAATTAAGACAGGTTGGCAACTGGGAGTAATTGTTGCATGAAGCAATGATAATCAAATAGGATTCATGTCTTGTGTGTTAGAAGGGAAGCATAAACAAGTATAATGTCAAGTGAATCTAGCCACACTGATTAAAAGGAGAGAAGCTGTTACGGACTCAGTTCTTTACCATACCCAACATCCTTCAACATATTTGCAAGGAGAATAACCTGAATGAAAAACTTAATGACAACCAGAGAAACAAAAACACCCACGCCTTCCTAAAATACACCCCCTCAGCAGCACCAGAAACAGCAGTACTCCAAACATACCACACTAGGTACAAGGATATAAAAGAATAGTCAAACGTTTAAAAATGGATTGCTATAGGCTGACCTTGAAATTCCATTTACTTTCCATGACATTGTAAAAAATGCAACACCACTTTAAAAAATGACAAAACTATTGAAACATTCAAACCAATAACAACCAATATCTCCAAAATAGCTAATGCTATGAAAATATTTAAAATAAGAGTTATATTTTTTGTATGGTAAGTTTATGACTTAAAGTTTACCAGTTATACAGAATTTTACACAATTTCTTCCAAATAAAGAGTACGTCTCAAACTATTCCCTGAAAATTTAAAATATACATTTTATTTGGCATGCAAATATCTTAAACATAGTGTTGCAACAGCCGTGCAACAGAGAAGGATTATGTGTCAGTAACCTCACAACACTGCCTTTATTATCGGTGCTACACAACACTTGACAATGGATGACTCAGAACAAACACTTTTGCAGCATTTCTAGAAGCTTTCAATATGTAGAACTTTGAGAGGTAGAACTGGCAGTTTGTCACAATAGCTCAGTGGTAGAGCAGCCGCCCGGTAAGCGGAAGGTCTGTGGTTCAAATCCCAGTTGTGGCATTGAATTTTTAAGTTCCAGTTCTACCTCTCAAACTTTGCCCACACACGGCTTGTGTGTTTAAAAACACCAACAGTAAGTTTGTTGGCATAAATAAATAATAATGTAGAACTTGTTTACGTCAGCAGCCAAGAAACATCTATTTCCAGAAAAGTTGCCAGTAATTCAGATCAGCTTGTGAGTGGAGTAAGTTAATTAATTGCGAAAGTGAGTTGTGAACAGTTGAGCAGTGTTTGTGAAGTTTGTTTCAAGGTTAGGATACAACAGAACAGCTGTGAGTTGCAAGGTAAGGAATTGTGATTCAGTTTTAGAAGAAATAAAAAAGTAACTGGACTTATTACTTGGAATATGGTATTTTAATCAAAATAATTAGAGCAATTGTTGAGAAAATAAATAATAAAACTATTTTTCCATGTATGGGGGTGAAGGGATGTTCTTGAGAATTATTTTATCCTTCAAAACTCTGAAGATAAACCTCAAGTTTGTAATTTAACAGATGTACTTGTTTTTGAGATTTGCTGCTCTTGCTCTTTATCTCTGTCTCTCTCATGCATGAAAATGAATTTGTCATTCCCTTGTGGACTGCCAGGAAAATGTGAGTCAATTGGAGAATTTAACATAATGCCAGCATGTTGTCATGGTAGCTCAGTGGTTAACATAGCCTTGCATAGAATGGAAGATGTGTGGTTCAATCCCGGCTGTGGCATTTAATTTTTCATTTCTGATTCTACATTTCTTACATAAGAAAGCTTATATTTGATTAGAAACAAAACAATCAGCTTTACTTTAGCAAAGCTATAACTCAACAATTTTAATTTTAATTGTTGATTTTGCAAAGGATGCATAATGTCACAACTAATCAATCTTTCTATTTTTCTTTTTTTAGCTTACCAAAAAGAATTTTACTTACCAGACATCATAATAGTCCCTAGAGATAACCTTTCTTCTGCAGGAAACCACTTAGAAAATGCAGCTTGACTAGAAGGTATAATCATCCCCTGCACAAACAATAAAATAAAATTAGGCTACAGTAAACTTAGTTGAAAACTATGTCAATATTGAAAAACACATTCTTCTCCAAATTACTTGTAATAATATTCAAAACAGTACTAGTTTCAGAGAGGGTCCTCTCCATCATTCAGCTGTTTGGTCAACTGATTCAACATCAGTTAACAGCCTCCCCCTTCCCTCATTACATGGTCTGCTGCTCTTCCTATTGGTCAGCCCTAAGACACCGTCTATGATTGGTATATAAAAATTCATTAACTGATCTCTATACTTAATAATATAAACGTTTTTGCACACTGTAAACTCCCAATAATTTTTTGCTGGTTTTAAAAGCCTGATATTTTTGCTAACATGGTTGTGTGATCAAAAGTGTTGAGCTATGGCTGATTTATATGCCTCTTTGTATTTGATATTTCTGACGTGTTCCTTCATTCTGGTTTCCAAATTTCTCTTTGTTTTACTGTTATATTTATCTTATTGCAGTTTTCACAGTTGACATGGTAGATTCAATCTTTTCCCACAGAAGAGGTACCTAAATGAATGAATTACTAGCTTGCCAAACAGGGTATTTCACCATCAGAAATTGAAGTGTACGCTCAGCTCATAGAATTATGCATAACACAAAATACTTTCATGTTCAACAATAAATTTTATCAACAAATGTCAGATTTGGTCATGGGCAACCCCATATCACCAATATTGGCAGACATATATGAGCAAGTTAGAGACATATCGCAAAGGCATTTCCATATATGTTTAAAATCTGTTTAAGATATGTAGACAACTTTTTTGCCATTGTTCCAAAAAAAATTATCTCAGGATGCTTTAAAACTACTGAACCTATATGACCATTCCATAAAATTTACTATTGAAATAGAACAAGATGAATGGCTACCTTTCCTCGATTTAAAAGTTATAAGAAACACGGACAGACTTGAATTTGGCATATACAGAATGTTCCAGAATTAGACATACAAACTTTGGGAGCTGATAGATAACATTATTGTAAACACTTTTTGTTAAGGAAAGTTTTTTGCTGCGGTGCTTCGTTTAAACACTAGACGAGTTAATGTCATAGATTACTGCCTCCTACCCAGTTTAAGTATTTACAGCAAAATCAACAATGCAAATTAGTATTGCATTTATCTTAGTAAGACACACAATGTTAACCCAAGAAACAAACACAGAAAACATAAACAAAACAAAAACATCTTATCTTTTACAGTTAATCACAGCTTTACTTTTTAAAATTAGACTGACAAATTTTTAAACCAGAGAAATGACTGGTATCTTTGCGAGAGTATGGCAGAGTAGGGGACACTGATGCCCTCCTTCTGTCAATCACAATGGGTGCGCATTCCAACATTTACTTTGAATAGTAAAGCTGCGATTAACTGTAAACAATGAGATGTTTGTGTTTTGTTTATGTGCTCTGTGTTTGTTTCTTGGATTAAGATTGTGTGCCTTGCTAAGATAAATGCAATACTAATTTGCATTGTTGGTTTTGCCATAAATACTTAAACTGTGTGGAAGCAGTAATCTATGACATTAATTCATCTAGCGTTTAAATGAAGCACCACAGCAAAAAACTTTCCTTAACAAAACATGTTTAGAATAATGTTATCTATCAGTTCCCAAAGTTTGTTGGTCTAATTTTGGTACACCCTATATAGGAAACAAATAGAATTAGACAACATCAAAAACAATAATTTCAACCCAAAAGCATGTTAGCATTCAATGTTCCATAGCTTAGTGCACAGATTGACCAATATCCCACTAATAAATAATACAATGAAGAACTGGAGTATATTAAACGTGTTGCAAATTTGAATGGATTTAAACCCAATTTCATAACCAGATTAATAAAAAAACATAAGATGGAAAACTATCAAGGATGTCAGCAAATTAAAAATTAGAGATACCCAAGAAAGATACTGTAA
The DNA here is from genome assembly GCA_030765045.1 of Tenodera sinensis. Classification (NCBI taxonomy): domain Eukaryota; kingdom Metazoa; phylum Arthropoda; class Insecta; order Mantodea; family Mantidae; genus Tenodera; species Tenodera sinensis. Next base: position 101,788,971 of record CM060972.1, read on the forward strand.
ATTCACATATCATCCTAAAATGTTCAACAGGTTCAACAAAATTTTTAAGGATTATAATATAAAACTGGCTCCACAAAACAAGACAGTGTGTGAAATTTGCTCAATCACTCTCTGAAAATACCATTCCAAGTATTAAACTACCAGGAATCTACTGTATCAACTGTGAAGACTACCATAGATCAGTAAAATAAAGAGAAATTTGGAAACCAGAATGAACACGTCAGAAATATCAAATACAAAGAGGCATATAAATCAGCCATAGCTCACCACTTTTGGTAATACAACTATAATGTTAGCCAATCTTTTAAAACCAGCAACAAATTATTGGGAGTTAACAGTGTGAAAACATTAATATTATTAAGGATAGGGATCGGTTAATGAATTTTGATATACCAATCATAGATGATGTCTTTTGACTGACCAATTGTAAGAGCAGGGCCAGGCAACAGTGGAAGAGGGAGGCAGTTGAATCAGTCAACCGAACAGTTGAATAATGGAGAGGACCCTCTCCGAAACTAGTAGGTACTGTTTTAAGTATTATTACAAGTAAATTGGAGCAGAATGTGCTTTGAAATGTTGATATAGTTTGCAACTAAGTTTATTAATATGCTCCAGAGATTTAAACACTTCACCACCACCACTGCCACTGCCACCACCAATACCAATACCACTATCAGTTTTATATTAGGCTACAATGTTCAGTTAATAGTCTTATAACATATGCACATCCATGTAATGGCTATTAGAGACACAACTCTTTATACACATGGTCGTCGGCAGACTTTTTTCTAAGAGAGGGCCACATGTTGGAAGTTTCCAATCAAACAAGGTTGTTGTTGTTGTTGTTTTCTAGTGCCTTGCATCTGGCAATGAAGCCATTAGCATTCGTGCTTTCCAATACTTTTGAACTGTAGTTTCTTCTGATCTTAATGCTTTACAGGTCTTCAAGTGGTCTTCATTATTATGGTATTATGGGGCACAACACATAAAACATTACTTCTAAGGCTGTTTAGGCTGCAAAAGAGAGCAGTACGCTTAATTGCAGGAATAGAAAAAAGAGATTCATGTAGAAATGTGTTTAAAAAACTAAATATTCTAACGTTGCCTTCTTTGTATATATATGAATGTACTAAACTCACATTAAAAAGTTATAATCAAAACAAAAACAGCAATATCCATAAATATAACACTAGAACAAAAGAAAATTATTTTAGAAATAGACTTATAGGTGGTCTAAATAATAAGTGCATAGAAAATAGTAGCAAAGATCTGTACAACCATCTACCATCTAGAATTAAACAGATAACAAATGAAAAAATCAAACTAAAGAATATTAAATCTTATCTATTAGAAAAGGCATTTTACTCTGTAGAAGAGTACAAAAATTGATAAAATATGGTATATTGCACTTCCCAATATTCTCAACTAGTCTCATATTTATGTAAATAACTTGTATTGTATGTACATAGAATTTGACGATCCTTGTAAAATTTTTTACAATTGGAGAAATAAATTCATTTCTGCTGGATCGTTACACAGGACACATATTGGTGAAGCTGAGATACCTATTCTGTAGAAATGACTTGCTAAGCAGTCGTGATTTGTCAGTAGTTGGAAGGCTGCAACCACTATTTTCCTTGATTAATTGCCTAAAGATGTTAATTCATTATTTTGCTGTCAAAAGTTATTGTATTTGTTGCAGATAACCATATTAATTTGTGCTAAATAAAAATTGTTCTTTACATTAAAATAATAGTCTAATAGTCAGTAACTGATTGCACATTAAGTTCATTAATTTCCAAGGGGGAGGAGCGTGGTCCCCTTGCCCCCCCTCTTTGTGACGCCCATGTTTACGCATATGTAATAGTATTAATAAGTCTCTGGTGTACATTATTAATCTTGTATAAAAATATTAATTTCATCTTTTTATCTGATATATGCTTACACCTACTGAATTCTGATTTCCTGAAATCTACCAAACTTGTTCTTTGTTAATAATCACCTACTACTGATCAGCAATAAAGTTAAAAAAAACAAAGAGGAGTTTTTGTAAGTTAAGAATTATTAAAATAAACTTGCACTTACAGAAGCAGCTCCAATAAAGGCCCGGACAGCAATGAATACACCAACATGTAATCTTGCAGCCACAGGACTCAGTAATGTCAGAATCCCACTCACAAACACTGCAGGTCCAAGCACAACTTTGGTACCAAAAACTTCACTAAGCCTTCCTCCCAGAAGCTGGGTGCACACATAGCCGTAATAATAGGCTGAGAGTACATGACCTTGTAGTGCTTCATCCCAGTTAAATTCCTTAGGCTGAAACAGTCAACCAACTTTTACTGGATAAAGACACTTGCTTAATGATGGAGACTGATGATTAAAGAATACTTTTATATAGGTAATTTATAATAAACATCACAGCTAAAAGTGTTCTTGTGTGCACATTCCATGTGATACCTGATTACACTGTTTAACAAGAAATTCTTTTAATTTTTTTTTTTTAAATATTTCAGAATGAAACATTTCTTCAGATGAATCTGCCACTGGTTTTTCTCAAAAACTAATATTTATTGTTACTGACATCACCATCACCACCACCCACACCGCCACCCCCACCAGTATTCAAATGTGTAAAATGACTTAGAATATGCACAAAACTAAAATGCATGCTAATTATTTTGCATGTTTCTTGACTTAATAGTGCTACAGTTGAAAACATTCATTTTTATGTTGAGGCAATAAAAGTAAAGCAGTAAAGTAGTAAAGAAATTGGCTATAGATAGGGTCTGATGGAAGTACTTTGTGAATGTCCTATGCTCCTTTTAAAGAGATACAGGAGATTGATTAATTCTTGGCTATATAAGCGAGTTGGATGGACAGTGTTGATAGAGTTGTTAGTGAGTGAGTAGAGTAGTGAGCTGTAGACAGTTGAGCAGTGTTTGTGTCAAGATTATGATAGAACAGAACAGCTGTAAGTTGCAAGGTCACAAATTGTGAATTGTGATTCAATTTTAAGGGAAATAAAGTGGTATAAGCACCTACTTGAATTTGTCATTTATCACAGTATAATGTTTTGAGAAAAATGGAAATAAATATTTGTTTTTATTATTTCTCTGGTATGTATTTGTTTAACCTGTTATCCTATTTATTAGTTGCATTATTTTATTTGCATCTGAATATATCAGATAAAATAATACTGGTAGATTTCAAAGATAGAGAAAAAGAGAATTTAACCATTTTTAAGCAACACTCTTTTTGTTAATAATATTTAGGAAAGTATAGAATGCATTATTTAAAATTAAATTTAATCTTGTTTTAATAGACAAATAGACTTTGTTGGGGAATTACATCATGACTTTATAAAGAGAGCATTACAGAATAATATCAAAGTCCATACTTAATTTGCTATTCAGTCTTGACTTAGGATTCCATCAATGAACATTACATCTTCACTCAAATATTTATAAAAGTATTTCATATCATCCACTTTATTTTGGTTTATGTCTGGGCATGCAGGGCGCTATAGTGCAACATGAAGTTCATATTCTCAGCAGGTTACATACCAATTTTTTCTTGTTGCCTGATGGAATTATATAGTTTATGGTGACAGGTGCAGTTAGGTTTTCATTTCTAGCATCAAAATATTTCAATTACTCTACATCCACTGTTTTTAATTTTACCATTTCAAGCTACAAGTAACAACTTTTTATGAAGATAATCCAATTCTTAATCAAAATAAAATAGCAAGAGATTATTTTCATACCACTGTAGTTTTGTTCTCTGTTGGAGATTCTCCTCCAGGGCAAACATCCAGTGCATTTGCACTTTGAATTGTCAAAAGCTGGCCTTTTTCCTTGACATTTGTGCTGTTTTCTGGCTGGTATTCAGCCATTGCAATAATTGCAACTGAAAGGTTCACTTTCATGAGATACTGAAGTAATATTCCAAGAAAGCACATACCACCCACAACATAACGAGTTGGAATAATACCACCTGTAAATACATTTCACTTTAAAGAATGCAATGTGTATTTTTAAGTGAGTAATAACAGATTTATACTTAAAAAAACCAATGTGTGCTTACTATCGGGTCATCCAGCTAAAACTTGCACTGCAAATATCTCTAAGACAATAGGAATTTGACTCACAGACAGGTGAGGGGTTCAATAAAGAACAATATAGGCCTTTCAAAAATGTAAGTAAATTAGATTAACATAAACTTGTGTTTCTTTTTTAATAGAAAATCTGCATTATTATTTACACAACTGATAATATGAAAATAACATTAGAAATGACATGCATTGTTTGCAATAGGTCAATTACATCTTGAGAAGCTGAGATACAATGAAATTCATATCCGTTGTACATTCTGAGGTTCAATTACATTGTAGACTTGTAGAGGCTCAAGTATGAACTTCACATTGTAGTTAATTGCAATGTGTTTGACAAATTATAAAAGCTTCTATGGAATAAAAGCTATGCTGCAGTAAGAAAGTTTTACATTCCTTCCAACAGCCTCTGGGGTGGCAAGTTTGAGCTTTTCTGGCAATTTATTATATAATTTAAAATCAGCACACTTGGTGCTTTTACTGAATAAAGTTATGTTATGATTGATGATGCTTAGCTGTTGTTTACTCCTTGTGTCATATTTATGTTATTTAGAATTAACTTCAAACTGTTTTAAGTGCTTTCTAACATTATCACTACTTCTAGTATATATGTTGTTTTCTAGTGCCTTGCATCTGGCAATGAAGTCATTAGCATTACTTCTAGTATATATACACAAGGGAAAGGCAATACTGACAGTAACCTAAATATATTTTTACATGAATGCATTTTATTTAAACCCATTATTAACCTAATTACTAATTTTTTGTAGCTTAAAAATAATATCGCCTCTGTGTTCTTAATGTTATTTTTATTGTTATTAATTTCACTGGAAGCAACAGAGGATTTCCATTCACACAGAAAAGGAAAATAAATGAAAGTTTACCTACCTATTTTTATGTGTCTTTGCATAACTTCACATTACAGTCTCTCAGATTTTAATCAACCCATTGCAATGCAACTGTCACCATTCTTATTGTTATTCATCATACTGACAGTAGCATGAAAAAATACATGGTTTCCATTTTAAAAAAAATCACTAATTTAACTTGGAAATCATATTTGCTTATATTTTTGAATGATGTATATCATCCACTTTAATGAATGAGCCTTTTCCGTACCTTCATGTATATGAAAGTTTTTCTACTCTTATTTTTGCTTCAGAGATATTTGAAGTGAAAGTTTTAGATGACTCACTCTGTATAACATCTTTTATAGAAATTATATGAATGAAATTTAAAAATATACAAAATAAGAAGCTAAATTAGTTGATATAAAATAAAGAATAACAGAATTGAATACTGCACAAAAGACTACAATATTTTTTTACCTTTCTCATTTGCCTTACCCACATTTTCTTTACTTACTTCAGGCATTGTAAACTGTAAATGTGATACAGTTGGATGTTGAGTGAGTGATAAAAAATCTCCTTACTCAAGTGGTCCTAATTGTGCTTATGCAATCTTCACTATCACTCTGCACGTGGAAACTCCTAACAGTGTATTGTTTTAAAGTATTTATAACAGCCAAATGATTATATTAAAATATTTGCTGCTTTATCAATCACATGGCTACAATGTAAGGCATGTAATTAACTTCCGTTTTGAGAACAGCCCCGTCTTAATTACCAATTTGAGTGCTTTTCTCTTGACCTAACGTCATCAAAACAAACTTGTATTCATGTGGATGACCCTTTGTCATCTGAAAAGAAGGTTCTTGTGTGAATGATACTTTTTTTTCAACAAAAGTAAGGAAAAAGTAAACACAGACACAAAGAAAAGACTTGTAAATTCATTGCCCTTTTTATTGATAAATATTGTTAATTTTACATATAGAAAAATTAACATGACAGTACCTGGAACATTTTAATCTTATTCTATGCAATTTTAATAATACATCTCTAATATTAACACAGATTTACAACTATCAAATCATTCTTATTGTATAGTTTTCCACAGAATGTATAAACTTCTTTCTCCCTAATTATAAACATTGTAGCTATTTCACTTTTCAAGTATTTATTTTCTTCAATTTCCCTCCAGCTATGGCCTCACTCAACACAAATTAACACAAATATGCACACTGAAAACTGGTTTTGCTGCATCTACTTTCTCAATTAGCCTTACAAACTCTAAGAGTTACTCTCTGCCTCCTTCCCAACGTGATGTCATCCAAGGGGCATCACATTTATGGAATATCTTCCACACAGAAGCTCGACATATAAATGTCACAATATAATACAATTCAAGCAGGTACTTGAGTGCATAATTAGTCAAATGATAACAATGATGATTTGTTCATGTAATAATAATGTAATATACATTTAATATTGTATGTTGGAAAGCATCACACAGTTGTCACTCTGTCTTTTGGCAAGCTGCTCGAGAGGAAGGAATAAGTCAGTAATGCTATATTGCAAATAACTGAGAAACAACTGAATGGTGACAGCACCAAAATGGTTATCTGAAATAAACTATATCTTTTAAAAGACCTGCACTTTTTGAAAAGTAAGCTTCTGTTTATCTCTTATATATAAGTTTCGTTTCAGTTGGTTTAATCGCTTTGTAAAAACGTACAAATTTCACTTTTTCTGCAATGTAAATTCATTCATTGGCAAAGCTCTGCTCTCCACGCACAGGCCAGCAGCCTGTGTTGAACCTGAACAGCATGCGCTTCCAGGCCAGTACTGCCTCAGTTGTAAACAAAACACCTGACAGGCATGTGCTTCATGGCAAGCACTGCCTCAGTTGTAAATAAAACGCCTAACTGGCATGTGCTTTGATGTAAACAAACCACTCACACCTTGTGGTACGCTTAAGTAGGCCACTACCTTGGGAGATTGACATGAATCTAAATGTTATGCTGGAAAGGTGCGAATGTAACTGAAATGATGTATTCATTCAAGTAATAATGAAGATTTAATTTTCCAAAGTTAAAAGAACAGAAAAATGAAACAATTGAAATCACATATTTTAGGGTTAAAACAATGTTGACATAAAGGGATACATATTTTTGTAATAATGGACATTCTTCTTCTTGAGAGCTAGAACTGGGAAAAAAAGAAAAAAAACACCAACAGTAAGTTTGTTGGCATAAATAAATAATAATTCTTCTTCTTGTTCTTCCTATTGTTATTACTCTGTTGCAAGCTAAAACAATAGCAATTGCTTTTAATACACAAATAAATAAAAGTATTCTTCCTTATTTTTCTAAAACAATTGCACTCTTCTGTATATTACCAGGCTGAAATAAAATTAATGATCTCATCATAAATTACAGCTGTGGTCACGAAAGTTCTTAAATAACAAGGAAAACAAAATGAAATTTTCTCTACAAGTAAACATGACAGTGATACTATCCATAAAAGAAAGTATACATAATATGGAGTTTCTCTATACACATGGTAAACCAAATTTGTTTCTAATACGAGGCTGAAGCACAGTTAACATACTCTGAAAGATAATGCTATGTTTACAAGTACTATTTAATAAGGAACACAAGTACCAGTAACATTTTGAAATAAATTCCATAATCCAGTCTAAATACATTTATAAGCACTTTACAATAAGAAATACTGAAAATGTATGTCATTTATGCAGATTATGTGGTGTTTATTTAGGATTTATTATTGCTTAATTAAAGTTCTTAACTTTTAGTTGCATTTCAGTTAACACAAGAGACAATATTGTTTTTGTTTAGTTTTTTGCTTCTTTTTCCTACTTTTCCTTTCTTTTTTTTAAAGGGGAAAACAGAAGAAGAGTTGGAGATAAAGAGTGACTTATTTCGCTAGATAAGAGGTGAGGAGTGGGAACATCTGCCTTTATTTACATGATCTCATTGTTTCGTTTTTATTTTATGTTGTCTTTTTTATTTTGGTATCTATTTATTTATATTTTACTCTTAAGGGGAATTTCCCTCTGAAATTAGTAGAACCATGTCTAAGTACTGCCTTGATGTGAATGGGTTCATGATCGCAAGGTAAATTCTTTCGTATTGCAGATTTATTGTACTTTAACCCTTCCACCGACCTTTATGCTGTTAAGTGATACCTCCCCTAACCCTGCAAGCAACCAAATTTTTTGTGAGAACACGCAACATGTACATTTTGAGTGGCCCACGGCGTTGCCATATTTTGCGTAGAAATTAAACTTTGCAACACACTTTAACAATAAATTGTTGCTAAATTCTTTTGAATTAAAATAAAAATGGATTACAGTTTTAAGAGGTAGAACTGGAACTTAAAAATCCCAGTTGCGGCATTGAATTTTTAAGTTCCAGTTCTACCTCTTAAAACTTTGCCCACACACGGCTTGTGTGTTTAAAAACACCAACAGTAAGTTTGTTGGCATAAATAAATAATAATTACCATGGATTACAGTGTTGCTCACACAATGTTTGTATGACAGTTAGTGAAATAATAAACCATTTATATACATTCATCAAGAAGCTAGATGGCTCCAAATGTTTGACACAAATTAATTTTTTTCAGCAAAACGGTTCTTTATTGACAATAATTGTTTTGTACAATTTGTTATACTCATGTAGAATTCCTGGCTAACATCTGGCCAAAGCAGTACCTTCCACTCTGTATATATATTGTTGTTTAATGATACTGTCAATCACATCAGCATCGCCAGTGTACCAGAATTTTGTCCAGTAGGAGTTCTTTTACATGTCATAAATTTACTGACATGGAGCTGTCGTTTTTAAGCACACTTAAAAACCATTGGTCTGGGCCGAATTTGAACCCATAACCTTGGCATTAACAGGCCAGCATCTATTATTTATTTATGCCAACAAACTTACTGTTGGTGTTTTTAAACACACAAGCCGTGTGTGGGCAAAGTTTAAGAGGTAGAACTGGAACTTAAAAATTCAATGCCACAACTGGGATTTGAACCACAGACCTTCCGCTTGCCGGGCGGACGCTCTACCACTGAGCTATTGTGACAAACTGCCAGAATGACATTAAATTCTCAAGCCAGTTCGTATTTCTCCTGGTAAACCACAAAGGCAGTCTCACATCAGAAACAATTACCCCAATGGTGACTTACTATTGCAAGTACTTTATATCCCAGGATTAAATAACCTTCACATGGTAATTATTATTTATTTATGCCAACAAACTTACTGTTGCTGTTGGTGTTTTAGGCCAGCATCTAACCAACTGAGTCACTCAGAATGACTGTTTATCTCTTATGATTTACCATTATACAAAATTTGCTCAGACTGAATAGGACTTCAAGGTTGTTCACAGAAAACTCAATATATATTTTTTATTGGTAATGTAAATATGTTAAACATATGATACCTATATAAATGATTAATTAATGCTTATTTAAGAGTTAATTAACAAAGAAGGTAATATGCTTTGCATATTAATATATGCAAATAATATATATTGTTGCATCAATACTTACAACAAATAAACCAAAAGCAATGTTTTATATATGATACATCTTTTAGACAAAACTCTATCAGCCATGATATTAACAATTTAAATGTTGTAGTGAAGGTGAAGTAGTGAAGGTGAAGTAGAAAAAGTAGTGAAGGTGAGTGTAAATAAGTGACTCAAAATAACCTCAAAAATTTAAATGTTGTCTGTTCTAGAAATTTTAACATTGTAATACAGTGTGATAACTAATTGTTAATTACATTGATTTTAAACTTAAAATTATGTTTTTGAAAGTTATGATTAGCATAAAGGCAATTCAGTGTAGTTACTGGTTCCCCTTGTTTTGGAAACTCTTTTTCATTGACATTTCTGCATTAACCTGCTCAGCCGTTTAATTCAGAGTTGACACATTTATATGACTTTCTACACCAATAGTATTTTATCTTTATATTCTATTCAACAAATTATTCTTACAAAATCTTATTTTTTCTATGTAATTCATGTTGAGATATTTGCAAAACTGGTTTTGTTAGGTATTTTGTTAGTGAAATGGCTTTAAAATTCCACTCTCTTTGTATGACATTATGAGAGATAAAAGAATGGTGGTTTAGTACCTCAGGAAGAATTAGAAAATTCAAACCAACAGCAAAGAATATCTTGGAAATAGTTAATGTCAATTTTAACATAAACTGCAGGTTTTAACCAAACCTACAGGAAACGTAAAAATATGGTGCTCTCTAAAAAGTGGTTACTTTTACTGCTAATTCTCTCCATATGCCCGGCCACTTCTAGCGCCACATCCATCAGTGAAAAATGTTGGAGAGCAAGAGGATTAATGATTTCATTGTCAGAAATTCAGCATTAGCAAACAATAACAGTTTTCTTGTTTCTGCTAAGCTCTTTGGCATCACAGTTTTATAGTATTATACAAATTTCAATTAGAATTAAATAGATTTTAAAAGTTATTCACAGAAAATTATATATATATTATTCATGTCAATATCTTGAGCATATATTTTAATCAAGATTGTTAGATTATTTCTGAGAAAATGCATTTGGTATTCATCCAACTCATTTTTTAAATGAGACACACAGCCTGAAAACTTGCACTGCTGGTGAAATCATACATACCATAGGCAAGTGGCATGGGAAGTAACAATCTGTCTCCATTGATGCTTTTTATAAATTATTTATGTATATTACTTTCACCATATTATTCGAGATGCTCTTAGTATAATGTACCAATATTCTATCTTAGAAAGAATATAATACGTTCATTTAGACAAAGATTCTGGCATTCCTTGACAACATTGTTTCCTTATGATAATGTCACTATCAGTTGCTATCTGAAGAACATTGCAAACACAAGAATCAATTAGCTATACTGTAATAGCCACTTCAAAAGTTCACGATGTCACTGTGTCAATACGGAGATTATTTAGATAGTTATACAAGGCACTGATCCCAAACAGAATCAATATTAATTACTTTTTCTGCCACTGCATATAGTAAACGGAGGAACACTGTGTTCCACACAAAAATTTGATACCAAGATTTCACTGGAAATATACAATTTGAGGCTTAGTGAATTAAAAACAAGGAGGGGGGTCTGAGTATAATACAAAAATAAAAAGTCAGTTAAGTATGAGACTTGGTATTCAACCTCAGTGCATCTTCCAAGAATGCAACACAAAGATTCTCAAGAAAATTCCTCCATCCAAGGAGAAATTTTTGTTATTTGTTTAGTTTCTCAAAAATAGCTCTGAGTATTTTGATTAAAATACCATATGTATAAAATATTTGCAAGACAAATAAAATGTGTATCTTGAGTTTTCCGCAAATAGCCTGTGAAGTCCTCTTCATTCTGAACTTAAATGTAATTCTTGTTATGTCAAATAAAATTGCTGTGGTACTAATAATTTCTGAGATATTCTATGTTATTGGTTTGAATTTTAAAACTCATTTTGGCATTTTTAAGTGGTAAGTTGCTGTTTGCACAGGATCGTAAATCCTGGGGGTGTCAGCCCTCCAAATGGAGGGGGCAATCACATAAAGGAGGAAGTTTTGTTTGTTTTGTATCTCATTGTCATGCAAAGAACATGTTATTTGAAAGCCATCATATGAGGGTGGCTTTACAAATCTGTGACTTTTTAAAGAAAATATACTTTTCCAAAAAAAAATCAACATAATCTCGTTTTAACTCTATACACCTTGCTCAACATTTCTCCAATTTTTTATCTCTTTCATAAAATAAAATTTTTGGAAGTCTGCAAAATACAGTTTACTTTTGACACGATGTCTTCATTGAATATGAATTTCATCCTACCGACCCCATTTTCACTTCTCAACTATGTATAGTAAGTAGGGAGCATATTATATCCCAACCAAAATTTAAATGTCAAGATTTCACCAGAAATATATGCTTTGAGGCACCCTGAATCTAAAAAAAGCAGTTTTAGAAAAAGGTTACAAGTGTGTGTGTGTGTGTGTGTGTGTGTGTGTGTGTGTGTGTGTGTGTGTGCGTGCGTGCGTGCGTGCGTGTGTGTGTGTCTGTCTGTCTGTGAAAAGTATAACTCAAAAATGAAAAGTCGGTTAAAAATCAAACTTGGTATTAAGTTTAATATCTTTCAAAGATGCGACACAAAGATTTTGAATAAAACTCCATCCTAAACTAACCTTTATGTAGAAAACTGTTTAAATATTTGATTTTTCAAAAATGGCTCTAACGATTGATTAAAATGCCATATTTTTAAGATATTTTTATGGCAAACAAAATGCATATTTTGAATTTTCTGGCTATAGCTCATGTAGTCCTGGTTACTCTTGATGACCTTTTTATAACTAATATACAGTAAAGGATAGACCAAATCTTACCATACAAAAAAATTTAGATCTTGTTAAAATACACAAGTTATGTCCAAATGTATTTTTTTGTGGAGTGAACCATTTCGGAGATATTCCTTTTTATTGGTGTGAGATTTGCAATACTTACACTTTTCTCAAATAGAAGGTAATTATTCACTTTTTTATCTTTTGGCCATGCAAAGAGAACAGAATTTCAGGCCTTCATATAGCGACCAGCTTTAAAAGATTTGATTATCGCTCAAAGCCTCTGTTCCCATGCTCCCCTTGCACCTACAAGAAAATCAGCAATACGATAATTTCAACAAATGTTTATCTGGACTAACATGAAGATGATAAGAGGAATAAAAGTTTGTAAGAATAGTTTGCACATGAGTAGAGAAAGTCATGTGAATGAAACACATCAGATTGTTTCCCTTCCTCTTCCACATAATAGTAGGCAGAGAGGATACTGCATTGCACCCAAAAATTTGAAATGCAGATTTCACTGAAAATACACATTTTGAGGCCAACTCAATATACAGAGAGATCCAAAAACATAAGAACTGCTGCATAGTGTTTTTTCACTGCACTGCTGGAAGTGCGATAAAAGCAGCTGATATACACAAGGTCACGCGGTTGACTTGTTTTTCTCTGCTCTGGAAATGCAATATTGAGCTGACGCATTATCATGTGGTTGAGTTATTACGAGTGTGCTTTTTTATTTCATCCTGTACTTAGTCAAAAAGTGTATTATGGCTCAGCATTTGTTTTTTACTGCACAGCGTGTATTTATTTATGATTCATATGTGTTAAATCAGTCACTCGCCAAGTGAAATTGTGATTTGCACTGCAGAAAGATTTCCAGGTGATCGGCAATTTCTATCTCTGGAGTAACTTAAACCATAAAGTGTACCAGACAAACCCACACACCCTGGAAGAATTAAAACAAAATATCTTCCAGGAAATTGCCAGTGTTTCTCAACGTGAAATGCAGCGAGTGATAATTTCCTAAAGTGGTGCCAAAAATGCATGGACGACGGTGACCAATTTCAGCATCTGCTTTAACTATATTGGTAAGTAAAGCCTTTAATAGTAGTTTTAGAAATGCTGTATGGTTTCATCTGCGCTGTTCCATGACAGTGGCAGTCGGCGACAAGCGCAGAGGACCCGTACAGACAAAACACAGCGCAGCCGGTTCACTCTTTTGGATCACTTGTTAGATGCATTTTTATGAAAAGATCCATGGTGTGTATGCTTGTCTGTGAACAGCATAACTCAAAAGTGAAAAGTCAGTTGTATACCAAACTTTAAGTTCAACATCTTTCAAGAATGCAACACAAAGATTTTCAAGAAAATCCCCCATTCCATACCACCCTTTACATGCAACATTTTTAGAAAACTATGATTTTCTCAAAAATGGGGCTAATGATTTTGAATAAAATACTATATTATTTATTTATGCCAACAAACTTACTGTTGGTGTTCTTAAACACACAAGCCCTGTGTGGGCAAAGTTTGAGAGGTAGAACTGGAACTTAAAAATTCAATGCCACAACTGGGATTTGAACCACAGATCTTCTGCTTACCAGGCGGCTGCTCTAACCATTGAGCTATTGTGACAAACTGCCAGAATGGCATTAAATTCTCAAACCAGTTCATATTTCTCCTGGTAAACCACAAAGGCAGTCTCACATCAGAGACAAATTACCCCAATGGTGACTTACTATTGTAAGTACTTTATGTCCCAAGATTAAATAACCTTCAGATGGTAATTATTATTTATTTATGCCAACAAACTTACTGTTGGTGTGAGACTGCCTTTGTGGTTTACATTTGTCCCATTTTCTCAGGAACCACTTATTCTAGAGCAATGAAACATTTACCACTCATTTCTGGGTTATTTTTAGTGGTACTCACTTTTACTTATAACACTATCATTACTATCATAGATGCTAGAAAGTTTTCTTTTTAAAAAATGAGTGAAAAACTGATATATTCATTATAATCATTTTAAAAATATAAATCAACATATATATAATATAAAAAAGTCAGTGTAATTAGAAAGCATTGATTTACATGTGTACGAAATTTCACACCTCTAGAGTGAATAGTTTCTCTGAAAAGCGGTGTTAAACTTCATAAAATTAACATTGCAAGCATAGAGCTTACAACCTCTCCTTAAGGTAGAAACAGGAACATAGTAGACATGAAAAGTGAGTGTTAACCTGAAGATGTTAGAAGAGGTGGAGCTCCCAGGGACTAGCTCACCCTGAGAATCTTTGAGCTGATCCCCCCATGGTAGGACACCCTTGCCCTAAAGGGATTTAGTGGGTTTATTTATTTATTATCCTGAGCTACGAAGTTCCAAACTATACACAATCACCAATGTTGCATCATAGACACATCTGTTGTTTTGTCCACCATTATAGCAAAGTAATGTGCCCTTGAAATTTCTTGCATTATTATTTCTCTGAATGCATAAGCATACAACCCAGAAGTTCATTTTTGAATGGTTTTGGAAGTATCTTTAAACACAGTTGCAGTTTCCAGATGTTCTTTTATTGAGCAACAGCACTTACAAAATTTACAAGGCCTTGAAACACTCCTGGTTTTGTGAATCTTCCCTTTCATTGTGTCCATGTAAAGTCAACTCAAATGGCCCACAAAATTCTGCACAGTCTAGGTTATCCTGGATAATAGCGGCCTGCAGAAAAACATTACCTTGATGCATAGATTCCTAACTCTTTAAAGAATAAAACAATATGGAATATAATAAAATCCAAAACTCACAGCTGGGCCTGCTGATGGATATATCCTCAAAGGTAAATAATACAGTAGGATAAAAATCCACCTGACGCTGCTAACATCCTCAATCACTTCACTGTTATGGATATAGTAATATTGCCATACACTGGTACTAATTATAATATCTACCATCCTAAATTGATCAGAAGTGAAATAAGAATCTTCCTTTAACCAGTGACGTGTGAAGAAATAATTAAAATCATAAAATCTAAAAGAAACTGCTTTTCAGTCAGTCCTGATGAAGTATCCGATTATTTATAGGATAGCAGAAGTAGCTAGGCTAGGCCGATACTATACAGGATAACCCAGTCTATTAACATTTAGATGGTAATTGTTATTTTATGCCAACCAACTTACTGATTGTTTTAAACACACAATCCATGTGTGGACAATTTCTGAGAGATAGAATCAGGACTGAAAAATTCAATGCCATAGCCAGGATTTGAACCATAGATCTTCCGCTTCATGCACGGCTACTCTAACCACTGAGCTACAATGGTAACCTGTGAGTATGACATTAAATTCCCTAACTAATTTGTATTTTCCCACTAGGAAATCTCACTAGTAGTGATATTTCAGTGGTTACAGCAGCCGTGCAGAATGCAGAAGATCTGTGGTTCAAATCCCAGCAATGGCATTGAATTTCTCAGTCCTGATTCTGGCTCTCAAACATTGCCCACTCCAGGCTTGTGTGTTTAAAACCATCAGTAAGTTGATTGATATAAAATAATAATTAACATAATATGTAAACTCATTTTAGTGTTACAATCCTATTTCTTCTGAAATCTTCTAAGACAGAATTTGCCAAGTTGGCTATCTTTCAACAATAAAATGTGCTAGTTACAATAAATTAGACAAAAAATATGCCCCTTGCTAATCTGTCTACACTTTTCAACATATGCTAAGTATCAATAGCAAAGTAAGGGCGCATTTCCATGTTTAAACAGAGAAAGCAAGAACAAGTTCACAGCTCTCCACTCACATATATTCCAGGTCTATGTCAAAATGCCATGTAGCCTAAGCACTTTCAACAAAATAAAAAATTACAAACTGTTTGTAACAAGTCTCTAGAATGACATCATTTCTGCAGTAATTGATTTGTCATTATGAAGCAGTTGCTTCTTTATCTTTTATTTCTGTTGTCTTTCCAATCCACCAAAGCTTAAGGCTTGTTTCTTCTTTGCACATACTGTTCTCTGTAGAATCGCTGTCCTCAGAATCAGAAGAGAATTCCATTTTAGGAACGTGTCGTTGCCCTGAAGCAGTGGCTAATATGGGGTACTGCTGATGTATGCTGCAAATAATCAACACAGTAATCAGTGTTTTGTTCTTTCAGATAGAGAGGCTTTCACCATATTAGTGATTAAAACTTCACTTATCTTTTGTAATTATGAATTATATTCCAAACATGTTTTGAAAATCAATTCTTTACTTCCTCAGTGTTTTGTAGAACTTTTGCTTCAAGGTGAGGATTACTTAAGAATAATGATTCATTAAAATCATGCATTGCAACTTTTAATAAAACTCTTCATGAAGTGAAAACCACACCTAATAAAGAAAAATATGTAAAGGTCAGTAATCCAGTTTTAGCTAGAATTTATGCACTTCCCACAATTCATAAACTGGAAAGTAAAATGAGATCTACAAACTACTTTGTTGTGAGGCAGTATTTCCGCATAAGCCCTCTAGAATGATTTAATACAAAATTATAGAGGCGGAGAAAAGTCTACTGATACCATAAATCGTAAATATAGTTAGTAAAGACTGAGTCCAATTGTCTTTTTTAAATGGCTTGATTTGGCATTGCAATGGAAATCGTAAGCCTCTGCAATAATTCAAGTGATTTCTGAGTTTAAAGTGAACTTCAAATGGATATTTATAGTGGTGGAGTGACAGTGCATCAAAGTGTAAATTGTGTGATGCGGCACTAATAACAGCAAAGATATTGACTTATAAGAATTTGTAATCCGTGCATGCCAACCTGCAGCAAGATTCGAAAAGACGCCAAGCCATGTAACTGCATAATTTATGTTAATAGACTGAATCTGTTCATTTAAAAGTTTAAATAAATTCATTCTTTAAAGTTAATCTCATTTAGTGATTGACTGATATAATCATTGACCTGTACTGCACCCAAGATATATAAAGATTAGATTAAAAGTCATTCATGCTCACTGCTGGTCTATCGGAGAAGTGACAAACCATGCCGTTTCTTGCTGCATTGGTGGGAGCGACAAAGCCAGTGATACACCGAACCCCTTTAATAAATACGTCATAAAAGCTAGTGGGAAAAATGAATAAATACGGTGCAGTTGGAGGAGATTGCTTACGGTGATGTGTAATAATATCTGGATAGTAACAAAACTGATCCCGAACTTACATTGTTAAAAAGCTTCTAAAACAAAGCAACTAATAGCCTGGGAGAAGATACTCATTCTGAAAAATAAAGACAGACTCTTCAACTTTGAGTTGCCCCAAAGTGGCAACCTCAGCAAGAAATTCCTGGAAAAGAACCCACAGGACGACAGCATTGCAATCTCCAACATGATGACCCCTCATTCCAGCAGTCAAGCAACAGGTTGAGAATAAGAGCAACTGAGCTCTTGAAACATCCCATTTTTACTTTCTCTACTATGTATAGTAAAGTAGAGAAAGTGTTGTATTCTGTCCAAAATTTTATGTCAAGATTTCACCGGAAATATATGTTTCAAGGCCCCCTGAATCCAAAAAAAGAAAAGCAGTTTTAGAAAAAGGTTTGTATGTCAGTCTGTGTACAGCATAACTCAAAAACAAAAAGTCGGTTAAAAGCCAAAGTTGGCATTTAAAATTAATATCTTTCAAGGATGTAACACAAAGATTTTGAAGAAACTTGCTTCACCCTAAACTACGCTTTACATGGAAAATTTTTCAAAAATTATTTTCTAGAAAATTGCTTCAACGATTTTGATTAAAATGCCATGTTTGAGATATTTTTGACAAATGAAATGTATATCTTGAATTTTCTGGCTATAGTCCATGTAGTCTTATTTACTCTGGATGACTTTTGCATAACTGGTAAACCATAAGAGATAGACTAAATCTTCATATACAAAAAATCTGATGTGTTGCACTCACATGACTTTCCCTACTCTTGTACTAACCATTATTGCAAACTCTTATTCCAAATCTACTTCATGTTAGTTGAGATAAATATTTGCAGAAGGTATGTTATTGCTTATTTCCTTGTAGGTGCAAGGGGAATGTTAGAATACAGTAGGCTTTGTGCGATAGTCAAATGTTTTAAAGCTTTGAGATTCTGTTGTCTTTGCACACTTAACATATAAAAAAAGAACAATGATCCATTTCACGAAAGTTATGTTTTCCGAAGCTCACACACATAACAAGGAATATCTCCAAAATGGTTCACCTTACAAGAAAATTTATTCCGACATAAGTTGTGTATTTTAGCAAGATCTACATTTTTTGTATAGTATGATTTGGTCTACCTCTAACGGTTTACCGGTTAGGCAAAAGTAGTCCAGAGTAAATACTACAGGGGCTATAGCCAGAAAATTCAAGATATACATTTCATTTGTCATAAAAATATTTCAAACATATGACATTTTAATCAAAATTGTTAGAGCCATTTTCAAGAAAATCAAAATTTTTGAAAAATGCTCCCTGTAATGGATAGCTTAGGGTGGGGCTATTTTCTTCAAAATCTTTGTGTTGCATCCTTGAAAGACATTAACCTTAAATACCAACTTTGGTTTTTAACCGACTTTTCATTTTTGAGTTATGCTGTCCACAGACACACAAACACACAAAGACTTATTTCTAAAAATGCTTTTTTTTTGGATTCAGGGGGCCTCAAAACATATATTTCCGGTGAAATTTCTTCATCAAATTTTTGGGTGGACAATACTTCCCCTACTTACCAGTAGAGAAAGTAAAAATGTACACCTTGCTAAAACACACAATTATGTCTAAATACATTTTTTTGTAGAGTGAACCATTTTCCTTGTTATTTGTGTGAGTTTTGGAGAACTTATACTTCTGTCAAATGAAACATTGTTGTTCATTTTTTCTATGTTAACCATGCAAAGACAACAGGATTTGAAAGCTTTAAAACATTTGACAATCACTCAAAGCCTACTGTATTCTCATATTCCTCTTGCAGCTACAAGGAAACACACAATAAGATAATTTCTACAAATATTTATCTCAACTAACACGAAGAAGATATAGGAATAAGAGTTTGTATGAATGGTTGGTACAAGAGTAGAGAAAGTCATGTGAGTGCAACACATCAGATTTTTTAATAAGTGATGTAGTATCAGTAAGCTGAACTGTGGCTGAGTGGTTAGACCATTTGCCTACCACCTAGGTGGCCCAGGTTCAATTCTAGGGGCCTGCATGTGATATTTGTGGTGGATGAAGTGGCATCTGGGTGGGTTTTCTCCGGATTCTCCAGTTTCCACCAATTGCTCCATCATCACCTTTCCATTCATCCATTTCACCTGCATTTCATATCATTCTCTTCCTTACTTCATACCTGGTGCTTGGCTGACCATCTGCTCTCAGGTCTTCTTTTTTTTAGTGTTTAATGCCCGCTTTTACTACTATGGCACTGCAGGTAGTGACACTGATGATACATGAAATGAAGATGGAGCACCAATGGAATGAGATGGTGGGAGAAACCAGAGAAAATCCACCCTAGCACCACTTTGTCCACCACAAATCCCACGTGCGGTTGCCTGGGATCGAACTCGGGCCGCTTTGGTGAGAAGCAAATGGTCTAACCACTCGGCTATAGCGTGGCCACTCCCAGGTCTTCACTCTGTGAGGCCCATAAGTTCGTCTGCTCCCCAACAGGCATCTGACCCTTGGCATAGGCTTGTAAGTCCTACATAAGGGGAGGGTAATCAGTTGAAGAAGAAGATGTAGTATCACATAATCCAATTCACTTTACTATCTAGATAAAATGAGATCTATTATGAGATCTTGAAACATGTCCCTTTCCAATAAGTATGTAATGTTAGTAAACTGACTCAGTTTACTATCTAGATACCATTTTCAGGTTTAACTGGATGGTTTCCGAAGCAATTGCTGTAAGTTCATAGTCTGTCTTATCCTTAATAATATGTTTTTGTTCTACTTTAGTTTTAATGTAGTGTCTACCAGTTTTAAACCATTTTAATGCTCTTTGCACCTTACCTTTTTGGTGCTGTGTTTTATGTTATTGAGAAATACAAACTTTGCAGTTAAATTCCTTTTGGATTTTTTACCAGGGTGCTCCTTCACCAATAATTCCTCTGAACTACTGTCTACAACTAATTTTTCAAATGGTGAAAAATTAGTTCCTCTACACTTAGATTTTTCACTTGACATTGTGATTCAAATCTTAAACAATCAGAAAAATCAAATGGCCACTGCCCACGAATGATTGGTCTGCTATTGGCACACAGACCACTGCAATTTGTACACAAAAGTACATCAGAGTACATTCAGAAGCCATGTATTTTGGTTATCGCCTTTTCAAAAACTTGTTTTCATTGTATTTGGTGTTAACAATACATTAATTCACATTCTGCTATAAAAACTTGATGAAACTCATTAATTTTAACATTGTGTTAGCAAATACAGTGTTACAGTATTGTGACTTTGGTGGGTGTCAAGTAAATGATACCGAAATTTAGATTTCAAATCGAATGGGCTTGATAAAGACACGTTTTAATTTAATTGCCGGATGTGAGATTTGTGATAAGTGTTGAGTAATAACATATGTAGATAATAGAGTAGGAAGTGTTGTAAGGTGAGCAAGATATGAGTAAATAATAGTCGTTAAATTTGTAGGATAAACGCATTATTGGTTTGAAATTAACAAGTCATGACGTCATACCACATAGTTTGAAATCAGTCAAAATTCAGGTCTGCCAACCTTAAAAGTCGCGCGATATGTTTAATAGAATATAAAGAAAACATTGTTTAATCATAAGAAGGTAACTAGATATTCGGAATTCAAAAAAGAACATGTTATAATAGAAAGGGACATTTATAAATTGGGAAAAGGAATGAAATAGCATTTTGGATACGAGGCTTTCATTTGGATGACGTCATGAAATTTAAATCGGAAAGAACGTTTTCCTAGCGTGGGTACGCCAGGAAGCGTGATCACTCGCCCCAGACCAGTAGTGGACGTTGTGGTGTACACACGTGAGTGCGATTGCTCTGCGAGTATCTCTATGTATCGAAAGTCGGCATAACTCCCGAAAGTGTCAGAGAGTAAAAAATAAATAATATACAAAAGTTCTTCTGGGGTAATCTATAAAACATACCTACGCATACCCGGGATTAAAGAGATTTCATGCTGAACTAAGCCGGAGCAAACATCACCATTCCGCTACAAAGGGCGATCCAACGTGAACCAACAGCATAATTTCCGCATCAAATGGCGCCCAACGTGGGGCATCGAGAGAATAGACCAACCCCAAGAATGAACTAGACCAGCATTGAACCAGTGATTAATAAGGACGACGACCAAGCCAGCATCGAACCAGCAAACAAGAAGGTGCCCAGCGTGTCAACATCGTGTGAAACGTGTAGTGAATAAGTTTAAGTGCAGTTAAAAAAAAAAAAAAAAAATCATAATAGTGAAAATTGTGAAATATTGGTGAGTAGAAAAACACATGCAAATAGCTTAGAAATGGAAGACAGTGATAGCGATTTTCTAGGTTTTGAGAGTCCGGAAATTGAGAAAAGTGTAGTTAGGATGGAAGAATATAATCAAAATATAATCGGTAGCAGAATATGCCAAGAAGTAGAAGATCAGAACATTAGAGAAACACCTAGAGGTAGCTCAGAAATGTTTGGTAATAATTCAGAAAGGCCAGTGATTATGTCAGAAATAGAGAATATGTTTCAAAAGATAATGAAAAAGATGAGTACAGAGTTAAGTCAAAAGATAGATGAAACTAGTAAAGAATTAAGAACAGTGAAAAAGATGAGTACAGAGTTAAGTCAAAAGATAGATGAAACTAGTATAGAGTTAGGACAGAAATTAGAGAAGGGACAACAGGAATTGAGAATGCAATTGGAAAATCAGAAGAGAGCTTTAGAAACCTTTAGGGAAGAAGTTAGGGAGGAAATTAATAAAGTTAGTAGTGAAGTAAAAGAAAATAGAGAACAGGTTAAGGGAGAATTAGGGACAATAAGGCAAGAAGTAAAGAATTCTGAAAAGAAATTAGGTCAACAAGTGAGTGAAAAATTAGATAAAGAAAGGGAAAGAGTAACACATAGATTAGACAAACAAAGGTTAGATAAAGACAGGGAAGAAATTAGAGAAGAGTTACAGGGGTGTAAAGTTAGAATGGAAAGATCTGATGTAGAAAAGTGAAAGGCAGGCTAGAAATTTGGAGGATGTTACAGACCAAATAAAAGGAGTAGTAACAGAAATTACTCATGTAAAAGAGGCCTTAGAAAATTTGAAATTAAATGAAAATGCATGTAATCACAACAATCTTAATAATGAAGCTGCAAGAAACGAGGCAATACCAGGTGTATCAGCTGACATTTCGATCCAAAATAGGGGTAACAGTAATTCCCATTCTGATCTCAGAAATAGCTCAGGGACAGGTGACAATTCAAATTTACACTGGCCTAACCATATCTTAAATGAAATGACACCTCCAGTTTTTGAAAATGAAGATTCAGATGATCCTAAAGCCTTTATAGAAGGGTTACAAGATTACTTCACGGAGAAACGTATACCGGAGGAGTACAAGATGGTGATAGTAAGAAAATGCCTAAAGGGTAATGCTGCCAATTGGCTAGGCCTTTCTATGGGTAACAATAATGATTATGGGACCTTTAGGAACATCTTTTTAACCAGATATTGGGGAGCTAGTAGGCAGGCTAATATTAGAGTCGAATTAAGCAATGGAAAATTTAATCCTAGATTGGAGGAATCGATGGTCAACTATTTTATGAGAATAGCGAGAAAATCGAAGATGTTGGATCCTCCCATAGATGAAAAAGATCTAATAAATATAGTTACTCCACATTTTCTGGAAACGCTTCAACACTACCTAATCATAGCCCGACCCGGTAGCATTGCAGCTATGATCGAATTATTATCAGCCTTAGAAGTCAATAAGCCAAAACACGCATTTGGAAATAAATATGAAGAAAAAGAAACTGTAAATTCTTTCGGGCAAGGGGCACAGTATTATCAGAATAGAAGTGAGGTTAGGGAAAGATATAAAGGACCAGTACCAAGGATGGAATCGTTCCGGTGGGAAAATCAAGGTAGATGTAACCAGGAAGGGCATCACCAAAATAGAAATGGTAATCTAAGGGGAAGAAATATAAGGGTGAATTATATGAATACAAATAGATTTGATCGAGGTAGACGGGGACGTTATTTTGGACATAGTAGAAATTCAAATCATGGGTATTGGACAAACAGAGATAATGAGTTTAGACTGAGGTCACCAAGACAGGGAGAAAGATGTTATAATGGACGAGATTCCCCTGAAAATGCTGAAATGGTTGAGGCCATTAACACGGTCAAAAACATGGTAGGAAGTAACCCCGATTTAATGCAGGAAAACAGAAGTAACAATTCGGGAAATAGTACAGGAGCCATACCTAAAAATCAGGGAAACGCCAGACCCGGTCAAACGCGCCTTCAGTGAGAACTGGGTATCCTAGTAATGATTGTGATAAGTACTCAGAAATAAATAGTCCTGGAAGGCAAATGATGATACAAAAGAAAAGAGAATGGAAAAATAGAATCGACGAAAACGAAAAAGTAGGAGATCCACCTAAAATCAAAATTGGAGTAAATGGAAAACAATACAATGCAATTATAGATACGGGATCAAATAGCACAGTATGCTCACAAAATTTTTATGATAATTTACAAAGTAGTGGCTTTAAAGTAATGTCTTTACCAGTTAATGGGATATATTGCTCGCTAGCTGTGGGAAAACGAAAAGAGAGAGTAAAATTTCAAGCAATGATAAATATTGAAATAAATGGGAGAATACTAGGAATTTTATTTCTGATTGTAGGAAGACTTGTGATAGATATTATAATAGGTTGTGATTGTCTTTATGCCTGGGAAGCTGCGGTGAATTTTAAAAACATGATTGTAGAAATGAAAGTTGAAGGTGAGACCATTATAGTGCCATTTGTGGAAGATAGTAGTTCAGAAACTATTGTAAGAGAAAAAGAGGAAGAAGAAATCCAAGGGGATACATTCTTTGTAGAATATGTTAAAGTAGGAGCTATGGAATTAACTGAAGTAAATGTCAAAGAGTACCGTGTCGATAATAAAGAAAATGTAGAATGGGATAAAAATGATTTCATAGACAATTTGAGGTTTTCTGATGCAACTAGGTACTATGATAGGGAGAGTAGTGAAGACTTAGAAGAATTGTTGAAAAAAAAAATAACTCAGGCTGATCAACTAAATGAACAACAGAGGGATAAACTGTTTAAAATATTAATCCGAAATAAAGAAGTATTCTCTGAGAAACCTGGTAAATGTAATATTTATGCTCATTCGTTTGAGATGATACCCATCAAACCTTTTACACATAAAGCGAGAGCTATCCCTAGTACCATAAGAGAAGAGGTAGATGCAGTTATAAAGTCAATGTTAGAAGATGAGGTTATTGAGATTTCGAATTCAGAATTTGTGAATCCCCTATGTATTGTAAATAAGGCTAATGGAAAGATTAGGGTGACATTAGACGCGAGAAAACTAAATTATTGTTCCTCATACTTTCCATCAGGGAATCCAACAGAACGTGTCCTCCGAGATATAGGAATTTATTTACGTGTACGTACACATCATAATCACAAGGATTGGGTGAAATATTGTCCATTGATAGAAAAGATTATTAATCACACCATTAATGTAACTACTGGGTTTGCCCCAATAAAATTAATGTTAGGAATTGAACCAGAACCAATATTGATCGGGGTACCAAAAATACTCAAAATTAATGACATTCAGTTAAGTGAAGAAGAAAGAGCGAAAATTGCTTTTGAACGAATCAAGAAAAAGGCAGAGAAGCGAAAATTAAAGAAAAAGAGTAGAAAACATAAATGGGAACCTAAGATAGGCGATTGGGTACTAGTTAAAGACCATAAGTTATCAAGTGCGTTGCGAGGTAGGAACAAAAGGATGGAATTGTTATATAAAGGTCCTGCAGAAATTATATCCAAATTTGGTTATCATACCTATGAATTAAAAGATGTTAAAAATGAAAAATGTCTGGGAAGGTGGCATAAACAACTCCTTCGACCATACAAGAAACCGTGTGGTACCTTGGAACCTTGACTTCATGTAAAATTCGAAGTGTCATTTGTTCTATTGGTGCTCAATCAGCTTTGAGATAAAATTTAAATGTTAGCTTACTTGAAAACCATATATTGGTCAGGTACTTACGTATTCATGACAAATGCAGAATGTGAATTGCTATATACTACAAAGAGCTTAAGAATATATTGTATAGAGCTTACAATAACAGCTTTAGAAAGATTGTTAAAATGTTCATCTCCGCATAGAGAGAAAACCGAATATTTAATTTGTAAACATTTGTTAAAATATTTAGATGTATAGATAGTTATCACAGCAAGACAAAGAAAGAACTTGTCTGAAGAGTGTAATGGATTTATATAAATATATGTACATTTTTAGTGCTTAAAGGATCTAGTAAAGATATGTGTTACAATAACAAAAGTGCAAATTCACAGTGCAAGTGATAGTGAGAGCGAAGTGAGCAAACATGAACTAACTAAAAGAAGGAAGTATAAAGAAAGACTCTTGAAATTTAACCTTTATATAAAAATTTTCACAGAAGAAACCATAACATATTGTAATTAGTATTTAAGGATTAATGTTTAGTCAAGTGTATAATTGTTTGTCATGTTATAAAGATTAATGAGAAGATGTGTTAATAACCAATTTCAAAACAGTGTAATTGAAAATTGTATATAATGGGAGTGTTGCCGATTATTCAAAATACAGGAGTAATTTTTAATTTTTCTTTCGGGCAAGACATTTACATTATTTTATTATGAAATAATAAAATAATATAAATGGGGGCATTTGATACCGAAATTTAGATTTCAAATCGAATGGGCTTGATAAAGACACGTTTTAATTTAATTGCCGGATGTGAGATTTGTGATAAGTGTTGAGTAATAACATATGTAGATAATAGAGTAGGAAGTGTTGTAAGGTGAGCAAGATATGAGTAAATAATAGTCGTTAAATTTGTAGGATAAACGCATTATTGGTTTGAAATTAACGAGTCATGACGTCATACCACATAGTTTAAATTCACGGTCAAAATTCAGGTCTGCCAATCTTAAAAGTCGCGCGATATGTTTAATAGAATATAAAGAAAACATCGTTTAATCATAAAAAGGTAACTATATATTTGGAATTCAAAAAAGAACATGTTATAATAGAAAGGGACATTTCTAAATTGGGAAAAGGAATGAAATAGCATTTTGGATACGAGGCTTTCTTTTGGATGACGTCATGAAATTTAAATTGGAAAGAACGTTTTCCTAGCGTGGGTACGCCAGGAAGCGTGATCACTCGCCCCAGACCAGTAGTGGACGTTGTGGTGTACACACGTGAGTGCGATTGCTCTGCGAGTATCTCTATGTATCGAAAGTCGGCATAACTCCCGAAAGTGTCAGAGAGTAAAAAATAAATAATATACAAAAGTTCTTCTGGGGTAATCTATAAAACATACCTACGCATACCCGGGATTAAAGAGATTTCATGCTGAACTAAGCCGGAGCAAACAACATCACCATTCCGCTACAAAGGGCGATCCAACGTGAACCAACAGCATAATTTCCGCATCATAAAGAAGAGAGATGTAGCCGAGATAAAGAAACACTTTTATTTCCGTAAACAGTAACTTTGTACACTCGTTGCAACAGCACGAAAGTCTTTACCGATTCACCAACAGCACGGCTCCGAATTAGTAACACAAAAACTGTCCCTTCTCACACTTTACCGCTATTTATATCTCCCAGACACTATTTTGGAAACTTCAGGAAAGTTCAGTTATTATTGCGGTAAAATACAAAGCAGAAAATTCCAGAAGTCTCTATCCCTTTCTCTCTTTCGGCAAGTGTCCCAACAATGCGGCCATTCTCTGTCTCTTCCCTTCGGCTCCTTTGCGGCAGTGCCGACAATAATGCGATGGGCGACAGTATTCTTAACATTTGTCCTTGTGGAATGAAAATAGCTGTAATGGCATTTCTCAAGCTCTACCTGTCAGTGACATATATTGTAGGCTATCAAAACTATCACCGATGCTCATATCTAAAGTAAACTAGAAATTAATATGTAATATTAATAACAACTGTAATACTAGCCAGTTTCTCTCATGAAGAATTAGTGCGTAAGATGGAATATGTCTCGTTCTCTACCATTGAACAGAGGGGAGAGTAGGGTTTCGGATGCTTTTTGGTGCAGCCTTCACTACGATGTGGGGAGAGAGAGGTGAGGTGGCACAATGCAGGAATAAGCACACCAAGGCTTCAGTATTCTGTGTCACTATATTCACATGAGTGCCTCTGAAATGCACTGTGTGAACACAACTCGCTGCATAGCAATAGCACGTGGGGTTAAAAGCAAGAAAGAATGTGTTTTTAAGTGTGCAATTGTTACAGTCCTCAACAGCTGTAAAATTATTTATTTCATAGTGTACAGTGTACTGAGACCTGCTAGTGCTAATGCTTCAAAATGGATGAACAATGTGTAGTAAAACAAATTAGTGAAATGACCATGCTCGCAGTTGAAATACAAGGACAAATTAATGACAGTAAAACAGGGAAGGCCTACTCCAGCTCTTCTACATTTGCAGAGTGAGCAGAAGCAAACGAAATATGAATACTTACAAAAGGTATTTTAATATAAACGTTTATAAGTATGTGTGGCTGACTGGTTCATTTGAATTAAATAAACTTTATTGCTGGCCATGTTTGTTGTTTGTAAACAAGAAAACATTCTGGAATATGATGAGTTTTGCAAATTTAGCATATTTAATCCCAGCTTTGAATAAGCATAAGAGATCAACAATGTATATAAAAATTTTACAGCTTTAAAAATGTTCAACACTCAATGGACAGTCCATTCATTGAACTACCAGAAAAAAATTGTTGACCGTTTGCACAATGGAAAGACTAAAGAAAATAGAAATGTATTGAATAGATTGATTGAGGCAGTTCTTATACTTTCACAATCTGTGAATTTTATTAAGGAAACCAGACAATAATTCTTTGTTTCTCTTAATGGTTTACCTGCTTTTTTCACATTCTACTTCACATACATTTCAAATTACCAGTTGTACACCAGAAGATTGCAATTTATTATCTTTATATGTAATGTAGTGCGTGCAAATTATAATGTATACTGTATTCATACTACATTTTATCTATCTTTAACCTATGTAGTAAGGTACTAATAAAAGTCATGTATATTTAAACTAAATAAAGCTAAACATGGGAATGAAGGAAAACTGAAGTTTAAAAAAGTTAATACAAGCATATAAGCACAAAAATATAGTGCAGACCTACTAGGCCCCACATGACTAGCAGCATTCTACCAGGGTGCACCCTAACAGAAGGTTAATCAACAATCCCTAATTGTCCGGAACTGATAGGCCTAGTGATAACCCAAGTGACAATCTCAGCATATGCCACTGCTACCTGTGTGCTTCACCAAGTTAAAATGCTAGGAACTGTCAATGATTTGAAATATAGGATCTTGTTTGTTTATTTGGCCATTTTGGTAATTACAATAATTACACAGACTTCATTAGCTATAACTAATAAATCAGAAACATTATCTGGATTGCACACTGTTTACATTTCACATTTGTTTTCTGTATCATTGATTCATTTATTTATCTGCTTAAAAGAATATACATTACCATATTACTATAAACATATAGATTTTTATAATAACATATTTACAAATGTTGAGGCACTTGCTAATTTATTACTTCTTATAAAATGCTATTTACTTGAATAATAATTAACAAAGATATTCATCTAGTACATAGTAAAATCCTTCTAAGCAAAATTTCTTTAATTCTTTCTTGAATATATTGAAGTTGCTAAAATTTTTCAAGTAAACAGGAAGCTTATTATACGAGGGGGTGTCAAAAAAAAAAAGGAATTATTTTTTTTGCATTTTAAAGCGCCTGCACATGAGATGGGTGTTGGTAGTACCGGCAAGGTCTGACTTTGTTGTTGTAGTGTTTAACGCCCACTTTTACTACTACGGCACCGCAGGCGGTGACAGTGATGATACATGAAGATTGAGCACCGGTGGAATGAGATGGCGGGGGAAACCGGAGCACCCGGAGAAAACCCACCCTGACGCTGCTTTGTCCACCACGAATACCACATGTGGGTCCCTGGGATCGAACCCGAACCGCCTAGGTGGTAGGCAAGCACGCTAACCGCTCGGCTACTGCGCCGCCAAGGTCTGACTTTGAGTGACAAAATGGCATACACATCATTGGGCTGGGGGTGCTCAGTTGGAGGGTAGCAGAAGTGTGAGGCAGTGTTTACTGTACCCAACATGTATCTCAAGTTGCACTAGCGTGCATCAATTAGATTTTGCATTCTTCTTGTCAAAACTGCATCACAAACATTGGAAATGTTGCAGCAAGCCTACAAAGAGCAAGCAATGGTGAAAACTCAAGTGTTTGAATGGTATAAACGATTTTGGGAGGGTAAACATGACATTGAGAATGTTCCATGTCCCGGAAGACCACCATCTTCGAAAACAGACATTAACATCAACACAATTGATGTCATGCTGCAATCATGTGGTGGATAAGCAATGTACTGTTACTGCAAATTACTATTGTGAGGTACTGAAGGGGCCATTAAGGAGGAAAACTGCAATAAAACGACCAAATCTTGCTCAAACGGGATGGATCCTTCATCGGGATAATGCCCCCGCTGATTGCGCCATCAAGACTCAGGGAACAATCTCTGAATTAGGCATTGAGGTAATGCCACATCCACCTTATTTACCGGACCAACCCCCATGTGACTCCCACCTATTTCCTGCAGTAAAAAGAGAGCTTTGGGGTCATCATTTTCAGAGTGATCGAGAGCTAAACAATAAAATTTCGAGTGTACTCAGCACACTATCAAAAAGGGGCTTCAGGGAGTGTTTTGCACATTGGACTGAACGCTGGAATCATTGTATTGTGTCTGAGGGAGAATACTTTGAAGGTGTGTAATGGGATTTGAATAAAGGTGAGCAGCATTTTCCAGTAAAAAAATAATTCCAGTTATTTTTTTACACCTCCTCGTACAGTTCATGAGCTGCACCAGTAGGTATAGTTTTGTTCATTTCTAAGCTATGCGACTGAATATGAAGGTTTGCATTTCCTCTAGTATGATGCTCATATGTTTTGTTGTTTGTTTTACCTACATCTGGCCTGCTAAACAGTTGTATTATTCCTTCATATATGTAAAGTGAATATACTGTAAAAATGTTTAGGTCTTTAAAGGCTTGCCTGCAAAAATCTGATTGTTTCATCTTTAGAATTAATCTTACTGCTCTTTTCTGGAGAAGGAATACTCGGTGAGTATATTTTTTAGCACAATGTGCCCAATAGATAGATTAAGCCATAGTATAACATTTTTAGTGTCCTAGCATCCATTAATTTTTTTCATTGCAAATAATCCTGAGCTTATTTTATTATGTTTTTCCCACATCAGATTTTTATTCAAGACTACTCCTAGAAAATTTGCAGTGTCTACTTCCTTTAATTCCCTGTTTTCAATAGCTATCTTTGTTATCTTTCTTTCATAGAAGTTTGAAAACAGTGTTGTTGCAATTAATTTAATTTAAAAGGCGAGTTAATTAATAACACTGAACAACACTTACAACATATTTTTCCAGGACGCATTTCGAAGGTTAACTTTCCTCCATTATCAACCGGACAATAACTGGGTTTCCATGGTCTTTCATGGTGCAGATGGTGATGCTTCTTCTGGTGTTTCTTCTGGTGGCGGTTCAATGAACTTACTGAAAATGTCTCTCTGAGGAATGTCGAAATTAAATACTCAGTTTCTATTTTTTTAAATAAAGATTTGTTCCCATGTACACAGTTCTTGTTTTCCGGTTATGTGTTTGAGAAGTTTCGGTTCTAGCTTTATGTCATGATTTTTTGTCCAAAAGTGAAATGCAACCGCTGATTTTTCTAATTCTTTGCTCTTAATGTTTCTAACGTGTTCCTTGGATCTAATTTCTAAATTTCTTTTGGTTTTTCCTATGTATATTTCATTACAATCACTGCATTCAATTTGGTATATGCCAGATTTTTTTGCCAAAATTAATTTAAATTACAATACTTCTCCTACTCCTCCAGTAGAGAAAGTAAAAAGCAGAGGTCCAAGCACAGAACCTTGAGGCAATCCTTATGTAACTGATGAACTATTTGAGTAGTATTGTTCAATATGTTGTTTCCTAATGATCAACATAATTTTGGCACTCAACTTTGGTACAACATAACATCTTGATATTGGTTGCTGAAACCAAGCATAATCAACGTCTTAAATGCATGGCGCTGGTGTGTGTATGATTACTTACCTTACACCATTTGTACAGTCATCATGAGCAACATATTTGAATGCTTGTGGAAGAACTGGCTCTCCAGATGTCTGAACTGAAGCTTGTGTCATATCCCATACAGTTGCAGTACCATCTGTATTTCCTGCAATATAAACATAATATATACATTATTCTCCCGGTCAGGTCGGTGATACCCATTAACCAATGACAGGTGTGGTCCTCCAGACATTCTGGGGCTTGTGAGAGTGCGATGGGACTGCCAAAATGTAAAAATATGTTGTTGTTAGCTAATGCTGGATTTCTGACAAAGAAGTCATAGTCCTCTTGCTCTCCAATATTTTTCACTGATGGATAGGGCACTAGAAGTGGCCAGGCATATTTGAAGGTGGTCTCAATCCATTTCCTCTTGCAGATCACATAGAGGACAGAGCGGTGAAGAATATATCCCAATTCTGTTTAAATGTTTTGCCAGACAATCATGTCCTGTAATCAACCTGAAGGTTGCAACTGCCGTTTTTCGAGGATACTCAGGAATTACTGTTTGAATGTTTGGTAGTTCCCATCTTTTATTTTTTGATTTTTCATAGTAATATTTTTCAATAATTTTTTTGAATTCAGAATTGAATAATCTTTTAGCTGCATAAAATGGTAGATTAACTATAGATTTCTGTACATTGCTGCTACCCTTTTTAGCAAGAAAATCAGCTTTCTCATTACCACTCAGTCCACAGTGAGCTGGTATCCGTTGGAAGACTAGGTGTTTTTGAAGTACAGTTAGATGGGTAAGGATTTTCCAACATTCTATAATTGTTTAGTTTTTTGGTGACAACTTGGAAGTAATTGCTATAATTGCTGCCTGGAATCTGAGAGAATAACTGCTTGATGAAAATGTGAAATTCTATACAAAAATTTTGTAGGGCCATTAGAATTGCTTCAATTTCTCCATCAAAGTTTGTAGTTCCATAACTTAAAGATTTGTAATAGGAAAAGAGGTGACACATGACTCCAGCCCCTGCTCCATCTCGGTTTGATATCAATGATCGATCAGTATAAATGTAGAGCCATTCGTGTTCTGAAAATCTAATACTGATTGTCTCTAATGCCAATAATTTTAGAACACTAGTTGGAGTATCACTTTTCTTAACTTCTTCTGTCAGGTGTAAATAATATGTGATGTCTAATGTTTGTGTCGGATTGACTTTAGATATGAAGTTTTCCTTTGAATTAGGAAGGTATACATTCTTCTTGATGTCTTGAATTTTGAAAAGAAAGCTCTGCTGAGTCTTTAGTGTATGTGTAAAATTTCTCTTGTGCCATGTATTGAATGGGAGTCTGATCAACTTTTCGAAAATTAAAAATATGGTACTCTCTAAAAAGCGGTTACTTTTACTGCTAATTCTCTCCAATTCTAGCGCCCCATTCATCAGTAAAAAATATTGGAGAGCAAGAGGATTAATGGCTTCATTGTCAGAAAGCCAGCATTAGCAAACAACAACAACAACATTATTTATTTATGCCAACAAACTTACTGTTGGTGTTTTTAAACACACAAGCCGTGTGTGGGCACACACAAGCCGGTAAGCGGAAGGTCTGTGGTTCAAATCCCAGTTGTATTAAATTTTTAAGTTCCAGTTCTACCTCTCAAACAACATTATTTTTATCTTCCTTTCATAGAAGTTTGAAAACAGTGTTCTTATAATCGCCATCCGCACCATGAAATACCATGGAAACCCAGTTATTGTCCGGTTGATAATGGAGGAAAGTTAACCTCTGAAACACGTTCTGCAAAATTATAATGTAAGTGCTGTTTAGTGTTATTAATTGACTCACCTTTTAAATTAAACATTACTTTTATTCGTGTCTTGTACGCTTGCACATATGCAGTATAAGTATTAATTTTGGCCTAAACACTTTTGCAGGATTGATGTGATTGTTCTGCTGCTCCGTTGTGATGTGCCCATTGAGAGTATTCAGCACTCAAAACACTGCTGTGGTAGGGCTTAAATATGAATTTATTGAACACTAAAGAATATGCATCTTGGGCTGCCCACGAGCTTGGACCCAAGACCCTTTGTTATTGGATAGCCCTCTGAGATTCTCTATATATACTTTTTTTGACGTCTGCTGCTTATTCTTTAACTTCTGTTAATTAACCTTATTAAAATTTGTCTTTTAACTTTCATCTTTTGATTCACTTATTTTTACCAAATTGTCTTATACCTCCCATTTCCCTAAGTTCATTATTATTCTAAATTACTCATTCCATTGTAAAATTTATTTTCCACTCCATTCTTTCTTATGTTTCATGATTGTTTGTTAATAATTTCCTGCACCTCATTGATTCACTTTCTTCATATCTCTTTATCACTTCACTTACTTTTCCTCACTTAACTTTCACTTTTTTACTTTCTCTACTGGTAAGTAGAGGAAGTATTGTATTCCGTCCCAAAAATTCGTTGTCAAGATTTCACTGGAAATATATGTTTTGAGACCCCCTGAATCCAAAAAAAAAAAAGCATTTTTAGAAAAAGGTCTGTGTGTGTTTGTGTCTGTCAGACTGTGGACAGCATAACTCAAAAATAAAAAGTCGGTTAAAAACCAAAGTTGATATTTAAGTTTAATGTCTTTCAAGGATCCAACACGAAGAATTTGAAGACAATAGCCCCACCCTGAAATACCCTTTAAATGGAAAATTTTTCAAAAATTTTGATTTTCTTGAAAATGGCTCTTAACAATTTTAATTAAAATGCCATATGTTTAAGATACTTGTATGACAAATGAAATGTACATATATCTTGAATTTTCTGGCTATAGCCTATATATCCTGTTTACTCTGGTTGACTTTTGAATAACTTAAACAGTAAGAGATAGACAAAATCTTAACTATACAAAAAAAGTTGTTGTTGTTGTTTTCTAGTGCCTTGCATCTGGCAATGAAGCCATTAGCATTCGTGCTTTCCAATACTTTTGAACTGTAGTTTCTTCTGATCTTAATGCTTCACAGGTCTTCAAGTGGTCTTCGTTCATTTCTGCTGGATCATTACACAGGACACATATTGGTGAGGCTGAGATACCTATTCTGTAGAGATGACTTGCCAAACAGTCATGATTTGTCAATAGTCGGAAGGCTGCAACAGCTATATATGGCTTTCATGTAACTGTTTTCTTAACGGGCACCAGTTTTACAATGTGGCAGTTACATCACCCGACTTAAACCCCCATTTTGCAAGGGGGACCACACCTATCGTTGGTCAACGGGTCCATCGGACCAAGCCGGGAGGACTAAATAGATGATATTTAGATCCACCGACCTTCCCCTCATGTGCCTCTGAGGGACGCTGTTGTGCTGTGATAGGCCAGCACATATGTAAATGACATTTCCTCCATTTTAGATGAAACAGTTATACCGCTGTGATTCGGTCCCCAGAGCCTCATCTGTTAAAAGCAGGGTGCACCACGGGCAGGATGAGGATGGGAATTGGGTAGGAGAGGCTATAGGAGGCGCATCACTACCCCTTACTACCCCATACAAAAAAAGTAGATCTCACTAAAACACATAATTTATGTCTGAATACATTTTTTTATTTGTGTTCAGAAAACTTAAAACTTTCATGAAATGAAACATTGTTGTTCATTTTTTTATATGTTAGGCGCAAACGGAATGGAAACTCAAAACTTTAAAATATTTGACTATCTCTCAAAGCCTACTGTATTCCAATATTCCCCTAGCACTTACAAGGAAATAAGCAATAAGATAATTTGTACAAATGTTTATCTCAACTAACACGAAGAAGATATAGGAATAAGAATTTGTAAGAATGGTTAGTACAAGAGTAGAGAAAGTCATGTGAGTGCAACAAATGCGATTTTTTTATAACACATACCTACTTGACTTTATACCTACACTTTTATTTCCATTCCTCCTGCCAACCCTGAACACAGTTCACTTAATCACTTATTCTTCCATGTCATAAAGGCACAGGGTACCAGTTACCTCTCTTTTTTTCAATTTTCTATAAATTAACATATTTTCACTATCTGATCACCACTTTTGTGAATTATCATCCGTCTTTTCTGTTTGCCCTTCTTCCATTCCATTCTACTCACATGCATACGTAATGCCTGTTCCTCTATCCTCCCATTCCACTTGGTCATACTCTATACTCAGTTTATTTCCACTCAACTTCGAAATTATCCCTTTGTTATTTAAGTAATTTGCACTAACATCTTCACCTATGTGGTCACTCACTGTATTCTGGTTGTCTGCTAACTTTTGTGTTTTCCCACTGCCATCTTTTTTCTCTGTCAAATTACTACAACCAATCATAGCTTCTTTCTTTCTCTTCTTCTCTGTCACCTTGTCACTTGCTACTTTCCCCTCTTTCTTCTCTCTTGCATTTAGCCTTGAGATAATGTGTCTTTCTTGTCTCAGCGATTCTTCGAAATACAAGTGACTTATTAATTTTCTGTTTCCTGACTCATCACCTCATGAGTTTCTGCTTCTGTGTTTGTTAGCTCATTCTTTTTCTCTGCAATTTGTCCATCTGTCCATAATTTTAAACCTTTATTTAAAATAGTACCTAAAATTTTAGTTGTATTAGCATGGTTAACTGAATGAACGAGACTAGTATCAGAATTTTTGTTTTGAGTATTAAGTTGCATAATAAATGGGGGAATTTTCTCGATAATCCTTCACATCCTTGAAGGCCACTTACCTTAGATTGGTATTTAACTGACATTTTTAATATATTCAATGTCATTTGTTTGTTTTCTCAGTTTACATTCTGCTATGCTCACTAGGCATTATCATATGAAAATAAGCATTCTCCTTTTTCATTTCTTGATAGTAATGACAAGGCATAGGAAATCTTAAGCAGTCAGTTCAAGTTATATGCACTCAAACATTATCAATACTAAGAAAGTAAATAACAGTGACCATTGCTGAAAGGCAGATAAACATTATTTGGTGAGTGCTGTCTACAAATGCAAATGGACTGTGTGAGGGATGGAGCGGTTTGTAATCTGTAATGTCATTGCATCAAGTCCAGTAACAGTTCAACTTCATTTCCTTTCATTGTGGCATTAATGCTTTAAAATTCCTAAGCCTGATAATGACGAACAAATACTAGCTCTTGGTATAAGTATCCAAGTGCTTTTTCTATATTTTGCATAATATTGAACAATTTTCATGCAAACATTTAAAAAAACATGCAAACGTGAAGATTCATTCTTGTAATGACTTATGCTTTGGAATTGAGTGTATCACAGTAGTTAATAAATGAAAGAATCTTTACTTTTTCAAGAATCCTGAGAAACTCTACCTTAGACTGTAAATCTGAGAAAAAGAATATGAAGTTATTAAAACTTACCAGATATAATATAGCGAGAATCAGGAGTAATATCAAAGTATATTCTTTGGCTTGTGGTCACTTTTCTCTCCAAAGTGAAAAGAACATGACCAGGGTTCCGAATATCCCAGCAAATAATTTCCGGGTCCTTGCGTCCACCACTCAGCAGCTTGGTACCATCTGGAGAAAACATGAGCTGGGTAACGCCACCAATGTGCCCCAGAAACATGCAAAGCATAGTTCCTGAGGGCTCCCCATATAAACCTGTTCACCAAGAAACAAACCATCAGTGGATTGAGTGCAAAGAAGAGGAAGAAGAAAAAAAAGAACATCTATTGTATCATATTTTGAGGTCAAAATAAGTGTAATTTAGATCTTAATCATAAACTATTATGCAGCTTCGTATAAAATTAATTCACTCAACACTGGAGTAGAGATAGCATATTACAACACACAAAATATAATTTTACAATGAAAGATACTAAAATACCCACATTTTGTTTGATTACTATTCAGGTGAGGTTTTTGAAACAGACATTTCTCTTTTTATTATTTCAATCCTCCCAGATTGCATCATAATATCTTTTTAAGCAAAACACCAATCTCTAGTTTCTTATACGTTAAATTGCTATCTCCCATGTGAAAATTTCATTACACAGTATGTCCAACCATGAAATGCCACCTAGTAGCCACAAGAGGAAGCACAGCAGTGAGTCAAGTTTGAGGATGAAGACAAGTCTCCAATACATGTTGAGTAAGTTCATGGTAAAAATGTGAAGCAGGCTAAATGAAAATTAATTCTGAGGTATGTATATTAAGAAAACTTACTGGATTTTCCCAAAAAGATGAAGTTAAGAGAGGTAGAATCAGAACTGAAAAATTCAATGCCACAACCAGGATTTGAACGACAGACCTGCTTCACGTGTGGCTGCTATAAGCACTAAGCTACTGTGACAACTTGCCAGTACAACATTGAATTCTCAACTGATTCATATTTTTCCTAGTAGACCACAAAGGGAATCTCACATTCAGAGGTAAATACCCCAAGGGCAACTTATAATCTTAAATACTTTACGTTGCAGGATTAAATAACCTTTAGAGGTAATTATTATTTACGGCAAGAAACTTACTGCTGGTGTTTTTAAACACACAAGCTATTTGTGGGCAATGTTTGAGAGGTAGAATTGGAACTGAAAAATTCAATGCCACAGCCAGGACTTGAAGCAAAGACCTTCCACTTAATGCATGGCTGCTCTAACCACTAAGCCACTGTGACAACTTGTCGATATGGCATTAAATTCCAATGGAGCATTAAAGAATTACACATCACCACATTTGGCAAGTCAACTGAGAATGCTTCAAGAGATTTACAAGAACCTGTGCAAGCAAGTGCTACATTAGCAGGGGGTCACCGACTGCACTGCTCACTTCTTGAGATAAAAAAATATTAAACAAAATGTGTGTAGCAATTGCAAAAGTTTTGAAATTTTTACTGTGCAATTCATACATTTTTTAAATTGCCTTGTAGTTAGGACATTATAAAGCCCATGCATGAAGGTTTTCTAAATAAGTTTTTGATTTGGAAAAAAAGAATCAACCTTTTTTTTAATGTGTAGTGAATTTCATATTGAAACTTGCAAACCTTTGAAAAAATGTTTCAATAATTTAAAAACTAATTGACAAATAG
Organism: Tenodera sinensis; assembly: GCA_030765045.1. Lineage (NCBI taxonomy): Eukaryota > Metazoa > Arthropoda > Insecta > Mantodea > Mantidae > Tenodera > Tenodera sinensis. The sequence goes on from CM060972.1 coordinate 101,827,780, forward strand.
TTCCACATAACACCCCAAAAATGTGCACAAAAAGTGAAGTATGTAATGGGTGTCCCATAAAGAAATTTTTAAATTGAGCGCCTCTTTCAATTTATTAGTTTGCTGGACCTGAAATTTAAGCACCTGTCATCTGCTTATATGGCGATTACCGACTGTCAATGTCAATTTCCATTTGTGCATATTGTTATCAACTAAAATGGAGCGATACACAAAGGGTCAATGCATCCAGATTTTGAAAGTGTATTTCAAGTACGGTGAATGCTATGCAGAGACCATTCAAAGATTTCATGTAATTCTTGGTAGACCAAATGCGCCCAATGTGTCAACAGTACAGAAGCTTGTACGAAATTTGATGATACATGATCAACATGAACATGAAATCACCTGGAGGTCTTTGTTCTTGTTGATTGGTAGAGAATGTCGCCCTCGATATTCACAAGATTTTATGGCCACAATTGCAAGAATGTGGAAGACTTGAGGTTCCAACAAGATGGGGCAACCTGTCACACTGCCACTGAAACAAGATTGCTGAAAGATTCCCTACTCATCTCATATCTCGCAGCAATGATCAGAACTGGCCACTGAGATCGTGTTATTTGACCCCATGTGACCTTTGTTTGGATATGTCAAATCTTGTGTTTATATAAACAATCTACTAACCACCCCTCAACTCACGGCAGAAATTAGACAGCCTTGGGTCAAATTTAAATAGAACTTTGCCTTAGAGTCATAGAAGATGTTCACAGATTGGATGTGTGTAGATGAAGCCATGGAGGACATTTTTTTTATATTTTGTTTCATGCTTAATCACAGTCTTTATGCTTCATATATAATACAAGGGGTGTCTCAAAAATAAGTTACATAATTTTTTTAAATCAACACGGTAGGTGGGAAACGTCCAGGAGGCACAGATAACCTAGGATTGGATGTACTGGCAACACTTTAACATTCCTAGGCACCTACCTTTGCCCGTTGGACACTAAAATGGCAGTAAGGATGGAGACTCCACTTGCTCCTACCACCGATTGCAAAGTTCGTGCTGTAATCTGACTTTTGACATCAAAAAATAAATGTGCAACTGAAATTCCTTGCAAGTTGTGCAGTATGTATGGTAAAAATGTTATGTCGAGGCCAATGGTTTCTCGTTGGTGTCAATAGTTCATTGAAGGTATGGAAACAAAAGGATGCCCCAACACCAAAAAGGCAAAAGTTGTTGCATTGGCTCACAAGGTCACGGCAACGATATTCTGGGATTTGAAAGGAGTACTGTTGATCAATTACCTGCTCCATGGGACCAAGATGACAGCTGCTCACTGTTGTTAAGTGCTGAGAAAACTCAAAAGGGTGATTCACAATAAAAGGAGTGGAAAGTTGAGCAAAGCTGTTTTTCTGTTCCACGATAATGCTTGTCCACATACTGCTCTTAAAACTCAAGCCCTAGTTGGGCAGTTTTCAGTCATCCACCTTACTCACCTGACCTTGTACTGAGTGATTACCATCTTTTTCCACAGCTGCAGCAACATCTCAGGGGAAGGTGCTTCGTAAATGATGAGTTAAAACAAGAAGTGGAAAGGTGGCTAGCAGTTTGGTGGGAGAGTGGTTTGACACTAGATTAAAGAAACTGTTTTCATGTTACCACAAATGTATCAAGATTTAAGGAGATTATGTACAAAAATAGTTACTGAATGTAGCTTTGAAAATATACGCTTTTTAAATATTTAATCGTTTTGTTATTTTTTAAAAAAATAGTGTAACTTACTTTTGAGACACCCCTCATATTAGGAATTTTCAAACAAATTATGTGTTTTATTATTAAACTAAAGATATTGTTCGTTATGGAACACCCTATAGTTTTTGAATTTTGGACTACAGAAATTTCACCCATCATATCCCCTAAGTAGTCACAATATACAATATGCAATATGCAGTATACAAAACACTGTGTGTGCAACAAATGGGTCTCTTTAAACTTTGAATAATACTGTACATAATAAAAATGTGTTTATTGCACAAGTGAAACATAGCTTGACAATAAAAATAACACTTATGATACCCCTATGTGAATTATTTATAGAGAAAAAGATTCTTCTTTGCATACAAATGGAACACTTGCATATACTAGGAGAAAAAAAGTCAAAAGAATTTTATCTTTATTTACCAATAGCAATCTCTACAAACTTTGTACAGAAATAAAAAAATATTAATCACTTCTTTATGCAATGATGTAACGTCAACAGTTATCTTGTATGAGTAATTGCCTCTATCTCTGTTTATGAAGGTCTAAGAGGCATATTGGTGTTTGAATGTTATCTTCAACTTATCAGCAATTGTGCACACCTTGCAGGTGTGGTTCAAACAATACTTTGAACATTTGCTATTGGCAATACCTTTTTTTAACAGAAGAAGTGTCACACACTCACTGTTTATCTCCAATCTCTGCAAATTATCACTACTACTATGATACTACTGAACTTCCAAAGTCTATGCTACTTATGTAATAAGCATTTGTTATGGAAACTCAACAATAAAAGATGGGAATGGGCTTCATATCTCAATCTTTGTATTGAGTAGAGGACCATCTTTACTTTTATAGTGAGGGCAGTACTTTTCTGCATTGTAACCTTTGCAGATTTATTGCATGTCCCCATTCTTATTAACATTGATCCAGAGCTATACAACTGTTTATATAAATAAACATAAAACTGCTTCATAAAAACTGTGATTTGTGCAGGACTAGTTAAGTAGGAATTTTCCTGCATCCTCGGCTGTTCTTGACTATTGGAATTAACTGATCCTCCACCACTGACCATTTTCCCTCTGGTGTAGAATGGACAAACTGCATGAGCAGGTTTTCTTAAAATGGAGGCTCAAAATTCATTAGACATGTTTGGAACCTATAAATTTTGTCCCAAAGTGTCACAATCGCTTGCCTGTTGTACATATTTTAAACGATGGGTGTTATGTTGGATATCATGGTCTATTTTACATAACTAAGATGAAACTGTGGATTTTTCAGTCTGTTTATTTACTAAATGTCTAAAATGCTCCTTAAGCCTGGTGCCTGTTTCTTTCTGTTCTGCTAATGTAGACTTTGCCACACTTATTACAGTCTATTCTGTATATTTCCTGAACTTTCTCAATTTTGCTGGATGGAATGAGGTTTTTTTACACTGTATCTGTTCTGAGGTGCCAAAACTATATTGTAACTGTTGAATATCCTTTGGAATTTTTTAGTTGCTCATTTTTGGTAAGTGAATCTTATAAATTTCTTCTTGTGTTTTTCTGATTTAAGAGTGGACTTCTCTGCATTTTGGTTTAGTAAGTGTTTGACTTCTTCTGAATATCCATTCTCAACTTCAACTTCTTCTTCTCCTTCCGCTTCCTCCTCTTCTTCTTCTTCTTCTTCTTCTTCTTCTTCTTCTTCTTCTTCTTCTTCTTCTTCTTCTTCTTCTTCTTCTTCTTCTTCTTCTTCTTCTCTTCCTCCTCTTCCCCTTATGTATGACTTACACCCCCTACAACTTACAATCCAATGCCTAGGGTCAGACGCCTTTTGGGGAACCGAGGAACCTATGGACCGGACATGATGAAGACCTGGAAGCAGGTGGTCAAGCACCAGGTATGATAGTGGCTTGGGAAAAATTTATATGAAGAAGTTCCAAATATATTCAATGAATTTTGATCTTCAAACTGAAGAAAACCTGCTCATGAAGTTCATCCATTCTTCACCAGAGGGAAAACAGTCGACAGTGGAGGATTGGCTCATTATATCTAATAGTCAAGAACAGCTGAGGATGTATGAAAGTTCCTACGAAACTAGTCCTGTGTAAATCACAGTTTGTGTGAAGCAATTTTGTTTAGTTAATTAAAAAGTTTATTATAACAATTAACATTGAGCTTCTCGGGGTAGTAAGGGGTAGTGATGCGCCTCCTATAGCCTCTCCTACCCAATTCCCATCCTCATCCTGCCCGTGGTGCACCCTGCTTTTAACAGATGAGGCTCTGGGGACCGAATCACAGCGGTATAACTGTTTCATCTAAAATGGAGGAAATGTCATTTACATATGTGCTGGCCTATCACAGCACAACAGCGTCCCTCAGAGGCACATGAGGGGAAGGTCGGTGGATCTAAATACCACCTATTTAGTCCTCCCGGCTAGGTCCGATGGACCCGTTGACCAACGATAGGTGTGGTCCCCCTTGCAAAATGGGGGTTTAAGTCGGGTGATGTAACTGCCACATTGTAAAACTGGTGCCCGTTAAGAAAACAGTTACATGAAAGCCACATACATGAATATGAGTCCTAAAGATAAACATTCCGGAGTTAAAACTGTCCCCCAATCGGATCTCCGGGTGGGGACATCTTTAGACAAATTTCATCACAATTCCAATACTTTAAGAATTCTACAATGGAATGCAGGAGGCATGTCCCAGCCTAAAAAACAAGAGCTAATGAAAATATTAAAAGACCAAGATATAGATGTCTTCACAGTACAAGAAGCCAATATATCACAAGAACAGGAAGTATACTTTGAAATGGATCAGTACACTACACATATACTTCCAAAAGCTCGTCAAATAGCAAGTGGTATTCTTACAGGAATTAAAAGAAATATGAAAGCTACTATCCAAATCCAAAAAACAATGGAAGAACAAGATAAATCAGAAATAGTTGAAATTGAAGTATGGAAAAGTAACTACCACTATAAAATTTACAGTATCTACAATCCTCCAGACAATACACTAGATCTAAATTCTATTCCCATAGAACCCAAAAGTATTTTAATAGGTGATTTTAATGCACACTCCCCTAGGTGGGGCTACGGAGATATAAATTCAGCAGGAAGAGTCATAGAAGACCTATTAAACTCATCAACAATGGAATTAATATTTAATCCAAATGATCCACCCACTTACCTTCATTATAATGGTTCAGGTACAAATCCTGATCTTCTGATGGTGTCATCTGACATAATTGACAATACAAAAAGAGAAATAATAGAAGACCCAGGTTCAGGCCACAGAATCACCATAAACTCCATAAGAGGTCTAATAAATAAATGTAACAAACCAAAAATTAAAACTTCTTGGAATTTTAAAAAAGCAGATTGGTCCAGTTTCCAAAATGAGATAGAAGGGAAGTGTAATATACTGTTAGAATCAGAGTTCAAGTCAACAGATGAAATGAATAAAAAAATTTGTGAAATATTATTGACAGCAGCCAAAACACATATCCCCAAAGGAAAGTTAAAGAAATATAGCTACTTTTGGTCTCCATCTTTATCTAAGTTAAAACATGAAAGAAATATAGCAAGAGTCAAAGCCGAAAGAATGAAGTGTCCAGAAGATGTACAAAACTGGAGAAGAAAAGCAGCCATTTTTAAGAAAGAATTAATTACAGCAAAGAGGGCCAGTTTCACAAATTTTGTAGAACATATGGACTATAGGAAAGATGGAAATAAAATATACAAATTCCTTAATAAAACAAAATTATCAAAAAATACAACTGAACCATTAAAACACAATAACAAAAGCTTAACTACAGATAGGGAAATAGCAGACTCCCTTAACAAGTTTTATGCTCAGTCACAAAGAATACCCCAAGCATATAAAAAACAAGATAAGGCTATCCAAAAAACTATCAGAGAAACTAATAAGCCAAAAGGTATACGAAATGATATTTTTATTCAGGATTTTAACGAAACAGAACTGGATTTAGCAATAGAACAATTACAGAACAAAAAATCTCCAGGACCTGACAAGATCCACCCAGAGTTTATTAAACACCTTGGCAGGAAAGGAAAAGAAATCCTACTTAAACTATATAACACGTGTTGGAGAATGACTGTACCTTCCGACTGGAAAAAAGCCATTATCATCCCGATTTTAAAGAAAAACAAACCCTCAAACAATATTAATAGTTTCAGGCCAATATCCTTGACCAGTGTTATTGCAAAAGTGATGGAAAGAATGGTGGCATCTAGACTTAACTGGTTCCTAGAATATTACAACTTAATTAATAGTTCACAGACCGGCTTCAGACAGAATCATAGTACAAGTGAAAATGTACTCCTACTAAGCCAAGACATCAAGGAAGCTTTCAATAGAAAGGAGGATACCTTGGCAGTATTCATTGATTTTAAATCAGCATATGACTCAGTCTGGAGAAATAAATTAGTTGAGAAGTTGCAATCAATAGGTGTGAAAAGTAACATACTTAAGTGGATAACTCAGTTTATTTCACAAAGATTTTGTGCCACAAAATATAATACATACATTTCCAAATATAAACAAACACACCGAGGACTTCCACAAGGTGCTGTTCTGAGCACAACACTCTTTAACATATATATAAATGACCTTCCATCAATAATAAAAACTTTAGAAACCAAAATTGCTTTATTTGCTGACGATGTAGTCATTTGGACTTCAGGCTCTCCAAAAAAACCTGAATTAATTAAAGACAGAATAGAAACAGCCCTAAACAAAGTACATGAATGGAGCTCCAAAAACCTCATGACTATCAATGAGGAAAAAACAAATTATGAATTACTTACACTAAAATACAAACCAGTTAATATTAACATAAATTATAATGGTAAACCACTCAAAGCAGTTGATGATGCCAAATACTTAGGCATCACTTTCGACAGAAAGCTAAGTTGGAAAAAACATATAACAAACATCTCAGAAAAGGTTGAAAAGAAACTGCAAATCCTGAAAAGGTTAGCTGGTGCTAAATGGGGCTGCTCAAGGAGAGTCCTTAACACAACATACAAAATGTATGTTAAACCAAACCTCTTGTACTGTTCTGAAGCTTTAATAACGGCAGCAAATGCTAACATCAATAAACTTGAACAAATACAAAATCAGGCTCTTCGCCTAATCACTGGAGCAGTTAAATCCACACCTATTGATGCCATGCTTGCCTTAACACGGACCCCATCAATAACAACAAAAATGGAAGAACAAGCATTGCTCCAACACGAGAAAATGTGACGACTGCCAAACTCTAAATGGACAGAAGAGAACCTCCCCCCTTCAATCCTTAAAACTCATAATAGTTTCCTAGAAAAGGTAACACAGATTAAATCCAAATTGAACATTCCTAACACCAGAGAAAATCTACTTATAAGAGAAAATCCATTGGAATTATTGCAACCTACCTTCAATTTGGAATTAATAGAGGAAATAAGTAAATCAGACACACCAAAAGAAATACAAAAACTTCTAGCTCTGGAAACAATCAATACTAGGTATCCCACAGAAGAATGGCTGCACATATATACTGATGGATCCTCCAAGGAAAACCTTACTGGAGCTGGAGTTACGTGTTCACATTTTTCCTTTTATCATTCTATTGGCAGAGACACAACAAATTATGATGGAGAAATAGAGGCTAGATACATTGCTCTCCGACAATTATTAAATCTTCCCTTAAATAAATTTAACAAGGCAGTCATTCTTTCGGATTCTAAAGCTGCAATTCAGGGAATATGTTCAAATACTACAAAGAAGTCAACAAAAATTAGAGAATGCTACAAAATGTTAACACAACTCCAAAAAGTTAATAAGACTGTTCAGCTCCAATGGATTCCAGCACACTGTGGAGTCATGGGGAATGAAGCTGCAGACTCACTTGCAAAGAAAGGCACAACAATAAAACAAAAGTCTAAATTCAATTTCTCATATTCCTCAATAAAACGCTTGATCGTTAAAAAATTTTCTCATTCATACCTGCAAGAAATAGAAACAAATGCCAAAGATAAAAAATGGATTACACTACTTTCCAACCCAGATATAATCCCCCAGAGACCACGGAAAACAGCGGTTGCAGCCTTCCGACTATTGACAAATCACGACTGCTTAGCAAGTCATCTCTACAGAATAGGTATCTCAGCCTCACCAATATGTGTCCTGTGTAACGATCCAGCAGAAATGAATGAAGACCACTTGAAGACCTGTGAAGCATTAAGATCAGAAGAAACTACAGTTCAAAAGTATTGGAAAGCACGAATGCTAATGGCTTCATTGCCAGATGCAAGGCTCTAGAAAACAACAACAACAACATTGAGCTTCTCAGTGCACTATTACCAGTTTGTTAAATTAAATTGATCCAGAGGTCTGACATTCATAATGAACTGAATCAGGATCAGACATGATGGTTGAAAGCTCCTCCAATTTTGGAATTTGGTTCTCAAAAATGTGTCAGAATCTGCTTGCTGTTAGGTGCCCTCTAAAGGAACACTGTCCTGTAAAAAGGTCTGCTTCCCCTAAGAGTTTTTCTCTGCTTAGTTTTACACTTATTGCAACCTGCATTTGTCCAATCTCCATAAGAGGACTTTCGAGTGCCTGAATCCTACAGATGAGTTCCAGTATTTATTATGTTCTCTGAGCAAACAGTCTCTAACACCCCTAGAGCTGGTTCAGGTCCAATAAAAGGTTATCTAGTTTCCTTCTTAGCAGTTTCATTGCCCAAAATCCCCACATGCCCTGGCACCCACATCAGACCAACATGGACTTAATTTGGTGGTTCTGAGGGCCTTCAGGGCTGCCTGACTATCAGAGAGTACATAAATCTGTCTACTTCTATTGTTTTCCTTGCACTCTATTTGCCTGGAAAATCATGGCATATTTGCCTACATTAAACAAAAACTTGGTACTGTTATCACAAAGCCCATCCCAAATTGGGTATGAACCATCAATATACTGGTTTGAGTCTTCATTTTCTTAAGATTTAACCCATTCTACCCATCATTACATTTAGTATTAAGAGGCAGTGAAGGTTTTGACAAAGTTTCAAAATATCAGTCCTTACACTGACAATTTTTCGTCCCAGGTAGTTGGAGAGGATCTAGGTGCTCATCAAGAATTTCAGTTTGATGCCTTAAGCTATGGAAAGGCCCAAAGGCCTCTGTCTTGACCCAAATTAATAAGATGGCAAGTACAAGAAGCATTTCCATAGCTGCAGAGGAAATAGTTCTCAATGTCCCTGTGAGGTATCTCTTTACAAACAATGATGATCCTTAGTTCTATCATACATGTACTTCCTTATGCTCCAATGTTTAGTAGCATAATATATCAATCTTGTATATTTTAGCATAGATTTCAGCAAAACTAACAGCACAAAAATTAATAAAGAATCACTGAGGTTTTCAAATAAATATACTGCTGTGAACACTCACATCACTTTTCCTACCCACAAGAAATTTGTACATATCCGTTATATGTTATAGAATTCACATGAAAAGTAATTCATCTATTTACGTTACCTTATTCACATTAAACTTTTAGCTAGGCATGATTTAAAATTCTGCAGTAAGTGCTTTGAAAGGTAGAATCAGAGCTGAAAATTCTGATGTGTTGCACTCACATGACTTTCTCTACTCTTGTACTTACCATTCCTATATCTTCGTGTTAGTTGAGATACATATTTGCAGAAATTATCTTAATTTTTATTTCCTTGTAGGTGCAAGGGGAATATGGGAATATAGTAGGCTTTGAGCAATAGTCAAATCTTTTGAAGTTTTGAGATTCCATTCTCTTTGCAAGGTTAATATATAAAAAACTGAACAAGGATGTTGCATTAGACAAAAGTTAAGTTTTCCGAAACTGACACAAATAACAAGAATATCTCTGAAATGGTTCATTCTACAAAAACATTTATTGGGTTATAAATTGTTTTAGCAAGATCTACATTTTTTGTAGAGTAAGATTTTGTCTATCTCTTATAGTTTATGAATTATTAAAAAATCATCCAGAGTAAACAGGACTACATAGGCTATAGCTAGAAAATTCAAAATATACATTTCATTTGTCATAAAAATATCTTAAACATATATCATTTTAATCAAAACAGATGACTACTTTCAAAAAATGCAAAATTTTCTAAACATTTTCCATGTAAAAGGTAGTTTAGGGAGGAGAGATTTTCTTCAAAATCTTTGTGTCGCATCCTTGAAACACATTAAACTTAAATACCAACTTTGGTTTTTAACCGACTTTTCCTTTTTGAGTTATGCTGTCCACAGACTGACAAGACACACAGACCTTTTTCTAAAAATACTTTTTTTGGATTCAGTGGGCCTCAAAACATATATTTCTGGTGAAATCTCGACATTGAATTTTTGAGTGGAATACAATACTTCCTCTACTTACTAGTAGAGAAAGTAAAAATTGAATGTGGCAGCAGGGATTTGAACCATGAATCTTCCACTTCACGCAAGACTGCTGTTAATCATTGAGCTGCCAGGGCAATATGTTGGATGGTCTGCATGCCTACATGTCAGGAATCTTTGAACAAGTACGACAGTTGATGATGAATTACTGTAATTCAATTGAATTATACCGTCTATCATTCCTAAAAGTTTGTAACAAAATTATGGAATCACCCTATAAAATAATTTTTAAATTATTTCAGCATTATTCATATACCCACTTTTTCTACTTGTGCAGCAGCTGTATCCATGTACAAATTAATTTATAACTTTTACGTCCTAATCTTACTAAATACATCAAGTGTTTCAATCACTTTTTGTAATTATTATTGTCACTTTTCAAACATTTTATAGGTCATTTTTTAAAAAAAATTTTGGTATACTACAATCCAGGTCCTGGTCATGATACACTACAACTGAATACAATTTATAGCTTTGAGAATGAGTTGGAGTCAACTCGAAACTTTAGTCAGCTTTGCACCAAGAACTTACAACATTACTAAGATAAGTGAAGTTTTTAGTTTCTAATTTGTTCTTACTTTAGAATTATAGTTACCTATTGATCTACTGTAGGTACCTACAGCATATATATCTGGCATCATTGGATTGACACTGATGCATGACACAATACCTCCCTGCCTCTCCGATGGCACCCTGGATGCTGCAACACAAACAAAATTTATAATTGAAAATAATGTAATTACACTTAAGAAATTAAATATTTAATATGGTACTCTCACATGACTTTCTCTATTCATTACTAATTCACATATATCCCTTATTTATTATACAGTTTATACATTAAAAAGTGATTTTTCTATCCATGTTACCACATTCTCTAGCAATGATTTCAAATCTAGCAATATGAACTCCTTTTGTTGTTGTTATTGTTCCATTCATAACATGCCTTTAACTACAATGGTCACTCTGGCGGTCTTTACTCTGGAACACACGTGCGCATGCAAACCCTACACACTCACAAAACTGCATCTATTACACATTTCATTGTATATACAAGGGGGATACTTGAGAATGAAGTGACAGTCCAATTTTTAATATATTGGTTGCAATATGAGTGCTTTGAAATTCCATTTTTTAACATTACCACGAGAGAAGTTAAAAAAGGAGAAAAGTAACTCAGCACTTGAAAAAACAATAAGTATTTGAAAATTCACAGTAATAAGGAATGTTTCAGAAATGCTTAATGCAATAAAAAATGTATCTCACATAAATTGTGTTTTAACAAGACCTACATCTTTTTGTGTAGGTCTTTTGTCTATTACAGTTTAAAAGTTTAACATACATATTTTTCTATTGAAAGGGTAATTTGCAGCAGTGAGGTTTCTATTAAAATCTTTGAGTTGCATTTTTGGAAGAGTTTGAAATTAAGTACCTAGTTTGGTATTTGATTGGTTGTGTCCTTAGTGCAGTGGTAAAACTTCTGCTTACCAATTGAGAGACCCGGTTTCAATTACTGGTACTAGTGTGGGCATTTTCTTCCAATGCAAGACCTGTTCTGGGGTGCACTCACCCTCGCTAGTTCCCTGAGGGGCCAACTGAGGAGCTGCTTGATTGAGAAGTAGCACCTCACTCACGATGCCTGTAGTGAGCAGAGGTGGGGGACACAACAGCCGGGTGGTAGGCCTTTGCCCAGAAAGGGCAGCACATGCACCTGCACACACCCCCCCACCCACCTATACACACCCCAATCCAACCACCCCCAGATGCCTTTTTTTCTGTTGTTTTGAATTCAGGGAATCAACAAATATTGTTTGTAATGAAATCTCAATGTCAAATCTTTGGACTGAACTATTTTCCCTACTTGCAGTGGGTAAGCTGTAGAGAAAGTAAAAAGAGTAGAAATATGGCATAAAAGCAATTATTTTAGTTTTAGTTTTTGCCATTAACTCAGAAAATATTATAATTCTTATTGTTTTTATTAATATCAAATAAACAGGTATTCTGCAGAGAGAAAGAGGATTAGGAAGGGGAGGAAGTTTGAGAGTGGGTGAGATTCAGTAGGAAAGTGAGAGGGGTGGTGTAGTGGAGATGAGCGTCATATGAAAAGAAATGTCCTAGAAGGATATGCTGGTTCTTGTAGTATGAGAAAGAGTTTGAGATATAAGATCAAATATTACATGTGAGAATGCAAATTTCAGGTGCTGCAATGTAATACAGACAAAAAGCAGCCATTAAGATTTGAATGAAATGCTTTACCTATTACAAATCTCTGGTACCATGCATATAATATGCTTCCATTTTATTTGTACTCACCTTTCAGATTTCTGTCCTCACATGTTCGCCCTGGAATGCTAGTATTAAAAATTGCTATTCTGTTTCTAAATCCACAGTATAACTTCTCTCCAGAAGGACTGAAGCACACACTATATGCTGCTTCCACTTCATCTACCCTGAAAATGTTTATTTATTAGGGTATACCAACCTAAAATAATATACATATATAAAACACTTTTTATTTTAAATTCCAGCTTGAAAAGAAACTGAAAGTAAATTACCATGCTCTTGTAGAGGAAAAACTTGATGACATTTGGAAGAAAGTTTAAACAAATTCCGAAAAGAAATCTCTGAGAAAGGTTACACAGGAATCAGGAATTTTGCAAACCTCAACTTGGAATGCCACTAAACTTTTAAGATAACTCTAGTTTAGAAATCACAGCATGTGATATTGTGAATAGAGTTAATATTTGCAACTGGGTGTTGGATAATGCTAATAATGGCTCTATTGACCTGAGTTTAACTATTTACAAACAAAGCATAGTTTTATTTACATGGTCATAAGGAATTAATGAGCAAATTTTATAAAAGGTACGAGTATAAAAGATTTATGGACAGAGATATACATCATTTCCAACATCTATTACAAAGGCATGTGGTTATTGTACCTAGTCTTAACATAGTGACATCAACATTTCCTTAAAATAGTATCTGAGTCGATTAATAACACTAAACAAGAGCATAATGACAGACAATTGACGTTCATTTTCATTCGAGAATCTGTGGATGGTCTTGGTTATCTACTGTGATAGAATGAGATACGACTGTACATAGTAATAGGTAAATAGGTACATCATTTTTCATTAATGTTTCCATCCAATAATGTATTCAGTTATCAAATAGTACTTTTTTCCCCTTCCAGGTGTTCCCTTCTTATTATCTTGCAAGAATTATTTCACACACACAGTATAAATCAAAGGAATGAAGGAATGTCTTCACCTCTAAATTGTCTCATTCTTGTTATACTTTTAATTTAAATATAGAAAGACGGTGCTTAAATTTAAATGTATGTAATTCTAATGCTATAATTGGACCACATATATGTTAAACAAGCATAAATCTAATAAATAAACCAGTATTTTCATGTAAATTTTGGGGTAATTTTTTGTATCTTTTGGGTCATTTTATAGCTCATTTTAAAAGCACTTTTATGTCATCAAAATTCAGGCCCTGCTGATTGCATAAATTATTCATGCTCAAGAAGTTTAACTTACGCATTATAGGATCTGTAGGTACAACGCAGCTGTCCTGTGAATGCATCCCACAGATGTACAGGGCATTCTCTGCTGGTGCTCACTATACTGCAACAGTAGATACTAGTCAATGCTTCTCATACAATGCTGCACAACTGTCACATGTTAACATACAACTCAAAGGAAATACAATGGCAGCTCTGGTGGTAGTGCATATGTGCCAACTTTCCAACAATGTGCAAAGTGTAATGGTTTTATTATATGAAACTTAGAATATGTAAAATATACAGTGCAGTAAATGTATAACAATTACATTAAAATAAGAATTCCGATTTATAAGTATCCTTAAGTCACTTCTTTGTCACATATGCTGAAATTTTTCCTTGTATTAAATAAACACATATTAAAGCAAATAACCACCACTTTCTAAGCTATACATAGATTTCTAGTCCATATTTTAACATAACATGAGCTATAAATTAAAACTCACAAAAAATGATACTTATATCGTGCAGCCATAGAATACTAATAAAACAATTTTTTGAGGGAATTCACTTTACAGTTCACGTCCACTAATGCTTGATCATTAATGGTGCAATCAAATTTTAAATCTGCATACTATGCATTTTGTTGCAGCCCAGTAAAGGGGGGCCATAATTGTTACTATGGATACAAACAGATAAGCTCTGGACACCAATAAGGGTGGTGCATTCACTCTCTTTAATCTGAGACAGAATATTAGAAGACCCCAAAAGAAAATCGTTTATGTGAATATTTGTTAAAAGTGTAATTTGTTTTTTGACGTTGGTATGTGTTGGTCAAATGACGAAAACGTGTTACAAATGTTCATTGTTACGAACAACTAAGTTTGCCCAAAGACGTCATAAATCTTTCCATATTTGATTTTAATATATATGTATAAATATTAGAATTATATGTGTTCCATAATAAAAGTAAGGGAGGATGGTTAGGGATCGCTTCCCTAACAAGAAAGAACTATTTGATGGATGCATACGCAGATGTATACGAAAAAGGTGGTGTCATGTGAGGACGCCCTAAACTGCCCATTCGTGTGTGTGTAATCAAGACATAAGGACGTATTGGTGTAACGTGTGAATATAGAACTTTCATCAAGCATTAGTTCCACTAAATGAAAAAGTGGAAACGTTTTAAATCATTTAGAATGGTGCTAAGAGGAATTACTTAATGTAAAATATCGATAAAGTGTTAATAAAATAATACATTGTGGTGAAGAAACATCGTGTGATTTTTCATTCCATCCGTTACCACACCCTGAGATCACAAAGATCTCAATAGCTCAAAGACACAACGTCATTAATAATTACAAAAACCACACCAAATCTTAAGCTACAATATTTTGCATTAGAATTTAATGTACTGCCATATTTATGGTGAAATCTGTAACATTTGGAATCTGCTCATGTAAGTGTTATGAGCAAACCATAAAAGTTGGTGCATATGGTTACACGTACATTATAAGAGTAATAAGAGTAACATCAGTAAAAAGAAAACATGTATTTGCCAAAACTACAGCTAACCCCTAGTTAAATTAAATCTAGAAAACAACAAATGCCTTGGTTTCATTAAGGCCTACACTTGCCTCTCACTTATCATTCTAAGGCTAACTATAAGCTATGATGGAAATAAATTAGTATCCAACTCCATTATGGAGCTTTTACACACACACCAAAAAAAAAGGATAAAGATGTTAGCACAAAATAATCTAAACTGCACTTTCTTTATTTTTCCGAGCAGGCCAACTTCTGCATATTTACTGGTGATCTTGCAAAGAAATAGTATTACAGACCAATAAGAGGATATAGATTTTGCTGATGATGTGTGTCTGCTCTCACAAAACTTCAAGCACATGAATGACAAGTTGAAAGATCTACAGGAAGTGGCAGGAAGGGTTGGATTAACTATAAATATTACTACAACTATAAGCAGCAACTGATAGAAATTTCCAATTAAATGGAAGAAATATAGAGGATGTTGGAAATGTTATATATCTCGGAAGCAATGTGATAAAAACTGGAGGAACCAATGAGGATGTATGTAGCAGGATTAGGAAAGCAAATGCAGCTTTCACCCAACTGCTTTCTACACAGAAAACTAATCAGATTTCCCTGCAAACAAAGCTCCGAATATTTAATAGCAATGTAAAACCAGTATTGCTTTAAGCATGTGAAACTAAAAAGGTGACGAAATCAATCACCAAGAAAACACAGACCTTCTTTTATTCGATGCTTACGAAGAATCAATCACGAAGACGAAGAATCACAAAGTGTTCTGGCCAGATATCATCTCCAACGAAGAGCTGTGGAAATGTCCAAAAGAAAAGCCTGTGGACATACAGATTAAACAAAGGAAATGGAAGTGGGTAGGACATAAATTGTGTAAAACTCAGGCGGCAGTAGAGAGCCAAGCCCTAAATTGGAATTCTCAAGGCCATCACAGGTGAGAAACACCAAGGGTGACTGAGAAGAAAACACTGGAGAGGGAGGCAGCAAAGACATGAAAAACTTGGGGGGAAATGAAAGAAATGGTGAAAAACAGACTCTGCTGGCAATCTTTTGTTGAAGGCCTATGTTTACGATACAACAGGACCTAAGTCAAGTAAGTCAAGTTGTCAAGAAATGGACAGGGGAAGGCGAAGAGTGAGGGATTTATTTTCAAATACTGCTAATCAATGGGAATGAAACAAATAGGATCAGGTATTAAGTAGAACTTAGTCTGGGCAATACTTCCTTCATACATATGTACATATTAATTGCATACCTGAAAGTGAACAAAGAAAACAAGGAAATACATGTACACAAACTTGAGTGTTCTTTGCAATCATAACAACTTTTATAGCTATGTAAGAAACATGTGTGTAACAAATAGTAACTGCAGGTGTGCTCAGTGCAATGAGGGAACATGGGAGTCTGAAAGGCCAGGCAAATTAGAACAAGCCAGGCCTCTCTTAAATTCAGTGCTTCAGAATAGCACTAAATGTCATTTTGGATTGAAACCTTTTCAATATATGAGATGCACACCTACCTCAGCCAGCTAATTACACAATCTGAACAAAATTCCATTTTCAAATGAGTTGGTGTTTCTTTTTAATCCACTGGTGTTTTCATGATGTTGCTATACCTTAACATAAAGAGTTTACTTTATAGCACTTCCGTCTTATTCCAGACCGCATCCTGGCTATGCCACAACTGAGTGGTTAGACCATTTGCTTCTCACCAAAGCGGCCCGGATTCGATCCCAGGCAAACACATTTGGGATTCGTGGTGGATGAAGCGGCACTGGGGCAGGTTTCCTCCGGGTTCTCCGGTTTCCCCTGCCATTTCATTCCACCAGAGCTCCATCTTCATTCCATGTATCATCAGTGTCACCGCCTGCGGTGCTGTAGTAATAAAAGCGTGCGTCAAACACTTAAAAAAAAAGAGAGAGAGACTGTATCCAGTTCACTACTTAACACAGCCCAGCTACATTTATTAAGTCAAGATCAATTATGTATCTAAGTGCACTAATATAGTGAAATGTTTACTTTAGTTGCTCATGTTCAGTTATTTTCATTATTTTAAAAACTGACACATAATGTTCTTAGTGGCACATATACAGAGAAGCTTTTGGTTGCAGGCGCTAAAAAGTGACAAATGCTCATTTAAATCTGGACTGCACTTAGCACTAACTTATTTAGTGGGCATACTAAATCACCTTCAAACTGCATATCAGGGTCAGTATTTTTTACCATCATTGGCATCCTGAACTGATAGTGCATAAACTCTCTTCATTCTTTCTTTATATGATTACCTTCCCGTATGGAGGGCTGACAAGCTTGTACCTATGGTCAGATGCCTGTCGGGGAGCAGACGAACCTATGGACTGGAAAGTGTGAAGACCTAGAACAGGGTGGTCAGCCCTGCACCAGCTATGAAACTGAGGAAGAGGTTGATATGAAATGCAGGCAAAATTGATGAATGGAAAGGTAATGATGAAACAGTTGATGGAATGAATGGTGGGGGAAACTGTGGAAAACCTGCTTAGATGCCACTTCATCCACCACAAATGAGATGCAAGTACCTGAGATCAAACTCAGGCTACCTTGGTGATAGGCAAACAGTCTAACCACTTGGCCACGGCACCCCCTGAACTCTCTTAATTTGTGGCAAAAACCCAGTACACCCTCCAAAATGGAGAAGATAGTGAGGAGGAGAGGATTGTGAGAAAATGGGAAAGTAAAAATAAAATGTAAGATTTGAAGAGAAACTAATACAAATATAGATTTAAAATATCTTCTTTTTGACTTATTTATTTGTAGTAGCCAGAGATTATGTGCTTTGTAGTGTTCCTTGTATGCTTACCTACCAAAACAAAAATGCTTGTTAAGGAGAACCTTATGAGCAACTAAAATAAGGGGTAATGGTGAACAATCATGAACCTGTGTGTCTGCCTATGTAAAGAATTTGCTTCCCCCATCGCTACTTCCATGCATACCACATGACTCCCCCACCAGAGTTTGAAGGCGGACGATCTCTTACACAATGTGTGTCTCCACCTCACCATATGTTGCCAACAGTTCATCATCTCAACTTCTTGTTCTAATAATGTATCTTCTTCCCGGTTATCATCAGCAATTTTTTTGTCTTCTCAGTGGCAAAATACTACATTATACATATATGATTTGTTACACCTGTCCATGAATAAAACTGCCTTCATTATGACCTGACTGCAACTATTATATCTGAGTGAGTATACTTCACCTAATATGCTATCCTGGACATCTGAACGATGTAAACATAATTGCTGTTATGCATATTTTCCGAAGTGATTGTTTACTTTGTCAACTAAAACAGGGTCTTTGTTTCACATGCAAATTATCATTTCTCCATCCCCATCCTTTAAAATTAAAACTGTACATCTATGGATATTACGTGGAAGTAAGAACAGTCAAATAATGACAAATGTATCATATTATCGATAGGCACTGTAGCTAATTTCTTAATTTTAAAATATAAATAAATGAGCACATATTCTTTTCACCTGCAAATTATCCTTTCACTGTCTCAATCCTTTAAAAGAAATAAATAACAAATCTGGATACTATGTAAAAGTGCAAACAGTCAAATAGTGGCAAACTTACCATATTAATGATTTGACTGTTGTGAATTTTTTCCTATTCAAATAAAAGTAAACTAATATGTATTCATTTAACGTGCTAAAATCCTTTGTAAAAATAAGCAACTGAATGTAACAACATATAAATAATAGCTCAATGGATACTCAAAGTAACAACAGTCAATAACATTTATCACTCTCTTGAGTTGCTATGATTGTGATTTTCTTTCCCCAACTTTACCCGTCTCCCAATGTGGGTGCTCCTTGTATTACTTTGTATTTCCAGCATGCAATGATGCATACAAAGATAGTGGGAGCAATTATGTCATTTTGTAGGCAGTTGCGGTGGGAGATCATTTTCTCGGACTGCTTTCTACTTTCTCGAACTGCTCAAGGGGAAAACATTAAATGAGATGTTACAAGAGATTAAGTGCTTCAGGTTCAGGATTGTTTACCATTACCAAATAAGAATCTATCTTAAATATATGCCAACAAAACATTACCAGCAAGAGAGAGGATTCCATGATGACATTAATGGATACCAACAGTAGTCATACACCAAATCACATTCACTTATTTGAAGGGCCGGTTCCATTTCAGGCAACATTTCATTTTTTTTCCAGGACTCCTGGCAGTGAAGCTGTGGTGGTAGATCAAATACCCGAAGAACATGATCATCACTGTTTGTGAGAATACAAGTACCATCAGGGGCCCTGTATAAAAAAGAATAATACGAATTCATGTTTTCTCTTGAAGCTGGCGCAATCTTATAATATGGAAGTTTCGATAGAAAAAGCTACTTTTAAGGCACAGGCCAACACTTGACATGTGGCGGTGAGTATGGAACGAAAAAGGATTGGGGAAGCGGTGTTCTAAGGTTAATTTAAAATTTGAGGCATTCATTACCATTTACACCCTTTCATGAAATTGTTGTCCCTACGTTTCCTTCGAAATGCGACCCAAGCTCCTGTAATCTGGGTTACGTCGTCGAAACTGTAAATAGAAGACTTTCCAAGTTCTTGTACACTTGTGTTTGCATGTATCGAATCCAAAAGGCTGTTATTTTCGCTAATTTTTGTCTGCACTTCAGAACTGTTTTCGGACAAGTTTTCCTCACATGAAGTAGAACCGTTTTGTTTGTCAATGGGACATCCAAAGCGTATCGTTTCTAGGTTATGTTGCCCCACCGGACGATTCTCTAAATTATTCTCGGGTTCATCTACAGCGTTCACTTCTGACATGGCTCTTGTCTTTTCCTATTTACTACATGAAGACTACGCGGTAATTCATCCTCTGTCAATCACATCACAATTTGTTGAGAGGTTACTGAAACAGTTCGCAAACATAAACATAACAGAACACCTGTGCATAACACCAAAGCCAAAGACCGTATACCTGCCCACAGGTCCTTCTTGCGTTCTAGTTCTAGTCTGTGCTCCTATAACTATCGCGGCTGCGCGCATCCCGCGCATCGTGCAAGCCCGCAAGCACAGATTGTACCCGCAAGTTTGAATTTTGAAACAGGGAAAACTATTCTTCTGCTGCGGTAACCTTCTATTTCCGAAAAAGGAATGGGAATTCCTTCAGCATAGATGTGTTACATTAGGTACATTACATATTGTTACGTATTTCATTTTTCATTATCCAAATACTTCTGTAGATGAACCCATGGAATGCAATCTGTATACCTATGTGCGTTGCTTGTCTACATTCATGATGTTCCATTTGGACAGATGTAGTGGTTACCTCAAGTTAAACAAATTAAAATTATTTTGTTGTTTAACGACGCTGCCATGATCACGTCACCGTCGCCGGTGTGCCGGAATTTTGTCCTAGAGGAGTTCTTTTACATGCCAGTAAATCTACTGACATGGAGCTGTCATTTTTAAGCACACTTAAAAACCATCTGGGCCAGATTTGAACCCACGACCTTGGAATCAGTAGGCCAACGTCTAACCAACTGAGCCACCCAGACTGATGTTACCTCAAGTGGAGTACCTATTACAGTTGCCTACTGAGAAGATGTCAAGTTTATCAGTTTTGAGTGTTTACAATAATGGCTGCTTGCCCGTGGAAATATATGCTAATCTCTCTCTAATTGTTACCTAAATAGTGAGGGATACTGAGGCAATGAATGCAAATTTAATTTATTTAAAAGAAAGCAATATCAGGCAAGTAATTGTTTTTTCAAAGGTAGATTCCAAGAAACAAGGAAATACATTTTTGAACAGGATTTAGTTTGCGATTTCTGATGGAATCAAACTTGCAGCAGACCAAATATTGTGATATTTTCCAGCATGCCACTTCTTGTTGATTGTTAAATAGAACTCCAGTGCTTTTGCAGATTTATTATTGCTTTCCCTATATGTATAGTATAGTAGAGGAAGTATTGTATTCCACCCAAACATTTGATATCAAGATTTCACCGGAAATATGTGTTTTGAGGCCCCCGAAATTTTAGGCATTTTTAGAAGAAGCTTCGTGTGTGTCTGTCTGTGGACAGTATAACTAAAAAATGAAAAGTTGGTTAACAACCAAAGTTGGTATTTAAGTTTAATGTCTTTCAAGGATGTGACATGAAGACTTTGAAGAAAATTGCTTCACCCTAAACTCTTTACGTGGAAAATTTTGATTTTCTTGAAAATAGCTCTAACGATTTTGATTAAAATGTCACATGTTTGAGATATTTTTATGACAAATGAAATTTATATCTTGACTTTTCTGGCTATAGCCCCTGTAGTCATATTTACTCTGGATGACTTTTTCATAACTGATAAGCCATAAGAGATAGACCAAATCTTACTGTAGAAAAAATGTAGATCTTGCTAAAATGCACAAATTATGCCTGAATAAATTTTTTGTAGAGTGAACCATTTCGGAGGTATGCCTTGTTATTTGTGTGAGTTTTGGAGAACTTATACTTCCGTCAAATGTAACATTGTTATTAATTTCTTTATATGTTAACCATGCAAAGAGAATGGAATTTGGAAGCTTTAAAAGATTTGACTATTGCTCAAAGCCCACTGTATCCCCATATTCCCATTGCACATGCAAGAAAACAAGCAATAAGATAATTTCTGCAAATGTTTATTTCAACTAACATGAAGAAGCTACAGGAATAAGAGTTTGTATGAATGGTTAGTACAAGAGTAGAGAAAGTCATGTGAGTGCAACACCAGATTTTTTTTTCCATTTTGGGCTTTGGTCATCAAGGACTTAGCCATGTGGATTGCAAATTTATGAAACCCAAGAAGTGATGCTGTCAATAACCATCAGAAAAAGACTGGTGCATTACATTCAAAAACATTCTCTAGCCACTATAATTAATTTTATATTGCTTATGTTAGTTATTTTTGAAAGAGCTTATTTGTCTATCTACTTCATGTTAATCAAGACAAATATTTGCAGAATTAGTTTCATTACATATTTCATTGCAAGCACAAGAAGTTGAAGCATTTGTAAAATCACTAAGAAGTAGGTCATTATATGTTGACTTTGAAAGCTTGGGCTCTTTCCATAATATTACAAGAAATAACTGAATGGTGACAGAAGTATTGAAAAATTAAAATCAATAAAAACACAGACATTAAAAATAGTTGATGATGCACACAAAAAAGGAGAAATATTTGAAAGAAATTGTGTGCTTTAAAGAGATCTCCATTTTTTGTGCAGTAAGTTTTTATAATTCTCTTATGGTTTACCACTTACACAAAATTTACAAAATTCACTCAAAATGAAGACTTCATAAGCTATTTGCTGAAAACTCAAAATATACACTTTATTAGTCATGCAAATATCTTAAGCAAATAAGATTATAATAAAAACTCTTAAAGTAAATTTTGAAAACATAAAAAATAACCATAATTTTCCATGTAACAGATAATGTAGTGCTGGGGAGAGGGTTCTCTGAAATTCTTTCTGCAGTCTCTCCTTAGAAGATGTTCAAATTGAATATGAAGTATGTATTTATCCAACACTTTGTTTCGAGTTATGCTGTTCTCCCCCCCCCCCCCCCTCTCTCTCTCTCTCTCTCTCTCTCTCACACACACACACACACACACGTTCGTTTTTCAAAATATTTTTCTTTTTAATGTATTTATCAATTCCTTCATTCAGGGGACCTCAAAACATGTATTTCTTGTGAAATCTTAATATTAAATCTTTGGGTGGAATGCAAGAAAATATAAATGGTGCTTACAACCAAACTTGGGATACAACTCATTTGCAATATTCAACAATCATTACAACTGGTTGCAGATGAAATAATGTTACAGGAATGATATTATAGAAGGCAAAGATTACTAGATGAACAGTGGTCTTTATACGAATGGTGTAGAAATAAAGATTGAAATGGAAAGGTAAATTTCAGAAGACAGATAAGAGGGCAGAGTGTATCTGCAGACAAATATATGCATGATAAGTATGGTAATAATTGGCTTTCTAAATCACACAGTCTTTTATGGCATATAAGGGTAGCAAATAGCTAATTCTTACCCTTTCAGGTAGTCAAGTGTTCCCAGAAGCTGGGACAAATTGGTAGTGACTGTGAATCAGATGCTCAACACTACTTAACTGAAGTACTTTGTTTATAGATTTTTATCAACCTTTCTAATCTGTCCTCTTTAAGTTCAGTTATGTATCATTCAACTTCTACCTGATTAGCTTTTTCTGTTAGTATCTACACAGAATGCAGGTCCCAGCTAAAGAGTATATCATATGATATTCTAGGAAAGTCATATTTTGCATGTTTTGGAGATGATGGACATGGACACAATTGCAGTTTCTTTCACAAAAAATCAAATTTAACACAGTGTAATGGTAAATATTTTAAAATGTTATGACTGTTTCACTTTTTGTCAAAAATAAAACCATTTACGTAATTTAATAACACTGCCGCCGACACCGCCGCCACCGCCACCGCCGCCGCCACCGCCACCACCACCACCGCCACCACTATCTTCTTCTTTTTTCTTCTTCTTCTTTCCTGTTCTACCACTATTGTGGCATCAGGGGTGTACCTCGGATCCATTTTCTAAATTCAGTTCTGACCTCTACTAGTTTATTGAACTGGCCCCAAGTCTATTTATCCATCCCTAACTTTTGGAATGATCATCACAATATAGAGCGAAATATCCATTTTCTAAAACTAGTTCAAATGTACTTTGAATTAAATATCTAGATAAAGCTATATGTGAAGAAGTTGGAAACTCATCTTCCCTCAGAAGAAAACTCATTACTCAGCCTCATATTTCCTCTCCAGAAATACATCAACTCGACCAGCAGGGTTTCAGTCGGTCAACAAATTCTTAATGATGCCTTCAAGTGAAGGCAAAATGCCTTGAAAAGAGAAGTAACGGTATGTGAAGTCTAGGGTGTCCTGTCAGCTCAAAGTGTATTAAGCTTTTTATTGTTACCTTACTTCACATTGTCAATTCTAATTTATCATTCAAATAGTCAATTATATGTTTAAAAATAATTTTACAAGCTAAATTAAATTTTTTCGTCACTCTCATACCTGGTGCTTGGCTGACCACCTGCTTCCAGGTCTTCACTCTGTCTGGTCCAGAGGTCCCTCTGCTCCCCGTCTGACCCTAGGCTGGTTTGTAGGTCCTAGGGGGTGTAAATGCTACATAAGGGGAGGATAATCAGGGAAACAAGAAGAAGAAATTACATTTTTAATATGTTGTGGTGGTGGCAGTGGCACTGACGGCAGCAGTGGTAGCTGTGGCAGTGGTGGTGATGGTGGTGGCAGTGGTGGTGACGCAGTGGCAGCCATGGTGGTGATGATGATAAGAATAGTTTCAAATATTTTATATAAAGTGATTTAATTATAAATATACATTTCATGATAAAGAATAAGTATTTTAAGGAATTTAGAGAGAAATTCAATTGTTTATGAATTGCCATAATTTATTTGCAATGTATTTTATATCTGTGGCAGTAGAAATGCCTAGTACTTTATGAGGAGTTTGTAAAAGCTTATTAATATCATTTGGGTATTGTTGCTGTTTCTGCCATGGTGGTGGTGGTGGCGGCGCATGTGGTGGTGGTGAGTGCATTGTTCCAGATACTTGGCTATCAATTATTCACTGGAAATCCAACATTTGAAAAGCATTGCTTTTAAAGTAAAAAATCTGACATGTTACATTCACTCTAATCACTCTGTTCGCTCTAGAAATCGCAGGGGGTTAGGTTGGGGGACAAGGGACCCACAAATCTCTACTAATAATGCTGTCCTGAAGCACACTTTCAATTGTTATCATTGAAAGGAGCTGTACAAGGTGTTGCAGTCTTATTAAAAAAAAAAAGGCGATATCATGCTCCCTGTCGATTAATTCTTCAAAAAGAAAGGAGTAAAATTGTGTTCAGGTATGTACGAGCATCAACTGTGGATTAGAAAAAATTGGCCCTATAACTCAGAACCTAATATTGTTCATGAAGTACCCCTTTATGATGAAGAAATTGGTGTATGGTGCAACATTAGAGGAGAAAGGTTTCTCAGAGCTCCAATAAGTGATTTCTACCACTGGGTTAATTTAAAACATAAAGTTTACAAGACAAACACACACACCCTTGAAGAATGAAAACAAAATATCCACCATGAAATTGCCAGCATTTCTCAATGTGAACTATGGCGAGTGATGGATAGTTTCCTAAAGAGGTGCCAAAAATGTATGGATGAGAGCCAGTTTCAGCATCTCCTTCCATAAAGTTGGTAAATAAAGTCTTTAAAAGTAGTTTTAAAAATGCTGTGTGGTTTCACCAAATGCCTTTCTATGATAGTGGCAGATGGCAACAAGTGCCAAGGACATGCACAGACAAAACATAGCGCAGCCCATTCTGAAGTTTTTTGCTCTCCCAGTAGTATGTAGAAACTACCAGGAACTCTAGCTCTACTTGTGTTAATCCATTGATCATATAGGGTTATCGAGAAGTCGCTCTGCAGTCTCGTGTAACAAAATTCCCCTAGAGACAGGAATTCCCAGTGGCAGCACAATGATTATTTATAAGGTTCCATGAAATAAAGTATATGATAGATTCATGTATGTAATTCATGAAAGGTAATGTATTTAAATAGAATACCAAGTTATGTAGAGCGGTGGGCACTGGCACGGTGTGGAGGAACTTGCTGATAACCCTTTATATGCTCTCTTAAATGACCATGAACTGAAGATAGGGAAGAAGTTTCAAAAAATTAGCTTCATTTAATAATTTTTAAGTGGAGAAAAGAGTGTTTACAAGGTTGACTCACTTTGCCTCTAATTTTAATAAAGATAAGTGACTTTTATTTCTTTGATTTTGAAAATCTTTGCATAAATCAGATTAGTTTGTTTGGCAAAACAGCATTTTGTTAAAAATTTTGTTGTTTCTATTTTTTGTAATTATAACAGCCATATCTAACTGTAGCAACCATATATTAAATAAGAAAAATGACAATTAGAGTTTAAAATCTTGATATTTAGTTGAATAATTTGTATAATTTTATAATGTTTGAGGTACTGAAAAAGGAGCGAGATTAGCATTTAAAATTATCTGCCTTGAAATCGGGGCCTGACTTCACTGCATTAACTCCAGGAGGATAAAGACTTTAAGGAGATTTAAATGAAGATTAGCACTCTGGGGAGGTAAAGAACTGATAAAAATTATCTTTTCCTCAGATTGTGTGATGGCATGATAAGTGTTCCAAGAGGAAAGTTCAAGTGGGACAAGGAATAGTATATAAAGAGCTGCAATCATGGGTGAAACTATCAGCTGGTGTTCATCCCAGTGGATACAACAGGAAGCACTAAGGTATGTGCAGCAGTCACATATTAAATTATGCAGTTCAAATCAATTTAATTTTATTCATTTTTTCACTCATGCAGTACAGTGTACCTGGATGCAGGATATGTCAAGACAGTAAACATATTTGGCAAGTGAAATTCATTATTTTCACAAATAGCAGTGATTTTAGTATATAAACACTTGTCAATGGAAGTAAAGCTAACTTTTGGAATAGTCACTTACAAAAGTGTAACTTCCTTTCATCACACATTACTCAAATCGCCTGTTTCTGCTTGATTCTAAGCTTCTCATGAATTATCCCAAAATATATCCATATTTAACCATCACAAGTATGGCTTTAAAATCATACACAAGGCTTCTTCAGCATGAACAGTAGAATTCTGGAGTATTTGAACATTAAGCATCAGATGATTTATTATTTAGTTATATTCAAGTCTTTCTATTATTAATTTTCTCCTGTGTTACAACATAGGTCATGCCACTGCAGCTTGTATTACAGTGTGACATAAGACTTCCATGAAAAAGCAACATTTATTAGAAATGTTATTTTCATCATGACATGTTATATTTTTACTTGGAAGCAGAAAAGTTCTGCAAATCACTAAGCCTGCAGCACAACAGCCCTCTTAGGGCTAAGGCCTACCACCTGGCCACTGCATCCCCCACCTCTACCCAGATCTACAATTAAGATTGTTTAAGATATAATGCATAAAACTCAAATAACTCACTTTACACTTTAAAAACAATCAATTTGACTTCACTTGATAATATAATATTCTGCTTTGTTAATAATTATTCAAACCTGTTCAGGGACAAACATGAAATTTCCATCTTAATGTTAGAAAACATTTACTTAGAAAATGTCTTCAGACAGCACATATTACATCTTTGATAACTGTAAACATTAAATACATTTTCTAAAATTTAATATTTAATAACATTTCCAATTACATAAAGTGGTACTTTAATGTCTCTGTAGTGTGGTAGTAGCGTGTCTGCCTCATGTCCAAGAGGTTGCAAGTTTGGATCTCGCTTAGGTTAAGTTATACAGCTAAGGTTTTTTCCAAGGTTTTCCCTTATTCTAAGAAGACAAACATTAGGTAACTTAAAGCATCATTTCACCCATTTCATTGATTCACCGTCCGATATGACACTACATTGGAGGATGTTAACAACAACAGCAAAAAAAAAAGAACATTGAAAGAGTGAAGCAATTAAACTTCAGCTTTGGTAACAAATTTGTTTGTATAGCATTGAGAATGAGTTGGAGTCAACTTGAAACTTTAGTCAGCAATTTGCATGAAAAACTTGCAACATTACTAAGATAAGCGAAGTCTTTAGTTTCTAATTTGTTCTTACTTTAGAATCTTGTTGCTTCACTGTTAATAACTTCAATTTCTTTAATTCAGCAAATAAGCTCATAATTGAATGTGATTTTTACACAAAATTCAGTTCACATGTAAATAACCTTGTAGATCTTAGTAGTAACTTACAATTTTCTGTATTTGCAGATGACATTAGCATATTAATTTTTGATAAAAATAAGGAAACTCTAAAAGTAAACATTAACAATGCCACATACTATATCATGGTTTAAAAATAATATGCATAAATCAACAAGAAAGCATACCAGTGGGACCTCAGCATAAAATAATAAGAAATTACACTCTCAACTATAACTCTAGATGGCAATATATATTTGAAGAAACTAAAATTTCTTGGAATTTAAATTGACAATAGCCTAAAGCTGCAATGTGCATATTGATGAGCCAATAAATTGATTTAGACCTTTCCATATTTAAGGCCACTTAAAAATAAACTATTGGTCTAATGCACAAAATGCAAATCAGTTGATGCATTTAATGTCAGACCATGTTGCCATGGTAGCTCAGTGGCTGAGAGCAGCCGTGCACAGAGCAGAGGATCCATTGTTCAAAACCTGCCTATGGCATTGAATTTCTTAGTTCTGATTCTATCTTTCAGGCTTAGACCTGTTTCCATATTACTATACAAAACATTCAGTAGGTATGCACACTTAAATTAATGTATTTTTCAACTGAACCTGTAGCTTCTGAGTTTAGAAGCAAGCTGGCTAATCATAAACCACAGAAGCAGTCTCTTTTTTATTTCTCAGTCACATATTCTTCATTATAAATTGAATACGGTATCCATAGCAGCCCATTTAAATTTGTCTCTGTATAAATGCATGTTAACATTTGGTTAATGCTAAAATTAATTTAAAATACTTCATCATTTAAAAACAGACATGTTATTACACAAGGTTCTTAGGTGCATAATGGCAAGCAATATCTATCATATTCTCCAGAAATTCAAATGCAAATTTATATCACATTCACTTGCAGTCAACTTATATAAGTACATAAAGATGAAACAAAAAGCTAATGTAAATCAAACTTATGTTTTACACTTGTCTAAAGCAATCCTTTTCTTTCTTTTTCAGATGAAGTTGCTCATCATCATTGCCTTGGCAGTCTTCGGACTTGCAAATGGTAAGCAATTTTACCATACATCTATGAAGGATATAATATTATGAAAAGTTTTTGTTCCATATAACAAATATTATAATTACAATTCTGAGGGATGTAATGGGAGTAAACAAATATCTTGTTTATTACTAGCCATTGCATTGTCAAAGAACTTGTTTGGTGTCTGGTAGTTATAAGCCATATGGTAATACTGAAGGCAGATTAAGTAATTAGAAACAGTTATTATGTATCCAAAGGAATATTTAAATCAAACATTAACTTGACTTTGTTTATTTGGTATGATTCTTTTGTTAATTGGTACAATATCAATTTGTGGATGTATTGGTTATTGTCGATTTCAACATTCCAACGATGTTAATGTAATTAATGATTATTTTGTGTTAAAAATTTTCTAATGGAAATCAACGTTTATTTCTTGGCATGTCTGAGATAATTGTGGGATTGAATATTATACGTGAAACATGACGTAATCACAGGTGTCATAAGAGTGTATTGTCTTGGTAACGGGGGAAATAATTTTCCAAACTCTCTTGCATTGAAGTATTCAAGTAAGATGGACATCTTTTCTTGGCAAGGTTCTGAGAAAGTGTGAATCATGTAATTTAAACTCTTGCATTGACGAGTTTAATGAGATAGACGTTATTTCTTAGCAACATCATGGGAGATTATAAAATATATTACTTCGGATATGACAAAGGAAAGTGACAAAATCATATAAAGACATGTTGATTGTAATAATTCATAAAAGTGCGAATAAGTACTAATACATTTAAATGGAGTTTAGTGAATGCTTTATTCTGTAACTGTGACGAGATAGTGAAAGAATCTTCATTGCTCTACCGACTGATCGCTGAGGCGTACACAAATATCTTGCAGCAAAGCGAGACAAGATGACATCAAAATACTTATTAAGTATCCTTTTAAAAGAGCTGCACCAAGTTGGAAAGTATCTATCTCCAGGTTTTTGTTTGAGTTCAATGAATATTAATATTTGAGGAATTTTCTATGAACAATATAATATGAAAATTTCTTTTATAAAAATGAAGGTAATGGCATTCATTGCGAAAGAACCCATTAGAACAAAGATAGTTGTAAATCACCGTTGTGTAGAACAGGTGAGCCATTTTAACTACTTGGGAACTAATGTTAGTTATGACAAGGAATATGACGTGGACAATAAAGTATCTAAATTTCAAAGAATGTGTGGAACAATAAATAGGACATTTAGAAACAAAGTATGTGAAGAAACAAAATTAAAGTTTTACAAAGTTATGACTGCACCTATAATAGCATATGGAAGTAAAACTTGGACATTAACTAAAAATCAACAGAGTAAAATACAGGCCTCAGAAATGAAATTTTTAAGAAGTATGAAGGGATGCACAAAAAGAGACATAATAACAAATGAAAGTATAAGAGAAGAGTTAGGAATATTTAATATAAATGACAGGCTCATGAGCGTCGGCAGACTTTTTTCCAGGGCGGGGGGGGGGGGGGGGGGGGGCACATGTTGGAAGTCTGCAATCAGATATTATTAATTCATCATTTTATTGTCGAAATTTATATTTATTGCAGTTAACCTTATTGATTTGTGCTAAATAACAGTTGTTCTAAATTAAAATAATAGTTTAATAGTCAGTAATTGATTGCACATTAAGTTCACCAACTTCCAAGGGGGGGCCATGCCCCCCGTTCGCAATGCCCATGGACAAGCTAAAAGATTACAAACAAAAGTGGAAGTAACATGTCGAAAGAATGCCAGATACGAGATTTCCCAAACATTATCATCCTAAAGGTGGGCAGACCCAGGAAACAATGGCTGGAGTGCTTTGAAGATGGAGCAGCCACTTGACTGCCTATGCCATGAAGTGGAGAAGAAGAAGAAGGAATTTTCTAAATTAATTCTTATGAAGTGAGATTTTTATTAAATTTCTGTTTCAAGACTCAAAACATGTATACAGGAGATCTTAAGGAATGCAGGGGACTAAATGTGATAGTCAGATCTTTAAAACGTTGTATGATGACTTTGGAATCTGATCTTTACATGACCACAAGAGAAAAAATAAATAACTATTTAGCATTCTAAAATAAGAACAAATTAGAAACTAAAAACTTCACTTATCTTAGTAATGTTGATATTCTTTTTCTCTTTTGCTAAAAGAAAAGCAAAAGAGAAAAAGAATATCAACATTACTAAGATAAGTGAAGTTTTTAGTTTCTAATTTGTTCTTATTTTAGAATCTTGTTGCTTCACTGTTAATAGCTTCAAGTTTTACTTAATTTAACTATTTAGCACTTGAAAAAAATTATAGGAACTTTATTGTCAGTAGACTGCAATACAGTTTTGACAAATTTCAATTACGCAATTAAAATTATATATCTTCAGTTACAAATTTATAATTCATCCAGAGTATACAATGACTTATTTATTAAATAGCTCTTGAGCTGACACTTAAAAGTATTAGTTGTGTTAGTTTGCTTTACTGAATTAGGTAACTTATTAAAAAGATACAGCCCCATTACACAAGGGTCTTTGTAACTAATAACATGGTCACATGGTAATTATCTCTTACTATTTACAAGTTATACAAAATTCATCTGAAGAGCACTTCAGAGCCTGATCTCAGAAAATTCAAGATATAAATTTTATTTATCATGTAAATATCTTTGATACATGGGATTTTAAACAAAATTGTTAATGTAATCTTTGAGAAAGCTAAACACAAAAAATATTATTTTTCTATGTATGGTGTATTTCAAAATATTTGTTTGCATCCTGGGTAGAGGTTGAACTTAAATACCAAGTTATTTATTGTAAGTGTTGTTTAGTGTTATTAATTGACTCACCTTTTAAATTAAATTGATTATAACAACACTGTTTTCAAATTTCTATGAAAGGAAGATACCAAGTTTGGTGCTTAAACAACTTTTGTTTCTGAGTCATGGTGTTCTCTCCCTCCCCTTGCCAGTCTCTCTCTTACACACACACAAACAAACACGCACACGCATGCGCGCGCGCACACACACACACACACATGTTCTCACATTGGCTTTCTCAAAAAATGCTTTCTTTGCATTCTGGGAATCCCAAAGTATTTATTTTCAGAGAAATCTCAATTATAAGTTTTGGATGAAACACAATACTTACTAGGGTTGCCAACCACTAAAACTAAAATTATTGTACCGGCCACTCAAAATTATAGATTTGGATTCAAAATTATCGTACATCATAAACCAAACGCTACAACAATAAATATATTAGCATAACACTTATGAAAATGTAATAGTATTGATGTTTATGGTTTCCACCTACAAGATTGATGACCTCAGTCAGTTTTACAACTTTAGCACTATTTGTATAAAAGTCCATAACCTTCCTCAACTATTGCAGCATTATACAAATTTGTTATTGAGATAAACTGTAACATTTTCTCAGTGACTTGCAGATCTTCAGACTTACCATATTCTTTCATAAGCTGACACGACTGAATAAGTCCATTTACTGTATCTAGTGCCAATCTGTCTCTAAGTTTGGCTTTTATTAAACCCAGTTTAGTAAAAACTCTTTGAAGTGTTTCTGTGGGGCAACGAAATCACTAATAACATAACCTCTGCCAGTTCTTTGAAATCAGTATTTCCACCAAGGTGACATATGTTTAACAGCACTCCAGAAACTGTCAGGTTCAGACATGTTCTTTATTTCACATGAAATATCACTTATTCCGAGTTTTCTACATTGATCATCAGTTTTTTGAACAGTGCCTTCTTGGTTGAGATTACCAGATCTGGGCACACTGGCAATAAGAGAATAAAAGGTAGGAGGCTTAGTATGATATGAATGGTTGCCTCAGAGGGGTGGACACAGGCCAAAAGTGGTGTTGCTATTTGTAATTAATTTCATTTTGCTAGTGTGACAAACCAGTAAAAATATTTTGCTGATATCCAAATATCATACATTCAAATTATCGTACACCCCCATAATTATCATATGGGTTGGCAACCATGATACTTACTATACCTATTATAGGTAGTTGTAGATAAAGTAAAAATGTTCAACACTTTCACCAACAACAGCTAAACATCGCTGAACTTAAATGTGGGAATTGTATCTTCAGCACAGAAGGGCATTACTTAAAAGAATTAAAGAAGATATTTGTATAAAGATGTAATAGATGGGGGAAACCATACATATTGATAGAATTGGACAAGAATTTTAAAGAAAATATGAGAACATACAGAGTTCTGACAATAATGATGTGTTTAAGAGGCTCTTTACTGTACCGGGGTTCAGGTATCGGAGAACCTGAGTTCCAGTATCAATAGATTCTTAATCATATTGTTTTTTATGCTTTTATATAACTGTTGGAGCTATAAAGAAATTCAATATATCCTCATGGCCATATTTCAGCAAGGGAAAAGTCTTGCTTTACAGAATCTCAAAATAGGAATTTTGTTTTCTCCATTAATATCATTCTTGCATAGTTTAGCTAATGGATCATTTTCACTGTTCTTTAAGCAATTGTATCTTAAGTAAGATTTTTTTGTTGTTATTTCACAGGCAAATCCTTGCCCACTCAAGGTCTTAAGGATGATTTTGAGGACTTCCTTGAACTCATTCCAACGGACAAAATAGTAGAAATTGTATTGGACTATGTTGCTAATGACAAAGAAATGCAAGATGCACTGGTATACCTGCAATCTGAGGATTTTAAGACAATTATTGTAACATTGGAGGGACTTGAACCATTTAAGGAGGTAAGTAGCACTGTTTTGGAAGTATAGTCAAACCTGCTTTACGTAAAGTGCTTTGTATTAGGCACATGTTTTATGCCTACGGTTACCAGATTCTTTTATGGAAATTTAGGACACAATAGTAAAAAATGTAGGACATTGTCATTCAATGCAGAAAGAATTAGCAGTAAAAGTAACCTCTACCATTATTTACTTACTGCAGCGAAGTTCTTGTAACAGCAAACACAAAAAAAGTTCAAATCTTTCAAAACCAAAGTCTGAGATTAATTACAGGTGCTATCAAAACCACACCAACAGCAGCTATGGAAATACTAACCAACCAATACCCCATTGAATATGAAATAGAAAAGGCGGCTCTTATTCAACACAAAAAGTTGATCAGACTCCCATTCAATACACGGCACAAGACAAAATTCAAGACATCAAGAAGGATGTACACCTTCCTAATTCAAAGGAAAACTTCATATCTAAAGTCAATCCAACACATACATTAGACATCACATATTATTTACACCTGACAGAGGAAGTTAAAAAAAGTGATACTCCAACTAGTGTTCTAAAATTATTGGCATTAGAGACAATCCATACTAGATTTCCAGAACATGTGTGGCTCCATATTTATACTGATGGATCATTGATATCAAACCAAGATGGAGCAGGTGCTGGAGTCACATGTCACCTCTTTTCCTATTACAAATCTTTAAGTTATGGAACTACTAACTTTGATGGAGAAATTGAAGCAATTCGAATGGCCCTACAAAATCTTTTGTACAGAATTTCACATTTTCAGCAAGCAGTTATTCTCTCAGATTCCAGGGCAGCAATTACAGCAATTACTTCCAAGTTGTCACCAAAAAACCAAACTATTATAGAATGTTGGAAGATGCTTAGCCATCTAACAGCACTTCAAAAACACCTAGTCTTCCAATGGATACCAGCTCACTGTGGACTGAGTGGTAATGAGAAAGCTGATTTTCTTACAAAAAAGGGTACCAGCGGTGTACAAAAATCTATAGTTAATCTACCATTTTATGCAGCTAAAAGATTAGTCAACTCTGAATTCAAAAAAATTATTGCAAAATATTACTATGAAAAATCAAAGAATAAAAGATGGGAACTACCAAACATTCAAACAGTGATTCCTGAGTATCCTCGAAAAACAGCAGTTGCAACCTTCAGGTTGATTACAGGACATGATTGTCTGGCAAAACATTTAAACAGAATTGGGATATATTCTTCACCACTCTGTCCTCTATGTGATCTGCAAGAGGAAATGGATCGAGACCACCTTCAAATATGCCCGGCCACTTCTAGTGCCCCATCCATCAGTGAAAAATATTGGAGAGCAAGAGGATTAATGACTTCATTGTCAGAAATCCAGCATTAGCTAACAACATATATATCCATAAGCATATAGTTATATTTTCTTAAAATCCTGAAACAGAGTGTTAAATGTGATCATGAACAGTCAGTTATACTTCTCTGAAGAAGTAATCTCACACAAAACGTCTAGCTTGTTTGAAATATATCAAGAAGTTCCACGCAACTGAAGTTTTTAAAATTGTACTTCACTAAAACAATACCTCTAACTGAATCTATAGATAATAAGTTCCTTTCATCTGTTCACTGTGCTCTTATTAGTGAAAATACTCTTTCAACATTAGCATTGTGTTGCTTTGCCTCTACAGTGTGCCAACCTTTTGCTTTGGAGTGAAAATGCTGCATTACCAATCTCTCGTTCAATGTTACTATGCATGAGTATACTCTTTGACTGTAGCTGTGCTCTGTTGCCATAGCAAGTTGTAGTTGCAGCTGATAACCAATTATTAATTTCTATTTTCACAGTTGCCAGTTCATTTTCTAACAATCACTGTTTGTTTCTGAAAATGTAGGATATTACAAATTTTTCAAAAACTCCCCCCAGATGCCAGACACATGGTTAAAATGCAGAACATTTCCGGAAATTTCTGGACATTTGGTAACCCTATGTATGGCCTTTTTAGTTCTGTTATTTGAAGAAGCCTATTGTGAAGAACTTTTGGGATTTGTATTTAAGTCTTAGTGATTTATACCAGTTATATTTCACATTCTCATGTCATTGCTCTATTTGCTGATGATACCTTAGTAGGTATTCAAGACTGCAGTAAAGGATATGTCAATAATATCATTTAAAACTCAGTGGATGACTATGATTATACAGTAGAACTCAATAACTCAAGTCTCAGCAACTCGAACTTCTGTGTAACTCAATGACTTTTTACAATTTATTATCGGAATGGTGCCCTAATGACCTAGTTGTCGACGGGCCCGTAAACCCCACTACCCACTTATCGGAATGGTATGCATTTTATTCTGTAGATGAGTCCATAGAACATTCTCATCTTGCAACTCTTCCCTTTTCGTTTACAATACAGGGTGCAGAAATGCTTCATTCACAAAATTTCAGGATATAAAGTGTTTTCAAATGGAATATTTGTTGTTAGCTAATGCTGGATTTCTGAAAATGAAGTCATTAATCCTCTTGCTCTCCAATATTTTTCACTGATGGATAGGGCGCTAGAAGTGGCCGGGCATATTTGAAGGTGGTATTGGTTCATTACCTCTTGCAGATCACATAGAGGACAGAGTGGTGAAGAATATATCCCAATTCTCAAACGGAATATTTTAAAGATAGGAACTGGGCCGCACAAACTTAGAGATGACATCTACATGTGCCAGCCTTAAAATAATGTTTTATTTGTAAATTCCAGGACCTGTTATTATTATGATTAAAATGCATACCATGAACTAACAAGAGTTCAAATACAGCACTTTTGGCAATGAAAAGTAACAAAGTATCACAAGTAACAAAGTATCAAAGTATCAAGTATGGTGTGTTCTTTGGAGGATGTCAGGATTATTTTGAATTATTTTTACTGCCCCCATTTGTTGTATTAACACATGTTTGTTGTCAACTACATTGTAATAAACTGCTTCCTTCATGGCATCCCCGAGAAAAAAATCAAATGGTCATATGAGCACAAGAGGAAATGCTGCAATCCACCTCCTGGTGAATGTTTCCTCTATAGGCATTACTGTAAAGCAGTTGATGGAAGCTTTTAAATACAATAAAATAGGGTGTGGTGACAGTAGCTGTGATCAGCCCATTTTCATTCTATTAGATCAGCTATGCCAAATTTCACATGTAGTCAAATACTATAATACATAACTTCTCCATACTCCAGTTTCTATCTGCTTCATTTTGAGCATACTTTAAATCCTGAAATTTTAAGCACTCTGTATATCAATATATTTTTACATTTTTAAAGTATAATCTGAATGTGTATTACTAATGTATATTATCTTATCATAATATTAATGCTTTATGTGAGAACTGAAGTGATCCATATTCAGTGTAAACAATAGCTGTAATAAGAATTATTATTGTTATTATTTCCTGTTTTTATCTTTGTTGTTTGATATTTTTCTAAATGTATATTTGTCTTTCAGTATGTGGATTTTCTGCAAGGACAAGGTCTAGAAGTCTACCAGCTATTGAATACTATTAATGAGTACCTTGGCCTGCCCCCATATAAACCAGTAACTTTGAACCACAGAAGCACCAGAAGGGGCACAGGTTTGAATGGCTGTATTGATGACATCATTGCTGCTCTACCAGTTAAAGAACTTAGGGCACTTTTCAATGAAAAACTTCAGACTAGTCCAGACTTCAAAAATTTGATTGAGGCCCTTAAGTCAGAAAAATTCCAGGTAATGTATTTCTTTTTTATCCTAATTATAATTCTGATTACAAGCAATTATCCTGCATATAAAGTCAGTATTATAAGAATAGCTTTCATAAAATGATTATACATTTATTACACATTTAATCATTTCTATATTTCTCTGGCTCTATGTTTACACTGATGGATCCTTAATCTCTCAAGAAAGAGGTGCAGGAGCAGGAGCGGGAGCAACATGCTCTCTTTTTTTCTTTTCCAAATTCTTAGAATATAGAACAAGTTATGATGGAGAAATTGAAGCAATCAGCCATTCCCTACAACATCTTATGAATTATATTAAACATTTTACAAGTGCTGTCTTATTATCAGACTCAAAGCAACAATCCTATCAATATGTAAGACTTAAAGCTTTCACAGCGAGCATTACTAATCAAGGTTTCATGGCTGATCACCTGTGAAGCCTTGATAAATAAATCCTGTCAATAGTTTCTGATAACAAACAATCCACATCCACAATAGGAATCATCAACATGATCACACAATTAACAAAATTGAATAAAAAAAATAGTATTACAATGGATCAGACTGTGATGCATATGGTAATGAGACAGCAGACAACTTAGCCAAAAAGGATGCCTTCTCACCTATGGACCAGCTAGAAGATTAACATTCAATTCTATAAAAAATTAATAAAAACCTATGTAAAAATTTTAATAAAATCAATAAAATTGCAATATCTTAAGAAAAAAATGGGAAGCTCTTGCTCAGAATCCAAAAGTAATATCAAATCTATCCTGGAAAACAACAGTGGCAACCTTTCGATAATTAACAGGACATGATTGTATGGTTAAACATTTGCACAGAATCAGAATATATAAGTCCCCATTTTGTCCACTATGGAGTCTAAATGAAGAAATGGACTATAATCATCTTCAAAAATGTCTATCAGTTCTCTAAATTCAGAATAATTATGAAAAATCTGAAGTGTTGCACTCACATGACTTTCTCTACTCTTGTAATAACCATTCTTACAAACTCTTATTCCTATATCTTCTTTTTGTTAGTTAAGATAAGCATTTGTACAAATTATCTTATTGCTTATTTCCTTTTAGCTGCAAGGGGAATGTTAGAATACAGTAGGCTTTGTGCGATAGTCAAATGTAAGTTTATTCAGACATAAATTGTGTACTTTAGCAAGATCTACAATTTTTGTATTTCAAACAGTAATTCCTGAGTATCCTCGAAAAACAGCAGTTGCAACCTTCAGATTGATTACAGGACATGATTGTCTGGCAAAACATTTAAACAGAATTGGGATATATTCTTCACCACTCTGTCCTCTATGTGATCTGCAAGAGGAAATGGATCGAGACCACCTTCAAATATGCCTGGCCACTTCTAGTGCCCCATCCATCAGTGAAAAATATTGGAGAGCAAGAGGATTAATGACTTCATTGTCAGAAATCCAGCATTAGCTAACAACAACAATTTTTGTATAGTATGATTTGGTCTACCTCTAATGGTTTACCAGTTATGCAAAAGTCATCCAGAGTAAATACGACCACAGGGGCTATAGCCTGAAAATTCAAGATATACATTTCATTTGTTATAAAAATATCTCAAACATGTGACATTTTAATCAAAATCATTAGAGCCATTTTCAAGAAACTCAAAATTTTCAAAAAATGTTCCATGTAAAGGGTAGTTTGGGGTGGGGCTATTTTCCTCAAAATCTTCATGTCACATCCTTGAAAGACATTAAACTTAAATACCAACTTTGGTTTTTAACCGACTTTTCATTTTCTAGTTATGCTGTCCACAGACACACAGACACACACACAGACCTTTTTCTAAAAATGCTTTTTTTGGATTCAGGGGGTCTCAAAACATATATTTCCTATGAAATCTCGACATCGAATTTTTGGGTGGAATACAATACTTCCCCTACTTACCAGTAGAGAAAGTAAAAATATTGGAATGTAAGAAGACTAATGACTTCATTGTCAACTGTCAGGTATTAGAAAACAACATATTTCTCTGATCAAAAAACTGATGACAATGTCTTTGAAAACAGACCATTCTATACCCTAATTGTCATATCTGAAATATGGTAAATCTAGTGATAGTTTAAATTTTAATCACCTTTAAGCACATCCAATTTGATGTTTTACCAATGAATATTTTTTGAGGTTATTTTGAGTCACTTATTCACACTTACTTCCGCTTTAAAAGAGCAGTTTAGTAGTGAAGGTAAGTGTAAATAAGTGACTCAAAATAACCTCAAATTGAAGAATACTTCACTGTCAATAGTGCTTCTATTTTTAATATTCATTAAATATATTTTTATTATACTTTGCGCATGAAAGCTTATAAATTGTTAAAAAGTTTGATGGTAAAACTTTATACTATGGGTCAAACATTGATTATGTTTCCTCTCAAAATGAAAGCTGTATTATGAACTGCCAATTGAAATGGGATGAGGTGAAAAAATTAAAGTTTGTCCTGATCTATATCTAATTTGTTGATAAAGCACTTAAAAACAAAGCTGATAATTTGGTTTACAATCAGTAGCGGGGTCTTGTTGAACCTCGGAATGCACTTCATTTATCTGTATAGTTATGCAGTATACCATTTAAAAATATAAATCTCAGCATTTTAATACATTTAAAGCAATGGTAAAATATTGTGGTTAAAAATGAGTTGACCACATGACACAGAAAGAAAAATATGTTTTTATCATGATAGAACTAAAAAATAATAATATTATTTAATTGCATAGCAATACCTACTAAAATTGTGAAATACAAAAATTAATAAATATGATGATACTAATCAATAACAATACATTCTATACTTATATACTCAAAAAATAAAAGATGGGAGCTACCAAACATTCAAACAGTAATTCCTGAGTATCCTCAAAAAATAGCAGTTGCAACCTTCAGGTTGATTACAGGACATGATTGTCTGGCAAAACATTTAAACAGAATTGGGATACATTCTTCACCACTCTGTCCTCTATGTGATCTGCAAGAGGAAATGGACTGAGAGCACCTTCAAATATGCC
Source organism: Tenodera sinensis (assembly GCA_030765045.1). Lineage (NCBI taxonomy): Eukaryota > Metazoa > Arthropoda > Insecta > Mantodea > Mantidae > Tenodera > Tenodera sinensis. The sequence continues at coordinate 101,868,448 of CM060972.1, forward strand.
TGGCCACTTCTAATGCCCCATTGAAGCTATAAGTCGTTCTTCGCTTCCTGATGTATCGCTGTATCGGCCGTTGATGCTTAAATGTCGTTGGTGACGTGGTGTTGCCCTTTGATGTGGTTCGCTCCGGCTCTGCAAGAGATCTCTTTATCTCGGGTCTGCGTAGGAGTAATGGACAACCCAAGGAAACTTTTTATATGTTATTTATTGCCTCTTAAATATTTTCGGGAGCTATGCCGAAAATATTTGTATACGTAGAGGAATCGCACTCACATCCGCACAGCACGACCTGCCGTACTGGTCTCTGGTTGAGTAGTGACCAGACGCTTTCTCTCTTACCCACGCTAAGAAGACCGTTCTTCAATTTGAATGTCATGACGTCATCCAAGAAAGCCTCGTATCCAAAATGCTATTTCCTTTTCCCGCAATTTAGAAATGTCCCTTTCTATTATAACATGTTCTTTTATGAATTTCGAATATATAATTACCTTTTTAGGATTAAACGATGTTTACTTTATATTTTATTAAATATATCGCGCGACTTTTAAGGTTAGTAGACTTGACTTTCGAACGTGTATTTAAACTATGTGGTATGACGTCATGACTCGCTAATTTCAAACCAATAATGTGTTTATCCTACAACTTTAACGACTATTATTTACTCATATCTTGCTCACCTTACAACACTTTCTGCTCTATTATCTATTTATGTTATTACTTAACACTTATCGCAAATCTCACATCCGGCAATTAAATTAAAACGTGTCTTTTTCAAAAGCCCATTCGATTGGAAATCTAAATTTCGGTATCAAATGCCCCCATTTATATTATTTTATTATTTCATAATAAAATAATGTAAATGTCTTGCCCGAAAGAAAAATTAAAAATTACTCCTGTATTTTGAATAATCGGCAACACTCCCATTATATACAATTTTCAATTACACTGTTTCGAAATTGGTTATTAACATATTTTCTCATTAATCTTTTTAACATGACAAACAATTGTACACTTGACTAAACATTAATCCTTAAATACTAATTACAATATGTTATGGTTTCTTCTGTGAAGCTTCTATATAAAGGTTAAACTTCAAGAGTCTTTCTTTATACTTCCTTCTTTTAGTTCATGTTTGCTCACTTCGCTCTCACTATCACTTGCACTGTGATTTTTCACTTTTGTTATTGTAACACATATCTTTACTAGATCCTTTAAGCACTAAAATGTACATATATTTATATAAATCCATTACACTCTTCAGACAAGTTCTTTCTTTGTCTTGCTGTGATAACTATCTATACATCTAAATATTTTAACAAATGTTTACAAAGTAAATATTCTGTTTTCTCTCTATGCGGAGATGAACAATTTAACAATCTTTCTGAAGCTGTTGTTGTGAGCTCTATACAATATATTTTTAAGCTCTTTGTATTAGATAGCAATTCACATTCTGCATTTTTCATGAATATGTAAGTACCTGACCAATATATGATTTTCAAGTAAGCTAACATTTACATTTTATCTCAAAGCTGATTGGGCGCCAATAGACAAATGACACTTCCAATTTTTTTTTTTTTTTTTTTTTTTTTATTAAATCAAGGTTCCAAGGCACCACACGGTTTCTTGTATGGTCGAAGGAGTTGTTTATGCCATCTTCCCAGACATTTTTCATTTTTAACATCTCTTAATTCATAGGTATGATAACCAAATTTTGATATAATTTCTGCAGGACCTTTATATAACAATTCCATCCTTTTGTTCCTACCTCTCAAGGCACTTGATAACTTATGGTCTTTAACTAGTACCCAATCGCCTATCTTAGGTTCCCATTTATGTTTTCTACTCTTTTTCTTTAATTTTCGCTTCTCTGCCTTTTTCTTGATTCGTTCAAAAGCAATTTTCGCTCTTTCTTCCTCACTTAACTGAATGTCATTAATTTTCAGTGTTTTTGGTACCCCGATCAATATTGGTTCTGGTTCAATTCCTAACATTAATTTTATTGGTGCAAACCCAGTAGTTACATTAATGGTGTGATTGATAATCTTTTCTATCAATGGACAATATTTCACCCAATCCTTGTGATTATGATGTGTAAGTACACGTAAATAAATTCCTATATCTCGGAGGACACGTTCTGTTGGATTCCCTGATGGAAAATATGAGGAACAATGATTTAGTTTTCTCGCGTCTAATGTCACCCTAATCTTTCCATTGGCCTTAATTACAATACATAAGGGATTCACAAATTCTGAATTCGAAATCTCAATAACCTCATCTTCTAACATTGACTTTATAACTGCATCTACCTCTTCTCTTATTGTACTAGGGATAGCTCTCGCTTTATGTGTAAAAGGTTTGATGGGTATCATCTCAAACGAATGAGTATAAATATTACATTTACCAGGTTTCTCAGAGAATACTTCTTTATTTCGGATTAATATTTCAAACAGTTTATCCCTCTGTTGTTCATTTAGTTGATCAGCCTCAGTTATTTTTTTTTTCAACAATTCTTCTAAGTCTTCACTACTCTCCCTATCATAGTACCTAGTTGCATCAGAAACCCTCAAATTGTCTATGAAATCATTTTTATCCCATTCTACATTTTCTTTATTATCGACACTGTACTCTTTGACATTTACTTCAGTTAATTCCATAGCTCCTACTTTAACATATTCTACAAAGAATGTATCCCCTTGGATTTCTTCTTCCTCTTTTTCTCGTAAAATATTTTCTGAACTACTATCTTCCACAAAAGGCACTATAATGGTCTCATCTTCAACTTTCATTTCTACAATCATGTTTTTAAAATTCACCACAGCTTCCCAGGCATAAAGACAATCACAACCTATTATAATATCTGTCACAAGTCTTCCTACAATCAGAAATAAAATTCCTAGTATTCTCCCATTTATTTCAATATTTATCATTGCTTGAAATTTTACTCTCTCTTTTCGTTTTCCCACAGCTAGCGAGCAATATATCCCATTAACTGGTAAAGACATTACTTTAAAACCACTACTTTGTAAATTATCATAAAAATTTTGTGAGCATACTGTGCTATTTGATCCCGTATCTATAATTGCATTGTATTGTTTTCCATTTACTCCAATTTTGATTTTAGGTGGATCTCCTACTTTTTCATTTTCGTCGTTTCTATTTTTCCATTCTCTTTTCTTTTGTATCATCATTTGCCTTCCAGGACTATTTATTTCCGAGTACTTATCACAATCATTACTAGGATACCCAGTTCTCACTGAAGGCGCGTTTGACCGGGTCTGGCGTTTCCCTGATTTTTATGTATTGCTCCTGTACTATTTCCCAAATTGTTACTTCTGTTTTCCTGCATTAAATCGGGGTTACTTCCTACCATGTTTTTGACCGTGTTAATGGCCTCAACCATTTCTGCATTTTCGGGGGAATTTCGTCCATTAGAATACCTTTCTCCCTGTCTTGGTGACCTCGGTCTAAACTCATTATCTCCGTTTGTCCAATACCCATCATTTGAATTTCTACTATGTCCAAAATAACGTCCCCGTCTACCTCGATCAAATCTATTTGTATTCATATAATTCACCCTTATATTTCTTCCCCTTTGATTACCATTTCTATTTTGGTGACGCCCTTCCTGGTTATATCTACCTTGATTTTCCCACCGGAATGATTCCATCCTTGGTACTGGTCCTTTATATCTTTCCCTAATCTCACTTCTATTCTGATAATACTGTGCCCCTTGCCCGAAAGAATTTACAGTTTCTTTTTCTTCATATTTATTTCCAAATGCGTGTTTTGGCTTATTGACTTCTAAGGCTGATAATAATTCTATCATAGCTGCAATGCTATCGGGTCGGGCTATGATTAGGTAGTGTTGAAGCGTTTCCGGAAAATGTGGAGTAACTATATTTATTAGATCTTTTTCATCTAAAGGAGGATCCAACATCTTCGATTTTCTCGCTATTCTCATAAAATAGTTTACCATCGATTCCTCCGATCTAGGATTAAACTTTCCATTGCTTAATTCAACTCTAATATTAGCCTGCCTACTAGCTCCCCAATATCTGGTTAAAAAGATGTTCCTAAAGGTCCTGTAATCATTATTGTTACCCATAGAAAGGCCTAGCCAATTAGCAGCATTACCCTTTAGGCATTTTCTTACTATCACCATCTTGTACTCCTCTGGTATACGTTTCACCGTGAAGTACTCTTGTAACCCTTCTAAAAAGGCTTTAGGATCATCTGAATCTTCATTTTCAAAAACTGGAGGTGTCATTTCATTTAAGACATGGTTAGGCCAATGTAAATTTGAATTGTCACCTATCCCTGAGCTATTTCCGAGATCAGAATGGGAATTACTGTTACCCCTATTTTGCATCGAAATGTCAGCTGATACACCTGGTATTGCCTCGTTTCTTGCAACTTCATTACTAAGATTGTTGTGATTACATGCATTTTCATTTAATTTCAAATTTTCTAAGGCCTCTTTTACCTGAGTAATTTCTGTTACTACTCCTTTTATTTGGTCTGTAACATCCTCCAAATTTCTAGCCTGCCTTGCACTTTCTACATCAGATCTTTCCATTCTAACTTTACACCCCTGTAACTCTTCTCTAATTTCTTCCCTTTGTTTGTCTAATCTATATGTTACTTTTTCCCTTTCTTTATCTAATTTTTCACTCACTTGTTGACCTAATTTCTTTTCAGAATTCTTTACTTCTTGCCTTATTGTCTCTAATTCTCCCTTAACCTGTTCTCTATTTTCTTTTACTTCACTACTGACTTTATTAATTTCCTCCCTAACTTCTTCCCTAAAGGTTTCGAAAGCTCTCTTCTGATTTTCCAATTGCATTCCCAATTCCTGTTGTCCCTTCTCTAATTTCTGTCCTAACTCTGTTCTTAATTCTTTACTAGTTTCATCTATCTTTTGACTTAACTCTGTACTCATCTTTTTCACTGTTCTTAATTCTTTACTAGTTTCATCTATTATCTTTTGACTTAACTCTGCACTCATCTTTTTCATTATCTTTTGAAACATATTCTCTATTTCTGACATAATCACTGGCCTTTCTGAATTAGTACTAAACATTTCTGAGCTACCTCTAGGTGTTTCTCTAACGTTCTGATCTTCTAATTCTTGGCATATTCTGCTACCAATTACATTCTGACTATATTCTTCCATCCTACTTACACTTTTCTCAATTTCCGGACTCTCAAAACCTAGAAAATCGCTATCACTGTCTTCCATTTCTAAGCTATTTACATGTGTTTTTCTACTCACCAAAATTTTCAATATTTTCACTATTTCACTTTAACTGCACTTAAACTTGTTCACTACACGTTTCACAGATGTTGACACGCTGGGCACCTTCTTGTCTGCTGGTTCGATGCTGGCCTGGTCGTCTTGGGGTTGGTCCATTCTTTCGACGCCACACGTTGGGATGCCATTTGAAGCTATAAATCGGTCTTCGCTTCCTGATGTATCGCTGTATCGGCCGTTGATGCTTAAATGTCGTTGGTGACGTGGTGTTGCCCTTTGATGTGGTTCGCTCCGGCTCTGCAAGAGATCTCTTTATCTCGGGTCTGTGTAGGAGTAATGGACAACCCAAGGAAACTTTTTATATGTTATTTATTGCCTCTTAAATATTTTCGGGAGCTATGCCGAAAATATTTGTATACGTAGAGGAATTGCACTCACATCCGCACAGCACGACCTGCCGTACTGGTCTCTGGTTGAGTAGTGCCCAGACGCTTTCTCTCTTACCCACGCTAAGAAGACCGTTCTTCAATTTGAATGTCATGACGTCATCCAAGAAAGCCTCGTATCCAAAATGCTATTTCCTTTTCCCGCAATTTAGAAATGTCCCTTTCTATTATAACATGTTCTTTTATGAATTTCGAATATATAATTACCTTTTTAGGATTAAACGATGTTTACTTTATATTTTATTAAATATATCGCGCGACTTTTAAGGTTAGTAGACTTGACTTTCGAACGTGTATTTAAACTATGTGGTATGACGTCATGACTCGCTAATTTCAAACCAATAATGTGTTTATCCTACAACTTTAACGACTATTATTTACTCATATCTTGCTCACCTTACAACACTTTCTGCTCTATTATCTATTTATGTTATTACTTAACACTTATCGCAAATCTCACATCCGGCAATTAAATTAAAACGTGTCTTTTTCAAAAGCCCATTCGATTGGAAATCTAAATTTCGGTATCACCATCCATCAGTGAAAAATATTGGAGAGCAAGATGACTAATGACCTCATTGTCAGAAATCTAGCATTAGCTAACAACAATACTTATACACTCACTATTTATCACATTCTCTTATTAACTTAATTACTTAATCAAATGCTTAAACAATCCTTTAAATCTAAATAAAAGGATATGAAGTTGAAAAAGAAAACACAACAAATGTACTTTTCACATCAAATACATTATATTACTATATCAATATCAAGGTAAGGTATACTGTACATTAATAGTGTGTACCGCAGAGACAACAATAATAGTAACAATATTGTAATCAATGAATGGGTATAACCCCCAAAATAACAGCATAACTTTTATGTTGCAGTCCATTGTTAACAAAATGGTGAGCATGCCACAATACCAGGATTTGAAACAAAAGCTGCGTGATCATGGAATTGATGTAGACAAGTATGTTGAGCTGATCAGGGCTTATTTTGGATGGACCAGAGGTATGTTCAATAACAAGTGATTTATGAATCTTTTTGGTGCCTGCTTGCAGTAGAAGGTATAATTTAACAATACAAATTTATTCACATACTTCATTAAGTTTTCTACTTTCTCTACTATGATAGTATGTAGAAGAAGTATTGTATGCCTCCCAAAAATTTGATGTCAAGATTTCACTGGAAATATATGTTTTAAGGCCCTCTGAATCCACAAACTGCATTTTTAGAAAAAGGTTTGTGTGTGTCTGTGTGTCTGTCAGTCTATGGACAGCATAATTCAAAAATGAAAAGTCGGTTAAAAACCAAAGTCGGTATTTAAGTTCAATGTCTTTCAGGGATGCAACACAAATATTTTGAAGAAAATTGCTCCACCCTCAACTACCCCTTACATGGAACATTTTGATTTTATTGAAAATGGCTATAACAATTTTGATTAAAATGACATGTTTGAGATATTTTTATGACAAACGAAAAGTATATCTTGAATTTTCTGACTATAGCCCATGAAGCTCTCTTTACTCTGGATGACTTTTGCATAACTGGTAAACCGTAAGAGATGGACCAAATCTTACTATAGAGTAAACATAGATCTTGCTAAAACACACAATTTATGTCTGAATAAATTTTTTTGTAGAATGAACCACTTAGGAGATGTTCCTCGTTATTTGTGTAAGTTTTGGTGAACTTGTACTTCTGTCAAATGGTATATCACTATTCCTGTTTTTATATGTTAACCATGCAAAGAGAATGGATTAGAAAGCTTTAAAATATTTGACTATCACTCAAAGCCTACTGTATTCCCATATTCCCCTTGCACATGTAAGAAAACGAGCAATAAGTTAATTTCTGCAAATATTTATCTCAACTAACACGAAGAAGATATAGGAATAAGAGTTTGTAAGAATGGTTAGTACAAGAGTAGAGAAAGTCATGTGAGTGCAACACAACAGATTTTTTAAAATACCTGACATGCTTTGGGAACCATTGTGTTAAGTAGTAAATTTGAAATGGAATGTTCTAGGCATTCCACTAGTTTCCTATTAGAAACGGGGAACGAAGCTGCAGACTCACTTGCAAAGAAAGGCACAACAATAACACAAAAGTCTAAATTCAATTTCTCATATTCCTCAATAAAACGCTTGATCATAAAAAATTTTTGTCATTCATATCTACAAGAAATAGAAACAAATGCCAAAGATAAAAAATGGATTACACTACTTTCCAATTCAGATATAATCCCCAGAGACCAAGGAAAACAGCTGTTGCAGCCTTCCGACTATTGACAAATCATGACTGCTTGGCAAGTCATCTCTACAGAATAGGTATCTCAGCCTCACCAATATGTGTCCTGTGTAACGATCCAGCAGAAATGAACGAAGACCACTTGAAGACCTGTGAAGCATTAAGATCAGAAGAAACTACAGTTCAAAAGTATTGGAAAGCACGAATGCTAATGGCTTCATTGCCAGATGCAAGGCACTAGAAAACAACAACAACAACAACTATTAGAAGTAGGCAAAATTAACCAACAGTTGAATTCACCTCTGTAACTGAGAAATTAAATGCAGTAAAACCTTACTTAAATGGAACTGAAAGAGTACAATCCATTTTCACCATAAGGTGTGTTCGTTTTAATGAAGTTGAATAAATAAAATCAGATGCATTACATTCAGATGAATTGCTCTGCACATATTTATTTTTGTCTTTATATAAGATTGCTGATGTAGTTAAATGGCCAGGGTTCTCTTTTCCTGGGTTCGGTTCCCGGCTGCGGTGAAGGAAGTTTCATTGATTAGCATCATTCCTTACCCTTTGCAAGTCTGAAAATATGAACGTGGGTGTGTTTCCGAATGAAAGTAGGAAAATCCTACAGCAAATACCTACAGTCAGCGAATTAGTCGTTTCAAAAGTCATATCATCCTATGTGACCTCACAGGTTAATAATTAAAAAAAAGTATAGATGATACACCTTTTTGCCATGAGGTAGGTGCATTCTAATAAAAGTTTATTTTTGATCTAGTTCACGTTAATCGAGGTACAAGTTTGCAGAAGTGGTTTCATTACTTACAGGTATAAGAGGGATCAGGAGAAGTGATAGTCAAATCTTTAAAAAGCGTTTGCAAGAGGGTGGCTTCGAAATTCCAGTCTTTCAACGATATCAAGTGGTGGTGGAGAGAGGGAGTGGGGAAGGCAACGGGTATCTCATAAATGGTTAATGTAACAAAAATATTGTTTTATAAGAATTTTATATTTTAGACGAGACTCAGGGGTCTCCGTCTAGGGGATATGTGAATAGCGACCACAAGGTACCCAAGCTGAGTAAAACATTACTTCCACTTACTGGTGTTTTGCTCCTCACTGTAACTTTTCTATCTGACCTTACCTTGGTCATCTCTTGTTCTCTTCCGACCCCGATGCTATTAGGGTTCCTGAGGGCTAGGGAGTCTTTATTTTTCCAACCTCTACATTTCTCTAAAATATTAACCCCTGACATGCTGACCTGTCATGGCATGTAATACGTCCTCTGATTGGTAAACAGAGGATATGGTCGGTGAATTTATTTTGATAACTCTCCCGGTCAGGTCGGTGAGACCCGTAAACCAACGACAGGTGTGGTCCTCCAGACATTCTGGGGGTTGTGAGAGAGCGATGTGACCGCCAAAACATAAAAATATGGTGCTCTCTAAAAAACGGTTACTATTACTGCTATTGCTCTCTTCAATATCATCAGTGAAAAATATTGGAGAGCAAGAGGATTAATGACTTCATTGTCAGAAATCCAGCATTAGCTAACAACATTTTCCTACTGAGATGGTTTGGAGTAATGTGTGAGGCTCGCATTTGGGAGGTCATGGTTTGGTTTCTGTGGCTGACCTTCTTGACCCGTGGGTTCTTTTGGGGTTACCCTGGGTCACCATGAGAGTGCTGGGAAGGAATAATTATGGAAGGATGAAATTTTATGGTGAATAAGTAATACAATACAATAAAATGTTGATCACTTGATGACAGAGGTAGTGAAGAATAATTTTGTGAATCAGTATTTGTTACAGTCTTTGTTTCTGACCTTTAGCGAGTACCAATATATCATTTGTTTTTAATCGTGGATGCTTAATATTTGGCAAGAAAAAAATATTTCACTAAGTATCATACCGGAAACATCAGTGCTTTATAAATTTACATACTATTGAATGCTGGTATGAAATTCAGTATTATTCCCTTTATTGAGTGTAGTGATAAAATAACCTGTTACATAACTGTAACGTTGTTACTTATGAAATTGCTGCATCATAATATCATAAATTGTATGACATGGATACAGAAAATTACAAATGATTACCATAAGCATTAACTCTAATAACAGAAATATATGCCAAATTGAAGGAATCTGCATTTATAGAGTCTTTGTTTGGTTATTGTCATTATTATGGGGAATTGTTTGCCCCGCACTGTGCTGTTGCTAACCAGTTCTATTCTCCCTCCACTTTCCCTCCTGTCTGTTTGCTGACTGGTCAGTTGACATAAAGTCTATGCTGTATAGAGGTTGATATGTTGTGAGACCATGTGTTTCAGTGTTATGATGCCAAAAAATTCAATACTTTACCACATGGGACCTTTAGGTATGATTCCTATGTGTCAATAAACTGTTGTGCAGAAGTGAGACAGCAATTTACAGACAGATTCCCTGCTGGTCATGCACCTCCTAGAAAAACAGTTTGTAACCTGGTGTGAAGATTGAAGGAAATAGCAACTATTGTTGATAAGAAACTTAGAGAAATTGTCATGGTCTCATAGAGGAAAAACTTAATGACAGCAGAAAAGTTAGAATGAAGTCCAAGGAAATCTCAGAGCAAGCAAGAGTCAGGAATTCCACTAACCTTGGTTGGGAATGTCCTTAAACTTTTGAAATTAAAACCCAATAAGATAAGTACAGTTCAGAATTTGCAACTTCATGATAGTGTAAGTAGAATTAGTTTCTGCAATGGCATATTGGAAAGCGTTAGTGATTGTTTTATTGACCCAGTTTTTTAATCAGGCACAGTTTTATTGAATTAATAAGTGTTAATGTAAAATGTTTGAGAGATGTATGATGGCACAAAAGGATATAATTTCCAATATCTTTGATTGAAGGTATGCGACTGCTATAGTTACAATTTGTAAGAGAAATCTATTTTCTTTTTTTGTGTAAACATCCTCCAACGTAGTGTCATATCAGACAGTGAATGAATGAAATGGGTAAAATGATGCCTAAATGAGCCCAGGGTCCATAGAGCTTTAAGTTACCCGATATTCATCTTCTCAGGATAAGGGGAAACCTCTGAAGAAACCTTATCTGTATAACTTACCCTAAGTGAGATTTGAACTCGCAACCTCTTGGATGTGGGGCAGACATGCTAACCGTCATGCTACAGAGGTAGGTAAGAGAGGGAGAGACATACATGCACTTGAGTTTAAGGGCTATGAATATTCAATTCCACTGGTAAACAGTGTACTTCCTAGTGACAATAAAATTCCCATTAGGCTGACTTAAGTTTAAACAAAGTATTAAGGAGAGGACAGGGTCAATTCATATTTACTGATAAAGTGTAATTTTATTTACTTATGCTGTGTGCACATAGGACAAGTACATATTAATTAAAAGCAGGCTCCTATAAGATATAAAACATTCTTAAGATTGTTTCTAAAAAAGAAAAATACGGTTAAACTTTTAACTTTATTATTAGCAACATCACTACACCTACTTCCTTACCATAACCTATACTGTATTTGTACTAAATACCACTTAATCAGAGGCAAGTATTAATTGTGTCAAAACCCTGCTAAATGCTGTTGTTTTCCAGGTGCACCAAAACACACTCAGGGTCTTAAAGATGACTGGGAAGATTTCATGGCACTTGTCCCAACAGACAAAATAATAGAGATTGCTTTGGATTACTATGCAAATGATGAAGAGGTGCAAGCTGCAGTTGAATATATACAATCTGATGACTTCAAGAAAATTGTCCTTGCCATGGATAATCTTCCAGAATATATTGATGTAAGTTTGTACAATACACTTACTTTCTTCAAAACAAATGACTTGTTACTTGTAGTATACTTACAATCTATACCTCAAGCAATTAACAGCTATAATCACCAAGTAGTGTGCTAGTAGTCATAGTCTACTCTACAGAGTACATATACGGATTCATCAAATATTACAAACTGTGACAAAATGACAATGTAATAAATCCTTTGAGAGGTAGAACTGGAACTTAAAAATTCAATGCCACAACTGGGATTTGAACCACAGACCTTCTGCTTACCAGGCGGCTGCTCTACCACTGAGCTATTGTGACAAACTGCCAGAATGGTATTCAATTCTCAAACCAGTTCGTATTTCTCCTGGTAAACCACAAAGTTGTGGCATTGAATTTTTAAGTTCCAGTTCTACCTCTCAAACTTTGCCCACACACGGCTTGTGTGTTTAAAAACACCAACAGTAAGTTTGTTGGCATAAATAAATAGTAATAAATTCTACTTCTGACATAATTTTGACAAATTACAAAGTCTAGTTACTTTTTCTGTCACTTTATTTCACTTCTAAAACTGAACCACAAGACACAGTCGTCTTTGTTATTGTTAACACAATCTACAGTTCATCATGACCTTGCAACTCATAGCTGTCCTGTCCTCTTGTAACCTTGACATGTGCTTCACTGTATTTGTATCTTCTCTGTCTCATAGTTGGCTTTGACGACACACTCACTAAAACTGCTTCATATAATAAACTACAACACAACAATAAAATGTTTACAACTGTCTCTGACGATAAACACTCAAATTTCTCTCAATTCTGACTGTACACACACTCATTTAAAACTAACTGCTAACAGCTGTCTTGTTCAAGACTTGATGGCACTGTCATAAAAAACTGACTTCTCTCATGTCTGGACTCACTTATATATGCCAGAATGACATAGCATGGATTTTTCTCAAAATCCATCTTTTCATAAACAAGCCCGGCTGTGAACAGTTTTCTCAAACAATCTGTCTTTGTTCTGGCCTGCTCCATTGTTTACTCACTGCACAGTGGTGTGAGGTAGAGTGACCTTGAGTGTCTGCAATGGTGGCTGCGATGGCGTCATAATACATATCATTGTTCCACAATATGTCTATAGTAAGGTTATAGTTTTAAATTTATAAACTCATTTACATCACAGAATTTGTTTTTTTAACAATAATTTTGGTATTGAGAGGTAGAACTGGAACTTAAAAATTAATTAGCTCAATGGTTAGAGCAGCCGCCTGGTAAGCGGAAGGTCTGTGGTTCAAATCCCAGTTGTGGCATTGAATTTTTAAGTTCCAGTTCTACCTCTCAAACTTTGCCCACACACGGCTTGTGTGTTTAAAAACCCCAACAGTAAGTTTGTTGGCATAAATAAATAATAATTTTGGTATCTTAATCTTGAATTTGTTTAGTAATGTTTTGCAAGATTTGAATAACTATTGTACAAAGTCATTCTCATTATGGATAGATATTAGTTGTTAAAGTAAAAAATTAAGCACTTATTCAGTTTATTTACAGAGAATAAATTGAAGCTATTAAATCCATAAAGTAATAATGATATATTCACTCAGTGACATAAAGAAATCCATATAGATCATTCTGCCATTATTTAGTAGTGCCTTCTAATATAGTTTATACTTCCTGATTTATCACTACTCACTTACTGGAAATTTAGTGTAGATATAAAAAGTGGATTAGGTAAGTGTTATGCTACTTTAAATCATGGTGTAAATTTATGAATACATGCTTGTCTATAATTGTATGGTGATCTTATGACATGTATCATAATGCCGCTTGATGTTCCATTGATGAGTGCCTTTTTTAACTTTAGAGCACAACAAACACCTTACATGATGAGAGAAGAAATCATCAAAGTGCTATTCTAGATATCAAATTTAATAGACCAGGAATAATTACATGTGCTCTAAAGTGCAGAAATTTATCTTTAAGTCTTAGTATTAAGTTACACTTTGACAGACATGTTTAGAAGTGCAGGTAAATACGAGAGGACAGTTCGCCCGTGATCGGTGTGTATGCAGTGCCAGTTAAGGCTGTGAGGGAGGGAGGGAGGGGGAGGCAGAGTAAGCACTGCCCCTGACACGTCATAGTTGCGAGGCCTCATTGAGTACATGTTTGCCGACGCCTGACTTACTCTATTTTATCTAAACGTAGTGCATGTTACATGTGCAGCTTATTCATTGCAACGAGTACCAGAGACAGTTAGAGGTAATTTCCCGGAAGTAAATACATTGATATCAGCAATAAAGGTTTTCTTGAAATGTCCTTATCGTGTACAACACTACGAGCACCAGCTACCTGACGTACTTCTGCCTCTGGAGCCCATGATAACAAGGTGGGCAACATGGATTGAAGCTGTGAAGTCAGTGATGGAGAACTTTTCTTCTGATCTGCGAGTGAATCCTTCACAGCATTCAACAGCTCTGAAGGGCTCAGTTCAGTTTCATACATCACAAGTCACTTCAGCTGGCTTCCCAAAGAACCAGGAAACTGGAAACTTCAAGAAGCTGTGGGAATAATGGAAAATGCAGTTCAGAAAGTGAAGTGGGCAATGTAGTTTCCACTAAACTGCAATCTGTGCAACCCTGGATACTCAAGTAGTATTTTGTCTCGCTTATTTAATGGTGAAAATTTAGAACCCTCTGATAATGTTATTCGCACAATCCCTGTGTATAAATACCCACAGTTGACTTCTTGTGAAGTTGAGCGATCTTTCTCAATTTATAAAAACATAGTCAGACAGAAGACTGTGCATGACAACAGAACATTTGGAAAAGTATATTGTAATTAATTGTGCATACTGTTCTAATGTGCTTTAAACACTTGAATGGGAGAACTTGTACTCGGTAGTAAAATAAACATAGAGATCTGACTAGCCTACTGGTGAGTTTATATTTTGTGAACAAGAAATAAAATTTTGAATGTTACATATTTATGTACATATTTCTTAATTTGATATTACATAAAATCCGGGCCCTACAGATAAGGTTTTGCTTTTTAAGTTTATTTACATAGATGTCTTACCTGAAAAATCGCGATTTTACAAACAAAAAAAAACAAAAACAAAAAAATACTCCCCCTTCTACAGATAAGTCATACAATGTTCTGTATGTTTGACATAGAAATGCTACATATTACATCTGCATATTACATCAGATTAATTAATTAATTAATTAATTAATTAATTAATTAATTAATTAATTAATTAATTAATTAATTAATTAATTAATAAATACAGTGTCTAAACAGAATCTTGCTTTAATCTATCAGTTGGCCTTTCTGCAATGCATTCATAAAAATAAGGGCTTCTGTGGCAACACAACAGATGCAATAACATCAGCATGGCCATAGGTTTACCATGGTTATATGTTACAAACAGTTGGCGATACTAATGCAACCTAACGGATGGAATATCAACAAACATAACCAGACTGCACCATAATGGGAGAAATATGTCAAGGTTGTTTTTTGGGGTATCTTAATAAACTGAGTCTACTATACAAACAGAGAAAACTGGGAATATTTTTACCTTATGGTTCGTAAACCTCAACATGGCTGTCATTAGTGGCATGGGAAATGTCCAGCTAGTATTCAACCTCGACCCATGTCTTATGAAGTGTCTCTGATGTAACATTGTTGACAGCAGCATTAATTCTTTGCTGTAAGTGTGCCAAATCACATACTGGTGTTCTGTAGACATGCTCCTTAACAAATCCCCAAAAGAAAAACTGAGGTGGTGTCAGATCCGGTGATTTAGGAGGCCATGTGATCTACAGTAAACCTCTTTGAAGCTGTTCAAATCGTTGTGTCCTGGTTATTGGATCGCCATTTGAAGCTGAAGTCGTTGGTGACGTGACGTTGCCCTTAGATGTAGCTCGCCTCGGCTAGTTCTGCATGAAATCTCTTTATCTCGGGTTTGCGTAAGTGTAATGGACAACCCAAGAACAACTTTTCATATCCTTTATTTCCTTTTTAAATATTTTCAGGAGTTATGCCGAAAATATTTGTATCTGTAGAGGCATCGCACTCACATCTGCGCAGCACGAACTCCCGTACTGGTCTCTGGTTGAGTACTGCCCCGACGCTTTCTCGCTTACCCACGCTAAGAAAAACCGTTCTCTTCCTATTTGAATGTCATGACGTCATCCAAGAAAGCCTCGTATCCAAAATGCTATTTCCTTTTCCTGCAATTTAGAAATGTCCCTTTCTATTATAACATGTTCTTTTATGAATTTCAAATATATAATTACCTTTTTAGAATTAAACGATGTTTACTTTATATTTTATTAGATATCTCGCGCGACTTTTAAGGTTTGTAGAACTGACTTTCGAACGTGTATTTAAACTATGTGGTATGACGTCATGACTCGTTAATTTCAAACCAATAATGCGTTTATTCTACAAATTTAACGACTATTATTTACTCATATCTTGCTCACCTTACAACACTTCCTGCTATATTATCTATTTATGTTATTACTCAATATTTATCGCAAATCTCATATCCGGCAATTAAATTAAAACGTGTCTTTTTCAAAAGCCCATTCGATCGGAAATCTAAATTTCGGTATCAAATGCCCCCATTTATATTATTTTATTATTTCATAATAAAATAATGTAAATGTCTTGCCCGAAAGAAAAATTAAAAATTACTCCTGTATTTTGAATAATCGGCAACACTCCCATTATATACAATTTTCAATTACACTGTTTTTGAAATTGGTTATTAACACATTTTCTCATTAATCTTTTTAACATGACAAACAATTATACACTTGACTTAACATTAATCCTTAAATACTAATTACAATATGTTATGGTTTCTTCTGTGAAGCTTCTATATAAAGGCTAAATTTCAAGAGTCTTTCTTTATACTTCCTTCTTTTAGTTCCTGTTTGCTCACTTCGCTCTCACTATCACTTGCACTGTGATTTTTCACTTTTGTTATTGTAACACATATCTGTACTATATCCTTTAAGCACTAAAATGTACATATATTTATATAAATCCATTGCACTCTTTAGACAAGTTCTTTCTTTGTCTTTCTGTGATGACTATCTATACATCTAAATATTTTAACAAATGTTTACAAAGTAAATATTCTGTTTTCTCTCTATGCGGAGATGAACAATTTAACAATCTTTCTGAAGCTGTTATTGTGAGCTCTATACAATATATTTTTAAGCTCTTTGTAGTAGATAGCAATTCACATTCTGCATTTTTCATGAATATGTAAGTACCTGACCAATATATGATTTTCAAGTAAGCTAACATTTACATTTTATCTCAAAGCTGATTGGGCGCCAATAGACAAATGACACTTCCAATTTTTCTTTTACATTAAATCAAGGTTCCAAGGCACCACACGGTTTCTTGTATGGTCGAAGGAGTTGTTTATGCCATCTTCCCAGACATTTTTCATTTTTAACATCTTTTAATTCATAGGTATGATAACCAAATTTTGATATAATTTCTGCAGGACCTTTATATAACAATTCCATCCTTTTGTTCCTACCTCGCAAGGCACTTGATAACTTATGGTCTTTAACTAGTACCCAATCTCCTATCTTAGGTTCCCATTTATGTTTTCTACTCTTTTTCTTTAATTTTCGCTTCTCTGCCTTTTTCTTGATTCGTTCAAAAGCAA
The DNA here is from genome assembly GCA_030765045.1 of Tenodera sinensis. NCBI lineage: Eukaryota > Metazoa > Arthropoda > Insecta > Mantodea > Mantidae > Tenodera > Tenodera sinensis. The sequence continues at coordinate 101,885,865 of CM060972.1, forward strand.
TTTTCGCTCTTTCTTCCTCACTTAACTGAATGTCATTAATTTTCAGTATTTTTGGTACCCCGATCAATATTGGTTCTGGTTCAATTCCTAACATTAATTTTATTGGTGCAAACCCAGTAGTTACATTAATGGTGTGATTGATAATCTTTTCTATCAATGGACAATATTTCACCCAATCCTTGTGATTATGATGTGTAAGTACACGTAAATAAATTCCTACATCTCGGAGGACACGTTTTGTTGGATTTCCTGATGGAAAGTATGAGGAACAATAATTTAGTTTTCTCGCGTCTAATGTCACCTTAATCTTTCATTGGCCTTATTTACAATACCTAGGGGATTCACAAATTCTGAATTCGAAATTTCAATAACCTCATCTTCTAACATTGACTTTATAACTGCATCTACCTCTTCTCTTATTGTACTAGGGATAGCTCTCGCTTTATGTGTAAAAGGTTTGATGGGTATCATCTCAAACGAATGAGTATAAATATTACATTTACCAGGTTTCTCAGAGAATACTTCTTTATTTCGGATTAATATTTCAAACAGTTTATCCCTCTGTTGTTCATTTAGTTGATCAGCCTGAGTTACCTTTTCCCTCAACAATTCTTCTAAGTCTTCACTACTCTCCCTATCATAGTACCTAGTTGCATCAGAAACCCTCAAATTGTCTATGAAATCATTTTTATCCCATTCTACATTTTCTTTATTATCGACACTGTACTCTTTAACATTTACTTCAGTTAATTCCATAGCTCCTACTTGAACATATTCTACAAAGAATGTATCCCCTTGGATTTCTTCTTCCTCTTTTTCTCTTACAATAGTTTCTGAACTACTATCTTCCACAAAAGGCACTATAATGGTCTCATCTTCAACTTTCATTTCTAGAATCATGTTTTTAAAATTCACCACAGCTTCCCAGGCATAAAGACAATCACAACCTATTATAATATCTGTCACAAGTCTTCCTACAATCAGAAATAAAATTCCAAGTATTCTCCCATTTATTTCAATATTTATCATTGCTTGAAATTTTACTCTCTCTTTTCGTTTTCCCACAGCTAGCGAGCAATATATCCCATTAACTGGTAAAGACATTACTTTAAAACCACTACTTTGTAAATTATCATAAAAATTTTGTGAGCATACTGTGCTATTTGATCCCGTATCTATAATTGCATTGTATTGTTTTCCATTTACTCCAATTTTGATTTTAGGTGGATCTCCTACTTTTTCGTTTTCGTCAATTCTATTTTTACATTCTCTTTTCTTTTGTATCATCATTTGCCTTCCAGGACTATTTATTTCCGAGTACTTATCACAATCATTACTAGGATACCCAGTTCTCACTGAAGGCGCGTTTGACCGGGTCTGGCGTTTCCCTGATTTTTATGTATTGCTCCTGTACTATTTCCCGAATTGTTACTTCTGTTTTCCTGCATTAAATCGGGGTTACTTCCTACCATGTTTTTGACCGTGTTAATGGCCTCAACCATTTCTGCATTTTCGGGGGAATTTCGTCCATTAGAATACCTTTCTTCCTGTCTTGGTGACCTCGGTCTAAACTCATTATCTCCGTTTGTCCAATACCCATCATTTGAATTTCTACTATGTCCAAAATAACGTCCCCGTCTACCTCGATCAAATCTATTTGTATTCATATAATTCACCCTTATATTTCTTCCCCTTTGATTACCATTTCTATTTTGGTGATGCCCTTCCTGGTTATATCTACCTTGATTTTCCCACCGGAATGATTCCATCCTTGGTACTGGTCCTTTATATCTTTCCCTAACCTCACTTCTATTCTGATAATACTGTGCCCCTTGCCCGAAAGAATTGACAGTTTCTTTTCCTTCATATTTATTTCCAAATGAGTGTTTTGGCTTATTGACTTCTAAGGCTGATAATAATTCGATCATAGCTGCAATGCTATCGGGTCGGGCTATGATTAGGTAGTGTTGAAGCGTTTCCGGAAAATGTGGAGTAACTATATTTATTAGATCTTTTTCATCCAAGGGAGGATCCAACATCTTCGATTTTCTCGCTATTCTCATAAAATAGTTGACCATCGATTCCTCCGATCTAGGATTAAATTTTCCATTGCTTAATTCAACTCTAATATTAGCCTGCCTACTAGCTCCCCAATATCTGATTAAAAAGATGTTTCTAAAGGTCCTGTAATCATTATTGTTACCCATAGAAAGGCCTAGCCAATTAGCAGCATTACCCTTTAGACATTTTCTTACTATCACCATCTTGTACTCCTCTGGTATACGTTTCACCGTGAAGTACTCTTGTAACCCTTCTAAAAAGGCTTTAGGATCATCTGAATCTTCATTTTCAAAAAATGGAGGTGTCATTTCATTTAAGACATGGTTCGGCCAATGTAAATTTGAATTGTCACCTGTCCCTGCACTATTTCTGAGATCAGAATGGGAATTACTGTTACCTCTATTTTGCATCGAAATGTCAGCTGATACACCTGGTATTGCCTCGTTTCTTGCAACTTCATTACTAAGATTGTTGTGATTACATGCATTTTCATTTAATCTCAAATTTTCTAAGGCCTCTTTTACCTGAGTAATTTCTGTTACTACTCCTTTTATTTGGTCTGTAACATCCTCCAAATTTCTAGCCTGCCTTTCACTTTCTACATCAGATCTTTCTATTCTAACTTTACACCCCTGTAACTCTTCTCTAATTTCTTCCCTGTCTTTATCTAACCTTTGTACTACCTCTTCCCTTTGTTTGTCTAAACTATATGTTACTCTTTCCCTTTCTTTATCTAATTTTTCACTAACTTGTTGACCTAATTTCTTTTCAGAATTCTTTACTTCTTGCCTTATTGTCTCTAATTCTCCCTTAACCTGTTCTACCTGTTCTCTATTTTCTTTTACTTCACTACTAACTTTATTAATTTCCTCCCTAACTTCTTCCCTAAAGGTTTCTAAAGCTCTCTTCTGATTCTCCAATTGCATTCCCAATTCCTGTTGTCCCTTCTCTAATTTCTGTCCTAACTCTATACTAGTTTCATCTATCTTTTGACTTAACTCTGTACTCATCTTTTTCACTGTTCTTAATTCTTTACTATTTTCATCTATCTTTTGACTTAACTCTGTACTCATCTTTTGACTTAACTCTGTACTCATCTTTTTCACTGTTCTTAATTCTTTACTATTTTCATCTATCTTTTGACTTAAATCTGTACTCATCTTTTTCATTATCGTTTGAAACATATTCTCTATTTCTGACATAAATGCTGGCCTTTCTGAATTACTACTAAACATTTCTGAGCTACCTCTAGGTGTTTCTCTAACGTTCTGATCTTCTACTTCTTGGCATATTCTGCTACCAATTACATTCTGATTAAATTCTTCCATCCTACTTACACTTTTCTCAATTTCCGGACTTTCAAAACCTAAAAAGTCGGTGTCACTGTCTTCCATTTCTAAGCTATTTACATGTGTTTTTCTACTCACCAAAATTTTCAATATTTTCACTATTTCACTTTAACTGCACTTAAACTTGTTCACTACACTTTTCACAGATGTTGACACGCTGGGCACCTTCTTGTCTGCTGGCTCGATGCTGATCTGGTCGTCTTGGGGGTTTGGTCCATTCTTTCGGCGCCACACGTTGGGAAGCCAATTTGAAGCTGTTCAAATCGTTGTGTCCTGGTTATTGGATCGCCATTTGAAGCTGAAGTCGTTGGTGACGTGACGTTGCCCTTAGATGTAGCTCGCCTCGGCTAGTTCTGCATGAAATCTCTTTATCTCGGGTTTGCGTAAGTGTAATGGACAACCCAAGAACAACTTTTCATATCCTTTATTTCCTTTTTAAATATTTTCAGGAGTTATGCCGAAAATATTTGTATCTGTAGAGGCATCGCACTCACATCTGCGCAGCACGAACTCCCGTACTGGTCTCTGGTTGAGTACTGCCCCGACGCTTTCTCTCTTACCCACGCTAAGAAAAACCGTTCTCTTCCTATTTGAATGTCATGACGTCATCCAAGAAAGCCTCGTATCCAAAATGCTATTTCCTTTTCCCGCAATTTAGAAATGTCCCTTTCTATTATAACATGTTCTTTTATGAATTTCAAATATATAATTACCTTTTTAGAATTAAACGATGTTTACTTTATATTTTATTAGATATCTCGCGCGACTTTTAAGGTTTGTAGAACTGACTTTCGAACGTGTATTTAAACTATGTGGTATGACGTCATGACTCGTTAATTTCAAACCAATAATGCGTTTATTCTACAAATTTAACGACTATTATTTACTCATATCTTGCTCACCTTACAACACTTCCTGCTATATTATCTATTTATGTTATTACTCAATATTTATCGCAAATCTCATATCCGGCAATTAAATTAAAACGTGTCTTTTTCAAAAGCCCATTCGATCGGAAATCTAAATTTCGGTATCATCTTCCAACCCATCTTCCAGGGAACTGTCATACTATATTGGCAAGGCCCATCTTACTGGAAAATCATGCACACACTGACTGGTGAACAATATCATAATATGCATTCTTCTACGCAATGATCTGTGCATATGTATGCAATGTGTAACCATTCTAAACTTAATGAATTAAAGCTTCCCAACTTCCTCTTTCAGATAGTACCGACCTTTACACATTTGCATGCATTGTTTTGAAATCATAAACATTTTATTATACAGTGTGTTTAAAACTGAAGGAGCAGATTTCAGTTTTGTATTATGGAGAAACTATCAAAGATAGAAACACATTGCACATGTCACTGGATAGAGGAAGGTTCAAAGTTTGGTCACTACTGCACTGTTGTTTGTTTATAGCAACATGGCAGCTACACCACAGCAAAAAGCATTTTGTGTTGGAATTGGTCCATTGTTGAAGTGCAAGCTTTTGGTCTCCAAGATCACCAGACTTTACTCCGTGTGATTTTTATTGGTGTGGATACATAAGATTTTTTCCTTGATGATCTTATCTTTTCCTGTATTCGTATTTTTTGTTTTTGTGTTAGCGCTTCTGCTGTTACAATTTTACCTTCCATCATTTTATCCCATTCCAGTGGTGTCCTTGTACTTTTAAAAGGAGAGCTACGGGGGGGGGGGGGGGGGGGGGGGCTGTTCTGTACTGAAGCTAGGCTTATTGTACCTGTATGCCTTCAACTATCAATTTGAAAACCGCTACAGTTCTAGTGCACAACTTTATAAATCACCATAGGAACGTATTTTGTGCAGGTGCACTGAAGTTAACTTTGTGGTGTTTGCCCATTAATTTAGAAGAACTGTTGAAATATTGCTTTACAAAATTGTGAGGTGAGTGAGCTACGAGGTGACATGGTTGCCATGTTTTCAGAACAGCAAGGGGAGCACATGACTAATTTAATCCTCATAGTATGTGTGCAAGTGCACCTCAGTATTTGACTCAGGGGTCTCCGTCTAGGGGATATGTGAATAGCGACCACAAGGTACCCAAGCTGAGCAGAACATTACTTCCACTTACTGGTGTTTTGCTCCTCACTGTAACTTTTCTATCTGACCTTACCTTGGTCATCTCTTGTTCTCTTCCGACCCCGATGCTATTAGGGTTCCCGAGGGCTAGGGAGTCTTTATTTTTCCAACCTCTCCATTTCTCTATAAAATCTTAACCCCTAACATGCTGACCTGTCATGGCATGTAATACGTCCTCTGATTGGTGATCAGAGGATATGGTCGGTGAATTTATTTTAATAATTCTCCCGGTCAGGTCAGTGAGACCCGTAAACCAACGACAGGTGTGGTCCTCCAGACATTCTGGGGGTTGTGAGAGAGCGATGTGACCGCCACAACATAAAAATATGGTGCTCTCTAAAAAGCGGTTACTATTACTGCTATTGCTCTCTTCAATATCATCAATGAAAAATATTGGAGAGCAAGAGGATTAATGACTTCATTGTCAGAAATCCAGCATTAGCTAACAACATAAAAAGTGGATTTTAATTTCAGTATTTTTCTGTTTTCCTTTCAGTTCCTGAACTATCTGCAGGAATCCAATCTTGATGTATATTATTACCTCAATAAGCTTCATGAGCTGCTGGATCTACCACCCCTTATACCACCTACTGCCCTCGTGTCTCGCGTTGGCAAAACCGGAATGAATGGTCTATGGAACGCTGTCCTAGCAGAGCTGCCACTTGAGAAGCTTAAGGCTCTATTTTACGAGAAGCTTGAAACAAGCCCAGAATTCAAAGCACTGGTTGGCAGGATCAACTCAGAAGAATTTAAGGTAAAGAGTGACTAATAGTTCATGTACTATGTATATTGTAGGATGGTTGCAATATAGGAATACAAGCTTTAGGAGGTCAGAGTTACTACAGCTAAGAACCAAATAGTTTTATTAAAATATAAGTAAATGAATACATGGAACAAATGCAAACACAAAAATTTGCAAAATATTGAACAAAAACTAATGATTATAATTAATGTTATAAAATCTAAACAATTAAAATTCCTATACTGAAGCTGCTAAGTAATTTTGTGGCTCAATATGTCCTAACAGTGAATTTTTGAGCTGTACAATCTAACAATCTTTATGTCTTACTTTTCTCATACACTATCATACTCAGCTATTTCATTTTTACTTCACCTAAATTTTTTGACACTTTTATTTGCTTTTGTATTCAAAATACTTATCCTTATAGCTTCTCTTGATGGTTTTTCCTGTTTTTTCTAATCTAATTTTCCTCTCAGAATTTTGGTTTTTAACGTTATAATATCTCATGCAATGTTTTATCATTTGCTCCACACTTTGAACACTTGTGTACCCATATCTGTCCTGCATCTTCTTATTTTTCTTTCTTCTATTTAAGCTTAACTTCCTGTAACAAGGAGGTAATATCAGACAATGAATACAATGGGTGAAATGATGTCCAAATCATCATGGAGTCTAGAGAGGTTAGATTTATCTTACATCTGTCTCTTCAGGATAAGGGAAAGCCACAGAAAAAGCCTTATCCACGTAACTCACCATAAGTAGCATTTAACTTGGGTCCCTTGAATGTGAGCAGATATACTACCCCCACATCACGGAAGTGGTCTTCTGTATCATATACCCATCAAATATGCAACTCCACGTTTGACCTTTGACTATCACTTTCCTCAATTATCTATAATTTGTATGAATCATGGGCATGATATTTCCTACTACAATATTTTATAGTAACATATGGTACTGTTTTTATATTATGTTTTTACACATCAGCAGGAAAAGATTCTTTACATAGCATACCGGAGATAATGTTCTTACTGAATGATGTAATGGTTAGATAGCAGACGCTACTCTTATCTTCAGGGTCGAGGTAACAGAATGGAATGCATAAATCAACGTTCCTTTATCACAATATATTTATTCGTTAATTTACACTTTTAGCACCATATTAATTAATCAACAATCTTCACAGTTTGGTAGAATATACACTGTATAAAAGTTTGGGTGAAAGTTACATGTTCACACGCTATCAAACATACGTCTGATCATCATGAGCATACAGACGCTAATGAATAAAGAGTCCCCGGCGTCGGTATGACGCAACACCGCCATTCTTATGTATTCATCCGCGCAACAGTTCTCATTGGTTGAACTCAAAGTGACGAGAAAACATTGGCTATCTTGAATATTAAAAAAAATAAGTCCCTGATACACCAAAATTAAAAGAATTAGAAATTTACACACTCTTACAAAAATATTTACATGAACGACCCTCCATTGGTCAATATTCTGTCTCACATATTTGCTTTCAAGATTGTTACATAAATACAGTTTCTGCATATTTCCTTAATTTTAATATCTTCAGTTTTAAATAACATTTCTTTGCAAAGTTCATTTCCTACCAATGTTTTGCATAACTTCTTTTCTTATTAACCCCAGTAGGTATCTTATTATTTAAACTTCTTGTAAAGTCTTTACTGAAGTTGTTGATGCTTACAACCTGTTTGCAGACATTGCTATGGACATTCAGGTCCTGTTTCCATTCCATGTAACATTTTGACTTACACTACAACTAGATAAATTCCCTCTAATATTGTTTACATCTCTGTCATTTTCTTCACAATAACACCTACAGCTTTCAATGCCAGCATTCCTTTTGTTAATACCTTCTTCATTTTGTGTGTAACTCGTTTATATTTAATCTTGACTACAGATAATCAGATGCCCTGTATTGGTCATAACAGATATTCTTGATGCCAATGTTTTGCAACAGAATTTGTGAGATGTCATCCCAGGGACCAAATATACTCTTAAAACTTGAATATAAGAGATGCTCTAAAATGTGTGTCCTAAAGTTCTGTATACTTTTTATGATAATCTCTTTGAGCATTACCTTAGCTCTAGTTTCTCTCATTAGAGTCTATAGCCATAACAATTAGTCTTCTTCTCCTTCCTAACAAGGTTTAGGCCAAAGGCCTGTTCAGAGGCTAAATAAATTGATCACTCCATCTTTTCAATTGCTGTCCAACATTTCTTCGTCCAGAGAGTTGATAAGAAAAAGCTTGCCATAGATATCTCACAGGGCACATCCTTAAAACATGGTCGTTCCACTCCTTCTGATAGCATTGAATCTCCTCAATTATACTATCATCCTTGAGTTGTGTGCTTATATCAGTATTTCTCATTCAGTCCAATCTTGTTAGTCCCAACAGAAGTCACAGAAATCTCATTTGAGCTACTTCTACTCTAGCCTTTTCTCTGGGTCTCAGGATCCAAATTTTGCAAGCATACTTTAGTGCTATTATGTAAACCTTGTTTCACTTCTCTTCTCATACTTTTGCCAAAGTGTCTTTTTATACATCCATTTAATTTGGTATAGATTTCTGTTTTCCTCAATATCTGCTTTTGTATTCCAAATTGATATTTTCGAGCTTAAGTATTTAAAAGTTGATACTTGCTCAGGAATACCTTGGTCTATAACTATTTAGGAGAAGAATCCTAACAGAAAATCTGCTGTGCAAGGGTTTGGTACACTCTTCATGGGAATTTCGTATTACTAGAAGGCTAAAATGGAAATAACCCGGATGGATTCAAATGTTGACAGCAACAGCAAACGTAACAGTAAGATATTCAAATTCACATCAGGTGAATCACTACATACTCAATTTGTGGTACAAGTACACAAAAACCCAAACTTTTCAGAAAATCATAATTCTCTCCTTTGCACAAAAATAAAATGGTGGACAACAACCATGCTACAACCGTTAGACTATTTCTCCAACTGAAGAAATACATATTACATTAGAAGCTTATGATTTAATATAACAATCAAATAGGCTACAAATACTTCATTTGCACATATAACACAATTAAATTAATAAATGGCACAGCTCTAATGTACATTTATTATTATGGGAAATTATATCAAGTTTCACACTTGTATAATTTTGTATTTGTAATATTAATTTAGATGGTAATGAAAAGTATTAGATAACACTGATAGTAATTAACAGCAAAACATAGTCCATTGTTTACTTTGCTGATTTAACTTTTTTTCCTTGTCTTGCCAAGAATTATTCCAAAGCTTACATCAAATACTTCTAAATCATCTTAAGCAAGTTGAGCTTAATGCATTATTTTCCTTTTGCAGGTAATTGTTGTAAAACTACAGAACGTGCCAGAATATCAGGACCTAAAGCAGAAGCTGAGAGACAAGGGAATTGATGTGGATAAGATCATTGAGGTGCTCAAGGCACTTGTTGGCTGGAGTTATTAGAGCTTTCCGGTTTTTTACACTGAAAATGACATGAAAATGTTTCAACTCAGTGGAAGAAACACCACTGGGGTGGATATATTTGCTGATGAAATGTCAAAATATTGCATGTACACCTTAATGCTGCAATAAAGATATCATTGAGACAAATCAATAGTTGCTGCTTTTTTCTTTAGATACTAATAATACCTGTTAGCTAAGAGATAAAGCAAAGGATGCTTTGATTTTCTTACTCAGTTACAATTATTTGAATTAGAGGCCTTTACAGCAACATTTGAAGTGCAAAATTAAAAAAATATGATGTGTTCCATTCACATGATGCTCTCTACTCACTCATCTATAAACTATTCTTACAAAAGCTTGTTCTTACATCTATTTCTTTTTAATTGAGATAAGCTGTCATTATACGTTTACACATTTTATTATAGATATAACAAGAGTAGGGCAGACTAACACGATAGTCAAATTTTTAAATAACAGATCCCTATATGGTGGCTTTGAAATTACATGTTCTTCGCATGACCCAAAGAAAACAAAATGGTATATGCTATTTCTGAGATATTCTTTGTTATTTATTAAAATGTTTCAATATATATTTCATTATCATTTTCTCTACTGTTTAGCTATAGTAAGTGGGTGAAGTTCTACATGTCATTCAGGAACTCAACACCAAGATTTAATTGGAAGTATGACTTCCCACTTGAAAAAATCTGATGTGCTTGCACTCTCATGATTTTCTCTACTCTTGTACTAACCATTCTTACAAACTCCTATTCCTATATCTTCTTCGTGTTAGTTGAGTTAAACATTTGTAGAAATTATCTTATTACTTATTTCCTTGTCAAAGAAAGGCACAACAATAAAACAAAAGTCTAAATTCAATTTCTCATATTCCTCAATAAAACACTTGATCATTAAAAAATTTTCTCATTCATACCTACAAGAAACAGAAACAAATGCCAAAGATAAAAAATGGGTTACACTACTTTCCAACACAGATATAATCCCCCGGAGACCAAGAAAAAAGCGGTTGCAGCCTTCTGACTATTGACAAGTCACGATTGCTTAGCAAGTCATCTCTACAGAATAGGTATCTCAGCTTCACCAATATGTATCCTGTGTAACGATCCAGCAGAAATGAACGAAGACCACTTGAAGACCTGTGAAGCATTAAGATCAGAAGAAACTACAGTTCAAAAGTATTGGAAAGCACGAATGCTAATGGCTTCATTGCCAGATGCAAGGCACTAGAAAACAACAACATTATTCCTAGGATAAGTTTATCTCTTGTGGTTTCCTAGTTAAAAATGACTAAAATTTCTACAGAATTCAGCCAAATTATAATAATAAAATTAATGGTGTCAGTGGCAGTGGCAGTGGTGGTTTAGCAGCAATAGACAATGTTGTGATGTTATACAGAGGTACAATAAAATACTAATGAGTACAGATCAAGATTACTAATATGCTACAGAAAGTAGGTTAACAAAAAGTATGTACAAAGCTGCAGGTTATAGAACCAAAGTGCAAGCATACACATATCCAAACATTGTAATATAACAAATACTCGTATATTTACAGAGTTACAGATATAAAACAATACTGATGATTATGGATTAAGATTACATAGGTACATATTGTATATCAAAATATACAATATAATATCAAAATATTCTTTTGTTGAGAAATAAGTGTAATAACCAAGTGGCCATGCATGCACTACATGCGCTACATTTTAACCATTTGTCCGGCATTTGGGGGAATTTTTGAAATGTCTCTAATGTCCTACATTTTCAGAAACAAGCAGTGATCACATTAAAATAGGAAACTTGAGTGGATTAATAACAATAAACAACACTCACTTTTAAAACTTCCCTGTACATGTTTCAGAGGGTAGCTCGTTAGAAAATGAACTGGAAATTGGGAAAATAGAAATAAATAATTGGTTATTAGTCACGACTGCAACTTGCTATGGCAGCATGACTACACCAACTACGGTCAAAGAGCATACTCATATATTAGTAACCATGAACAAAAGTTAAACAGCGCACCGTTTGTGCTCCCAGGCAAAAGGTTGGTGTTCTATAGAGGCCAAGCAAAGAGATGCTTTACACTCATTCTTCTTTGACTAGCAAAGAAAAAAGAAGTGGAAAGTTAACAGTTAATTCAGTGTTTTTGTTACAAGTTGAGATGCCAAAAATAGAATGCAATTTCAATTATGCATTGTCGTTAACGTATTAGTGTTTCAAGGCAAGAAGAAGTGATCAAATTTAACATTGTATGCTTCAGGATTTTAAGAAAATATGACTGTATATACCTGTAAGTAAATTTTATATTAAATATATAAATAGCATTTGAGTTATAACTTAACATTACTTTGGCACATTTCTGCATTGACTGATAATATCCTACATTTTTCATCATTGTGTCCTACATTTCCATAAAATAATCTGATAACCCTAGCCATTCAATTTATGCTTGAATGCTGATGCAGGGCATTGCTTATGTCTAATGGTAACTTCTCATATAATTTATTACCTTGAACATTCAAAGCCACACGAATGCTAATGGCTTCATTGCCAGATGCAAGGCACTAGAAAACAACAACAACAACAACATTCAAAGCTCTTCTGAGATATGGTCAATTATGAAATATGATATAAATAGGTTGTCATGATCCAGTGGCCTATATTGTGAGTTATCAAAGCTATCACCAAACCCCATATCTAAAGTAAACTAGAAATTAATATGTAATATTAATATTAGTTGCAATACCAGCCAGTTCCCCTCATGAAGAATTAGTGTGTCGAAGGGAATATGTCTCATTCTCTACCATTGAACAGAGAGGAGAATAGGGCTTCAGATGCTTACTGCCGCAGCCTTCATTAACATGCAGGCAGAGAGAGGTGAGATGGCAGAATGAAGGAATAAGCATGCCCAGGCTTTGGAATTCTACATCTATACTCACACAAGTGTCTCTGAAATGTGCCGTGTGAACATGACTGACTTGGAGTTAGCAAGAACGTTCTGTTTTTAATATTGTGTGATTGTTACATTCCCCAATTAGTATTATCAGTGCTGTCCAACTTTCTTATGCACTCGGGCACATTTAACTCATGCCTAGGGGGTACCAGCACCATCGCAACTACTCTTAGGGCAAGTACTCTTCTTTTGAGAGGAAAAGGGCAAACCACTGGTTAGGGAAGTAATAAATAGAGCTTTAGGTATACAAAAATGCACTTCATGGGTGTGTACTGGGAAGATATTCAGAAGGAAATAGTTTTATATTGAAATTTAAATTAGTATTACAAATCGTCAGGGGAAAAATTTGCTTATGAAGGGTGCCAGAAAAATACATCATTCCATCAAATGCATTATTTCATAGTGTACAGTATACCAAGACAGTTGTTAGTACTAATTCTTCGAAATGGATGAACCATGTATAATAAAATAAATAGCAGAACATTCTCGCAGTTGAAATATGAGGATAAGTTAGTGATGGTAAACCGGAAAGCACTGCAGTTCTTTCACACTTACAGTATGAGCAGAAGGAAAAAAAATAAGAATCCTTAAAGAAGATATTTTAATATAAATGATTATAAGTACATGTGGCTGACTGGTTCATGTGAATTAAATAGATATTGCTGGCTATGCTTGTGGTTTGCAACTGAGAAAGTGCCCTGAAATATTAGAGATTTTGCAATTTTAGCATATTTAAGCACAGTTTGGATAAATGTCGGTTTGGGTGGCTCAGTTGGTTAGATGCTGGCCTACCGATCCCAAAGTCGCGGGTTCAAATCCGACCCAGACTGATGGTTTTTAAGTGTGCTTAAAAACGACAGTTCCATGTCAGTAGATTTGCTGGCATGTAAAATAACTTCTGAGGGACAAAATTCCGGCACACCGGCGACACTGATGTGATCCTGTCAATTGACAGCATCATTAAACAACAAAATAATTTTTTTTTTCAGTTTGGATAAACATAAGAGGTCAAAAATTAGAAACATGGGATTCAAAGAAATATGGTCAGAGTTTATAAAGAGGAAGAAAAAAGGTTAGAGAAATTGTTGTAAAGATGAAACTCGTTTTTTTGTACAGGATTTTCTGTGAAGTTCTGGACACATTAATAACTCAAAGTAAAGTAAGATTTGAATCACAGAAACAGTTGAAATTTCTGGCATTTCTGGGTTCAAAACCCTTTGCGAGTTACAATAAAAATTTTCCAACAAATCTATTAAGTGAATTGAGAGAACCACAAGTTTCGTATTTTGATATACTGTCTTTCAAAAATGAACTGAGTGTTATCTTCGCTTCAAAAATGCTCTAGCAAGTCCGTTCAAAGCATTTCAAATTATATGAATTAAAATGGACTCAATGTTGCATACAGTGAAATTTATAAAAATATGTGAACTAGTTTTAACATTTCCTTCCACTACTGCAAGTGCGGAAAGGAGTTTTTTAGCCTTGAAATAAATTAATAGCGATAATCACATGGTGGAATTCATGAGAACGAGCGATCGTGAAAATTTATGTTACCAAGGACACCAAAAAGAAACAAAAATGATCAGTAATACGAAAGTTTGCAGTGAATTGTAGTTTATGTGCAGTCGCTAAGTTAGACCTAAATAACAGAGGTTGACCCTGAAGATGCTGGATGCAGTTTTCAGCGAAACGTCGGAGGAAGGCAATCCAACTCGACCACGGCCCACAAGCCCGGAAAATCTACTTAATATAAATGAAATCTTATTTATGGGCAACATAAGGACAAATTTATCTGAACTACTTGGTTCTTCTCGGTGGAAAAAGGCATTTGTTTCATTGAGAAGACACCATGAGAAATTGTTTTCTGATAGTGTGACAATGCAGTTTACTGGTAAAGAAAGATGGCTGGAATCCACGTATGTTTAAACAGGAAGGGTAAAATTGTTTATTTTACTTCTATAACTGTTGTTTAGCTTGTTTCAAGAAAAATTTGTTTAAATGCACAACTTAATTAACAACCCCTTATTGTCCAGATCTGGTAAACCTACGTTTTTTTTCTTTTTTGTAGTGCTTAACACCCACTTTTACTACACATGGTATTTCAGGTGGTGACAAAAAGAATTAAAATTTATTTTCTTGTTTAACAACGCTGTCAAATGCCAGGATCACATCAGTGTTGCTGGTGTGCGTGAATTTTGTCCTGCAGGAGTTATTTTACATGCCAGTAAATCTACTGACATAGAGCTGTCATGTTTAAGCACACTTAAAAACCATCGGCCTGGGTCGGATTTGAACCCGCGATCTTGGGATCAGTAAGCCAGCATCTAACCAACTGAGCCACCCAGACCGACCAGGTGGTGACACTGATGCTATATGGAATGAAGATGAAGCACTGGTGGAATAAGATGATAGAGGAAACCTGATCCTGCACCCCTTTGTCCATCATAAATCCCAAATTCGGTCGCGAGGGATCGAACCAGAGCCCTTTTTGTAAGAGGCGAATGGTCTAATCACTCGGCCACGGCATGGCTATGGTAGGCCTAGTGATAGCCCAACTCACCACCTCAGTATACGACTCTGTCATGATTTAATAGTACAGAACATATTTTGTATCTATGTTTTAATTCATATAAGTGACATTTTCCTTTATCTACAATGCACTTACAGTGAGGGAAGTATTGTATTCCATCAAACATTTGATACCAAGATTTCACTGAAAATGCATGTTTTGAGACTCAAAAAAAGGAGAGAAAAAAAGCTCATTTTTATATAAACAAGAGCGCGCGCGTGTGTGTGGATATATGCGTGTTTATCTGTCTCTGATTAACATGCCTAACTCAAAATCAAAAAGCTGATTAAGTATCGGGAACCCCTCCCTACCCCAAATCACCCTTACATGGGACAATTTTCAAAAATTTTCATTTTCTCAAAAACTTGAAATTCCTTGCGCTTTATATGACCACGTGAAAAAACGAATATGGATTTGCTTCTTGAAAAAATTTCCGATGTGTTACGTTCATTAGCTTCCTCTATCCACAATCGTTTTTATTTTTAAATGCCTTTTACAAGCTACCCTTACGAAGACTGATTGAAAGCAGCAGTTTTAGAGTTTTTTGTATTCAGCGCGCTTTCTCCCTTTTTTCTTATTGAAGACATAAACAAGTTATAAACAGGAATTTGTTAGGAATAGTTATCCAGGGCTACTTTATAGTAACTGTTAATCGTTATAAATAATTAACGAAATTGTATACTTAGAAATGTAGAATAATATTTGTAGTTTTGATCAAAATATGTATTCGGCGGTTCAGTTCGCATTTTCTCCGTCAATTGTTTTAGCTCTGTCCAATCGTATACCTAGTTTCGCTGACGTAAAGTTTTAACCTGAAGTTTTGATTGGACAGCTGATTTTAAATGTAGCAACGTACAAATGTAAAACGGTTCGATTCTGTTCACAAGTGCAAATGTACTGTACTTGCTGAAGGATTATTGCATTTCTCTAATATTAACGTGTAGGATAATGGCTACGAGAGAAGATGATAGACAAACCATCCCAGATATTATATACGATTCCAGTAGTGGAGTTACATACAGAAAGGGAAGATTTTTCGGAAAGGTATGTGGATGTCTTTATCAAATTAGTAAATGCTTACATTGGCTTTATTAACCCAATCATAGGTAATACAAGTAAAGGGTTCAATACGTTTTTTACCATTTCCTGTTTCTCTTTGCGGCCAAGAAAATAAACCTAAACTCTTTCTAGACTTTTTATTAGTTTCATTGGTGGCACTATTCAGAATTAACAGACCCTTGGAACCTGCAGATGTGAGCAGTCTGTTTCTTTTTCCTTAATCTCGCTTAGACCTTTGTTGTTTATTAAGCAATTTTAGTTATATTTTACTGCAGCAGAATAAATAAGATTGATATAAATCATCAGTCCAGTGAGGATCACACGGATCCTGAAAAGTATAAAATGTATAAATTCGAAAGAATAATTGACTTAATGCTGTCCAGCT
Source organism: Tenodera sinensis (assembly GCA_030765045.1). Classification (NCBI taxonomy): domain Eukaryota; kingdom Metazoa; phylum Arthropoda; class Insecta; order Mantodea; family Mantidae; genus Tenodera; species Tenodera sinensis. The sequence goes on from CM060972.1 coordinate 101,902,602, forward strand.
AATTAATAGTAACTAGTCGGCAGCAAAAGTATAACAATTAAATACTTGATAATTATGCAATTTACAGGTTAGGAAAATGCTTAATTAGGTTAATCTAATGCGGTGTTCTACCAGTGCTCTTATACAGCAGTCAAACTTGGACACTAAATGGGAACATAAATCGAATGTTACAAACGTGTCAGAGGAGAATGGAATGCAAGATACTCCAAGTGACATTGAAAGACAATTTGCAATGAGGAAATTAGAAGACAAACGGGTATGAAAGATGTGAGCCACATAGCAGAATGCCTCAAATGGAAGTAGGGTGGGCATGTGGCAAGGATAGAAGGAACGAGATGGACCTACAGCACAACCATGTGGGACCCCTGAACAGGAAGGAGATACGTGGGCAGACCTGTTCACACATGTGTGGAAACAATGGAGAAGGCAGGTGAGGAACAGGGCCCAGTGGAAAGAGCTAGTAAGACGACTAAACTTGTAGACAGCAGTGTAGAACAAAACCAAGTGTAACGAAACCAGTGAAGTGTACAAATTTAAGTGGAGGTAGCTCTCCTATGCTTGTACTTGGAGCTGCTCTGCCGGTGGCAGGAGGCGTTGGCCCATATGGGATGTAACAGGCTCAATTCAATGTAATATTTATGTTGTACAGCTTGTCTAAAATGTCCTGACACTCAGTATGTGCAAGTGAGGAGAAATGCAGAGAACTGGCCAGAGTGGTTGGGGAGCAAGTGACTAGAAGCTTATCAGAGCTTGGAGGTAGTTGCATGTACAACACATGAACTTTTCACTCACGGCAGCTGGAAGACTGACCCCTTACTTCTCTTTTGTGCAAGTGGACTGCTCTATGCTATTGCGCATCTTTGATTTGGGAGTGGAGGAATGTCAGGATGTTTTAGACAAGCTGTTGAACTCAAATGGGTGTAATGCTTATACTCTTGGACAACTGCCATTTGAATGTTTCTTTACACTTTTAAATCTTTTTGACAGTTGCATTAATGTATTAAAATTTGGAATGGACTCTGTTTTCCACTGTAGTGAAACTTGTCGTTATGTCAATTGTTTTGAAAGAGTGCAGATTTACGTACTTTGATTTTTATAACTTTTGCTTTATCAATGCAGTTGTCTAAAACACTAGTGAATTGTGTATTACAATTGTATTACTTTCCCTCTGATGTTGATTCCTTCAACAATGCTTCCACACAGATCATGTGACTCCACCACTACTGCTTGTCAGACCACGTGACTGCTCCTGCCAATATTTTCACATGCAAATGATCCTTTCTCAGCCCCAATCCTTTAATATAAATATGGAATAAATCAGATAATGTAGTGTATAGACCAAAACCCTTCAAATAGATTTTCCTAGACTTTTAACACTTGCACTGTTTTATTGCTCAAGTATTAAGGACACATCTTTAGGAATAATAGACACCCATAAGATGTAATTTATTTCTGTAAAGGTCATAAACTGCGCTTTGAGGCAAGGTGGAGAAAGTGAAGCAGTTAAATGAAATTATCTACACACGCTTCACCCCAGTCATTGTTGGACGTCCCTGTCTGCTGCATACCTTCCCCCTCCTGCCCAGATGTTTCCAACATTGGCACTTGACAGAAGCTCTCGTGCATTGTTGCTGACAGTTCCTGCATTTGATATATTGGCAATACCACTTTCCTTGCTTTTCCCAATCTTGCTTATGCCCCTTCTGCGTGCCATTATGTTAGCTAATGCTGGATTTCTGACAATGAAGTCATTAATCCTCTTATTCTCCAATATTTTTCACTGATGATATTGAAGAGAGCAATAGCAGTAATAGTAACCGCTTTTTAGAGAGCCATTATAGGTTGTCTGCTTTCTAACAAGGTTTGAAAAAAGGTTATTTGCATGTTTTCAAGAGTTTCAGGAGGCAATCTAATGATTCTAAAACAATGTAGTGGTGTTATTTATCAATGCACCACATTTCCTAATGTATTTGTGACAAAAATTGGGTTTTGATCAATGCGCTACATTTTCCAATAAATCTGTGTATACTAAATGTGAGAACAAATGACAAAATATCACCTTGATGTGCCTTATAAATTTATCCTGGTTTATAAAAGGATGAATATCTCGGTTTGCAATTTTGGTGCTTGGATAACTTCCTTCAGTCCAATTTTTACACGCTTTATATTAGCTTCACCTGTATGTATATAACGGAATCTTTTGACGTAATTTTCACCCACTTGATCGTCTGATTTACTTGAAATTTTGCACATGTCAAAGCACCGATGACAATATCATAACTTTATCCCAAGATCCTGACCAGGATAAACAAAATTAGCTAAATTTATCAATGTAACAATCTTTCAACTTAATTTGCATCAACTTATTGTTTGACTTGAAAATTTGCACACGTGTTGAGGACCAATGGCAGTACAATAATAGCACGACTTTGTCCTAATGTCCTGACCAGGATCATCAGGATGAAAAAGTGACAGGGCTAAATTTAACAATGTAACATAATTTTCACCAACTTGAGACATCCGACTAATATTTGCACACGTGTCAAGGACTGATGACAGTGTAACAATATGGCTTTGTCCTAATGTACTGACCAGGATCCTGAGGAAAAATAATGACTAAGCTAAATTTATAAATGCAAAGGAATCTTTCAACAATTTTCATCATTTTGAGTTGTCTAACTTGAAAATTTGCACACGTGATAAGGACCGATGCGAATACAATATCAGGACTTTGTCCCAATGTCCTGACTAGGATTGTGGGGATAAAAAATGACTACGCAAATTTATAGAAAATGGTACAGTTATGACATCTTAGATGTCATTAGGGAACATGTCTTCATGCACCCTGAAAATTGCTTTAATTAGATATTTAGACATGCTCAGAGAGGACCTGAAAGGAACACGAGACCCGGAGGTAATATCGCGGACCAGCATTCACACAGGGCCAAGACACCCACAACAGCTGGTAGTTTAGTAATCAACACAGTTTACACTGTAGAGAAGAATTAATTCGCTTAAAAATATTGAAAGACTGAGATGCCCAGAGAAAGAACCTGCAAGGGACACAAGATTTTGGGGAAAGGATTGCGGATCGAAGTTTACCCAGGGGCAGGAACTCCACAACAGCTGATATGGGTAAAACAGTAATTGTAATCTAATACTGTTCCAAAAAGAAGTGATTTGAAAACTTTTTCAAACTCACATTATAAAAAGATTCAAATTAAAAATTTTGAAAAAGAAAATTGATTAGAAAAATTTGAGATTAAAAAGTTAAGTAAATTATAGTTTTAAAAAACTAACAAACCGAACTAAAAGATAGAAAATAATTTTAAATATGAAGAATTTGTTCTATAAAGTAGTTCATTATATTTCAAAATTTTGTAATAAGTTTAAAATAAAACCTAATTTATATTAACAAAATAATACATTTTATTGTAAAAAAAGCATAGGGTGTTTGACATCAAATGTTATAGTTCATTGGTAGCTATTTATAAAAATAAAGATATGATAAAAATATCTAAAAAGCATCCCATGCTTTTTTAAAATAAAATGTATTTTGTTAATATAAATTAGTTTTTGTTTTAAACTTACAAAATTTTGAATATAATGAACTACTTGACTTCCTAGAACAAATTTTTCATACTTAAAAATTATTTTCTGCCTTTTAGTTTGGTTTGTTATAAAAGCTTATTTTTTTTAGTTTTTTAAAACTATAATTTATTTTCTGGAAATAACTCTGACAAAAGAATGCAAATGTGACTAAAAGCCTTACTCATCTCTGGTAGGCAATATTTTAACAATGTGGTACTGAACTTGTTTCAACCATGAGGTTTTGCTTTTTAATCAGGTAATATTTCCCATCTGTCTGGGAGTTCAGTCCATTTCAAATTTACAATCTTGGGTTTTGCCCTTTTTAGAATTTTAAGTGCATTTTAATTTGGGTCGGATCTGTTTTGCTTTTGGTACATTAAGGAAATGTTTAGTTACTGACTTCCTTGTTTCCATTGGTTATGTGAGCATTAAATTATTTTGTTGTTTAACGACGCTGTCAATTGCCAGGATCACATCAGCGTCGCCGGTGTGCCGGAATTTTGTCCCGCAGGAGTTCTTTTACATGCCAGTAAATCTACTGACATGGAGCTGTCGTTTTTAAGCACACCTAAAAACCATCGGCCTGGGCCGGGTTTGAACCCGCGACCTTGGGATCAGTAAGCCAGCGTCTAACCAACTGAGCCACCCAGACCGACGTTATGTGAGCAATAGCAGTATTTGGATTACTTTTCCATATTTCAGTTTTTATTTTTATTCTATTCTACTGTTTTAATTTTGTTATTGGGTTCATTAATAGCTGTGAGTAATGTGTTCTTTTTGTTTTATTAATTACTCTTAAGTAAATTATAATGCGTTCCATAGTGTGCTTTGTCTTGTGCAATATAGTGAGAACAAAAATTGAGAAATTAGATTCTGTTGCTTCACTGTTAATAGCTTCAATTTTCCTTAATTTATTGTAAGAACAAATGTGCAAATCCAATGTGTGCGCATTGTTACCAGAGATGCATTTGTTTTCTTGGGGAAAATAGTTTCAAATAATAGCACAATTGTGAGATTTATAAAATTTGTCGTTTGAGTCTTGGCATAGACATAAGCCCATTTTTAGTACTAGTTTAAATTTATTGGTATGCTCATCAGTATTTATTGTTGTAATTTTACTTTTCCTGTCACCAGTCTGTTTGCTTACTATGACAGGCAATAATACCTGACCATTGTGTTCTGACATAACAATAGCAGTTACTTATAATTTGGACATTTTTCTGAGTCCAGAAAAATACCTATAGCTGTTGCGTGTTCATTAGAATTGTGGTCAGAAAGTGAACTATGTATTCCAAATTAATTGAAGTAACAGGGAAGTGACTTTACACTGATATGCCCTGTCAGATACCAGTATCACATTAACAAACATCAGGCACTAAGCTGACAAGCATAGCTGAAACATCAGTGTAACTAAAACCTAGCAATCCAGGAAACTAAGGCTGTCGCAAAATTTGATGGTGGGTTGCTCGATACTAAATTCAATCATAGGCTTGCCACACCTTGCAGTGTTGTACAGTTAAACACAGTGAAATCACGCTGGAAAGCCGGTGATATAAATATCATTTGCACCCACAAAATTTATGTGCACAACAGGAAAAAGAATAGTAATAGTCCACTATCAGCTGCCATTAAATTTTGTGACCATAGAAGATTTTACTCAGGTTGGCACTCTCATTCCTGTGTGTGTGGTTTCCTAAACATGTCGTTTTCTGCTGTCTTCACACTTCTTATATGAAAGAAGGGCTCCTAAATTGGGAGAGTGGCTGGACCAGATGACTGCCTAGGTAAACCCTTTCATGCCTGAATTATTTTGCTACTTATGCCGTTCTTCCTCTAATTCAAAACCGGTTTAGATGAGGTGATCTGGGACACCTTTAGCCTGCTGGCTCGGATAGCCATGATCGTTAAGGCAATACATAGTGCACTGGCCATGCACTCAAAGCCTGAGGTCGTGAGTTCGAGTCTCGGCAACCGCAGTCAAATGTGCCTGTGGTAAAGGATGTGGAGGGCCCATGTAAAATAATCGGTGTGATGGCATGCGTGGATAATGACGGTGTATCATTTGACTGCGGTTACATGGATTTTGCTTTTCTTATTAAAAAAACACTACAATGTAAATTTTAAAAAAATAATTTTTTACAATTCAAAACGTCTCAAATATGTATTTTTAATTGGTGACAGACAGTATAACAAGAATATAGCAGGAAAAAAAAGTTAAAACTACTACAAATAGGAAAAAAAGTGTATGTATCCTATAGTACACACCAGGACTGAAAGGGTTAAGCACTTCACAAGGTTTTACAAGGTACTTTCTTATTGTAAGCACTATTTTTTGCCATTTCTAAAGTGGTTCAAATTGAGCCAGCATACTTAATGGTCCTATCTGCAAATTAGTAAATATTTCTTAACAGGTACTATTATCGGTGAGAGGCGACGTTGCCGCTTATCACACCATGTGGAGAGCGTGTTAGTATTATGTGTAAGACGGGTTGTATTTGGAATGTAGAACAGGTATAATTTATATTCGTATTCGAAAACAATAGTAAAATAGTTAATCTACATGTAAAGGATGGAATATGGAAGTATTGTATCACTGTGAACATTAATGTTAACAAAAGAAACATACCTGTGAAATATTGTAATGGGAAATGCACTGATATCCGACTCGCTTGCATTATTGCTGTTTTTGCTTGAATTACCCTCCGAAATGAAAACTGTTCCATCCTTGCTTCTAAGACTCCATTTTCCCATGTTACAGTTATTACACCCTTTGTATCGGTAACCACTTGTTCAGTTTTCAGCTTTTTATTGAGGTAGCTTTATTACACACGACACAGTGAAATGTATGTTTCGAACAACGTAACCCTTTACTTCGGTCCAAGTTAATTAAATCGGAGTACACTAGGGAAGGGCAACACCAAACAATTTTCCGACCATGTTCTTCAGCAAAACCATCAACTGCATAATCCTTTAACTGGGTTATGTACTTTACCAAACAATTTCATTCACTTCCCGAGTATGTAAAGTTTTTCGTTTGGCTACGCGGTCTTTGTCAATATTTTTGGACATAATTATTCATTAAGAGTGAGACAGTTGTAAATGCTCACAACATACACACAGATTCAGACACACATGAATACAAGGCAAATAACCACAATAAATAGAATTACGCAAACGAATTTGTCATCACAGAGGGAATCTCTGATACAAACATTCCACGCTGGAGCTGGAGGGAGACATTGTATACATTGCAGGGAAAACAAGATAAGATTCACAGTTTGTTACTGCTAGATTGCAGGTCAGGCACATGTTAATCACGTGTGAAATATTGACAGCAGTGGTTTAGTGTTGCTATGGAAACATCTTAGCTCTAATTAGTTGCTCTTTTCATTGCCATGACGATTGCCATGACGCATCTATCCCCTCCTTCATTTAGACCCTTCCACCATGTGGGTAGCAACTGTCAATCCCCTTCTTATTTGCCGCTAGTCATTTTGTTAAATTGTCAAACAACTAAAATTAGTCACTATAGAGCTGATTCTAATTAAAGTCTGTTCAGTGAAATGTTCTAAATAAGCTAAACCATTGTGTTTGTTACAGGGGGGTTTTGCAAAATGCTACGAGATCACTGATACAAAGACAGGAAATGTTTATGCAGGAAAAATTGTGTCAAAGAAGCTTATGACTAAACACAATCAGAAGGACAAGATGACGCAAGAAATAACAATTCACAGAAGCTTGAACCATAAGCATGTGGTGGGCTTCCATAGTTTTTTTGAGGACAGCCAGAACATATACATAGTATTGGAGTTATGCAGAAGAAGGGTATGTATTGGATTTTTGTTGACTTTTTTGATGGATAGTTTAAACTGAGTAATCATAGGGCAGAAATTAAGAACTTATGGGTGAATCTTCCATTCTTGGTCTCTGAAAATCAAGTAATTGTTAGCTTAAAACATCTGTATAGCTGAACCCCAATGATCCAGACTAGCAGATTTCACTAGCTTCTTTAACTGTTCACTATCATGTAAATGGTATGTTTTGTTCTTTCACACCATTTCTGTGCTATAAAAGAAAAGCTAAATTGGGAGCTTGGGTTAGTTACACGATTCCTAAGTGGTAACATCTTGCACAATTTGTAACGTAATCATTTATTTGAATCTCATTACTTAATTTTAAGCTCCAAGAAGGAAAGATTCACCAATTTAGGCACTACTTGTATCTTTTCAAGCACTTTTTCTGCAGAAAATGACAATGCCCACTGGGAATCTTAACTATATATTGCTATGTATGTGTTTTTCATTTAAATCACAAAAGTGGTGTCTTAGATGAAAGCATTAGAGTGCACCTCATACAAGGGGTTCCAAGGTTGTGGATTCAGGCCTGGCCCAGAATGATGGGTTCTATACTGTTTGCAAAAGTTAGGCATGTGAACGCTGGCCATTGCTCAAGCGGAGCACTGTTGCCATGCATAGTGCGTGTACCTGCAGAGGTTATGTAAATAAGAGTACGTTTTACATGCCAGCAAAGGTTCTGCCTATTTTTCCCGTAATTAAACACGTTAAATGTTCCTAAAACATTAAAAGCTTACCTTGACACACATCATAGCAGTGGAACAGCAAGCTTGTTCACATTCAATATAATTTTTCTGCCCAGAGAATGAATCACTTCACGTTTGTTTATCGAAAAATCAATTGTCCCAGCTTCAAGGGACATGTTCATGCACTCAGATCACAAACACTGGAGAAAAGATGTGTGTGATAATTTATGTAATATTAACACGTTCGACATGTGACTTAACGATGCTGTTCACTTTAACAAAATAACACACCACTACTCTAAAAACGAACTTGAACATTAACTCAATCTGTTTCAAACTGTACGACTTCTATTTTCCTAGTAGGTGCACTGTTTATTTATGCTTGAGATAAGTGTTGTGAAGAAGGAATGCTGTTGTTTTTTAGGTTTATCTGTGTTGAATGGATGTTGGGTACCATAACAATGTGAAGATAAAACGTGCATCGCTCACGTACTAAGTATGGTAGAGACAGGATTTTTGTGCGGTCATGATCAGAAAATAAACTTTTATAAGATTGGCATCTGTCATTTTCAAATATTTATCTGAGCGTAATTAATGAAGATAAACTTCTCAATTCAGGTGCGTGAGATGTGTGTATCACATTCGGCAGTGCTGGTAGGAGGGACAACCTTAGGATTCACTGGGGTCTGAAGTACCGCCTGCCTCCATATTCCGTTAACTTTTGTGAAGATTATAGATGTGCTTAAAGATGACAGTTGTGTCATGTTAGCTAATCTCCAATATTTTTCACTGAGGTTGAGGCACTAGAAGTGGCCAGGCATATTTGAAGGTGGTCTCGATCCATTTCTTCTTGCAGATCACAGAGGACAGAGTGGTGAAGAATATATCCCAATTCTGTTTGAATGCTTTGCCAGACAATCATGTCCTGTAATCAACCTGAAGGTTGCAACTGCCGTTTTTCAAGGATACTCAGGAATTACTGTTTGAATGTTTGATAGTTCCCATCTTTTATTCTTTGACTTTTCATAGTCATATTTTGCAATAATTTTTTTGAATTCAGAGTTGACTAATCTTTTAGCTGCATAAAATGGTAAATTAACTATTGATTTCTGCACATTGCCGGTACCCTTTTTTGCAAGAAAATCAGCTTTCTCATTACCAGTCAGTCCACAGTGAGCTGGTATCCATTGGAAGACTAGGTGTTTTTGAAGTGCTGTTAGATGGGTAAGCATCTTCCAACATTCTATATTAGTTTGGTTTTTTGGTGACAACTTGGAAGTAATTGCTATAATTGCTGCCCTGGAATCTGAGAATATAACTGCTTGCTGAAAATGTGAAATTTGGTACAAAAGATTTTGTAGGGCCATTCAAATTGCTTCAATTTCTCCATCAAAGTTAGTAGTTCCATAACTTAAAGATTTGTAATAGGAAAAGAGGTGACATGTGACTCCAGCACCTGCTCCATCTTTGATATAAATGATCCATCAGTATAAATATGGAGCCATTTGTGTTCTTGAAATCTAGTATGGTTTGTCTCTAATGCCAATAATTTTAGAACACTAGTTGGAGTATCACTTTTCTTAACTTCTGTCAGGTGTAAATAATGTCATGTCTAATGTTTGTGTCGAATTGACTTTAGATATGAAGTTTTCCTTTGAATTAGGAAGGTATACATTCTTCTTGATGTCTTGAATTTTGGAAAGAAAGCTCTCGTGAGTCTTTAGTATATGTGTAAAATTTCTGTTGTTTCATGTATTGAATGGGAGTCTGATCAACTTTTTGTGTTGTGTAAGAGCTGCTTTTTCTATTTCATATTCAATGGAGTATTGGTTGGTCAGTATTTCCAAAGCTGAGAGGTAGAACTGGAATTTAAAAATTCAATGCCACACACACGGCTTGTGTGTTTAAAAACACCAACAGTAAGTTTGTTGGCATAAATAAATAATTTCCAAAGCTGCTATTGGTGTGGTTTTGGTAGGACCTGTAATTAGTCTCAGATGTCTGTCTGGCTTGTAAAATAACTTCTGTGGGACAATATTGCAGCACACTTGTGGCATTGGACCGATGTGTGTTAGGTGGCAGGGCACACCTTCTGCTCAAGCCCAGCCAATTCCTGTGAGTGGCCAAGATGTAAATATGGCACCTCCAGCCATCAATTCTGTTGTAACTAACTGAACATTCACCGAGAAAACTCAGACCATGCCACCGATGATGTCCACCACAGGTGTGGACGAAACGTCTGGACCTCTAAACTCCAGCAGACCATGGCTTTTAAGCCTGGAAGAAATCTCTAGCCTTAGTGTTTATTTGGTTCAAATATTTTAAAGAAGGCTGACTTCTGCATTAAGCAAGGTGGGCCTGGTGTTTTATTTCCTACTGTGGCTGAAGTTTACATCAGCATATTAAAAGTAGCACCATTAACAGTGAAGTGTTCATGTTTTTGAGTCAGTTTTTTACATTTGTCTTCACTAGTATGGCGGAAACATTCTCAAGACCATTTAATCTCATCCTCAGCTGTTGGGCGACTGATGCTACTTTATATTCCCTCTCTGTGCTGCTATGGACCTGTTGCCATTTAGTGTGAGCGGTGCAAAGTTTTAACACTTCATTGGATGCCCAGATTTCTTTATTATGTGTATTTGTTTTCCAAATGTTCATTTCTATTGAAGTGTGTTAACAATTTTCTATTACAACCAATGGTGTGGCTTTCTATCCAAAAATGGTGACAACCAACTTTTCTGTTTTTGTTTCCCTGACGTTCCTTTAGTCTGATTTCCAAATTTCTTTGTTCTTTTTATAAAAAGTGCATTCAAGTAACAGGGGAGTACTTTGAAAAAGATTATGCAAACATTGAAATGCAGTAATAAACCTTTTTGAAAAAAATCAGTCTGTTGATCAGCCCTAGTACATGTAATGAATGTTCTTACTAACGAAATTGAATTTTTGTTTTATTTCCATTAATCTGTCCTTTAGTTAATGCGGACAAGCTCTAATAGTCCAAATTAACAAGGTTAAATACCATATGTTTGATATTTCCATGACAAATGAAATGCATATCTTGAATTTTCTGTGAATAGCCTCTAAAGTACTCTATATTCTAAATGACTTTTGTATAATATGTAAACTATAAGAGGTAAACAAAAAGTGCTACACTGGAAATGTAGATATTGTTGGACAGTTTGTTAATTTTTTTTTGGTAGATAGCCATTTTTGAGATATTCCTTTATTGGTTAGAATTTTCAAATGCTTCATACTTTTCTCAAATAGGAAGTCAGACCTTTGTATTAGCCATGCAAAGAAAATGGAATTTCAAAGCCCTTGCATAGCAACCAGCTCTTAAAATATTTTATTCCTAAGTCTATAGTATTGTACTATGGGAACAACATAACTCAAAAATGAAAAGTTGTTTAAAAACCAAAGTTGGTATTTAAGTTTCATATCTTTCAGGGATGTGAAACAAGGATTTTGAAGAAAATTCCTCCACCCTAAACTTTAATGAAAGATTTTAAAAAATTTTGATTTTCTTGAAAATGGCTAACCTTTTCGATTAAAATGCCATATGTTAAAGATATTTTTATGACATGAAATGCATATTTTGAACTTTCTGGCTCTAGCCCACATAGTGCTGTTTACTTTGGATGACTTTTGCATAATTGGTAAACTGTTATTCATGTTTTATATCTTTGCCATGCAAAGAGAATGGAATATGAAAGCTTTAAAAGATTTGACTATCGCTCAAAGCCTACTGTATTCTCACATTCCCCCTGCTTCTGCAAGGAATAAGATAATTTCTGCAAATGTTTATCTCGACTAACATGAAGAAGATAGAGGAATAAGAGTTCATAAGAATAGTTAGTACAAGAATAGTGCATTCATTTTCTTGTAGGTGCAGGGGGAATATGGGAATACAGTAGACTGAGCAATAGTAAAATCTTTTAAAGCTTTCAAATTCCATTCTCTTTGCATAGCTAAGATATAAAAAACACCAATATGTTACACTGGCTAGTCAGGTTGTAAGAATGCATTACTGCCAAAGGCATGTCATCAACATTGCAACGTTTATCTCTTAGCATGAAGAAAATAGAGGAATAAGTTTGTAAGAATAATTAGTATAAGAGTAGAGAAAGTCATGCGAGTGCAACACATCAGATTTTTTATTATGGTTCAGTTCCCACTTCACTGTTAAGGCATGATAAATTTGTGCAGCAGTACGTATATCACTGTAAAGGTAACATAAACACTTAGGATCCAATGTTTATCAGAACAAGGTGCTGATGTAGAACTGGGTTTTTTCATCAGACTAGGTGTACATGAGGACTGCAGTTTTTACTATTGCTTATGAGATTTATCATCCACAGTCTATGATGGAACTTCATAAGCGCAGGAAGGCACTTACAGAGACAGAAGTTCGCTACTACGTACGGCAGATATTGATTGGTGTGCTCTACCTACACCAGCATAGGATTATTCATAGAGATCTGAAACTGGGAAATTTGTTTCTGAATGATGAAATGCAAGTCAAAATAGGAGACTTTGGACTGGCAGCCAGGGTTGAATTTGACGGAGAGAGAAAAAAGTATGTATTACTCAGAGTATCTTATTCATTTTATTTATCCTAATTTCAGCAGGTGATCATTTGCCAAGTTAGGCAATTATTCAACAAATTCTAGTTCTTATAAGTATTTCTAAAAATGTTATATCCATTATAAATGCTTCTATTTATTATAGTAAGTAGGTAATTTATTTTATTCCTTCCCCCCTTTTTTTCATTCTTTTCCTATGTAGTTTCCTAATCCACTTGTTTGACTTGAAAGACTGTTTTCCCATAATTCTCATGTATGTTAAAATTATTTTAAAAAGAACTTCTAATAAAAATGCTGAAGGGTGCAGGAGCTTAATTGAAAATGTTTTGATTACAGGACACTTTGTGGGACACCTAACTACATAGCTCCAGAAATTCTGACCAAGAAGGGCCACAGCTATGAAGTTGACGTATGGTCCATTGGATGCATTTTGTAAGAATCTACTGTTACATATGTTTTGCATTATTAATGTGCATACAAACTATGTGGCTGTTATAGTAAATGTGACAGAACAATTTCTCCATCTTGGTAAACCATTTCCTGTTTACTCAATTTGACATTTGCTCCTCATGCCTCAACAATATATTTATAATCGCTCTACTCTTACATCTCAGCTTGATGTAAACACAAACTATCACAACTAACTTGTGAAACCAAAGCACACTACAAAACACAGTACCTTAAATATTGGCGATTATCTCAGTTTTCAAGATGTATAATAACCCTGGTAAAGACTACTTGAATGTAACACGATAGCAGTGCTATTCTCAAAACTCCCAAGTAAATATTCTGTTGGATCAGACAAGAGGCATGAGGCCACGTGGTATTTGTTAGTTGCAGCTGATATGAACACCAGGTTATTGCGGAGGGATACAAGGTATGGATCTAAGGCTGGATGGAGTGTAGGAAAAAACAAGTTATGATTGTATGGAGACAAATATTTGTACTTGTCAACTTGGGTTTGCCTGTAAAATTTATGGTTGAAACTTCTTATAGTGATGACTGCCCCATTTTTAGTTTCTTGGGCTGATTCAATGTGTTGCAAATTTTCACCACTGACAGAACAATTTCTGTTGCATTATATTGTAAATTTGTTTTTATGATAGCAATAGGCCTTCTCTCTAACTTAAGAATACAATGTGAATGTAACATGCTAATAATGTACAGTGCTATGATAGGCCAGAACTCATCTATGAATCTATCCTTCGAGATCCTCCCAGTTTAGTGAGCTGAAATAAAATGCAATGCATGTGTACTTTTTGTGGGGTTTAAATTTTTATTGCATCATGAGTGATCTGTATTGTACGGTCAGTGGATCTCCAGCTCTGACATTTCTCAAGACCTCGTGATACAGTGTTGCCAGTTCTTTAGTGGGAATTTCAAATAGGGCATTTGAAATATTTCATACATCTGCAGATAGCATCGCTAATTCGTAAATTTATGTGGACAGTATATAAATATAAATGCATATAAATGACAATAGAATATGGAGACAATTGTTATTCCGTTTACCTACCAGAAAAAAAACCGGCACAAACACCAAAGCAATTGAAACCACATGGTCCTTGTAAAACAATTGGCAACATGGTGCTACATTTGGAAGCCACACCTAGCAGTGCGACTGCTGATTGGTGCTTGCAGAAAGTTTTAACAACCAGTCTGTTACTCCCAGTATTGCCAAAAGTAACAGCTACTGCCTATAACAGATGTAAAGGTAATATACGAACAGAATAGTGGTGTAACAAAGATGTTGCATGAAAATAAAACCGAAACCTGTATTTCAATGTTTTAAAGTGAGACAGAATATTAAAAGACCCCAAAAGAAAATCGTTTGTGAATATTTGTTAGGAGTGTAATTTGTTTTTGATGTTGGTATGAGTTGGTTAAATGACGAAAACGTGTTACTAATGTTCATTGTTACAAACAATTACGTTTGTTTAAAGACGTCATAAATATTTCCATATTTAATTTTAATATATATGTATAAATAAAAGAATTATGTGTTCAATATTGAAAGCGAAGGGAGAATGGCTAAGGATCGCTTCCCTAACAATGCGGGAACTATTTGATGAACGCATATGCGGATGTATACAAAATGAAGTGTAATGCGTCGCCAATTGTCTAGTCATTAGCGTCTATGTGTTTGGCGTAGATGGACGTATTTTTATGTGTACGCGTCACAAAATAGTGAAAGTAAATTTACTAAGTGTTTAAAGACAGTTAATTTGTGTAAAATAAGACATTAGCTAACTTTAATAAGTTAGTTAATACGAAGTGCGCGAGTAAATAAAAGGACGTAAAATAGACGAAGTGTAAAGTGATAGAAAACACTTTTAGCGAAATATCGCTAAATTTTCAGACATTAAATCCTGGCGGTGCTAGGGAAGTCGATCCGCTGAAATAAAAGACTTACTACTGTAATACGATTTAAATACTGTGAACAAGAAGGTGCAAATAAAATATTTCACCAAAGTTAAATCCGAGTGTATGTTCATTCCATCCAGTACCACGACCCGAGATAACGGAAGAGTCAAAAGCTCATCACCATCACATTCGTAATACATAAAAACAGCACCAAAAGTTAATACATGTCATACTTTCATTAAGATAATTTTGAGAAACCATTTTCTGAAAATCATCACTATTTGTTGGCAACATTAACCTTCCCCCTCCAACTCATCACAGCTGTGAAACGCCAGAGTTGGAGATCCACTGGCCATACAATAGAAATAATTAGCGGTTAATGAACATGAGCATTCAATGGATGACTTGAGTTGTAAAGTCAACTTACGTGCAAATGCTCTCGTGTTCTATGGCTGTAAGATGTATTTAACATTTTGATTGGTTTTGTTTATAATTCATGGCTTGAAGGATGAAATTTGAACTAGAAATTTGTGTGTAGTTTAGGAGAGTATGTTTGCTACACGTCTACTTATATATGGTGCAAGGAAAAATTTCAGCATGAAGCAGTACTGGAATTATAGAATCTTTTGTACATCTACTATCCTGAACATTCTGCTTATTCTAAATTTCATTTCATCGCAAAATGTTTGTGCTTTAATTGCTATAATAAACTGTTTAGTTAACTAAACACAAAATTTCTTCATAAAAATGATTTGTGCAGGTCGTTTTAGGGCTTATGTGGTGGGTGGGGAAGTATTTCTCATCCACATTAGAGCATTTCTCTCATTGGTAGGAGAATATGCAGTCCTGCACTATCGTGCAAAATAAGGACACCAGCTGCAAGCATGTCAGGCCTTCGCTGATGAATTTTTGGGTGCAACACATTTTGCAGAAACAGCTTTAATACATGTGTGTTGTGTCTCCCCAGGGGCACTCTTATTTGTAGCTATGAATCTGTTCGTCATACGCAAAGATCCTTTTCACCTTTGATTTTTGGTGGCAGCATTTTTTCAGGTGAGGAAGTTGGAACTTTTCCATTGAGAGGACTGAGACTATAGCTATGGTGCAAGTTCTTGTATTCAGGTTTCATGAAGTGCAGTAATCCTTTTCAGAAACTGTTCTCCATCTGTTCGATGTGTTGAAGTAATTCTTCTGTGATTCTTTATCATGCTTTCTGCTGTTCACTTTTTCGCTGTTGCTGCAGAACTCATCAGGCAGCAACTTTTCTCATTTTTAACTTTTCAGTAACTTGAAGACCTGTGAAGCCCTATGTGCAGAAAGAATTATAGTGCAAAAGTAACAGAGCACAAATGCTAATGGCTTCATTGCCTGATGCAAGGCATGTTGATCTAATGCACAGGATTTTGATCCATCAATTTTTCCCTAGCCAGCCAATATAAATTATTTATCTTCCCATTTGGTACAGCTTTCCTCAATTCTAGGCATTCCAGTAGGTGTTCTCCATTTAAATTCTGTTGCAGGTGATGTCCTTACACTTGTGTTGTCCTTGGGCTTACCAGACCTTCAAGGAAACCAGTAGATCACCTGATACTGTGCTTCAGTCAACTTCAACTACACTTTTTCCATACACCTCTATAGCATAAATTTCAGTTGGAATCTTTCCATGAGGTATTCAATTTTGATACAAGAACTGGTCACAATGTGTAATTTGACCTGACTCAACTCTTGAGCTTCCATTTTAAATTACTCAAACCAGCCATGCACACCAACACAACTGTCAAACCTAAACTCTGACTGGTAACTGACATAACTTGATCATGCCACAATGGTCATTGAAGCATTGTGTGCAGGACTTGAAATAACCCCCGTAGGTAGTCTTCTAAACTATATTCTTTTCATTTTAATTTTTTTCCTTTATAAATATCCTCTGGGCCTTTTGGTCCAGATGCATGGCTCCAGTAGGGATCACCCATTTTAAATTTAAGTCCATGTTAATGAATTTATACATTTTGCAATTAGTTCATAAAGCAGGTTTGTTTCAGGTACACTCTCCTATTTGGCAAACCGCCATTTGAGACAACGTCCTTGAAGGAGACTTACTCAAGAATAAAGAGAGGAGAATATCGCATTCCTAATACTACAGTCTCTCCTAGTGCTGTGAAAATGATCAAAGCTACATTGCAATCAGATCCCAAGCTAAGACCAAAAGTTGAGGATCTTCTGAAGTGGGAGTTCATGACAGGTAGGATATTAATTTTCATACTATATATATATAAATAAGAATGTATGTTTATAATCTTATCCCCTTTCTATTTAATGTGCAACTGTTTTTGAAGTTTTAAAACATAGGGATTGGACAGTGTGTATCACTGAGAAACCCTGCAAATTTTCAAAATCATAACACAGAGCTCTTTGTTTAGGAATAGCATTAAAGAAAGCCAAATACAGCAGTTCATAATTTTGGTTTGGACTTTTAATATTTGTTAAACATCTCAACACAAAGTTGCTTGAGCTTTCAGCCATATTTAGTCTATGGCCTTCAGACCATAGAGTAAACATGGCCGAAAGCTTGAGCAACTTTATCAACCTTGCATAGCTGGTAACCCAAGAAGCACTTAATTGCTCTGAAAGCTTCAAATCTTACCTTTAATAAAGGTTACAGCAATGTTAATACTAAATTGTAACACAATGTTATAACTAGCGTTGTTCAATGAAAGAATTTACATTAATTACAGTATATTATGAAAAACTGAAGCTATTAACAGTGAAGCAATACAATTCTATAAATTACAACAAATATCTGAGAGACTATATGCTTCACTTATCTTAGTATTTGCTGCAAGTTCTTGAAATTAAAAGCAAACTACGTAGTTTCACAGTATATTTACTGTATTCTCAGTGCCACTCTTGTTTATACTGACTGCCATTGTAACAAACACTAAATCACTCAATATTTCTGTTATCAACCAATGAACACAAAACAAACTTAACAGAAGCAAAATTATAATGAAGTCGGATTGAAACACTTAACATCACTTAAATGTAATTCGTCTTGACCGGTTTCAAAAGCTTAACTTGCTCTTGTCATGAGAGTTAACCGACTGGACCAGATACCACAGAACAAAAAAGCAGGTATCAAATCAGTTGCCCAGATTGTGACCAGATTTACATAGGGAAAACCAAGAGGAATTTAGAAACCAGGCTAAAAGAACAAGTGAAATGCATCAAATGCAAACAGATGGATAAATTTGCAGTGGCACACCATTTTTGGACATCTAACTACAACATTATGCTGAGTATAAAACTTTTAAAAGCTAAAAACACGCTGTGGAGTTGGATACCTGGGAAAAAATTCATATAAACAAACTCCGCATAATGAACTTTGATTTGCCTCCACCAAACCTTTTATGGAAGTCCATCAGCTCATCGCTATATGTCAGCCCAACCAACCACACATCAAACATCAACAAGAACTAGTTGGTTAAGTCTGATGATGGAAGCAAGTTAAGCGCTTGAAACCGGTCAAGACTAATTACATGCAAGTGATAAGTATTTCAATCCAATTATAATTTAGATTCACATCACTGTTACTAGCTTATTAAAAGATGCGTAATTTAACAGAAGCAATTGGTGGCATTTCAAAATTTGTTACGTGATCCTTATTTTTCAAAATTAATCTTTTCTCAAACCATTAAGTCTATGGGTCTGTTTAATTGTTTTAATAACTTAACCTCTGAATTGTGTTCATTGGTTGTTAAAACAAATATTAAGTGATTTAGTGTTTGTTGCGAGTGGTACTGATGATACAGTAAATATACTGTGAAGCTTTGTGGTTTACTTTTAACTTCATGAACTTGCAGCAAATACTAATATAAGTGAAGCTTATAGTCTCTAAAATATTTGTTGTAATTAGTCTTAAATCACTTGTTACTGTGTTAAAATGTTACATCAACTGGTAAAGGCAGCCCTATTTGAATTAAAGTAAAGGCAGTTGTGCATGTTTTTTCTTCCTAGACCATTCATGTGACAAAGTAACATGAATGTACAATTAACCAGATTCACTTTTCTGCCAGGTTTTGTACCTTCACAACTGCCAGTATCGTGCTTGACCATGGCACCAAGGATGGATAGACTTGAGAAGACTTCAGGTGGTAGGAAACCACTTTTGGAGGTTAATTCAATCAGTAAGTAAACACAGTTTGTGTCTGTCTTTGTTACAAGATTTGTACCATTTATGTTGTAAAATTTCTGTGCCCTTTAAAACTTGTGTGTTTAATGTTCCAACAGATGACGTAGTTATGGCTAGTCCAGGGAAAAAACCAGGACACCGTCCCTCTGAGAATCCTACAGAACAAGGTGACACTTCAGTCAGGGATTGCAAACTCTATTTGGGTTCATTGAGGGATCAACTCAAAGCAGTTTGTATTAGAAATCCTGGCAGAGATGGAATCTTTGGTGGTACGTATTTGGATTAGAAACTGTAAGGGATGCTTTGAAGAACTACTCTTAGAACTGCAATTTCTCAAATAAATTCTTGTTGCAGATGAGTTCACAGATCCTGCAGCTCAGCCTGTAGTTTGGATCAGCAAATGGGTGGATTACTCAGACAAATATGGTTTTGGTTACCAGTTGTGTGACGAAGGAGTTGGAGTTGTTTTCAATGATACCACCAAACTTGTTATGCTAGCAAATGCAAAGTAAGTTCAGAGGTGGTAGCATTGTACACTAATAAGAAACCTTGCAAACATAGATTAACCAGAAAAGATGCCAGGTTACTTGGAAGGAAAATAACTTAATCTATATTTAAGGAATACTATTTATCCACCAAAACCTGCAGAAAACCTTTTTGGAGATCCTCCTTATGCAGAGAAACCTGTAATTGGTTGAATGTGTTGAATTATATCAGGAGTAACAGCTAAACCAATGCTATGTTGTTTCTCTTAAGTGTGCAGATTCCAAATTTATTTGTGCACATGGATTATACGAACATGACTATCTCAGATGCTCCATTCTCTTTGTAATGTGCCTGGAGATTTCTTAACCCTTTAATTGGCAAGTTATTTTGCTACATATGCCATTGTTCCTCTAATTCCTAAATTGGTTCTCATATTCCTTTGGGAGACACCTTAGCTGAAGCAGTTTGATCAGCTGCAATATGCAATGAACTGGCCGTCAATTCAAAGCTGAATGTTGCGAGTTCGAATCCCAGCAACTGCAGTCAAATGTGACTGGTAAAGGGGAGGGTCCAAGTAAAATCAGTGTAATGACACGCTTGGAAGCTGACAGAGTTACATTTGACTGCAGTTGCATGGATTTTGCTTTTTCTTTTAAAAAAATTTATTGAAAAAGTTCATTATTTTTACAATATAAGACAGCTGCAAATACTTGGGTTTTATTTATTTAGGTTAGCATAGCAAGAAATTAAAGTATTTCAAAACTTCACAAATTTATGTTGCTTGTAACACTGCCAATTAAAGGGTTAATGTTAATGTTTCCAGTTTCTTTAAACTGATTAATTTATAAACCCAGTGAACCATGCTTTTGTTAGTAGATGGAATGTTGTCCAATGCTATCCTGGAAATGACATGCTAAAATTTTGCATTCCATTGCTGTGGGAAAGAAGTTTCCCATTTGTGTGACTATTTATAGCCCAGGTTATGAATTAAAAAATTTGAACTAGACATCTGTGTATGTTCTAGGAAGTGGTGGTTTTTGCTTTAAATTTGTTTTATTGTGGTATTAGGAGCAGTTTCAGCATTCGTCAGAAAGCAGTACTATCAGGTCTTCAAGCTTATAAAATGGAATTCCAATTTATTTTATGTGTAATTTTTGTAAATTTATGCACTGAACATTTTATGCATTCTAAATTTCATGTCATTACAGGATGATTGATTTGTTGGGCAAGAGAAAGTTTTAAGGGTTTTAATTTCAGGAGGTTCACAGTATACATGCATCAAGGTTCTAATATAGCAGGCCTGGGCAACTGGGTGCTCTGAGTACAGCTTACTCACAGCCTTGTACTGAGAACTGTGTTCAGCAGGTAAAAAAAAATAGCCACTCAAGCTATAGGAAGTGTTCTGGATGATGGTTGTTTTGACCAATTTAAAGAAAGTCCACGTTTTAAAATAGTGCATTTGTCACCTCACACTACTGGGTGATAATAGGACACGGATGAGAAGTATGAGCAGATGATCTGTGTTCGATGAAGGTTTGTGTTGGCATGAGACCCTTTCTTTGTAGTTTCAGGACGTGGGTAGTTCCTGGAACCTTGCTGGCTGCTCGGATAAATGAATGCACTCCTTTCCGCTCATTTGATTTGATAATGACTTTATTTTGTCACTGCTCATTACTCCACTTGCCACTGTATTGTTTTGCACGAAAGATCAAAGTCAAACTGTTGACTTCTCATCACTGTTTGGCTTATGAATCTGACCTTGTCAGGAAGTATTTTTGCTGAGAATGATCCTTGCTATTAGATTGACCTCTCCAAGAAAACTTTCACCATGACACCAAACTTCCCCCTCCCTTCACGAATGTCCACCAGTTAATCACGTGATATTTTTCCTCACTTTTATTTCCTACTCTAAAACAGCACTTGCGACAGACTTTTGTAAGAGATGATGGTTTTTGCAGCGATAGGACGAGTTAATGCCAGTCAGCAGGAGTGACAAGTACTTTTATATCGGGCATGGTACAGACGGAAGGCAAATTCAGTTCTGAATCTGATGCTTTAATTCATTAATTATACTTTATACACTTGTATGGAAAGTCACATTGCTCATTTTTAGCGAGATACTTTCTATTAAGTTTGAGATTGTGTATCATAAGATTTAGTGAGTTTTCACAGCATACACAAACTATCCTTTTTTTCTCACCTGTTCCAGTGGCATCTTATTTTAGATGATATATTTAACTTTTCGAAGAATCACTAAAAGAATTACTTCTTTGCCATAAAGCCTTAGTCTGGGAGTATTTAAAACACTTAATAATCCTTTTAGGATAGCGGCACCTAAATTCCGCTTCTACATTCACTGAAATCAGGCCAAAAGAGAATTCAGTATCTCCACGTTGCTGCATTCGTATAACATTACACTTGTTGCACTTCCTGTGGTGCCATTCCTTGTCTTATTTTAAGAATTATCACCGTCTCAAACTCACTAAGAGGACCATTATAATTTGTCTCAACATTTTTGACCAAATACACAACACAATTCTCAATTACATAAATATAATTAAAATATATTCTTTGCAACAATTATCACTAATTGACAATCTTCCTGGTGATAAAAGAATGATTCTAGACTGAGTCAAACATACATTAAACTGAAGTCAAGTTCATATTTAAATTGTTCACAATTACTCACACTTATTGTGATTGGGGGATTTTGTATCTATTTCAAACTTGTGTATACCATGTCTCAGCCTAGTTCAGTCCTGCTGTAAACAACAAGGCGGAGCTGATTCAACTCGCCACGTGTTAGACGTACAGGCACACACAAAAGTTTTGCAACACTAGCAGTATATATAGCAGCGCTAACTTCTAGACAAATAGAGTTGGGTTACACATTAATTTATTAAATCTATGAGTTGGAATATTAATAGAATCATGTAGTAACATAATGGTTACCTTTAGTCGGATTCCTTCCTCTCTGTCTACTATAACTGATTTCGGCCTCACTTTTGAAACCTCAATCCAATATCTATCAGCAAACGGTGGAGAGTACTTCATGAAAAATTCGGCAAGTCCGTGTCAGAATTTATCGCATGCAAAATTTTGTTAAGAGTCGGCGGTTCATTTCTGAAAAAATAACCATGAACTTTACTGCAAATAGCACTTTTCGTAAAATCGTCGTATTTCTCCACGCGCTGTTTGCATTTACGTGATTTTTCCGGTGTTCTTAGAGTTCCGGATGCTTGCTATTCCATTCTAACACTGTGTACACTACTTGCGGAAACACCAAGATCACCAGTTTCTTTCTCAATGTTTTTTATAGACAATTCCGGGTTTCTTTCTTTAAGAAATGCGAAACAATGCGCGATCATTCGCCACTCGTCAGTTTTTAAAGGTTTGCGCCTCTCACCACTTTTTAAAGGTTTGCCTCAATTGTGTTTCATTTCGGCTGAAGCACCAGTCTGTTCCATGATGAAAAGCTTACTGATTTTGAATTGCATATACATAAGTGTCCTTGGCCTTGTGAGGTTCGCGAGATGTACAGGAAATACAGTGCTAAATATCAGAAGCAACTCCACACTATAAACAAAAACATCTTAATCAGCATTCAACTCGATACAGACCTCGTTGCGAGAGTGTTGCCTGGTATAGGAATGCAAAAATATATAATAGCAGTGTCCTTTGGTAATTGTTAAGTAAAATGCAGCTTTAATTTAACATAATACGTTAATAGTGTGTATAATTTTACCTGTCTTCTGTCTAATCTGTATATAGTATACTATTATGTATATATTCCCTTCAGAAGTCACGAGCTGAGAACACATCCATCTGGGATGTGAAGCAGAAAGATAAAATGTGGGCCTATTTGCGTTTATAAGAATCGAAACATTTGCATACTTTTCTGTGTCCGAAATTAGCTCGCGCAGAGTCATGATCGGAAAACTACTTACGTACAATACTGTACTTAACCTCTTGAGGGATATGGACGTGAAATCACGTTCCATTTAAAATGGCAGATGAGCGATATGGGCGTCCTGTGCGTTTAAGCATTTAACCCTTATTTATCCCTTATGCAACTCAACTTATTATAATTTTCCCTTTATGAAACATTTTAGTAAGGTCTATATACTTTATTGGCTTACCTTAATATGTTCGTTCTGCAGTGATTTACCTCAAAACAGGGATAAACACACAAGGGTAGGTACATCTCCACATTTGCGAATTCCCTTCCTGCGGCACACGAAACACTTTCGAAATGGGTGGGACTTCTTTGCTGTTGGTGGTATCCTTTTAGAATAATGTTTTCCTTGAAGTCTGAGGGGTGCAGGGGTTTTGGATTTTCAACCCCCAACGTGGTATTGTTCAATTAGGCTGCAAGTTATTTATAGTCGGTAGTCAAGGTCGGTCATTGTCCTGTGTGGGTTTAGAGAGCTGTCCAAATCCCCAAACAATTGTATATGGTTATATCCAGTTGGTGCAAAAACTCCTTTTTATACCACTTCTCCCTTCAGCTACAAGCAGGAAAGAATACGTATGTATTTCAACAAAGAAAGACACGGACTCTACTCAGTTACGAAACTCGCGTAAGCAAAAGTTGTAATGTTGACCTATTCTGATGACTCAAGAGGCCACGCATGCAGTAGCGATTTATTTCACAGGATGCTGACGCATTAGCCACACATACAATGGGTGTTTCTTTACTGAATCTTTCCGAGAACTAATATTAGATGCGTTCGAAAGAGCAAAGTTGACTTTTCACCACAGTGAAGCAAAATTGTGCCATTTCAACGTTTTGTAAATACAACTCAACTTTGCTGATGACGTACATTTATACTGCAAATAACGAGTTTTATACCAGTTTTTGTTTCATTAAAATAACTTAATATTTACACAAAATACAGCTGTGTATATACGAAGCGCATTTAAGAATTTAAATGCTAGCAGTTCTCGGCTCGCGGACATTTAAATGGCCATCGCTCAAGAGGTTAAAGGAGGGGTTTATCGTACGTATGCAAATAAAAGAAAACGCATATTATCTTCGTCAAACCAATCAACAGCTTAACCGTTTTCTGTCCCAATATCTCTGTCACTGTCTCTCTTCCCGCCCAGATGTTTACAACAGGATGGAACTAGGTTGAGACATATTATACCATTGGATTTCTCACATTACTTGTTTTAGATCAGAGATAAAGGCACATAGCCTGTGAATCCAACAAAACGACTCCTTTCTCGCCTTTCATACCCAAAGCATTGTTCTGCCTGCAAACTGAGAAAAGTTTACTTGCAGATTATTTCAGTAAAATGTATTTATTTTCATTATACAAGAAAACTTATTTTCCGTTAATAACCAATATTTAGTTAGATTTCATAAATATATTTGCTAAATCACGTGCTACTATGATACATCCTTTAATGTTCGCAGGACTAAAAGGACTGTTTCAAATATTAAGAGAATGGAGATATTTACTGTTGCTATAATATTGTTTTCATTAAATATTAGGACATGAGTATTTGAAGCTAACATTAATTTTAAGGTGGACAAGGTACTTATGCTGGGTAGCTTTTGTTGGCAGTGTTCATTACAAATAAGAGGCTTGTTTTATTACAGGAATGTGGAATACATTACTCGTGATGGAAAGGAGTATTTTTACACGATGGAAGATTATCCTCAGAGTTTAGATAAGAAAATGAAACTTTTGTCATATTTCCGTCGCTATATGAGTGAACACTTAGTAAAAGCTGGTGCTACAGTACCAATTAAAGAATGTGACTCGCTCAGTAGAATGCCATATCTTCTGCAGTGGTTCCGCACATCATCAGCAGTTGTCATGCAGCTTACCAATGGAACACTTCAGGTAAGTTTGAGTTGATTTATCTACTCATTACTGTTCTTTAATACCAGGAGTGGTATTTTTTAGAGGGTGATTGAGCAAATTTCTCAAATGTCTACAGTTTTCAATTATGTTTATTTATATGCTCCACTGTTTTTAAACACTTCATCAGTTTTATAACAATTGTAATTCGCCCTTGGGATACTTACCTCAGATGTGACATTCCCATTGTGGTCTACCGGGGAGATATAAATTGGTTGGGGAATTTGTCATACTGGCAAGATGCCATGGTAGCATAGTCAGTGGCTGTGCGTGAAGCAGATGATCCGTGGTTTGTCCTGGCTACGGCATTCAATTTTTCAGTCCTGATTCTACATATCAAACAAGTTTACAAATTTGAGCATGCACAATTGACCAGCAACTTTTCAGATCTTGGGATGACTGATGAAAAGTTGATACATTTTCCCATTCCCAGTCTTAGCTTACTGATGCCTGATGTTCCTCTCTGCACTGTACGAAATAGTCGAACCACGATTCATAACAGCTGCTTGCACTTCCCCTACTCACAGCTTTGGAAGGAAAAAACCTGAATGATGCTGAGCAGCTGCATGTACTTTCATTCTCAGTTTACATTGTTATTCTCATATTAAGGAACACTCATGTAATGACTTTTAAAAATGTTTGCCATATCAAGTTTCAAAGTGGAGCTTGTAAGCCATTGGTTTTGAACATAAAACCATGTGTGCAAAATTGGTTTTCTAAGTGCATTAGATGCCCGCCAGTCCGAATCCTATCAGAAAATCTGCCTAATCCGAACAGGGCAAGGAAAAAAAATCTACCAAATTTGGTTTGAATTTTAAAACAGGTTAAAATAAGATTGAGATTAAACTAGCTTTTCTAAAACTGATGTAAATAGTGTTTAAAACAGTGGAGCATATTAAATTGAAAAATGTATTTATAAAGACATTTTGCTCCAACTTTTAATGTTAACCTGAAAATAGCCGTGATTAATACTATTACAAGTTGGAGCAAAATGTGTTTATAAATATCGACATATTTTTCAATTTAGTTTTTCCAAGTAAAAACCTAAATTTATTAGCACAGAAAGTCATAAAATAAATGCTACAGGGGTAAACAGCAAATCTGTTGGCTATCTTGTGCACTAAAACAAAAAACGGAAGGCCTAGACCTACTAACAATGTGCCTAACAAAGTTTGAATGGCATTTTTTTATGTTAATGAGAAAACAAAACAGGAAAGCAAATCTACAGTTATGTCCATGATCTTTTGACGCAATGCACTGAGATGACTTGAAGAGGCAATGTTTCACTTACGTTGCAGGATGTCTAGCCTCAGAATTTAGTTGTAAAATAAATTACAGCATACTGTACTAGTTTCCTACTTTCAATCATTTAAATACTTAACACATTAATGCTTAAAGTCAATGTCATATTTAATGAAAATTCACGTAATCCAAATTTTTGCTAATTTGAATAGGGTTCGGACCCAATTAGTCAGGATTAGTGGGACTCTTATTGTAGAATGGATATACTAATCTGCATGGTTAAGAATGTTACTGACATTTGCCGAGCTGTAAAACGATGGGAGGGGATGGAAACCTAGGAACCAGTTAGAGCTAGAACATTTTCGTAGGAACTGGGTATGCCATCACTGCATAACAGCTGTGATTGGCCTGCATGAACTAGTGACAGACTTCCATCACTGTAGTATTAACTAATAATGCTTTTCTGTAGCTCAGTTGTGCTGTTGCATTCTTGCATCTACTTAAAATTTATATGAGAACTGCCTTTGCATCATTCTTTTTGTATGTGGTTATTGTCTTTTAGGTTCAAAGTGTTTGGAGTTGAGCATTTTCAATTTTGTATACTCTTAATTAATCTTTAATCATGTCCAAGAAAGGCAACAAAAATTATGCAGCTTATTAAAACAAAGCTAGTGTTCTTGGGAACCAAATAAAAGTAGTTAGTAAAGCATCTCAATTAAGGGACTGGTGTAGGAAATATGCTGTTTTGAGAATGTTTTTTCTACTGCCAGACATTTAACAATAGTCATTAATCTTCTTGCACTCCAATATTTTTCATAGATATTTTCATGGTCAGCCGAAGAAGTACAAATTTTGAGGTGTTCCAGATCCATTTCTTTTATTGCATAGTGGGCAGATTGGAGACGTGTGTATTCCAAATCTGTGTAGATGCTTGGCCAAACCATCATGACCTGTTAACAATCTAAATGCAGCTACAGATAATTTGCATGGAAGGTCTAGAATTAACTGTGGATTTTGAAGCAGGGAATACCATTTTTTTCCTTTTGGATTGTGTTATCAAATTTTTTTCTGTTTATATATGAGGAGCATTGAATCAAAGCACGCTCAGTCCATTCTTGGACGAAATGCAGTATGATACGGTTACTGCCCGTTTAAGCACTGCTGAATCGATCTGTGAAGTCAGTTTGCTTCAAAATGCACTTCACTGTCTAAACAGCTTTGAAAAGTCTTTGATTCAACAAGTGCTCACTCCACTGAGACTGGAACAAAATGTGCTCAGTCACTTACAAGGACATTATTAATGTGTTCTTTTCAAATATTAAAGAAACTAAAAATTTTTGAAGTGTTATTTTTGCTAATTGTTTCTTCTTTGAAAATATTTTACTTCTAGAGAAAAGGCTTTGTGTAAAACTGACGTAAGTGAAACATACTGAAAACAGGTCTGATTTTAAATAGTAAATGAATCACTTCTGGTGTTTAAGACAAAGTTCTCTAATTGTTTCGCCCCCCCCCCCCCCCCTACTGAAGCAATTTTATGCACTCCAAATTGTTTTCCCCACTATCTTAGGGATTATGTCAAAATTGATTTTTCTGATAACTGCATGTGAGTGTATGAACCTTACACTACAACTTCACAAAAAATGTTCTAATTTCAAGAAATTTGAGACATTAGTTTTTACTCTCTCCTGAAGTTTATTATGGACTAAGTGCATTTTGATTTAATGCTCCTCATAGGTTGATTTGCCTGCCTCAGTAGCGTGGTGGTTAGCGTGTCTGCCTCACGTTCAAGAGGTCGCTAGTTTGAATCTCGCTTAGGGTAAATTATCCGGATAAGGTTTTTTTCGAGGTTTTTCTTTATCCTGAGAGATGAATGTGAGGTAACTTAAAGCTCCATGGACCACGGGCTCATTTGAACATCATTTCACCCATTTAATATAAAAAAAAGTTGATTTAATAAACTTTTAAGAGTAATACATAGATTTTGTGACAGGTCTATAAATAGCTGAGCTGCCCGTTGGAAAAGCATCAGCATTTTCCTTTCCCAGAGTTCCACAGTAGGATGGTATCCATTGGAATACAATTCTCTGTTCGAGAATATTTAGAAGGGGTGAAATTAAATGGGTAGGGGCTATTATTCTGATCTCCAAGATATTTGATTGAAACTTGTCTGGTGTAGGAATTAGAATACCAAGGTTAAAGGGAAAGTAAAAGTATGTTAAATCAGTATCATCAAAATTAAAATCTGGGGTAGTAAGGGGTAGTGATGCGCCTCCTATAGCCTCTCCTACCCAATTCCCATCATCATCCTGCCCGTGGTGCACCCTGCTTTTAACAGATGAGGCTCTGGGGACCGAATCACAGCGGTATAACTGTTTCATCTAAAATGGAGGAAATGTCATTTACATATGTGCTGGCCTATCACAGCACAACAGCGTCCCTCAGAGGCACATGAGGGGAAGGTCGGTGGATCTAAATATCTATTTAGTCCTCCCGGCTAGGTCGGATGGACCCGTTGACCAACGATAGGTGTGGTCCCCCTTGCAAAATGGGGGTTTAAGTCGGGTGATGTAACTGCCACATTGTAAAACTGGTGCCCGTTAAGAAAACAGTTACATGAAAGCCACATACTGAAGAAACTACAGTTCAAAAGTATTGGAAAGCACGAATGCTAATGGCTTCATTGCCAGATGCAAGGCACTAGAAAACAACAACAAATTAAAATCTGCTGTAAAAATGATTAAAGTTATTTTTTTTATGCCAACCAACATACTGCTGGTGTTCTTTAAAGACACAAGCTGTGTGTGAGCAATGTTTGAGAAGTGGAACCGTGTGGTTAGAGAATTTGTCATACTGGCCAGTTGGCCTTGGTAGCTTAGTGGTTAGAGCAGCTGCGTGTAAAGCAGAAGATCCGTGGTTCAAATCCTGGCTATGGCATTGAATTTTTTCAGTTCTGATTCCACCTCTCATGAGAAAAGGTAGTTTAATTTTATTTATTCAGAGGGCCTCAATACATGCATTTTCAGTGAAATATAAATATAAAATTTTGGGTGGAATGTGTAATACATGGTAGAGAAATTAATATACAGTAGTATAAGTTAGGTTTCAGTCCATGTTTGCATGGTAGGTATCGGAATAAAGGTATATGCATTACTGTGTTAATCTATTCTGTTACAGATAAATTTCATGGACCATACCAAAATCATCTTGTGCCCGTTAATGTCTGCTGTCACCCATATAGATGTTGATAAAAATTTCCGAACATACCGCTTCAGCACTATTGAGAAACATGGATGCAGCAAACATCTAGCAACATGTTTGAATTATGCTTTGGATAAAATTCAACAAATGCTATAAACATTTTGTGGAAAGAAGTGTTTGAGAAGTTACTGTTAAAAGTTCCTGCTTATTGCCTTGTGCATGCAGTGAAGGACTCGTATGTTTTAATCTGTGATGATTATTCTGCAGATTATTGGAGTACATACTAGTATTATATTGCTATGTTGATTTGTAGAAAATGACTTTGCAGTGAGCTTTTATCTCGCTGTACTTGCTATGTAAACTTTATTTTTATACTTTATTTTGATGGTGAGGAAACACTATACATACATTTTTCAGAAATGATTTTTTAAAAAATGCTAATTTTTACAACACACTTTATTTTACGTATTCTAATGAAAATGGTTTACAACTTTTGTGTGTACCAGATGCTGCATTATCTTTGTCATGTTTTTCCTCTGCCATAAATATTCAATTTCAGAAAATATCAATTTATTATAATTTTAAGGTAACCAATATATGTAGCAAGCCTACAAGAATGCAGTTTGCACTGACGAATTAAAATTACTTTTTAATTTAGGAGATTCTCTGACATCAGCTATTTTCTAGAACCTGCTCTTTAAAATATTTAATTTGTGTAGGGAGTGTAAACAAAAATGACAATTTTTATTAAAGAGCTTAGTGCATACCTAAATATGCTTATTTATAGGTTTTAAACCAGTAGAAGAAAGTAATGTGTACTAAAGAAAATTGACATGTCAGCAAAGACGTTTGATAATTTATTTGTATTCATTGTGGATTATACAGATTCATTTTTGTGATTAACTCAATAAACATAAATTTTTTTGTTAAAATTTTGTCGTATGTGTACTATATCATTGTGTTCTAATACAGTAGAAACCCTTTTAAACAAATTTTTGGGAATGGAACATGTTTTCCGTAAATAGGGATTGCATAAGTTGGACATATAGCTAGAAATGAATTTTTTTAAACAGATTTAAATGAACATTATAAATGTACACTACGTTTTCTACAAATCTTGGCCAGGTGCACGGCCCATTTCCCAGACACGTGATGCAAACTTGGCTGACAGTCCCCCGGTCACATGTGTGCACGTCAAATCAAATCTCAAATCACATTAACAATTACTAGAATAAACACAAACCATGCCTTATCACAGCAGATGTTGGAAATGCTGTCAATCTGTATCAGTACATCTACAGCATCTTCTAAGGAAATTTTCATTAACATGCATTAGTTCAGCTTTCATTATGTTAATTTGTCTCCTGATGTTTTGTTTTTTGTCTTGTGCAAGGTGCCTAAGAGATTTTCGAGATGGCTGTTCTAACCTTTCTCCGATTTTGTCTAATTTCTGTTCTGTAAAGCACAGGTCATTGTACCTTTCTTTTCCTATCACGAATTGATGCCGTCTCTGAATTTATTTGAAAGCAAATGAACAGTATCTACTCGGAACATGCACAGCAGGAAATTTAGTTTCCAATTGCCTTACAACATCCCTGCAAAATCATGTAAGCACACATGTATCGTACATAAACTCTTTGGTGTACTGTACACTGCAATTGATTCATTTTGAAAACACTTACAGCAAAACACTCCCTAATGTTATTCACATGTGAACTGGACTAGAGCAGCCCCAAACCTACCTTACAGAAGACTGATGTATGTGAATAACAGGAGTATTCAGAGGTGTTTAGCTTTGAGAGGTAGAACTGGAACTTAAAAATTCAATGCCAAAGCTGGGATTTGAACCACAGACCCTCCAGTTCAAATCCCAGCTGTGGCATTGAATTTTAAGTTCTAGTTCTACCTCTCAAAACATTGCCCACGCACGGCTTGTGTGTTTAAAAACACCAACAGTATGTTGTTGTCCGTTTGATGATGGAGGAAAGTTACCTTCGAAACGCGTCCCGGAGTAATATGTTGTAAGTGTTGTTCAGTGTTATTAATTAACTCACCTTTTAAATTAAATTCACCAACAGTAAGTTTGTTGGCATAAATAAATAATAGTGTTTAGCTTTGCTTGAGGTGATTTCAAAATGAATGGATTGCAGTAAACAGTACAACAAAGGGTGTTTATGTACGATACGCATGCACTTGCATCATCTTTTAGGGAAGTTGTAAAGACAATTTGAAACTACATTTCCTGGTGCACGTGTGTGGAGTAGAGGCTGTTCATTTGCTTGTAAATAAATTCAAGGAGACTGATGAATTTGTGATAGGAAAAGAAAGGTAAAATGGTGTGTGCTTACGGAACAGAAACTAGATGAAATCAGAGAAACGTTAGAACAGTCATCTCAAAAATCTCTTAACCACCTTGCACAAGACAATTAAAACCAAACATCAGGAGAGAAATTAACATAATGGGAGCTGCCTGTTAATGAAAACTTAGAAGATTCTGTAGATGTATTGTTGCAGATGGATGACATTTCCAACATCTGTTATAAGGCATGTTTTGTTTATTCTGGCAATTGTTAATGTTATTTGAGATTTAATTTGACATACATGCATGGGTGACGGCAGGCCCTGTGACTGCCAGCTGAGTGCAGTACATGTCTGGGAGAAGGGCTGTATACCTGCTGGCCAAGTTTTGTAGTGAACATACTGTACAAGCACATTTAATAAACTAAGTTTGAAATAATTAACATTTTAAAAGTTAGCATAAGGTTTGCCAAACTATTATGTTGTAACAAATTGTGATCATTGTAAGAACAAAATGTGAATAAGAGCTGCTGAGCTTTCTTGACAATGTATATACTCCCATATTCACACCAGCCAACCACATTGTCCAGCACAGACCTAGCAGAACTATCACCACCGCCAGTGATAAATGTTTGTTATACTTCTATTTTTTTCAAAGCTTTTCATGTGTCGAGTGTTATAAATTAGATAACGAATTGTAAAGGGAAGTTAAAGCAAGCACAAGCTATAAATTTATCTTTATAGTAATTAACCATCTAAATGGAGTGTATCCCAAGCTGGGCACTTATTTATAAGGGATGTAAAATGTGTTCTAAAAGCTTGGGTCTAGAAACATGTGATAATTGTCAAAAAGGCAACATTGCTGTGGATGTAGTTTCTGCCTGCTTTAAAAATTTATTCTATAGTGTACCATCCACCCCTTCCTTGCAGACTTTAAGTAGATTTGGGCTCTATATCCACAATTAGTAGGTTCAAATCCCATAAGGTCAATTGTCCAAATAAGGCATTTTCCAGGGTATTTAAACTGAAGAGCAAATGCAGTCAGATAACTATGGGATGTGGGTTAATTTAATGCACCAGTTATTGCCTTTATCTCCAGATCGTATTAGGGATTTTTACTACTAAATATTGTGCTATAAACAAAATATTGTTCTATCAAGTACTCTATTGGTCTGAATATAGGACAGTTGCATATAAGTTGACGCTGTAGTTTTGGAAGGTATTCACAACAAAAATTACCTAAATGAATTAAAATATTGACAATGTGGTTTCATTTCTCTTAAACTGAGTGACAAGCATATACATTACATAAGATTTCTCAGTCTTTGGTCTTCTAAATGTTTTACTTGATATACCAGCATTCATGAAGCTTATCTTTGTCAGTATCGTTTATTATACTCTGAAACATCAAATTTCAACACAACCTATAATTACTGGTGTGAGTAATCATAAGCTTTCATGGCTGGAGTCAGAATAATGAATAGTGGATTCTTCTGGGCCATGATGAGCTATGGTCTGCTGGCATTTTGATATCTAGACTTTTGTCCACATCTGCGGTGATCATCAGTGGCGTGGTGTCAATCTTCTTGATGAAGGTTCAGTCACAAATGACTCATTCACTGGAAATGCAGCACTATTCTTAGGTGAATGTGGTGGGTGGGGCTTAGGCTCTCCAATGTTGGTGGTCACTGATTTACTTGTAGGTGTCTTGTGTGCAGATATGTTTAATTTGTTTAAGCATTGGAAGCCAGGTTTTGTTCAGTTTGAGGGCTTCTTTTCTATTGAAGTCGTTTGGGTCTTTGTAGATTTCTATTGCTTTGCATTGTAGTTTGGCATAATAGTGCTGTGTTGAAGAAAGGATGGTCATCTCCTTATAATGGATTATGTGCTCACCTGCCCTAAAGCATGCCCTGCAACTGTAGATTTTTCTGGCTGTCCTATACGACAGCATCTCCTGTGTTCTGTCAGTTGGGCAGTGCCTATATATGCTGAAACACAAGAACAGGGAATCTTGTATACACCAGCAAAAGTGAGTGGGTCTCTGGGATGTTTGGCGGAGCTTAATAAATTGCTTATCTGCCTAGTGGGTTTAAAAATCTTTTTGATGTGGCACTTAAGCAAGCATTCAATTCTGTCTGACATTTTTGAAATATCCTTCTTGCCATATTTCATAAATGTCAGACACAATTTAAAGCTTACTTAAGTGCCACAACAACACGATTTTTAAACCCACTAAGCAAATAAGCAGTTTATTACGCTCTGCCAAAAATCAGAGACCTACTCACTTCGGCTGGTGTACAAAATATTCCCTGTTCTTGTGGTTCAGCATATATAGGTATCACCCAATAGTGTCAACATGCAAGTTACAGACCACAGGAGATGTGGTCATATGGGACAGCCAGAAAAATCTGCGGTCACAGAGTATGCTTTATGAGCAGAAGGTGAGCATATAATCCAATATAAGGAGACAACCGTCCTTTCTTCAACACACTATGCCAGACTACGTGAAGGAATAGAAATGTAGACACCCAAGCAACTTCAGTAAAAAAAAGCCCTTAAACTGAACAAAACTGGCTTGAACACATTAAACAGATATCTGCACAGAAAACACATGCCAGCCAATCAGCGACCAGTAACATTTGGGAGGCTAAGCCCTGCCCACCACACTCACGTATGAGTACTACTACATTTCCAGTCAAAGGGCCAGTTGTGACTGAATCACACCATTGATAATGTTCATCCCAGATGTGGACGAAATGCCTGGACATCAAAATGTCAGCAGACCACAGCTCATCAGCCCGGAAGAGTCCACTATTCATTATTCTGTTACTTGTATGTTTTGCATCATTTATTTCTCTCCTTCATTCAACTGACATGACACTTCCCATTGTACACTGTCTGCCATGACAGCAACACTAAACATATGCTTGAATTAATATAACTTGGGTATTCTGACAGTTCTCTCGGCATGCATTGTGCATGTGGTAGGTAGTGCCACAGCAGTCTGTTGTCATGACAACCAGGTTTGACCTTGAAGGAGCCAGTAGACTTCCACACAGCCACACAGTCCCGTTATGAAGTCTATTGGCTGCTTCAAGGCCTAACCTGGTTGTTATGACAACAGACTGCTGTGCCACTCCAATACCATGTACATCACGCACGCCGAAGGAACTGTCAGAATACCCAAGTTAGATTCATTTAAGTATAATGTAATTACTAAGTTAAGGTACAATAGATCTTTCTGCACTATCTGCTATGAGTGGAACACTGAATATATTAACACAATGCTACCAAGTCAAGTAACAATAGATCATGTTGTAAGTAAGGTCAAAGCTTGAAATTTTGTCTTGTTCATAACTTGAGCTTGGTTATGATGTTTGTAATGACTCCCGTTGATCAAGGCAACATAGTCCCTTTGGAATCTCTTCAAATGTTGGGCTCTGCATGCAAGATGAGTAGTTCCTCTAAGCACATTTTAAGGTTAAAAATGTTTTAAATAACGCTTTGTGTTAATTGTAACTTATACATCACTTCATATCCATTGAGATCATATTTCAAAAGCCATTGCTTTTATCATCAGTTTGTTGTAGACTGCAGATATACTTTTCTCCAGTGGTGAATGAACAGATTGTAGTAGAAAGTCATCAGCTGGTATTTTTGGCAGGAAGGTACTGATTCATGCAATTGGTGCAACAGAACAAGCAACATGGGAAAATATACACATCTGGAAGAACACACAGAATTGTGAACTTTGAAAGCCTACCTGATGACATTCTACTGTGAAAACTCATCCACCACTAAGCAAAAGTGCATTCACTTACAATGATGTAACAAACTTCTTATAAAAGGTAAAACAATGGTTCAGAAAATAAAATTAAAACCACCTAAAGCATAGTAGAATGACCAGTAATGAAAAAATTGTTCATAGTGTGGACAGGATATATCATCAATTTTGATTGTATCATAAATCACTATATTTGGCAGTAAGCATACATTTTTTTTTTTTTTCCTTTTCTAAGAAACAATCACGTGCATGGTTTGTACAATGAGCTTTTCAGAATAAGTTATAAAAAGATTTATGGATGTTGATATAATAAATATCTACATGGTTTTTAGTTATGGCATAGGCTAAATTCTCCGTTTTAAATTATGTAGCAATTGTAGTCTTAATATGGTTTGAAAATTCCATTGCTCCATTTTTAGCAATAAGTTTGTCTTGCATATAGATCCAGCAGCAAAGTTAATTTCTGTTTTTTTACAAAAGATGGTATGTGTAATAGGCAACATAGGCTGATGTAGGTGAACATTTGGTGCTTTACTTTGTCAAAATATAGAATTATGTTCATACAAGTGTAGTCTTGATTGCAAGCATCTTCATTTTGGTGTCTGATATAAAAGCATTAGCAATGTATGAGGATCTGTGATGTGAAAAAATAATTTTAGTTGCTTTATTGACAGTAATTATAAAAACGGTGATAGTGCAGCAGATGTCTACCACTTTATTATTTGTGCAATTTGAACTAGTAAGTAACAGTATTTTTACTTGCAAAGGTTGGTGGTAAATGATGCGCCAATAATGAAGTAGCAATTGCATTTATTATTTCTACCAAGTTATCAAAACCAACCCCTTTTTTGTGAAAGAAAGAAAATTGAAAATCTAAGCAACATTCAAAAGCATGTGAATTTGCTGTAGTTAAGGAGCATAGTATGCTGTTATGTATAATGCTGTGCATTATTTAGAAATACATTTTAAATTGTGTATAACTGTTAGCTTGTGTACAATATGAAATAATCTGTTGCCAGAAGCAGTCATTATAGTAAGGAGTTTTGCAAAACACTACATAAACAGTAATTTATTTAAAAATAAAATATTTTGTTTTATAATACTACTTTGACTATTCCTGGAATAATCCTCTGCAACAGGTACAGCCATGGAAAAAATGATTGACCACATTAGAAGAGCAGAATATTTTTAAGTTTTACATAGTGTTGGCAGCGCAGTTTACAAGTCAATATTCCAACATGCAGCTGAGTTCATTTACGGTCTCTAATCCATGTTATCTATCGGACACTCAAATAGGCTGTATCTTTAATCACCACTCGCATTTGTATTTGCAGTATACATGTATTCTGCTCTCCCAATGCACTCTCATTTTTTCCATGCTGTACATACAGTGGAACTTGGATAATTCTTAACTAGCCAAATAGATGAATTATACATTATTTCTGCATCCAAGAGTATAGTCAGTTATTTTCTTCTGTCTTTCTTTCTCGATTTGTTGCACCAGCGCTTCATGAACAAAATATCTGCAGGCGTTGCTTCACTGCTCTCTTCAACATAGCATTTTTTAAAATGATAGGTAAATTATCTTACAATAATGTGTGTTGAATGAATTTACTAAATATGCAGTGAGTTTGCAGTTTTTGTGTAGTAATATTTTGTCCATCTCTTGTTTACCAATTATGCAAACATTTATTCAGTATGAAGAGAACTCATTGCAAGTGAATATCTGAGGGAACTAGGTCAGGGCTGTAAGGTGGGTGGGGTAACACTAACCAACCCTGTTTAGTAAAAGTCCTCAAACTTGTGTAATGCCAAGCATTATGTTGAATCAAGCAATCACCTGGGTTATTCTGATGCCAAAATTGCTGGAAGTGCTTCTTGAGTTTGGTTAATGTGTCAACATGCTTCAGAATTAATGATGCTGCCCCTTGGTGCATATCAATGAGCATGGTCCCAAAACAGTGATTACTGGTGGAAACAGTTGTGTTCTAATGGACTCACTCTCTGTGTCCAACTAAATACACTTCAGTCAACTGCAGATGCTCCACAACTTCACACAAATGTTCCCAACAGTTTTGCTTGCCACAGCAAGAAATTCAATGACATGCTGCTTGTAATGTACATCACTTACAGACACCATTTTGAAACATTGCACCAGCTACCCTATCTGTCACAGGAAATGGAAAAATCATTTGATTACATATTTTGCTGCAAGTACAAGGGAATACAAGGGGCTTAAGCAAGCAAAATCTTTAAAAAAGCAGATATGATGCTTAAAACTCTTAGCTTTGTATGAGAAAAACTGAAGTATTGGAAAATTCAAATCTTTCACAATGAATACGTAAAAATGGTTAATGTCACAAAAATAAAAAGTAATCGTAATGTTATGAGACGTTTTTCAAGGTATTTTTCTTTCTCTTTGCTTGTGGTTTGAGCTGTGCAAAATTCATTCATAAGGCTATTTGCTGAAAATTAAGATATTTTCTCAAGCAATACTGCTGCATCTTTGTAAGATGCTGAACTTAAATATTAATTTTGGTTATATAATGAAAAACAAGCTGTAGTGAAACAATACGAATCCACACATATCAAATATCTTGGACACTATAAGCTTCCCGTATTTCAGTATTTGCTGCAAGTTCTTGAAATTAAATGTAAATTAATTTCACAATATATTGTATCATTTCTGCCATTCTTGTTTATTTCTGTTTCAATTACTTTCCTGTTTTAATTTTCATGTAAAAAAATTTATTCAGCACAAATTGATGATTATCCACAAGAAATACTATAGCTTTTAAATAATGAATTAATATTGTCTGATTGCAAACTTCCAACATGTGGCCCTTCATGAAAAAAAACTTGCTAACGCCCATGCTTCTTTACATAGTGATGTTTAAGTGTTTCAAATTACAACTCATTTTCATAAGTTATCAATACTTCTGAAATGCAAAAAACCTTCTGATAGGCCACGAAACCTGTATTTGTGTTGGAGAAACTAAAACCTAGTGTAACAAAAACAGCAAAGCTTTTCAGTAACACTATACTACATGGTTTATTAATTTGTAAGCCTCCAGACTATAGTAGTTTTAAAACATTTATTGCAAAATACATTCTCAGCTACAATTTCTCATACAGACTTATAATCGCTCCAACCTTAGATCCACACTTGATGCAAACACAAACTGTCAACATCTAACCCTCAATACGCTGGAACCAAAACATGCATAAAATATAGTACCTTGAAAACTGGCGATTATCTGTTAGTTTTCAAAATGTATGATAATCCTGGTAAAAACTACTTGAATGTAACGATATTCCTAAAAATCCAGAGTAAATATCGCTCTGTTGCAACATATATACGAGGTGAGTCCACGTGGCATTTGTTTGTGTTAGTACGAACACCAGGTTATCGCGGAGGGATACAGGGTGCGGTTCTAAGGCTGGATGGAGTATAAACATAGTGATGTTCAAACTGTGTATACTGATGTTGAAAAAGGTGACCCATTCTTCTGTATCCCAACTTGGGGTAGTTAGTCACTCTTTTTGCAAATCAGTATACTTAAACCTTTTTCATTTATATAATTGACCCAATATAGTGTTCAGATTTAACCCACAATGCTTCATTTTACATTACTGAAATGAACTGCAATATTAATGAGTTATTTTCATTTAAGTAGAGTAACACATTACTAATGTTCCAGCTCATATCGAACTAATTTTTATTTCATAATTTTTGGAAGATTTTTACAGTGAAGCAAAGACATTCAAGCTTTGGCAAGTTGCATCACTTGACTGCTTCCCTATTTTTTTTTTTTTTTTTTATTAACTGTTATTTCCAACTACAGCTGTGTTGCAGGAGGCCATTCACAATGGCAGATAGAAACATACATCCTAAGACAAAAAAAATCTGATGTGTTGCACTCACATGCCTTTTTCTGCTCTTGTACTAACCATTCTTGCAAACTCTTATTCATATATCTTCTTCGTGTTAGTTGAGATAAACATTTGTACAAATTATCTTATTGCTTATTTCCTTGTTGGTGCAAGGGGGATATTAGAATACAGTAGGTTTCGAGTGATAGTCAAATCTTTTAAAGCTTTGAGATCCCGTTCTCTTTGCACACTTAACATATAAAAGAATGAACAACAATGTTCCATTATTATTTATTTATGCCAACAAACTTACTGTTGGTATTTTTAAACACACAAGCCGTGTGTGGGCAAAGTTTAAGAAGTTTAAAAATACCAACAGTAAGTTTGTTGGCATAAATAAATAATAATTACCACATGAAGGTTATTTAATCCTGGGATATAAAGTACTTACAATAGTAAGTCACCATTGGGGTAATTGTTTCTGACGTGAGACTGCCTTTGTGGTTTACCAGGAGAAATACGAACTGGCTTGAGAATTTAATGCCATTCTGGCAGTTTGTCACAATAGCTCAGTGGTTAGAGCGTCCGCCCGGCAAGCGGAAGGTCTGTGGTTCAAATCCCAGTTGTGGCATTGAATTTTTAAGTTCCATTTCTACCTCTTAAACAATGTTCCATTTCATGAAAGTTTTAGGTTTTCTGAAACTCACACACATAACAAGGAATGTCTCCGAAATGGTTCACCCTACAAGAAAATTTTAGATATAAATTGTGTATTTTAGCAAGATCTACATCTTTTTGTATAGTATGATTTGGTCAATCTCTTAACGGTTTACCAGTTATGCAAAAGTTGCCCAGAGTAAATACAACTACAGGGGCTACAGCCAGAAAATTCAAAATATACATTTCATTTGTCATCAAAATATCTCAAACATACGGCATTTTAATCAAAATCGTTAGAGCCATTTTCAAGAAAATAAACATTTTCGAAAAATTTTCTATGTAAAGGGTAGTTTAGCGTGGGGCTATTTTCTTCAAATTCTTCGTGTCGTATCCTTGAAAGACATTAAAACTTTAAATACCAACTTTGGTTTTCAACCGACTTTTCGTTTTTGAGTTATGCTTTTTCTGGACTGAGGGGATCTCAAAACATATATTTCCAGTAAAATCTCGACATTGTATTTTTGGGTGGAATGCAATACTTCCCCTACTTACCAGTAAAGAAAGCAAAAAATGAGCAGACTCTGGAAGCATATATTTGTGTAAGTTCATGTCGTTTCCGCGGCTGGTTTACAATGGTGTCACGGAATGCGTGTCTAGCGTTGTTCTGTTGTCATTTCTCATATTGGGTCAACTATTCAACGGGAGCGGATGGCTGAGCGGTTGAACTTAGACAAATATACACTTCCAGAGTCTGCTCATTTTTTCAGTCTTAGGGTGTATGTAGCAGCCAAACTAGTATGGCATTCTATTAAGTGACCACAAACATTACACATAACAAGAGGCTGTGAACATGTTATTTACCTGGTTAAAGGATGTTAAAACTTACAAAGAAAGCACCATCTACCTTATAATTTACTTTGTTCTAGTCTTTATAGCTGACCCATAAAGGTATCTAGGGCAGTTGCAAGGTGATGGAAACTGACTTGAGATGGCAGAATGATCATGTCAATAGAGGAATGCTGGTTGACCAGTTTCTTACATAGACTTAAGCTGGTGTCCCACAGTCCAAACTTTTTGTAACCAATAGAATTGCACACAAAAGAAACTGTCTGCCGCACCATGTTGCATTTTGGTCCAAAAAATTACAGTTTATGTAGCAAGGATGAGAAATAAACATGGCAGATGCAAATATTTCCACAAGGCTCAGTAGTAAGAAAAGATGTATTAGATGTAAAAGACGGTGAACATGGTCATAGTTACAAAGAAGAGAACAGGGCACATTGGATCTACTACAAAACAAACAGGGTTTGATGACCTGGAAAATTATTGCAATTTTCTACAAATTAATCTTAGTATGGATGGACAGGAAATTTCCACTCGTATCACAAAAACAAAAACTTGAAGCATTCATACACTTGGATGAGGGATACATGGCCTGAGTCCAGTTTTTCACTACTTGAATGCTGCAAGTTCTGTGAAAACTACAAAAGCAAAGCCGTACATACACAGCAGCTGAACTAAATGTTGCATGCACAGTCTGCCATATTGTTGTTGCTCACACTGATTGGCTATTATCATGTTATTGTATGAATCATATTGGATACAAAAAACAGGATAGAAATTGTATGCAACATAATTGTATCCAACTCTTGATGTCACATGATGCACTTTTGTTGTACACAATGCTTTGGACCAAAAAGTTGGACTGTGGGACATCAGCATTAAACATGAAAGCTTCAAGCTTACGAACTTCTATGTTTAAAAAAGGCTACTTAATAAAAAAGTGGCGTCAAAATCTTCACTGTGTGAGCAATTTTGTGCAGTAGAACCTCGATTATCTGAGGTAAGGAGGACCAACAGTACCTAGGATAATAAGATAACATGGCCTTTGTCAAAAATCAAGAGGGAAACATGGTCAAAGGTGTGGAAAAAAAAAGCATTTCTGCTTTATCAACTGAAAAAATGATGTACATACAAAAGAGAGGCCTACAGTAAATACATGTTCCAGTTTAAAAAAAAGTTATTTCTTCAGGAACTCTGAAAATATAATATGAATAAACATAAACGTAATATGAAACAAGCTTCTTAGGTTTCTAAAGGTTATAACCAGAGACCGGAAGTTTGGGCATTATAAATCATTAAAATAGGCAATAAAAAGCAATTAGAAAAACCTATTTAATAGACTAAACTATTCAATAACTTGATCGTCACATTTTAAAGAACTTCAAAGTTTTAAACAAAATGCTAGTGTTGTAATTGACACAAAAATGAAATATTTTTTAAAAAGGTCTGTGTATTGTCTTATTCGTTGCACATGAGAACCAAATGCGTTTTTAAGTTTTCTGGGTCATGTTGAGCCTCCTGACAGATTAACACATTTTTCATATGACAAAATGGCCTCTTAACATCGACAGAGGTTATTGGAGCAAATCTAAAACATAGCAACATTGCAGGATCCATTTCAATTGCAACAGAATTGTTGTTGTTGTTGTTTTCTAGTGCCTTGCATCTGGCAATGAAGCCATTAGCATTCGTGCTTTCCAATACTTTTGAACTGTAGTTTCTTCTGATCTTAATGCTTCACAGGTCTTCAAGTGCAACAGAATTGTCACCTTCTAGAATTTTTGAAATGTTTCTAAGTTTATTCAGAT
Organism: Tenodera sinensis; assembly: GCA_030765045.1. NCBI lineage: Eukaryota > Metazoa > Arthropoda > Insecta > Mantodea > Mantidae > Tenodera > Tenodera sinensis. The sequence continues at coordinate 101,945,931 of CM060972.1, forward strand.
CAATTTTTCAATGACACTTTTCACTAACTAATGAACCCTGTTTCCCTGGTCTGTTCACTGTCCAGTCTTTGCACTGCATCATCCACAATTTTCACTGACTTCGTCAGTGGCAGATCACTTGTGGCAGGAACCACAATGAAAGTTAAGTCATTTTTCACCTCCGAAGAGTTGAGAAGTTTCTTGGCTGCTACAATTGAAGGTTCTTCATCCTCCAGAGCGTTCACCACCTCAGTTATACTCTGGAAATTAAAAGCGTAGTAAAGTGCTGCTGAGATCCATGTCCCCCATCTTGTTATGATAGTTTGGGGGAAGGGGAGGCAGAAGTACATCTGGTGAAATGGATTTAAATGTCAGGATTCTTGATGGGGTTTTCACAAAGATTTTAATATTGTAAATCAATTTGTCAACATCCAGAACCAAGCATCATATCTCTTCTGACACGCTGTGAAAGCCATGTGCTATGCAGGTCACATAAAGCACGTTTGAAGACAGCACTTTTAATGCTATTCCAGCATTTTTCGTATATGGTGCAGCATCACTGATGAAAAGTAAGACGTATTGAATCTCTTCAGGCCACTACAACTTTAATGAACTGGTGAATAACCACGATAGTTGAATTGTTAACTTTCTCAAGACACTGTTGTAAGCAGGAAGGTTTCATTGATTCATCTTCTGTAGGATCTAATGGTCCAATAACATTGCCAATGAAATGACCCATGGTATCATTGACTCGACAATAGAAATCCAGATCTTATTTTTCATTTTATTTTTAATGATTTTCATTGTTATCGTAACATTCGGTTAAGTAACATTTTTGCAAACTTGACTTACTAGGTACAAATTGATTAGTATACTTCTCCAAAAAAATAGGATAATGTAGGATTCTGTAATTTCCACAAAGAGATTCCGGCACTGAGGAAAGCTTTATATACATAAGTCAAACACAAACTGGAATTATTATTTATTTATGCCAACAAACTTACTGTTGGTGTTTTTTTTTAACACACAAACCATGTGCGGGCAATGTTTGACCACAGAGGGTCTGGGGTTCAAATCCCAGCTGTGGCATTGAATTTTTAAGTTCTAGTTCTACCTCTCAAATATTGCCCACACACAGTTTGTTTAAAAAAAAAAAGAAAAAACACCAACAGTGAGTTTGTTGGCATAAATAAATAATAATTACCATCTGAAGGTTAATTAAGGGAATTGAAGCTATTAACAGTGAAGCACCAAGAACTTGCAATATTACTAAGATAAGTAAAGTTTTTAGTTTCTAATTTGTTCTTACTTTAGTACCATCTGAAGGTTATTTAATCCCAGGACATAAAGTACTTGCAATAGTAAGTCACCATTGGGGTAATTGTCTATGATGTGAGACTGCCTTTGTGGTTTACTGGGAAAAATACGAACTGGTTTGAGAATTCAATCTCACTCTGGCAGGTTGTCACAGTAGCTTAATGGTTAGAGCACCCGCATATTAAGCGGAGGGTCTGTGGTTCAAATCCCAGCTGTGGCATTGAATTTTTAAGTTTCAGTTCTACCTCACAAACTGGAATTTTCGACTCAGTGTTGCAATTACTGTTGGAGCAAAAGAAATCTCTTCCAGTAGCCTTGGAAAGTGCATTTTGTGTTTGTGCCGATATGTTGTGATATAAAATACTTCTTTTCGTAGTTTACTGAGTACTTTACCGTCAGTAAAAAATACGTTGGATCCAAAAGTATTCCCATAACTTTCTAATTCACTGCGTAAAGGAACACTAAATTCCAGCATTTTGCTGCTATCTACAACAATGTCGCAGTGAAAACTGAAAGTAAAACAGAGTCAGACCTGCACTCATTATTGCCTTTTAAAATAAACACAAGTGGTAATTCAAATGCTTTCTGTTAACAATACATTTATTTGCATGGCAGCACTCATTGTCGCAAAGAAAATAATGAACTGAGTGTAGAATGCCTATATTGTCTGCAACTTAAAGACAATAATATACATTCGGTGAAGTAACTTTCATTGTCATGGTTTAACGGTTATTTAAATAAAATATACCTGAAGGAAATGTTTAATAATTAATAATACATAAATAATGAAATAAAGGCAACAAAAAGTATTTATTTCATAAAATAGGCATTTGTATTTAAAAAGGCAACATAAAACTGTGGCATTTCAATCACAAATGTATAATTTGTACAGATTCACTTTCAAATTGATGATAGATTTGACACAATTAAAAAGGCATTCTGCCTAAGTTCCAGTCTCTGGTTATAACAAATCTTACAGACTATAAGCTTCCCTTCATAGGTTTATTTGGGAATGGCCCCTAATAACATACATAAAGAAAAAGTGAAGTAGTTTGAGTAATAATGGCACTGCAAATTTGTGTTTATTGATACATTTTCAATCAATTGCATAAGATCTTGTGACTTCTTAAAATGAGAATTAATTTAGTCCATGATTTCTTAAGCACATTTGTCAGAGACTATAGATTTTCTGTAAGACACAGAAGAAAAATTCTATATTTTTTTACCTTCTTATTACCATACAATATAATGGTTTACTCTTTACCAAAATGTTTATAATTTCCGATATCAAAACAACTTTGGCATTCAAATGTACATGAATTATAAAAACTTGCTCTGGCCACTTGAAAACCTATCATTTAGTAGTTGCGCTTTCTTTAGAATTGATTTCTTTTGTGCCTCATCAAATCTGTTTGTCTGAAGATCAATTTCACGACTGAATGGTCTTCTTTCTTCATGTTTGCCAGCTTCTTTGTCTTTCTGAAAAGTGATACATACATGGACTATCAGTTATATACCATGTCTCAGCCTAGTTCAATCCTGCTGTAAACAACAAGGCGGATTCTAAAGTAAGAACAAATTAGAAACTAAAAACTTCACTTATCTTATTATTTTGGTGCTGACCCTGAGGTTTCAAGCTATATCCAGCTCATTCTCAAAGCCATATAAACAAACTCGTTGCCAAGCTACAATCTTTTATTTTTTCTGAAAAACAATTACTCTTATTCAATTTTTATTTTTATTTTTGTTAATAGCTTCAATTTTTCTATAATCAACAAGGCGGAGTTGACTCAACTCGCCACGTGTTAGACGTACAGGCACGCATAAAAGTTTTGCAACACTAGCAGTATATATAGCAGCGCTAACTTCTAGACAAATAGAGTTGGGTTACACATTAATTTATTAAATCTATGAGTTGGAATATTAATAGAATCATGCAGTAACATAATGGTTACTTTTAATCGGATTCGTTCCTCTCTGTCCACTATAACTGATTTCCGCCTCGCTTTTGAAACTTCAATCCAATATCTATCAGCAAACGGTGGAGAGTACTTCGTGAAAAATTCGGCAAGTCCGTGTCAGAATTTACCGCATGCAAAATTTTGTTAAGAGTTGGCGGTTCATTTCTGAAATAATAACCATGAACTTTACTGCATATAGCACTTTTCGTAAAATTGTCGTATTTCTCCACGCGCTGTTTGCATTTACGTGATTTTCCCGGTGTTCTTAGAGTTCCGGATGCTTGCTGTTCTATTCTAACACTGCGTACACTACTTGCGGAAACACCAAGGAGATCACCAGTTTCTTTCTCAATGTTTTTTATAGATGATTCCGGGTTTCTTTGAGTAATGCGAAACAATGTGTTATCATTCGCCTCTTGCCACTTTTTAAAGGTTTGCCTCGATTGTTTCATTTCGGCTGAAGCACCAGCCTGCTCCATGATGAAAAGCTTACTGATTTTAAATTGCATATACATAAGTGTCCTTGGACTTGTGAGGTTCGCGAGATGTACAGGAAATACAGTGTTAAATATCAGAAACAACTCCACACTATAAACAAAAACATCTTAATCAGCATTCAACTCGATACAGACCTCGTTGCGAGAATTGCCTGGTATAGGAATGCAAAAATATTATATAATAGCAGTGTCCCTTAGTAATTGTTAAGTAAAATGCAGTTTAATTTAACATAATACGCTAATAGTGTGTATAATTTCACCTGTCGTCTGTCTAATCTGTATATAGTATACTAGTATGTATATATTCCCTTCAGAAGTCACGAGCCGAGAACACATCTATGTGGTATATGAAGCAGAAAGATAAAATGTGGGGTTGTTTACGTTTATAAGAATCAAAACATTTGCATACTTTTCTGTGTCCGAAATGAGCTCACGCAGAGTAGTGATCAGAAAACTACTTACGTACAATACTGTACTTAAAGGAGGGGTTTATCATATGTACGCAAATAAAAGATAACGCCCATTATCTTCGCCAAACCAATCAACAGCTTAACCGTTTTCTGTCCCAATATCTCTCTCTCTCTTCCTGCCCAGATGTTTACAACAGGATGGAACTAGGTTGAGACATATTATAATTCACTTTGAACAGAATGGTAAACTAAAACTCTTGAAACCATTAAAAATGATATGAAAATGCACTGTTATTACAGAGGAAACAGCTTATTAGAATACTGCAAAAACCAACTGACATTTTTCCTCCATTGTGGCATGGTCTGGTTATAGTTGGTGATGTTCCATCTGTTAGATTGCTTTAGTACTGCCAACTGTTCGTAAAATATAACCATGGTAAATGTACAGCTATAGTTGGTGTTATTGCATCTGTGTTGCCACAGCAGCCTCTGTTTTTTAATCCCTTGCAGAGAAGTCAACCGATAGATTTTAAAAGACTCTTTAGATGCTGAATTAAGTTCTGGACGCCATTGCATTGCTTGTGTGTGCATGGTTTTGCCTTGAATTGTTGGAGTATTATATGCAGTTATAGCATTGTTATTTTTGTGTTTGCAATACAATAGTACATTAAATATATGTTACAATATTTAGCATTTGAAAATGATTTTATCCAAAAGTGCTATTGCAGAGTAAGATTTGCTGAAGGTGAATAGGCTCATGTTGTGTGTTGTGTGGTAACGATGTTTAAGCATTATTATCGTTCAAAAACCTGTTACTTTAACCCTGTGACATTTGAGGTTCTTCTTCTTCTTCTTCTTCTTTTTATTTTACGACGCTCTTGAATACAAGTACTTATTCATTTAGCGTCCTCCTCCAATGTTTATACTAAATGACTAATTTGTCAATTTAGCATCCTTTAATATTTTTAAATGAGACATTTGAGGTTAGAAATAATGGTTTTATTACTTAGGTTGACAGTACTGCTTTTTCACGAAATGTTGATTGCAGTTTAGTGTAATGCCAGCCATATTGAATTTTTGGGAACTGGCGATAAGCTGTTTTCCCTATAGAAGTGACCATACTCTTTTTTGTGCTAAGAACAAAGCGATATTATTACAATGAGGCATTTAATTTTATTGGCATGCTATCACTATTGGGAACAATGATTCCTTAGAAACACATTGATTGTAACTTAAGTATCAATAAATGAAATCACTTGCAATGCAAGTTGCTTCTACATTAGGGCATAGTACATTTTCTATGTTATTGTTTCTTTTCTTTTTCTAAGATTGTTTAAAGAACAGTGGATTAAGCAAATAGACATGTCCGTGTAAATACTTTCTTGGCCAACACTTCTGTAGTGATAAAAGATAAATTAGAAAATAATTAATTTTTCTTTTTAATATTCAATATACATACTGAATAAGCAAAAATTATTCACCAAACTGATGCATAATGACTAGTGAAGTCTAAACTATACATTAATGCTCAACTTGAGGACACATTTCCCACTATACAGGATGTCCCAATTGAATCACCCTATTTTCATATTTTCATATCCTTCGTGTGACTGGTGGGGCACATGTGGAAGTGATATGACTTTCTTGACTTATGTATACAAAGTTGATGAATCATACGTATTAGTAAAGTTTAGTTCATTTCGATATCTCAAATAGTTTGGCAGAAATACTGAAGTGAAAATAGGGCGATTCAATTGGGACACACTGTATAATGATGCCAATGTTTTCGTAAACAAGGAGCCTTAAAATTCAAATTATGAAAAATATTTGCTACACTCTGTTAAGATTTCCTCCCAAATTATCATTAATGAGAAAAAACTTACTTTCTAACTCTACATTTTCTCAAGCTTCTAGCTGGTAAATAGTGGTTTGAAACTGATAGTTCATCTTCAGGAAGCCGCAAATGATTTAGAGTTACGCCATCAGGAAAGTTTGTTCTTATTTTAACTTACCTTTTTCTTCTTTTTTAATTCTTTTTGGTGCATTTCTAGCAATGATTCCTTTTTCCTCTTCTTCTTATTGTGCTTCTCCACAAGAAGCTGCATGGCTTCATCTCGTTCGCTTACAGCTTTCATTTCAAGTTTAGACTGGTCTCTATGGTCTTTTACCTGCAGGAAAGGGTAGCAAGAATAACACCAATGCAACATTTGTCTTAAAATAGAATCAATAGCTATTTCTTCTTTGTACTGATAACTAGGGCCCGGAAGTTAATGCATGCTATGAAATATGCATATGTTCTTAAAAACCTGAAAATATACCAATAAATATGCACTTAAATAACACTTTGTGCAAATATGTTCTGAAAAACTTGAAAACATGCCAATAAATATGCACTTAAAATGCACTTTGTAATAGTCTTCACTATAAACAAAGGGAAATACAATTGAACATAAAATTGATGAGCAGAAGCTTCTGATTCACTGTCCAAAAGAAGGGACGAATTGCAGTTCACATCAGCCTGTAGGGGAGGTTTTCAAACTTGAAAGAATGCCTGTCATTACTGAAGATGGATTTATATCTCAAGAAACTTCATAAAGGTAGATCTGTTGCGATGGCTATTTTTCAACTAAATTATTAATAGAAAAACATAGTTTAATATAGAAACACACTTTGCTTTTATAGACATCCAAAAAACTTTGATAAAATTAACAAGAATAAATTGTTAGAAATTTTAGCCAACTACAATATACCACAACAGTATATTTTAAATGCTCACAATATCTACAAAACAAATGTTATTTACCAACAATACATATACTGAATGGATCAAAATTAATACTGGTGTAAGACAAGGATGTAGCATCTCACCCTTGATGTTTATAATATATATGAATAGAATTATTCAAGAATGGCGAGAAATGAGATATCGTTCCATTCAGATTAATAGACTCCAAAAAAATAAACAGATGCCCTGCTTTTTGCAGACAATTTAGTGTTAATAGCACACAAAGAAACAGATTTACAGTTTTCTGTATATAATCTGAATACTGTCGGGAAAAGATACAATATGGAAATCAATAAAAATAAAACTAAAGTGATGGCCTTTAGTGAAAAATACCCTTTACCCAGCAAAATTGTTTTGAACAATGAAATTTCTGATCGAGTTAACGAATTTAATTATTTGGGCTGTAATCTATCATTTCATAATGAAGTAGATATAGCAAACAAAATTACAAAATTTAGAAACATAATAGGAATAATTAATAACATCATGAAACCATCTTTAGTAAAAAGGAATACATGACTACGGCCTGTAAGACACTTGCACGACCAATTTTAAATTACGGTAGTGAAGCATGGACGCTACGAAAAAGAGATGAATGCCGATTAATAACGTACAGCAGGCTATACAAAGTGGGACCATAAAAGAAATGAAGTCATGGAAGAACTGGATATGGAATCTATTCTATATCATGTACAAAATTACCAGAAGCACTGGCTGGCCCATCTTAAATGAATACCATCTCACAGAATTCCAAGAGCTATGTTTTACTACCACCCTCAAGGCAAAAGATCGCTGGGATGTCCAAAATTTGTATGGAAGAAGAAGAAGAAGAGGAGGAGGAGGAGGAAGAAGAAGAGGAGGAAGAAGAAGAGGAGGACGAAGAAGAGGAGGAAGAAGAGGAGAAAGAAGAAGAGGAGGAAGGAGAAGAAGAGGAGGAAGAGGAAGAAGAAGAAGAAACTCCTCACTATGTCACAGGATGATACTGGAGTATACTTAAATTGTGTTAACTGGTTCGCAGTGAAAGGCAATTCACGTAAGTTAATTGTAATGTTCCCATTTACGTCTGCAGTTTTACACAGCTACTCATCCAGGATTTTCTGATACTACACTCTTCACTTTGTTCTTTAGTATTGCCTCCATACTGTTGGATGCTTTTCTTGAAATACTTGGGGTGCTTTATTTAAGGCTAGGCCTACTGTTTCTAGGGTGGTAATAGCTGGGAAGGGTAGTCACATGAAGAACAAGAAATATCTTAATAGATATGGTATTTTTTCTTTCTGTGTATTCTGGAGAAATTTTGGATGGAATGCAGTACTTCCTCTATTTACTATACCTAACCAGTTGAGAAAGTAAACATTCAGCCTATGGCAAAGAGTATTACTAGAAATAGACAAAAAACAATTCAGAGAAGCACCAACAGTTGAGCAGCAAAATCAAGTCCTACACAGAGTTTCCCAAAAAGAAAGATATGGTTATTAGGGGAAATCTGAGAAATTTTAACTTGTCAAGCAGAGATGCTGCAATTTTTTTAAATATAAAAATATTCATGTCATCACTTTTATTTGAACATCATGTGCAAAGCTTTATGTTGAAAATACAACAATGAAGGCGAGTGGGACTCCATCTTGTGCGTTAGATAGCGTAGTGAAAAATATATATATTTTCTTTTAATTAAGAAAAGAAATAAGGATATCACTTTCCTCTCCGGCTTGGTAGAGCTCAGTCGACAGCTGGCTACATTAACTAGCAGGAGGACATTATTTTTTTTTATTTCATAGCGTTCAAGTTTGTGTGTGTTCTTTTTGAGTCCCCATTTGTGACGACTATTTAGAAGGGGTTCCAAAAATGGAGAAGGATCGCCCGCAACCTACGAAGGACCCACCAGGGCCCACGCTGAGTACAGATAGGTATCTGGACACCGATTTGGGTCCATATGAAGTCCATCTTGTTCCCTTACAGGAAGAACGTAAGTCATTAAATTTCGTTGCAATAGGCAAACTATTACATACAAATGACTTTCGGGGAATACACTCTATCCGGCCAAGTGGTAACCGAAAGGTTATAGTTACTTTTAATACTGCCGATCAAGCAAACAATTTGTTACAATCCCCTTTATTAGTGATACACCACTTGAAGGGCTTTATTCCCTTCAATCTACTTTATAAGCAGGGCATTGTCCGCCAGGTAGATAAGGATTGCCCGGAATCTGAAATTTTGACTGAATTACAGGCCAATGGGCGTTTTCCGGTTAGCCGAGTCCGACGGTTAAACAGGAAAGTTGTGATTGACGGCATAGTACAATACCTACCGACCGCATCAATTGTAATTACTTGGCGTGCTTCCTCCCTTCCAGACAAAATATATTTATACTATTGTTCTCTTCCTGTGGAACCTTATCTACCGGCATTGCGGTTCTGTACAAATTGTGTGCGATATGGACATACTTCAACGGTTTGCCGCAGCAAAGCCCGATGTGTGCGTTGTGGTGAAGCCCATTTGCTCTCCGCATGCTCATCTGAAATGGCTCGTTGTATTCATTGTGGGGGTCCGCATGAGGCCAATGAGTCAAACTGTTCGGAACGAATACGCCAACTACAAATACAACGCCTGATGCTCTCTGAAAATTGTACCTTTTTACAGGCGGCTAAACAGATACCACGGATTACACAGAACAAACCCATTTTCCACAAAGAGTTTTTGAGTACACCGGAAAGAGTGGCCGTCTCTGCTTTGAGTAGTTTGTGCTCAGTGACGCCCCCGACTGGTCACATTTACTCTTCTAATGCTCCATCTCACCTCTCTTCAACCACATCAAAAAAGCGCAAAGTTAAAGAATTACAGAAAGATAACATACAGCATGGCTCTCCAAAACTCTTAAAATCTTACACTGATGCTTTATACGCTCCGTCGGGTAGATGCCCCTCGGTTTCTCATTCAGCTATATATTCCCCTACTGGAGGTGACGGCAACCCTATGTTACCGAGAGACCGTTCCTCCACTTCTCCTAGGGATATTCAGCCACTACCAGTGGCCCCTGCCATGCAACTCTCAGAATGTTTCAGTCGAGACTTTGGGCTCCATTTGTCGGTAACCCAAATGCATCAAATTCTAGATTACGCTCGGAAGCTTATTACCGATTATTCTTGTGACATTCCTCATATCTCCGATTCCTTAGAAACTCTAGTTTCCGACAATGCTTAATTTATTGCAGTGGAATGCCCGAAGTTTACATTCTAAGCTTCCAGAACTCACATTTCACCTATGTAACTATAATATACATGTGGCAGCCTTTTGCGAAACGTGGCTGAAACCGGGTGTACCCTTTTCTCTACCTTCCTTTCGTATTATCCGTTCAGACCGCGCGGATGGTTACGGTGGTGTAGCACTCATGGTGCATCAATCACTTTCTTTTACGGAGTACATGTGCCCGTATACTCCACCCAACGTACAATCAGTAGGAATACTACTCGGCTCCCTCACAATTATTGCAATATATAATCCCCCTACTTCTCGCCCTACTGAGGCTCAATGGGATCGATTCTTCCAACATTTGCGGACACCATTTATTATCTTAGGCGATTTTAATCTCCGACACTCTTTTTGGGGCAATTCTCTAGATACGAGGGAAGGTGCTTCCCTAGCACACTGTCTACTTCATCGCCAGATTAGCTGCTTAAATCATCCTTTACCTACACGCACTCCTGCACCAGGTACTGTTCCAACAGTACTTGATTTGGCCTTATGCAGCCCTGGTCACTCTACTCTTTGGAATTGGTCCATTTTACCCGATTCGTGGGGAAGTGACCATTTCCCTATATTGCTGCAATATCGCTCCCCTTCACAATATGCAACACCTCCTCCTATGCCCCGTCGTAGACTGTCCCATATCAATTGGGATAACTTCCGAAATTTCCTTAACGAACGCTTAGGATTATTGTCAAATTCTCGTGGGATACATAAGTATACCGAATTCATGGAGATTCTACATGCCTACTTGGATACATTTCATCCCTACTACGTACCTCGTGCAAGGAGACGACGATTTCCAATTTGGTGGACCCCAGAATGTACCAATTATATAACTCGACGCAGACAAGCAATGGCTACTTATCGGTGCTCGCTATCCCTCGCGGACTATCTACACTATAAAAAACTGGTAGCGGTGACAAGAAGGTATCTCCGCTCAGTAAAGAGACTTGCTTGGCTAAGGAAGGTCAGTTCCTTTTCCTTCGAAACTCCTATGCAGGAACTGTGGACATTATATCGTTCCTTTAGAGGTGAATTACCTTCACGTAGCTTACAAAATCCCTTAAAACCAGAGGTCCTCACTAGTTTTTTGTATATGTGTACGCCTGATTCAATATCACCTCCTCCACCTTGTATGCTTTCGCTTGTTTCCATACCTGATGATCCCTTACTGGATCCTTTCACCCAGTCGGAGTTTGTAGTTGCTCTGTCGGGTACTAAATCCACCTCCCCTGGTCCTGATGAGATCTCCTATGCGATGCTCCGGCAGCTGCCACATTCCTGGAAGGAGCAACTTTTACTTTGCTTTAATTATTTTCTGAGTTATGGTATTCTGCCTGTTACCTGGAAGCACTTCACAGTGCTCCCCTTCTTGAAACCAGGAAGAACTCCCACTTCTCCATCTAACTTTCGACCCATAGCTTTATCCTCTTGCCCCCGCAAAATATTTGAACGCCTCCTCGCCAACCGGCTGTATCATTGGCTGGAACATCGACATTTTTTCCCTAAATGGTACAACGGCTTCCGCAGAGGCCGCTCTACTCTCGATAGCTTATCCCTTCTGGTAACAGATATCTACTTATCCTTTAAAGATAATACTACTCTAGATGCACTTTTTCTAGATATTGCACGAGGTTTTGATTGTGTTTCTCTGATCATACTTTTTAAACGGCTGACACAACTCGGTGTACCAACGCGATTTTGTAACTTATTATATCAGCTATTTGTGGATCGCCGCATTACAGTGCGTTCTGGGGGTACTTTGGTGGGACCCCGGACTACAAGTGAGGGTTTGCCACAGGGTTCATGCCTTAGTCCACTCCTATTTCTGGTTTATATCACAGGAATGGCGGAGGTGGTTCTACCTCATGCTCGACTACTGGTATACGCGGATGACATCGTACTATACGTGCCTGGTGGCAATGTAGCACAACCTCGTGTTTCCTTAAATAACGCCGTGAAAGCCTTGAGAGAGTGGACTGACTCTAACGGACTAACAGTGAATAAAGAGAAAGCTGCTCTGGTACATTTTACCCGCAATCGTCGACACATTTGCCTTCCCCCAATTTACTGGGAATCCCAACCTGTACGTGAGGTTAACACATACACCTTCTTAGGTATCACACTTGATCATCGACTAAACTGGCGGGCACATATTTCTTGCTTACGTAATAGGTTGGACAGTAAGCTCCACTTCTTTCGTGCGTTATTATGGAAAAACTGGGGTTCCCACCCCAAGGTACTGATACCGAAATTTAGATTTCCGATCGAATGGGCTTTTGAAAAAGACACGTTTTAATTTAATTGCCGGATGTAAGATTTGCGATAAGTGTTAAGTAATAATATACATAGATAATAGAGTAGCAAGTGTTGTAAGGTGAGCAAGATATGAGTAAATGATAGTCGTTAAATTTGTAGAATAAACGCATTATTGGTTTGAAATTAACGAGTCATGACGTCATACCACATAGTTTAAATCCACGTTCGAAAGTTAGTTCTACAAACCTTAAAAGTCGCGTGAGATATCTAATAAAATATAAAGTAAACATCGTTTAATCCTAAAAAAGTAATTATATATTTGAAATTCATAAAAGAACATGTTATAATAGAAAGGGACATTTCTAAATTGCGGGAAAAGGAAATAGCATTTTGGATACGAGGCTTTCTTGGATGACGTCATGACATTCAAATGGAGCGAACGGTTTTCTTAGCGTGGGTAAGAGAGAAGCGTCGAGTCAGTACTCAAAGAGAGACCAGTACGGGAGATCGCGCTGAGCGGATGTGAGGGCGATGCCTCTACAGATACAAATATTTTCGGCATAACTCCTGAAAATATTTAAATAGGAAATAAAGGATATGAAAAGTTGTTCTTGGGTTGTCCATTACACTTGCGCAAACCCGAGATAAAGAGATCTTATGCAGAACTAGCTGAGGCGAGCTACATCGAAGGGCAACGTCACATCACCAACGACTTCAGCTTCAAATGGCGATCTAATAACCAGGACATCACAACGATTATACAGCTTCAAATTGGCTTCCCAACGTGTGGCGCCGAAAGAATGGACCAAAACCCCAAGACGACCAGATCAGCATCGAACCAGCAGACAAGAAGGTGCCCAGCGTGTCAACATCTGTGAAACGTGTAGTGAACAAGTTTAAGTGCAGTTAAAGTGAAATAGTGAAAATATTGAAAATTTTGGTGAGTAGAAAAACACATGTAAATAGCTTAGAAATGGAAGACAGTGACACTGAATTTTTAGGTTTCGATAGTCCGGAAATTCAGAAAAGTGTAAGTAGGATGGAAGGATTTAATCGGAATGTAATTGGTAGCAGAATATGCCAAGAAGTAGAAGATCAGAACGTTAGAGAAACACCTAGAGGTAGCTCAGAAATGTTTAGTAATTCAGAAAGGCCAGCGATTATGTCAGGAATAGAGAATATGTTTCAAAAGATAATGGAAAAGATAGATGAAACTAGTAAAGAATTAAGAACAGAGTTAGGAAAGAAATTAGAGAAGGGACAACAGGAATTGGGAATGCAATTGGAAAATCAGAAGAGAGCTTTCGAAACCTTTAGGGAAGAAGTTAGGGAGGAAATTAATAAAGTCAGTAGTGAAGTAAAAGAAAATAGAGAACAGGTTAAGGGAGAATTAGAGACAATAAGGCAAGAAGTAAAGAATTCTGAAAAGAAATTAGGTCAACAAGTGAGTGAAAAATTAGATAAAGAAAGGGAAAAAGTAACATATAGATTAGACAAACAAAGGGAAGAAATTAGAGAAGAGTTACAGGGGTGTAAAGTTAGAATAGAAAGATCTGATGTAGAAAATGAAAGGCAGGCTAGAAATTTGGAGGATGTTACAGACCAAATAAAAGGAGTAGTAACAGAAATTACTCAGGTAAAAGAGGCCTTAGAAAATTTGAAATTAAATGAAAATGCATGTAATCACAACAATCTTAGTAATGAAGTTGCAAGAAACGAGGCAATACCAGGTGTATCAGCTAACATTTCGATGCAAAATAGGGGTAACAGTAATTCCCATTCTGATCTCGGAAATAGCTCAGGGATAGGTGACAATTCAAATTTACATTGGCCTAACCATGTCTTAAATGAAATGACACCTCCAGTTTTTGAAAATGAAGATTCAGATGATCCTAAAGCCTTTTTAGAAGGGTTACAAGAGTACTTCACGGTGAAACGTATACCAGAGGAGTACAAGATGGTGATAGTAAGAAAATGTCTAAAGGGTAATGCTGCTAATTGGCTAGGCCTTTCTATGGGTAACAATAATGATTACAGGACCTTTAGAAACATCTTTTTAACCAGATATTGGGGAGCTAGTAGGCAGGCTAATATTAGAGTTGAATTAAGCAATGGAAAGTTTAATCCTAGATCGGAGGAATCGATGGTCAACTATTTTATGAGAATAGCGAGAAAATCGAAGATGTTGGACCCTCCCTTGGATGAAAAAGATCTAATAAATATAGTTACTCCACATTTTCCGGAAACGCTTCAACACTACCTAATCATAGCCCGACCCGATAGCATTGCAGCTATGATCGAATTATTATCAGCCTTAGAAGTCAATAAGCCGAAACACGCATTTGGAAATAAATATGAAGAAAAAGAAACTGTAAATTCTTTCGGGCAAGGGGCACAGTATTATCAGAATAGAAGTGAGATTAGGGAAAGATATAAAGGACCAGTACCAAGGATGGAATCATTCCGGTGGGAAAATCAAGGTAGATATAACCAGGAAGGGCGTCACCAAAATAGAAATGGTAATCTAAGGGGAAGAAATATAAGGGTGAATTATATGAATACAAGTAGATTTGATCGAGGTAGACGGGGACGTTATTTTGGACATAGTAGAAATTCAAATGATGGGTATTGGACAAACGGAGATAATGAGTTTAGACCGAGGTCACCAAGACAGGAAGAAAGGTATTCTAATGGACGAAATTCCCCCGAAAATGCGGAAATGGTTGAGGCCATTAACACGGTCAAAAACATGGTAGGAAGTAACCCCGATTTAATGCAGGAAAACAGAAGTAACAATTCGGGAAATAGTACAGGAGCCATACATAAAAATCAGGGAAACGCCAGACCCGGTCAAACGCGCCTTCAGTGAGAACTGGGTATCCTAGTAATGATTGTGATAAGTACTCGGAAATAAATAGTCCTGGAAGGCAAATGATGATACAAAAGAAAAGAGAATGTAAAAATAGAATCGACGAAAACGAAAAAGTAGGAGATCCACCTAAAATCAAAATTGGAGTAAATGGAAAACAATACAATGCAATTATAGATACGGGATCAAATAGTACAGTATGCTCACAAAATTTTTATGATAATTTACAAAGTAGTGGCTTTAAAGTAATGTCTTTACCAGTTAATGGGATATATTGCTCGCTAGCTGTGGGAAAACGAAAAGAGAGAGTAAAATTTCAAGCAATGATAAATATTGAAATAAATGGGAGAATACTTGGAATTTTATTTCTGATTGTAGGAAGACTTGTTACAGATATTATAATAGGTTGTGATTGTCTTTATGCCTGGGAAGCTGTGGTGAATTTTAAAAACATGATTCTAGAAATGAAAGTTGAAGATGAGACCATTATAGTGCCTTTTGTGGAAGATAGTAGTTCAGAAACTATTGTAAGAGAAAAAGAGGAAGAAGAAATCCAAGGGGATACATTCTTTGTAGAATATGTTAAAGTAGGAGCTATGGAATTAACTGAAGTAAATGTCAAAGAGTACAGTGTCGATAATGAAGAAAATGTAGAATGGGATAAAAATGATTTCATAGACAATTTGAGGGTTTCTGATGCAACTAGGTACTATGATAGGGAGAGTAGTGAAGACTTAGAAGAATTGTTGAGGGAAAAGGTAACTCAGGCTGATCAACTAAATGAACAACAGAGGGATAAACTGTTTGAAATATTAATCCGAAATAAAGAAGTATTCTCTGAGAAACCTGGTAAATGTAATATTTATACTCATTCGTTTGAGATGATACCCATCAAACCTTTTACACATAAAGCGAGAGCTATCCCTAGTACAATAAGAGAAGAGGTAGATGCAGTTATAAAGTCAATGTTAGAAGATGAGGTTATTGAAATTTCGAATTCAGAATTTGTGAATCCCCTATGTATTGTAAATAAGGCCAATGGAAGATTAGGGTGACATTAGACTCGAGAAAACTAAATCATTGTTCCTCATACTTTCCATCAGGGAATCCAACAGAACGTGTCCTCCGAGATATAGGAATTTATTTACGTGTACTTACACATCATAATCACAAGGATTGGGTGAAATATTGTCCATTGATAGAAAAGATTATCAATCACACCATTAATGTAACTACTGGGTTTGCACCAATAAAATTAATGTTAGGAATTGAACCAGAACCAATATTGATCGGGGAACCAAAAACACTGAAAATTAATGACATTCAGTTAAGTGAAGAAGAAAGAGCGAAAATTGCTTTTGAACGAATCAAGAAAAAGGCAGAGAAGCGAAAATTAAAGAAAAAGAGTAGAAAACATAGATGGGAACCTAAGATAGGCGATTGGGTACTAGTTAAAGACCATAAGTTATCAAGTGCATTGCGAGGTAGGAACAAAAGGATGGAATTGTTATATAAAGGTCCTGCAGAAATTATATCAAAATTTGGTTATCATACCTATGAATTAAAAGATGTTAAAAATGAAAAATGTCTGGGAAGATGGCATAAACAACTCCTTCGACCATACAAGAAACCGTGTGGTGCCTTGGAACCTTGATTTAATGTAAAAGAAAAATTGGAAATG
Organism: Tenodera sinensis; assembly: GCA_030765045.1. Lineage (NCBI taxonomy): Eukaryota > Metazoa > Arthropoda > Insecta > Mantodea > Mantidae > Tenodera > Tenodera sinensis. Next base: position 101,962,935 of record CM060972.1, read on the forward strand.
TCATTTGTCTATTGGCGCCCAATCAGCTTTGAGATAAAATGTAAATGTTAGCTTACTTGAAAATCATATATTGGTCAGGTACTTACATATTCATGAAAAATGCAGAATGTGAATTGCTATCTACTACAAAGAGCTTAAAAATATATTGTATAGAGCTCACAATAACAGCTTCAGAAAGATTGTTAAATTGTTCATCTCCGCATAGAGAGAAAACAGAATATTTACCTTGTAAACATTTGTTAAAATATTTAGATGTATAGATAGTTATCACAGCAAGACAAAAAGAATTTGTCTGAAGAGTGTAATGGATTTATATAAATATATGTACATTTTAGTGCTTAGAGGATATAGTACAGATATGTGTTACAATAACAAAAGTGAAAAATCACAGTGCAAGTGATAGTGAGAGCGAAGTGAGCAAACATGAACTAAAAGAAGGAAGTATAAAGAAAGACTCTTGAAATTTAACCTTTATATAAAAGCTTCACAGAAGAAACCATAACATATTGTAATTAGTATTTAAGGATTAATGTTAAGTCAAGTGTATAATTGTTTGTCATGTTAAAAAGATTAATGAGAAAATGTGTTAATAACCAATTTCAAAAAAAAGAAAAAAAAACAGTGTAATTGAAAATTGTATATAATGGGAGTGTTGCCGATTATTCAAAATACAGGAGTAATTTTTAATTTTTCTTTCGGGCAAGACATTTACATTATTTTATTATGAAATAATAAAATAATATAAATGGGGGCATTTGATACCGAAATTTAGATTTCCGATCGAATGGGCTTTTGAAAAAGACACGTTTTAATTTAATTGCCGGATGTAAGATTTGCGATAAGTGTTAAGTAATAATATACATAGATAATAGAGTAGCAAGTGTTGTAAGGTGAGCAAGATATGAGTAAATGATAGTCGTTAAATTTGTAGAATAAACGCATTATTGGTTTGAAATTAACGAGTCATGACGTCATACCACATAGTTTAAATCCACGTTCGAAAGTTAGTTCTACAAACCTTAAAAGTCGCGTGAGATATCTAATAAAATATAAAGTAAACATCGTTTAATCCTAAAAAAGTAATTATATATTTGAAATTCATAAAAGAACATGTTATAATAGAAAGGGACATTTCTAAATTGCGGGAAAAGGAAATAGCATTTTGGATACGAGGCTTTCTTGGATGACGTCATGACATTCAAATGGAGCGAACGGTTTTCTTAGCGTGGGTAAGAGAGAAGCGTCGAGTCAGTACTCAAAGAGAGACCAGTACGGGAGATCGCGCTGAGCGGATGTGAGGGCGATGCCTCTACAGATACAAATATTTTCGGCATAACTCCTGAAAATATTTAAATAGGAAATAAAGGATATGAAAAGTTGTTCTTGGGTTGTCCATTACACTTGCGCAAACCCGAGATAAAGAGATCTTATGCAGAACTAGCTGAGGCGAGCTACATCGAAGGGCAACGTCACATCACCAACGACTTCAGCTTCAAATGGCGATCTAATAACCAGGACATCACAACGATTATACAGCTTCAGTACTTTTGCACCTGTACAAGGCTGTAGTGCAGGGTATGATCACCTATGGAATCTTTCTCTGGGGTATAGCTGCTGCAGGTGCATTAATGCCCTTACAAGTCAGCCTCAATCGATTTCTTCGACTTATAGTGGGCTATGCCCACTCGACACCAATAATGGTAATGCACAGAGAACTAGGCCTCACCCCTTTGAAACATCTTGCCCCAGTGGTGGCTTTACGTTATCTTCTCGCCCGCTGGGGCAGTATAACTTTTCCACTATTCCCTAAGTTACAATTGTTACTGGAACGCTGTCCAGAAGGGCGGCTTCAAACGGAAGTCATGACCTTACCACTCATGCTAGCCTACCGATTTCTGACAAATCACGCCCGGTTTTTACAACGTGCAGATACTTACCCATGCTATTCTTTTGACTTTGTCACAGGCTTACATACCATTACGTATGTTACGGCCTGTGTGCGCATTTTAGATTATCCTGTAGACTTCCGAGCACGACTATTATTCCAGGCTCCTATTCCTGTGGCAGGAGATGGCCGCCTAACTTTTTTTACCGATGGATCACGTCAGGGGGACCCTCCGAGGGTAGGATCAGCTTTTTTCTCACCAGAGTTGGAAATACGACGTACCTTTCGGCTACCGGATTTTTGCTCTAATTATTTTGCAGAGCTTTTCGCCATCTACAAGGTACTAGACTTTCTTAGAAATACGGAATTCATAACAGCAAATATTTATACTGATTCCTTGAGTGTGTTGCAGACACTACATAGCCCTTCGTTATCACCCAGTACTTGTTGGTATGTACAGGCACTCAAATCACTCCATCTTACGCTAGGGATCTCAAGGGTGCTCTTTGCTTGGATACCTAGTCATTCTGGTATCTCTGGTAACGAGATCGCCGATAAATTAGCCAAATCTGCTTGCTTTTCCGATGAAATTTTTCCAATCACTGTACCCCCACGGGAATTATTTAGATCTGGCAGACATTCTCTTCTTTCTCAATGGATTCAGGAGTGGGAAGCCTTTACTAATACAGAACATGTTTTTTGTCCCTGTCTTCCACTCTTGCAGCCCCTCAATCGTCCATGGTTTGCTTCTTTACGTTACCCGCGTCACTTCATCTCACTGTTCTCGCGGATGCGTGTGGGTCACTGTTACACTCCGGCGTATTCGTTCCGCTATGGTTCTGGGAGCACACCTTATTGCAACTGTGGTCAAGAGGCCACCTTAGACCATCTTTTATTAGGATGTCCGAACCTTGCACACAAGGTAGAACGATTTTATTCAGACCTATACTCCCAAATTATAGTTTTTCCGGTATCAATCAATTATTTATTGACTATAAAAAATGAGCGCGTTTTACAGGCGATTTTTCGTCATATACAACGTTGTGGTTTTCGATTTTCATATTTTCTTACTCTTTATTTTACTCCGATCTTCTCCTCTGAATTTTTATATCATATACTAAATCACGTTTTGCTTACTTTTAGCATCTAGTAGTAAACCTGCATTTATGAATGTGCCCGCAATATCATTCGGTTAATGATATTTTCAATTTCGTACTGTTGGTACGACAAATTACTACCTCTATAGTTAGTGTGGCCGTATAGCTTCCGATAGAGCTCTTGGCCAAGGAAAGAAAGAAAAAAAAAAAAAAAAAAAATACAACAAAGAGAATGGGAACATCACACTCCTTTAATGAGTAATAACTAAAACTTTAAGAGTTCAAATTAGCTGACCGTTTTGCACCTTAAAGTTCAGATTCTGCACCATGGTGGTGAGATGCCGTGCTCATTTCTTCCTCTTTATATTCTTCTCCCTGATGATCTGTCGACCACACATATTACACAGATCTTGGTACAGTGTGCAAGTTTTATGTAGCCGCCCTTGACATTTGCTACATTTAATCCAATCAGACCGCCTCCGTAGCACAGTTGGTAGCACACCTGCCTCTGGCACAGAGGACCTGGGTTTGATCCCTGGTAATGGCATGGGATTTTTCCCCTGCTGGGAGGTCTGGTACAAGGTGCACTCAGCCTTGTTAGGTCCCTGAGGGGCCAATTGAGGAGTAATCCTGATAGAAATGTAGCGTCCCAAAAAAAAGGTCAAGTAATCCCCTTACGGTTGGAGGAGTCGGCGTGCTGACCCCCGCCACCCCCACCTGTACTCTGTGGTCTTGGCTGCACCTGGAGAACACAGCAGCTGGGTGATGAGGGTAAACTCTGCATAGAGGAGATGCCCTAGGGATTATTAATCCAATCAGCTTTGGAAGATGAGTTGAAGTAATCCTGCCAACACTCCAACAACTGTGTTCTTCATCCTTTTCTGTGTTGGGAGTGACATTTGTGGCCCTGTTCTTCCATGTATTACTAGGTTCTTTTGCTGGTTTTGATTTCTTCTTTCTAAGAGTCCCTTCTCGTAGTTTACAGATTCAGGAATTAGTGAGAACCTCTGCCGATTGATTTTGTTTTTCAGAACTGGATGGAATGATTGGAATGGGACTTAACTGGTGAAGGTTTTTCGAAGGTGTATCATTAGTTGAGGTAGGAATAACTGGAATGGATCTTGTAAACTTAAGGTGTTTACTTGTTGATGATGTGGAATTAAAACTTTTGGCAGTATCTGAGATCTGAGAATGATTAGGAGGGAAACTGAATGGAGTGTTGCTTTCGTGTTCTTCTGAGTGCTCACGTTCAACAATGTTGGTGCCTTGTACATTTTCTAATGAAGGCATAGAGTCAGAAATGGAATAAAAATATCCTGGGATATCATTGGGATTCAGAGAGAATTATTATTTATTTATGCCAACAAACTTACTGTTGGTGATTATTATTTTATTTATGCCAACAAACTTACTGTTGGTGTTTTTAAACACACAAGTCGTGTGTGGGCAAAGTTTAAGAGGTAGAACTGGAACTTAAAAATTCAATGCCACAACTGGGTTTGAAACACAGACCTTCCGCTTACTGGGCGGCTGCTCTACCACTGAGCTATTGTGACAAACTGCCAGAATGGCATTATTCTCAGAGAGAATATTCCACATGCCCAAAATCCTGAGATCACATTTCCAACTGATGCTGCTTTATTCCAAGCCACATCAATGAGTTTCCCAACTTGGTACCTCGTTATATTTCTCTCTGAATGACTTCTCATCCAGGCAGCAGCTTCTTTCTTATAGTAAGCCTTTAGGGCACCATAAATTAATTGGGCCAGGGGTTATAGAACTTGTGTAATGTGACTAGGCAGGCACAAAATTGTTGTTTTCCCTTTCTGCACACTCTTAACTCAAGACAGTTCATATGTGAGGCATGACCATCCAAAAGCAATAATGTCTTCCCAGCAGGCTTTCGAGGAATGAGCTGTTCCTTTAGCCACTTCAAGAATAATTCAGAATTGATGTATGATGATTTTGGATTTATATACATTTTAGATCTAAACGGATGTCCATCAGCAAATTTTGCCTTCCTGTTTACACCTTTCATAATTAGAACAGGAGGAATATAGGTTCCCTCAGCATTGAAGCACCTGATAAGTGTTATGTTTTCTCCTCTCTCTTTGGATGTCAACATATGAACACATTTGAACCCTATGGATCTCAGAACATTGCTGGGCTTGTTTGTTAATGGAAAGCTTGTCTTATTGACATTAAATATTTGTCCAGGCTTATCAAACAGGTTATTCTTCTCCATAATCTCTTTCAGTAGCTTGAAAAACTCAGCCACTTCCTTCTGTGTTCATCACCTTAGCTCTGTTGACAGAAAGTCCTTCGGCTTGTCTCATGGGTAATTCCAAATTCTTCCAAAAAAGGAGTTCAGCCAAACATACTCCGCCATTTCCTTCTCATCGGAAAATATGTGGTTCAATCCTATGCTCTCTGCAAATTATATGTTAGAATCTGTACACTTTGCTCATCCGATGCAAACCTCACCAGTTAGCCACTGGATATGAATCACAAGTCTTTTCTCATTTGCTTCACCCAAGACTCCTTCTGGACCCATTGCTCTCTTCCGGAAGTCTTCTTTCTGTATTCTACAGCATATGGTCCAAGCTGGAATACCATAATAATGTTCTACCTCCTGTTTTCCTATTTCTCCTGCTGAAACTCTGGTAGCAGCCTCTTTCAATGCTTCCTTGGACCATGAACCACAAGTTGATTTCTTGATGTAAGCCATTAACCTGAACAAGCGAGAAATTACATCTGCAGTATTAACCTCCTCTTATATTTTTTTTTATTTGAGTAACAGCCGACAATTGAACCCATAACCTCTGGATCAGTAGTCAGACACTGCACCACCACACAATGGAGGCAATAATGATTACATCTTACTATTTCATGTTTGCTAAAGATTATGCAAAAATAAGTGAAATACATTGTTAGTGTTACCGTTCTTCTCCTCCTCATTATTGTTGTTGGTGTTGGTGGTGTTGTTGTTATCATCATCATCATCATCATTAGTGTTCTTGTCATTTGCAACTATTAATAAAGAAATAATTGCAGTAAGAAGAAATATTAAATAGAATATCAAATTAAAGATCCCGATGCAGTATCTCTGAAAATGTTCAGGGTGAGACCCCACACTGTATTGCCGAAGCATAATAAAACCATGCATTATCTCACTGCCTCATACATATTAACATACAGAAACATTATTGTCCTGTGACCATTATGTAGTTCTGGACGTTTATGAAACTTACCTCTACAAAATCTTTTGGTGGCAACTGCATCAACAAAAAACACAAGGAACACCATTCACACACATGCTCTTCAACAGACTGATGTAATCTAAGATGACATGAATGCTAAAGTGGGAGAGGAATATAATATCTAATTTGTGCTGCCATCTGACATCATTTCTGTCAACTACTCCAAGTGCAGCATCTCTGCTCGACTTACCCTATGCAGGAGGTTCATCTTTTAATTACATCCCTAATTTGTTATCGAACACTTTGCTGAGTTAAGTTATTTGGAACAATCCTATGCTATCCAATATTTAAAGATGTTATAACTTACAACATGCAATACAATACAGACATACCTGAGTAGTGTGCTTCTTTGCTCGATCAGCAGGAGTGTCAGTCCATACTGAGCGATCACCGGTATCAGGTTTGGCTCGAGCTCGGAACTGACGTGGGCCAAGACCAAATGCTTCAGCACGATCAGGAGGTAATTCTAACATCCAGCTTTCTCTCTTTGGAGCTCCTGAGGGGTCTTCTTCCTTCATATAAGAATAAAGTTGAATGTAAATATTTTACATTGACAAATAATGCCATAGCCTTTTATGGCTTTTGTGTTAAAATATAATAAGCTAACACATGCAATCCAGGTATTGAATGCTACATGAAGAAAGGAAAAACAACAAGCACCTTCATAGTAATATATTCCTTGATAATTATTTACAGACTGGACAAACTATAATAATGAACTAGTTCACTTCGAGAACCTTTCCAGCTTTTTCCGAGTGATTCTGTAATTTCTTTAGAGTAGGATGAAATTATATGCTCACTTCATATTTAACAAGGTAAGAAAGCAGATTATAAAAAATATGGGTTTTGTTCAAAATCTACTTTCCCTAATTAGAACAAGCTTTGACTGGTAAGAAGCACTTTGTGACTTTGCTGCTCATTTGGAAGAGCCACCAACAGCTCAAAAAACAACTAGTAAGAGGTGAGTGGAGGAGCATATGATAGAACAAACAGGCATAAACTATGGACTATATTGAGAGAATATAGGATACCATCTAGTTTAATTAATGCTATTAAGTCTTTGTATGATCAAACACAAATTAAAATGCAAAATAAATATAAATAAAATTTGAGCACAATGACAAATACAGGAGGCTGTGGAGTGTCTCCTATTTTATTTGATATTTATATGAAAAGATTTTTGGAAGGGTGGAAATTGATGGAGCCAAGAGGCATAAACATAAGAAGAAATAAAGAGATCAAAACTGTTTTATTTGCGGATGACCAGGTACTGTTAGCTAGTAAAGAGGACGATCTCCAATATAATGTAAACAAATTGACAAAGGTATTAAAAGATTATAACATAGAAATATCCTGCAAGAAAACAAAAGTAACAGCAATGGACGGCAAAGCAATGAGAGCAAAAATAGTGACAGAGGGGCAAAATGTAGACCATTTGTACAATATTTGTGATGCAATGTAACGAATCATAATATGAATTTAGATTTAGAGGAAAACATACAAAAATATAACAGGACAAATGAAATTATAAAGATACATTTTGGAAGAAATATGAAAAAGGATGTGCAAATTAGACTTCACAATGTTCTTTCAAAACCTTTACTATTATACGGCAGTGAAACATGGACCATGAGAGTTCAGGATCAGATCAGTACAAAAATAAAAGCAGTGAAATAAGGATACAACTAAGTATAAATAATATTACAGATGAAATTAAGGACTATCAAAAGAACTGACAGGATCATGTAGAAAGAAGGTCCATTGACAGACTACCAAGGCAAGCATATTTTCATCAAGCATCACGTGGGTCAACCAAGAAGAAGATGGAAACAGCAATTAACCTCGGAACGGGATAGCAATGACTCATCCTTGAGAGGAAGAAGAAGGCGAGTGGAGGACATAGTGAACCACACTAAATCAACATGCCCCTCCAGTTTCAAGATTTACCACGGTTAGTCTAAGATAAGTGTGTATATAAATTGGTTTCAAATATCACTTTTCGTAGATTGTGCCAATACACTTCTCTTGACACCTTCTGCACATGTGCACTTTTAACAAAAATGTCATAAAAAGGGAGGGTAGTTGGCCTTTTCAGGTAGTACAGTTTTTTCTAAAACATGACAACTCTGCTCCACTTCAATACCAAAGACATTGCCTCTTGCCCTGTTTATGAGGGTTGTCTTTTGATTCCTAATGGTTATTACCCAGTGGCAGGGGGAGTGGTCCTCCTTTCTTGGGTGTATGATTTGCAAAAATGTTTATTAACATTTCCTCTTAGATTCTGTGATATATGCATTTTTGTTCCTTAAATTGTATGCCTTTAGCCTTCATTCAGAAGCTATATATGGTACCATCAAAAATATTCCTGTTTTTTATAACATACTAGTCTCCCGACTGACCTAACCCCTATCAGAATAAATGCTATACACATGTTGAATGTTTACTTCATGACATCTAACCTAACCTGAAATAGTGAATTATAAATTTATTAAAAAGAGCATGCTCTCAATGTTTGGTATATCCATCTCAGTGAACTAGTTCAGTGTTATAGCTCCACTAATAAATGATAACTTCAACCACAGTCTTTGTAAATAATGATTTCTTTCTCCTCTTCTGAATAAGACAAATATCCTGATAACTTTTCTTAACTACAAATTACAGGTTGGAAACCAAGCAATATTTTCCCCCAAAAATAAGCTAATATTAGAACATGTGGTTAGCATGCTAACCTTCAAATTCAGAGGTCCTCGGTTTGTTTCCCGGCTGGAGGGTGGAAATTGTTCCTCAGATAGAGTTGCTATATTTTCCAAAACATGATGACCCTAGCCTGCTCCTCTGTCAAAGGCAGCATTCCTTTGAAGTTTGGGTTTATAAGATTTGTAGTTTAAAAGAATAAAGGAGCCAAAAGACAGCTACATTGTCTCTCACCCTGTGCATGAGGGTTGCCTTTTGTTTGCTAATGGTCATTACCCAGATGTACAGAGAGTGGTCCTCTTTTAACGACCATCATGATTTTAAAAAATCTAGATTCCCCATCCTCCCTAGAATCTGGAAGTATGACAGTGTGTGAATTTAATGTATCAACCAAAAGTAACACAAACCCAAGGATTAAAAACCACTCTTAAGTAAGTGAGCATCATTGCTGTTGACCAATTATTCCAAAGGTTAATTGTTAAAGGTGGCATTAAATAGAACATAAAAAAGAGGTGTGGTCTATAAATAAGGATAAATTAAGTAATTGTGTATTTTAACTGATAAGCTACCAATGTCAATAATTGCTGAACAATATGTTTGTATCCTAGATCTCTGTTCGCTGTGGAATCTTATGAATGGGACAAGCTTCCATACCCAGTGGATGAAAAATTAGGTGTAATGAAAATTAGTAATATTAATGATATCTTAGAGTAGCCGTCAGGAATGATGGTGGTAAGTGATAGATAACGTGCACATCGAGGAAAAAGGGGAAGTGCTGCATTGCAACTGTTTTCCACCTTTCTTAGGAAGTATTTGTATGCATTATACACCATTTCCCTGGCTTGACTGTGAATAATGCAACATTCTTTTGCTTCTGCAATCTTCGGAACTATTAATGAACTTACTATTACACAACAGAGTGGACCTATTGCTCGGAATTATTTAATTTCACTGTAAAACTGTACATATTCTCTCACACACATGCTCTGAAACAGATTACGTCTGGTTGACCAGAAAACATGCGACTGTGATGTCATTGGATATTGGGCTACTGCACAACTGCCTTCATTCCTGATGGCGACTATAGCACATAATTGCCGATGGAGTAGATGTTACATTTTGCAATCTGTAGCGCACTTGCCTGCCCTATTTATGAGGCTTTCTTTTATAGCAAAATCATGATTTGCAGATGGTAAACCATACCATGTTTACCATATTACACAAGTGGGGATGGGAGTGCCAAGGGAAGGAATGAAATTCACAACTTTGGTGAAATTTTTGGTCATCTTTTTATCTTTCAAGAAATGCTAAAACTAATGTGTAGTTTTAAAAGAAAGTACATCCATAGGTTGTGTTAATGGTAATAAATAAATGCAGTAAGCATGATATAGTTTAATGTGTATTACCCGTTTAATTTTGCTCTTTTTGTCCTGCTATCCTGGATCATTGGGTTTTAGCTGCTCTGATGTTTCGCTATGCTCTGTCATTGCCAGAGGCCACTACACAACTGCCGAAGATCTGCTGGCCGTACAATAGGATTTTCAATCCCTCATATTAGGACCCTAAATGTTTGTTTATATAAGGATGACAGTAATGTTGACAGCTGTCTGGTTCAGATGGCAGTTTGTTAATGTAATGTTGGCAGCTGTCTGGTTCAGATGGCAGTTTGTTAGTGTAATGTTGGCAGCTGTCTGGTTCAGATGGCAGTTTGTTAGTGTAATGTTGGCAGCTGTCTGGTTCAGATGGCAGTTTGTTAGTGTAATGTTGGCAGCTGTCTGGTTCAGATGGCAGTTTGTTAATGTAATGTTGGCAGCTGTCTGGTTCAGATGGCAGTTTGTTAGTGTAATGTTGGCAGCTGTCTGGTTCAGATGGCAGTTTGTTAGTGTAATGTTGGCAGCTGTCTGGTTCAGATGGCAGTTTGTTAGTGGAATGTTGGCAGCTGTCTGGTTCAGATGGCAGTTTGTTAGTGGAATGTTGGCAGCTGTCTGGTTCAGATGGCAGTTTGTTAGTGGAATGTTGGCAGCTGTCTGGTTCAGATGGCAGTTTGTTAGTGGAATGTTGGCAGTTGTCTGGTTCAGATAGCAGTTTCTTAGTGGAATGTTGGCAGTTGTCTGGTCCAGATGGCAGTGTTTGTCAGTATAATGTGAGCAGCTGTGTGGTTCAAATGGCAGTGTTTGTTAGTGGAATGTTGGCAGTTGTCTGGTCCAGATGGCAGTGTTTGTCAGTATGTCAGCAGCTGTCTGGTTCAGATGGCAGTGTTTGTTAGTGGAATGTTGGCAGTTGTCTAGTTCAGATGGCAGTAAATTGAAAAATCTGATGTGTTGCACTAACATGACTTTCTCTACCCTTGTACCAACCATTCTCACAAACCCTTATTCCTTTATCTTCTTCATGTTACCTGAGATAAACAATTACAGAAATGATCTTACTGCTTTATTTTCTTGTAGGTGCAAGGGAAATATTAGAATATAGTATGCTTTAAGTGATAGTAAAATCTTTTAAAGCTTTGAGATCCTGTTCTCTTTGCATGCTTAGCGTATAAAAAAATGAACAATGTTGCATTTCATGAAAGTATTGAAGTTTTCCAAAACTGACACAAATAACAAGGAATATCTCCGAAACTGTTCACTCTACAAAAAAATTTGTTTGGACATAAACTGGTGTTTTAGCGAGATATACATTTTTTGTACAGTAAGATTTTGGCTATCTCTTACGGTTTATGAATTATTCAAAAGTCATCCAGGGTAAACAGGACTACACAGGTTATAGCCAGAAAATTCAAAATATACATTTCATTTGTCATAAAAATATCTTAAACATATGTCATTTAATCAAAATTGTTAAGAGCCATTTTCAAGAAAATAAAAATTTTCCATGTAAAGGGTAGTTTAGGGTGGGGCTATTTTCTTCAAAATCTTCGTGTCACATCCTTGAATGACATTAAACTTAAATACCAACTTTGGTTTTTAACCGACTTTTCGTTTTTGAGTTGTGCTGTCCACAGACTGACAGACACACACAGACCTTTTTCTATAAATGCTTTTTTTTATATTCAGGGGGTCTCAAAACATATATTTCTGGTGAAATCTTGACATAGAATTTTTGGGTGGAATACAATACTTCCTCTACTTATCAGCAGAGAATGTAAAAACGTGTCAATATTTAGAAACACATTTTGCTCCATTTGTAATAATATTTATCTTAGGACTAGTTTCGGAGAGGGTCTTGTGATTAATATTATAAGTTGGAGCAAAATGTGCTTCTAAATATTGACATATTTTTCAATTGATTAATATGCTCCACTGTTTTAAATACTTCATTTTCATATGTTTTATATCAGATGGCAGTGTTTGTTAGTCTGAAGCTGGCAGCTGTGCCAGTGGAGTAGTGTAAGCAACGTTCTGTGAACAAAGTGACAGCAGATGTTAAGACTTATTTCACCTGTTGGGTACAGAACTTTGTTGCATGAATCTGTCACTTACTGCCATCATTCCTGATGGCTACTCTAAGATATTAATATTACTAATTTTCATTACACCTAATTCTGAATTATAAAAATCTTACACTGTAACCAAACACACCCATCATATTTGTTACTCAATTGCAAACTAAACTATGGAGTTATTAAGTTTAAATTACAATACATGAATAATAACGAAGTACTTTACCTCTCCTGCTAGTTTTCTTTTCATCTTCATTGCTCTTCTATCAAGTTGTGCTTGCAAATAATCAGTGGCATCTGTATTTTCAGCAGCAGGCATTGGTCCTATTACTTCTTCTTCACTGTCCGAGTCCTGTGCATGATTTGATGACAATCTACTCACTTTTTCCTCTTGGATTAAATGTGAACCTTTCATTGAATAATCTGAATCACTGAACTTGTGCCCAGGGGGAAGCTGTGGGCCAACTGTTTTTGAACTCTGTCCAGAATTTAAACCTGGAGGCAATGCAGGTCCATATACATCCTTGGTTTCTTCTTCACAGTCATCTCTGAACTCTTCGTCAGATATCTCTGCATGCAGTTCTAAAACGGAGTTATCTTCATCTGATTCCTTCACATCTGAAGCAGAGATGTCAGGCTTACTATTTAGTGCCATACAATGTTTTTAAATTTCTATTTCTTTATATATTCTTTTTTTTTTCTGAAAACATCTTGTAGCTGAAGACTGTATTAATCATATTGAAAATTACCTTTTTCTTGTGAAGCTGAATGTGGTGGTACCGCAGGTCCTATAAAACTGTCCTCTATACATTGTTCTTCAGTTGCTTCCAAATCACTACTACCCACTTTTTCCTCCCTTTTCTTCAATAAATGGGGAGGTAAAGCAGGACCAATAAAGTCTGACATAGCTCACTAAAAAATAAAATAAAATTCTAAATTTATCTACACTTCAAAGCCTAAAAAATCTAAAAGAAAGCTGTTATGATTTAAACATTTTCAAAATCTTTTTAGAACTATATCTAACAGATTTCATTATCCCAGCTGTAAGAATTCCTTTCAAACTCTGTTTTACACTTGCATCCCACACAATTTCTTTAATAACTTCTTGAAGAATTGTTCCACAATCTGGATCATGTGCAATGGCTCTCAAGGTATCTTCAGTATCTTGACGTAAATGTCTGCTATCTCTATTCCAGATACGCACTATGGCTCGTTGAGGGGTCCTTGGCAATTGATTTAAATGATAAATACGGGCAGATGGGCTGCCATCCTGAAAACACAAACCTGATGAGACATCAATGTAATTCTGTAGGGAGTTTAATACAGGAGCATACAATTTTCTAAAAGCTTCTATTTGTGGTTCAACGATTTTACAAACTTTATTCTTGTCCTCACCAAAAGACATGCGAAAATCGCCTAAATATGACAGACTGCAAATTGTTACATAGAATTCTGCTTCTGAAAAATTATCTGGTAGCATTAACAATGCAGCATGAACTGCACTATGTAAATTCAACTGAAGTGCGGATCTAAGTTCTGAATCTGTTGGTTTATAAATAACCTGAACAGGTTTATGAAGCCGACCTGCAACATACAGCTTGTTCCAATCTAGAAGGTCCGCAACTAACGCTGATTTTGAGATGATTCCATACTTGATCATAACCCCTTCTTCCTTAACAGGCACCAGTGCGTTGTAATATACTTTTGCTCCCCATCTTTCTTGGATATCGGCAATTAAATTATTCCCCAAGAAACGTAAGGTAGAATAGTGTTGAGGGTTTCGTTGAATGTTTGCTTTATGCCACTTTGCAGCGTCGTCAACAGCAAATATCATATCTATCATATTTCTGCTCTTATCTGAACCTGTTTGCTTTAAAACCCCAGAGCCATATGCAAAGCCAAACGAAATATTTTGTGGGAATAACGACGATGCAATTCTGCTATAAATGGACGAAAATCCAGCTACTGTTTTAGTAGTGGACATTATGCAGCGGTGTTCATCAATAAGAATAAAAAATCGTGGATCACTAAGACTTTTAACGATACATCACTACATACAGATGAAGATTTATATTTACATCTTGTTTTACAGCTACGTTGCACTAATAACATTCACGCACATCATCTGCTTATTCCACACATATAAATACATATGCATTTCGGTTTTCGGATGTTTTGGAACGTTGCAAGGCCGGCAACTTCTTTTAGCAGGTTTCTTGTAGCTTTTCCCCCCGGATCTTTATGAGTAAGACATAATTTTGAATTTTGTAAACCTAGGGCTCTAATGATTCTTTGGATATTTATTGCCAAATGCTTTCTTCAAGGACTATGGATTATTACATTTTTTTTTTTTTTTTTTTTTTTTAGTAGGTGTGGCCCCGCCTCCGCCACACCTGGTGACGATCATCCGAAAGGGATATACATCGCCTCCCCTACCATGCACTAACTACGCTACAATGGAGGGGGAGGAGTGGGTAAAGTGGAGTCAGGTACCGCCGAAGCAAACCTGATGTTAGTGGGTGATTACTAAAAAGAGCGCCTGCCTACAAGAGAGTAGACAGACTGAGAGTGGGGTTAGGTACTGATCTTGACGCGGGCGCCCAGACCAGTACCTAGGTGTTAGTAGAGGTGTACATGCATAAGGCAGGATGCGGGGTGAGGTACATGCTTAAAAGATGGTTTATACTATACCGTGTCCTGTGGCTTCAGCTGGAGATGGTGCTGATTGCAGCAGTGCTGCTGGTCCTAAAATCATAAAAAGAGGGTTCATTAGGTTCTGTGGTGTATCCTTGGGATTGCTGGGTCGTCATATGGTCATCCTGAGGGGGGAGGGGGTTCCCGAGCCTGTTAGTTATATTAAGATGTTGTCTATAATGGGACTAGGCTTTGTAAGTATTGTTGTATTTCCTGATTGGTGACAGTGTCGTGTTTGTTAACTGGCATGGTGCGGTCAAGTAGGGAGAGAGGGCGCTTGTGCTTGTCATTGTTGGTTTCATAGTTACCAAGTTGTTGTATACCACAGTTACACACTATTATAGTAGGTCGGGTAAGTACATCGCAGACACTTAACCTTATATTGCACACCGGTCCAGCGGCGAAGAAAGCCGAAGTGTGGCCGAAGTGTTGAAGTCACGTGACTACCAAGAAGAAGATGATTTGTTAATGTATTTACGTTGAAATTGTTATTGCTAATTACAATTTAAAAAGTTTTAATTAGCGGTGAAGTTTCGTTTTGCCTTTGTTAGGTTAGGTTTGGTGTGTGCATATGAGTGAGGTAACAGGGTCCTATGTTATTGAAATTTTGCCCTTGTTAGGTTAGGTTTAGTGTGTGTATATGAGTGGGGTAACAGGGTCCTGTGTTATAGAAAGTTTGCCCATGTTAGGTTAGGTTTAGTGTGTGTATATGAGTGGGGTAACAGGGTCCTGTGTTATCGAAATTTTGCCCTTGTTAGGTTCGGTTAGTGTATGCATATGAGTGTGGTAACAGGGTCCTGTGTTATCGAAATTTTGCCCTTGTTAGGTTAGGTTTAGTGTGTGTATATGAGTGGGGTAACAGGGTCCTGTGTTATCGAAATTTTGCCCTTGTTAGGTTAGGTTTAGTGTGTGTATATGAGTATGTAACAGGGTCCTGTGTTATTGCAATGTTGCCCGTGTTAGGTTAGGTTAGGCTAGGCTAGGTTAGGTTTAGTTTAGTGTGTGTATATGAGTGTTTAACAGGGTCCTGTGTTGTCGAAATGTTGCCCGTGTTGGGTTAGGTTAGATTAGGTTAGGCTTAGTGTGTGTATATGAGTGTGGTAACAGGGTCCTGTGTTATTGAAATGTTGCCCGTGTTAGGTTAGGTTTAGTGTGTGTATATGAGTGTGTAACAGGGTCCTGTGTTATCGAAATGTTGCCCATGTTAGGTTAGGTTTAGTGTGAGTATATGAGTGTGTAACAGGGTCCTGTGTTGTCGAAATGTTGCCCGTTTTGGGTTAGGTTAGGTTTAGTGTGTATATGAGTGTGGCAACAGGGTCCTGTGTTATCGAAATGTTGCCCATGTTAGGTTAGGTTTAGTGTGTGTAATAGGGTCCTGTGTTGTCGAAATGTTGCCAGTGTTAGGTTAGGTTAGGTTAGGTTAGGTTTAGTGTGTATATGAATGTGGCAACAGGGTCCTGCCGGCGCATGCGCAGAATCTGGCTGGCAAAAAGGGAACGTTTCTAAACATGAGCCTCCTGTGTTATCGAAATGTTGCCCATGTTAGATTAGGTTTAGTGTGTGTATATGAGTGTGTAACAGGGTCCTGTGTTGTCGAAATGTTGCCCGTGTTGGGTTAGGTTAGGCTTAGTGTATGTATATGAGTGTGTAACAGGGTCCTGTGTTGTCGAAATGTTGCCTGTGTTAGGTTAGGTTAGGTTTAGTGTGTGTATATGAGTGTGGTAACAGCGTCCTGTGTTATCGAAATGTTGCCCATGTTAGGTTAGGTTTAGTGTGTGTATATGAGTGTGTAACAGGGTCCTGTGTTATCGAAATTTTGCCTGTGATAGTTTAGGTTTAGTGTGTATATGGGTGTGTAACAGGTTCCTGTGTTATCGAAATTTTGCCTGTGTTAGGTTAGGTTAGGTTTAGTGTGTATATGAGTGGGGTAACAGGGTCCTGTGTTATCGAAATTTTGCCCTTGTTAGATTAGGTTTAGTGTGTATATATGAGTGGGGTAACAGGTTCCTGTGTTATCAAAATTTTGCCCTTGTTAGGTTAGGTATAGTGTGTATATATGAGTGTGTAACAGGGTCCTGTGTTATCGAAATTTTGCCCTTGTTAGATTAGGTTTAGTGTGTCTATATGAGTGGGGTAACAGGGTCCTGTGTTATTGAAATTTTGCCCATGTTAGGTTAGGTTTAGTGTGTATATGAGTGGGGTAACAGGGTCCTATGTTGTCAAAATTTTGCCTGTGTTAGGTTAGTGTATGTATATGAGTGAGCTGACAGGGTATTGTATTGTATTGTATTGTATTGCATTGCATTGCATTGCATTGCATTGCATCTTATTCTTTTGATCCTAGAATGAGCCAGGCCCAAGGATATAGAACACGTTATACAACCATGCAATTTTTTTCCCCAACACCTAAACACAATCATTATAATAGGGTTAAAACTTGTGGTTTAAGGAACTTACAGTATATTATTCCCTTATGCTGTAAATAGAGTGTGAAAGCAAGAACATTCTGAGTTTCTTTTTGAATCTTGAACAGTCTTTTGGGTTACACAGTAATTTTAAAGCTAAAGGAAGTCCATTATATGTTTATGGTGGAGTAGCAGGGACCCTTCTGAAAAATGTGCAAGGAGTTAAATGGCCTGTGCAGGTCACTTCTGTATCAAATGCTGTGGCTATGTAAAAGAGAATTGAATTTAAAGATATTGTAGTTATCAACGACATAACATATAAGTGAAAAAATGTATTGACTTGTGAGTGTTAGAATACCCATCTTCTTAAATAAGGGTCTGCATGAGTGACAGGTTCCATCATCACTTAAAATTCGTAGTGCTCTCTTCTGTAAGACGAAGAACCTCCAACTTTGTACCGAATTACCCCAGAAAATAATACTGTAGCTCATGACGGAATGGAAATAAGCAAAGTATAATGCTCTCAGAGCATTTTGATGTAGCAAGTCATATATGAATTTCTAACTAAGCACAACATAAACATTCATGCTTAAACCATTTGTTTATATTTATTTGAGAATAAGTATATTGTTTGCAGTGATTGTCACATAGTACAGAAACCACTGATATGATTATGCAATGAAGCTGGTGAATATGAGGACTCTCCCTCCACTCCAAATTTAACATTTTGGCAATTACATAATCTTCTCAGTTGTTAATTACAAATATCAGTATTTTCCAGGTGGATTGTATCTATTATCTGAATTTTAAATTAGTGCTTTATTCTGTATCCTTTATTACGATTTTACTTAGCACATTCCTATATTTTTATGTTCTCCACTATGTGTAGTAAGTAGGGAAGTATTGTATTTGACTCAACATTTTGATGTCTAGATTTCAATGGAAATACATGTTTTGAGGCCCACTAAATCCAAAACAAGCATTTTTAGAAAAGGTCTGCATATTTGTGTGTGAAAAGTTGCTCAAAAACCCAAGTTGGTATTTAAGTTTAATATTTTTCAAGAATATGCCACAAAGGTTTTGAAGAAAATTCCTCCACCCTAAACTACCCTTTACATGGAACATTTTTCAGAAAAATTGCTTTTCTTGAAAATGGCTGTAATAATTTGATTAAAATGCCATATGTTTAAGATATTTTTATGGAAAATGAAATGTATATTTTGAATTTTCTAGCTATAGCCCATGCATTCCTGTTTACTCTGGATGACGTTTGAATAACTGGTAAATCATAAGAGAGAGACAAAATCTTACTGTACAAAAAATGTTGTTGTTAGGTAATGCTGGATATCTGACAATGAAGTCATTAATTCTCTTGCTCTCCAATATTTTTCACTGATGGATGGGGCATTACAAGTGGCCAGGCATATTTGAAGGTGGTCTCGATCCATTTCCTCTTGCAGATCACATAGAGGACAGAGTGGTGAAAAATATATCCCAATTCTGTTTAAATGTTTTGCCAGACAAAAATGTCCTGTAATCAACCTGAAGGTTGCAACTGCTGTTTTTCGAGGATACTCAGGAATTACTGTTTGAATGTTTGATAGTTCCCATCTTTTATTCTTTGACTCTTCATAGTCATATTTTGCAATAATTTTTTTGAATTCAGAGTTGACTAATCTTTTAGCTGCATAAAATGGTAAATTAACTATTGATTTCTGCACATTGCCGGTACCCTTTTTTGCAAGAAAATCAGCTTTCTCATTACCACTCAGTCCACAGTAGGCTGGTATCCATTGGAAGACTAGGTGTTTTTGAAGTGCTGTTAGATGGGTAAGAATTTTCCAACATTCTATAATTGTTTGGTTTTTTGGTGACAACTTGGAAGTAATTGCTATAATTGCTGCCCTGGAATCTGAGAGAATAACTGCTTGCTGAAAATGTGAAATTCGGTACAAAAGATTTTGTAGGGCCATTCGAATTGCTTCAATTTCTCCATCAAAGTTAGTAGTTCCATAACTTAAAGATTTGTAATTGGAAAAGAGGTGACATGTGACCCCAGCACCTGCTCCATCTTGTTTTGATATCAATGATCCATCAGTATAAATGTAGAGACATTCGTGTTCTGAAAATCTAGTACTGATTGTCTCTAATGCCAATAATTTTAGAACACTAGTTGGAGTATCACTTTTCTTAACTTCTTCTGTCAGGTGTAAATAATATGTGATGTCTAATGTATGTGTCGGATTGACTTTAGATATGTAGTTTTCCTTTGAATTAGGATGGTGTACATTCTTCCTGATGTCTTGAATTTTGGAAAGAAAGCTCTCCTGAGTCTTTAGTGTATGTGTAAAATTTCTCTTGTTCCATGTATTGAATGGGAGTCTGATCAACTTTTTGTGTTGAATAAGAGCCGCGTTTTCTATTTCATATTCAATGGGGCATTGGTTGGTTAGTATTTCCATAGCTGCTATTGGTGTGGTTTTGATAGCACCTGTAATTAATCTCAGCCTTTGGTTTTGAAAGATTTGAATTTTTTTTCTGTTTGCTGTTACAAGAACTTTGCTGCAGTAAGTAAATAATGGCTTTATATATACATTGTATGTTGTGTTAAGAGTTGCTCTGGAACATCCCCACATCTACAAAAAATGTAGATCTCGCTAAAACACAAGTTATGTCCAGATACATTTTTGTGTAGAATGAACTATTTTGAGGGTATTCCTTGTTATTTGTGAGTTTTATAATACTTAAACTTTTCTTAAATGGTGGATCGTTGTTCGCTTTTTTATATTTTGGCCGTGCAAAGAAAATGAAATTTCAAAGCTTTAAAACATTTGATTATTGCTCAAAGTATACTGTATTCCCATATTCCCCTTGCACATACAAGAAAATTAACAATAAGATAACTGTAATACTTAAAGCTTTCACGGTTGGTGTTATTATCTCTCATGGTGATCAGCCATGAGAGATTTATAAACATTGACCTTTTGGCCATTGTAGACTCCATGGCCTTCATCAGAATAAAAAGACTGAGAGAACGACTGTGTTCTGCTCTCCATATATATACTATTGTTAGGTGGGGAGGGTTGCGCTGCTCTGATGTGTGATCCATCTCTTTGCAACTAAACTCTGTTGAATAATTCTATGAAACCATCCGTACATCACAGGCACTTGGTAAACAATCACAGAGATTATAAACACAAGTTAGTCGAAGTTTTCAGCTGTATAAGTTCAAAAGTAATGGGTGCACAATTTTGTAAAATAAAGAAAGGTAGGTAGCACTGGAGACATAGTATGTGTTAGCATTGCTAGTTGCAAATAATAAATCATCTTACATCCACCGCAATTGAATCTCTTATTCATGTTTCTTGGACTATAATATGGCTCAATGACAGCTTACGGAGAGGGACTTAGTACCTCGACTCAAAGGTGAACTTAGCACTTCGACTGAAGGTGATTTTGTGCATATGTCCCTGACTGGGTACCCCCAAGACGATGGATGAGGTGAATGGATATGAAGGGTGGCCAGAACGTTGCCATGACAGAGCAGAGGGCAGTGTCCCTACATTTTCCCAGTTAAAAGCACCCGGGAGGAGGCTGGCTTAGCTCCCCTCTCGGGCTTGTGCCGTCCCATGCGGGCACGGAAGCCATTAGCTCACCTTCTATCCAGGGGACGAGATTTCCAGAGTGCATTTGTTCCCCCTGTCATGCTGCTACCGCGATGCTCCTAGACTCTTTCAAACCTGAAAGGATCCTAACAGGATGAAAGGTGAAATGAAATGATTAATGTAATTAACTGGAGGGACAGGAAATTCTTCCCAGCATTTGCCTGGTGACCCAGGGAAACAATGGGTCCAAAAGGTTGGATACAGAGATTGTACCTGCCACCTCCCAAATGTGGGACACAGAGTTACCACCTGAGTTATTCTGCTCAGTATCCAGAAAGTCATACTTGCACTAACGAAGATCCAGCTAGTCATACAGGAGCTGGTGTCCAGAAAACAAGCTCAGTCATGTCATTAATAAGTCAGAAAAATATATTTTAATCACCACCACTCCCACCACCACCACCGCCACCACCACTGCCACTGCTGCCACTACCGCCACTATCACCATCACTGCCACTCCTCCACTACTGCCACTATCACCATCATTAGCATCATCATTTTTATTTGAAATGTGTCTGCAGAATAATCATACAGAATTTCTAGTGAAGAAATGCCATGATAATTCTGCTAATCTTACAATTTTGACCATGGTGACCATTGGTACCCACTCTGAGCCCAACAACACATTTTTCAAATTAGGTCCATACCTGGCCCGAGAGCTTGGCCTGAGCTCATGCAAACCACTACATGGCATATCCAGATATCATAGGAAAGTGATTTCTTTTTCACATAATTGTTTTGTTGTTGTTAAGATGAATATGTACTTGTAGGTACCACACACAGACGAGGGAGTACAGTGACAGTGGAGAGCGGGCATGATGTGTCTTGACGTTTGCATCACTGCATAAGAGTTGCTCTTACCTCCGAGATCAGCCAATAAATGTTTCTCATCAAAAATAAATATTGGAGCACACTGGCATATTATTGTAAAAGCTGCAACTGATTGTTCCTGCAACAATCTCAGAAATATGTTATATTTGTGCCTCTGCTTTTGCCAAGCAAATATTCACTTGTGTCCACTCCAGACTAAAAGTATTCTTGCTTCACACAGTTGCACATTTTGGGTCATGAACGTTGCCAGACTTTTTTCCAGGGGAGTGCTAAATGTTGGAATTTTGCAATCAGATAATATTAATTCATTATTTTGTTGTCAAAAGTATTTGTTGTGGATAACTGTATTAATTTGCACTAAATAAAAATTGTTCTTTACATAAAAATTAAAATAATAGTTTAATAATCAGCACAATAAGTTCGTTAATTTCCAAAGAGGGGCCTGCGGCCCCCCTTGCTCCCCCATCGCGATGTGCATGATTTGGGTTTCATACCATATGGGTCATATGAGCAAAGAAGGCAATGTTATTATATTTTGTGTTCTGTTTTAATACAAACTTGATTTGTAAGTTTTGAACAAATCTTTAGGGATTCTTTAGTTTGATTTTCATGTGTTTTATGTGTGCAGCTCTAGATTGTTCACATATGAATAGATAACTTCTAGCAATGTCTTCAAATGGCAAATTGACTTCCCACATTCACACAATTCTTCCACATCCACAATATTTGTATGTATCATGTCAGCAGTTAAAGGACACTGCGAATTAATTATAAAATTTTTGCAATTTTACATCTGTTTACTTCAAAACTGGCACACACCTGATAGTGTTTAAATTCCCTTTCTTTTCAACATAAATTATTTTTTGTGAGCCAATGACTAAAGCAGTCAGTAAATGCATATTTGAATCTTTAGATAATATATTTGAGATTATGTATGCAAATTTAAATATAAATCGGAGAAAAACTGAAATGTAAGGAATAAATATCATACCAAGCGCAAAACCGAAGAAAAAAAGTGAGTTGCATCACAGTGTAATTAAAATGAAGCACATGGGTTACTTAACATGTCACTGGACTTAAAAATGTTGTAATTTTCATCTAAAACTTTAGTCCTATGGTTTCTGCTACTTGGTTGAACAACAAAGACAGAACCCTCCTCCCTGCTATGTGTATACGCCGCCTGAGAAGTTTCATAAAATGTCACGTGAGGTAGCAGGGACAGTATATGTGGAACCCAGGGTACCAAACTTGCTATTGAAACAGAACAAGATGGATGGCCAGCTTTTCTGGGTTTCAAAACAATGAGATATGGACAAATTAGACTATGGCATATGTAGGAAGATGACACAGCTGAATAATTAAATTGAAGAGGGTAGCTTCAATCCAAAAATACATTAGCACACTATTTTTCACAGTCTAATTCACAAATTTATTAATATCTCGTTAACAATTGGAGAGTATGAAAAAACTGGTGCAAATTAAATGTGTCGGTAATTTCAATACTTTCAAATCCAAACTTATAACAAAATTAATAAAAATGAAGCATGGAATATTATTAGGAATGTCAGTAAATTAAAAACAGGAAATTCACAAGAATGGTACTGCAGATTCACATATCATCGAAAAACGCTGAATAAATTTAACAAGATTTTTAAGGATTATAATATAAAACTGGTTCCTCTAAACAAGCAGTGTAAAAAAACTTGCCCTACTGCCCTTTAAAAAATCCTACTGAAAGTAATACACTACCAGGAATTTACTGCATTAGTTGTGAAGATTGTCACAAAATATACTGGGAGAGCAAAAATGTTCCAAACAGATTGTGCAGTGTTTTGTCTGTTTGGTTCTCGGCACTCGTTGCCGTCTGTCGCTGTCATACAACAGCACAGATGAAGGCATACAACATTTTTAACACTACTTTTAAAGGCTTTACTTACCAATGTTATTAAAGGAGATACTGAAACTGGCCGCTGTCATTGTCCATCCATTTTTGGTACCTCTTTAGGAAACTATTCATCAGTCGTGTAGCTAACGTTAAGAAATTCTGGCAATTTCCTGCCGAATACTTTGTTTTAATTCTTTAAGGATGTGTGGCCACAAATTTCTACTAATAATTCTGTCCTGGAACACACTTTCAATTGTTATCATCAAAAGATTGGCCATATGAGGTGTTACAGTCTTGTTAAAAAAGAAGAGCCATGCTTCCTACCTGTTAAGTATCTAAAAAAAGGGGGGGGGGGCCAAATTGTATTCACGTATGTATGGAAATATATTGCTCATGAAGTACTCCACCATTAGCAAAGAAAGGTTTTTCAGAGCTCCAAAAAGCAATTTCTATCTCTGAGGTAACTTAAAGCGTAAAGTGTACAAGACAAATACACACACTCTGGAAAAATTAAAACAAAATATCTGCCAGGAAATTGCCAGCATTTCTCAACGTGAAATATGGTGAGTGATGGATAGTGTACTAAAGAGGTGCATGTGACCAGTTCCAGAATCTCCTTTCATTAAGTTGGTAAGTAAACACTTTAAAAAATAGTTTTTAAAATATTAATGGTTTATCCGCATCTTTCTATGATAGCGGCAGATGGGAATGAGTGCCAAGGACACAGACAGGCAAACACCATGCAGCTGCTTTGTAATTTTTTACTCTCTCAGTAATATGTCTACAAATGCTAACAGACGGCCCAAGGAATGGGGAGCTGAAATCCCTGCTAAAGTCTTGTAACAGTCCAAGCTTATTTCCTTGCCTCTTACGTTTAATGCTTAGAAATTCTTACGCATGATTATATGTATTTGTTTTCACATTGATAAAGCCATGAAAATGTAATTTTTTCAAACAGTATACAAAGAGCACTACCACTAATGCATGTGTGTGAAGCAAGTAAAACTATAGAACTCGCATATAAATTACAGTTATTGTTCTGGACGCAAGTGAATATTTGTTTGTTGCCACCCCCAAACCACGATGAGGTACAGGGGCAAGAAGGGGGAAAAATGTGGGATGTCAACTATCCCTTCCAGGAAAATTTAGAAAATATTACTTAATTTACAGAATGGGGGTTTGCAGGTTATGTGCATGCTATGTGAACACAGAAGCTTCTTCACCTAACTGAACCTGAAGTTCAGCTAACCTCAAACTGCCCCTGGAGTTACATACCATACTCACATAACCAACAATACAGTATCTGGGGCCATCAGAGCATGTCTTCCTGGAGAACATGTCTGGAAATAAAATGCTTAATATTCATTACATCTGAACATAAGGTTATACACATAAAATACAGCCAAAGATATAATTTCACTTTTACTGTTGGTTGCTGAGAGAAGTGTGCCACTGAAATAACAGATTCAATATACGAAATACCTCACCTTGTGATAACCTGAAAGCTGAAACAGAAGAACACAACACAAGATGGCAGCACACTCTCTCAGTGCATGTACGACCCTTGTTCATGTGTCTGACATTGCCCAGCCAACAAGGAATCAAGCAGGACACGGAGGTAGCTGGTTCCAGGTTTCGCCCGTCCTGGCGCACTTACAGACTATTGTTAGTACCGCGACCTAACCATGGGAAAGGGGAGGACTGGGTTAGTGACAGTACCCACCCTGCAGGCCCCATTGGCTGTCTAACTACTCCCTAACACACTCTCCACAGCCCCCAAGCCAGGTGCAGGATCCCGGGGAGATAGTCACCTGTGGCCCCCAGATGCATTCCTATGAGTAAGTCCGTTAATACAAACAGATCACTCCAGGGAAGTGCATCTTTAAACTTGGTCGCATCAGACATGTGGAGGTCCTAGAGCAATGCCAGACAATGATACAGTGGCAATACATGCAAGTAACTGGCAACTCTTGTCCTACCGTTTGACGTCTTCAAGCCCCGGTGAGATATACTTGCACAGGAATCTGTAACAAAACAATAATAAATGTAATGTTACATTCACCAATCAGGAAGCCAGATAAGAACAAATGAAGTGACAAGTTCATTGGGAATATACCAGGTGAATCATCTGCCCCTATTTCTTTTTTGAATTTATGCAGCCCACTAAGAAGCAAGTGTGCCTTGAGTCTATCTTGACTATACAGCCCATACTTCACTTATGGCCATAGACAGAAGGGGACTTAACATCTTAGTGAATAAGTGATTTAAGGGGCAAAAGGTATTTGCAATAAAAGTCCATTCCAAGAACATTGTGCTCTTACACTGAATTCAAAAATTTTCTACACAAGGTATAAACTTTTGTTCATGGTATATAGTATGTGGTATGTAACTTAGCAATAAGAGGAAACAAACATCTGAAGCAGTTATCACTGATGAGTCATTGTTCCCCAAAGTGTGTTTGAGAGACAGAGAAAGTGAAGAAAGACCGAAAATAGGAATCAAGGTTACAAGAAGAAAACAGTTGTGAGTTGTAGTATCATAAAGTATTATAGACTGTGTTAATGTCAGTAAAGAGGACAGTGTTTTTGTGCAACATTTTAGAAGACAATAAAGTGTAAGAGAAAAGTAACTGGTCTGGTTTTCTCATTTTGTCACACTGGTATCAGGAGTGCAATTCATCAAATTGTCATTTTGTTACAATACTACTAATTTGCTTTGAATTTTGAGGTAATTGGTGACTTCTTACCTTCCAATATTTCAAGTCCATTTCAGTATTTCAACTTCTGATGACAAAAACTTCCAGAGAGAACCTATAACAGAACAAGTTTCATGACAATTCACTGTCACAAATTGCATATATCTTTATTACTTTTTCTTTCCTTGTTTCAGAATTTGTTGTTTCACATGTTTTGTATTTGTATGTCTTCAATTTAAGCTGTTTATTCTATTTCATAAAATGTCAAATAATAAGCAAATAAATAATAAACAATTGAGTACCTTCTGATATGGTGATGAATCCTTCTCCACAACGTCTTCTTGAGGTAATCTTGTCACTGTTAGCACCAGACACAACACTCGGATGAGGTTCAGAATCCTTAAAATACTATTACTCCCTGTCTGTGTGAAAATTCATTATTGTTACTTCAGTCATTGTATGTTTTTCAATTTAAAAGCAGTATCAGATGCACAGAACAATTGGTATATTTATATGAAGAACAGGTGCAATAAGAATGTATTATAGTACATTAATAATGAAAGACCATTTTTTCATGGAAGAAGTATGCACCAAACTATGGCGGCCATCTACCTCAGCAAGGCAGAAACATCTAGAGAACAGAATAAACAAGACAGAGGAAATACGGTTAGAGTTCCACACAACGGGTGCCACGATGGGAACAAGAGAAACAGAAACTAAGGGTTTCACCACAAAATGTGTAGGTAATAATGGCAAATGTCACATTCCAAGTGCACACTGTGTTACAGATCCAACAAAACAGTTACATCACTCAGGGACTATGGAAAAGACAAAAGAACTCTTTTCCACAGTTGTGCACTGTATCCTCTTATTAATAATGAAAGAGCAAAGATGTATAATGAAAACAATGCTGAGATTTTCTTGCATTTATGATAAATTGGTACAGTATTGGAAAAAAAAGTGAATGCATTGGGAGAACAGCATATTTCTAAGTTCCACGTTGTGCTGTGGTTTGGTTTACACAAGTCGATATTTCCAACATGCAGCTGATGTTATTGCTAGTCTCTGTTCCATATGTTATCATCTGTCGGGCACACAAATAGTGAGTACCTTCAATCACCACTCACATTTGTATTTGCAAGTATGTGTACAAAGTGAGTGATGATTCAAGACACAGCCTATTTATGTATCTGACAGATGATAAAATATGGAACAGACTATCAATAAACTCAGGTGCATGTTGGAAATATTGACTTGTGTAAACCACTGCAGCATGTGGGACTTAGAAATATTCTACTCTTCTAATGTGCTCCTTTTTTCCATGACTGTACAAAGGATAGGACTGTAGAACAGAGCTTGGGGCTGCAAATTGATTGCAACAACAATATTTGAACCCAGTTCACCAAATATGAGAAGCTGTATTTAAATACATTATAAAATAATTGAGGTTAAGTGACCTTGCTGCCAGTTTTGGTTGGCCAAAGGAAAAATGTCTTAAGAATTTTGTGTGCTTAGCCAAATTAGAGTATGAATAGCATTGATTAGAACACATATATGCAGTAAAGAGAGAAAATGGAACAGCATTTATCACAAAAATGGAGCAAGAAATGAAATACTTACACCTGAAATTGGACAAGAAAACCAAAAAGGGTTGCTTGGGAATCAAGTTCAGACTTTGTGAATAGAAGACAGTTTGAGTTGAGAACCCAGAGAGGAAGTGTAGATCTTGACTGCTACTATAGCAAGGTTTGCAATCATATTGGTGTTACAACAAAGAAACACAATGAAAATCTCTAAAACAACATGTAACAGAGACATATAAAACCTAAAGATATAACACTATAAAAACACTGGCAAACATATCCAAGTAACATATGTTGAGATATAATTTTAACAGTCATTTCCATACGATGTTAGTCGGCCATCATTGTTAGTACTGCAGATTTTAGAGGGATGAACAATATGACTGAAAGGATCTTCAGAAATAATGGTATAGAAACGGAAAATTAGATTTCTGAGAATAAGCAATTTAGTTGCAGATATCTTGAAGACATTTCCAGGAAATTTGTACAGGATGATGAGAAGTGTGGCCTCAACTTGCAGTAATATTATCAATTGGTGAACATCCCTCTAGCAATTTGTCAATCCACATTTTTTGTGAGAAAGGCTGAATATTTTAATGGATCGGAAGCAGTGAAGGACAAAGACCATGATCCATGGATTTCATAAGTAAAAAATGTTGATGAACCCAGGAAACATGCATGACAAATTATGTAGCTGATGAAGTGCAAAACAGCAAAATGTCTATACAGACAATGCCAAGGAATTAGTATTGAATACATGTTTTACTATCATTAAATTGTGTAATGATGCTGCCATTTTGTTTATTATAGAATGGAAAATATACCAAAGAAATATTCCTTTAAAACCAGAAGGTATCTTTTAATTCAGAAATACCACTCGATATGCCACTGCAATCACTGTCAAAGAAAGAAAAAATAAAAAAGAAAGTAAAGTAAATAAGGGAGCCTTTGCGTGTGTGTTTCATACTAATTAGTGCTGGTTAGTTTGTTAAATACTACTACTACTACTACTACTACTACCACCACCACCACCACCACCACCACTGCTACTACTACTACATCTACATAAAAACCACACACAGAAGACTCGTAAAAAAATTATAAAGTAAATAAATAAAAATGCACAGTGTTGCAGTTATGCATAATTGTGGCATGAAGGAAATTGTGTGAAATATTCCTGAAGTCATTGCATCAATAAAATATAATGCAATAGAAGTTTTGTACATAGAAGAACCAGGCTGTATCAACTATTGATGTTAGCAGGAAAGCTTATTTTTCATAGCCGAGCATTTTCAACTATCAGTACTCGAGAATTTCTAAACATTTGAAACCAAGTTGTTATGGCTGGAGAGAAGAAAGCTTACTCACTCGCACAAGAAGATAAACCAGATAATACCTGGAAGTGTGCACCAGAATTATTTACAGGAATAATTAACGAAAGTGTAAAGTTTCTCTAAGTCAATACAATTACCCAGAGAGAAAGTGTATCCAGTTTTCATAGACTTCACCAAGGCCTATGATATGATCAACAGGAGTAAACTGCTAAAAAATTTAAAGAAGGAAACTGGAGCAGAAAATCCAATAACAAGAATAACCAAAGACATGATGGCAAACAAGTGAGTACAGATGGACGATAACATAACAATATCAGAACTGATAAATGCTGCAAGAGCATCCAATGAGTTCACATCTCTTCAATGTGGCAACAATAGCAGGAGTGAAAACGTACATCTACACAGACGATATGGTTATGATATCAATAGACAGCTTCTAGGTGGATATAAACAGAAAGTACAAACTGATATGTAAAACAGAAAAAACTGTAGTGATGAGAAAGACATGTAAAACTACAGGACACACCACTGGAAGTGTCAACAGCTTCAAATACCTAGCCATAAAACTACAGACGCAGGGAACTATGTTTACAAAGCACATAAAGGACAAAGTAGCGTCAGCAGTGAAAGCCATGTGAAACATTGAACACCTCAACAAAGTATCACTAAAGACGGTGATGAAAACACCACCTATAATAACGTATGGACTACAATTGATATGGCAGCAACTGACAAAAAGAAATTTAAACAATATAGAGAAAGTAAAGACAATGTTCATGAAGAAAATGTTGTGTATATCAAAGTACACAACCACAAGATTAACATATGAGGGAAATAATGTTGATAGAAGATGTTACCAGCAACAGAGGTGTATAAGCAACTAGTAAAGGAACAGTGAATGAAGAAAACAGAAATGTGGGAACAGTTGTGCATGACCAAGGAAGACTGGAAGGGGACAAACTATGAACTAAGGCGTCTGGTTACAACATATGCAGGACATGGTTTCCACCACTTGATATGTGACCATGACCCAGGCAAAGAATGTGAGTGTGCATTATGTGGAAAACAATGTGTGAAATATCAAGTAGAAGTGTGTGAAAACATAAGTCTCCACAAATGGACAAAGTGAAAGGTTATGTGGAAAACAATGTGTGAAATACCATGTCGAAGTGTGTGAAAAGAGAACAGTCTCCACAAATAGACAAAGTGAAAGGTTATGTGGAAAACAATGTGTGAAATACCATGTCGAAGTGTGTGAAAACAGAACAGTCTCCACAAATAGACAAAGTGAAAGGTTATGTAGAAAACAATATGTGAAATACCATGTCGAAGTGTGTGGAAAGAGAACAGTCTCCACAAATACACAAAGTGAAAGGTTATGTGGAAAACAATGTGTGAAATACCATGTCAAAGTGTGTGAAAACAGAACAGTCTCCACAAATAGACAAAGTGAAAGGTTATGTGGAAAACAGTGTGTGAAATACCATGTCGAAGTGTGTGAAAAGAGAACAGTCTCCACAAATAGACAAAGTGAAAGGTTATGTGGAAAACATTGTGTGAAATACCATGTCGAAGTGTGTGAAAAGAGAAGACTCCATGGAAAAATTTTGTTGTGTTGACAAATAGACAACCTGAAAGTGAAGTGGATTACGAAAGCAGTTCAAGCAATACACATTGTATTAATATGCAACTTCGTCATATTATTATAGAAGCTCTATAGTTAGAAAACTGAGAGATGAAACTACAGAGAATAAGTTTAGCATAGGGAAAATTTTGGAATCTAAAATTTATACTAATGGAAGAAACCACGATCACTGTATTGCAATTGAAAACTCTAGAAACCTGTGTCATCTCAGTACTTCTGTATGGTCGCCAGACTTGAATATACACAGTCAAGATGATTCAGATATGGAGAGGAATATATTAGAGATCAGACTCGCAGATAAAGTGTGAAACGAAGAGCTAAGAAGTGGAGTGGTGGATGTAGCTGAAGGCGTAAGAACACTTTTGTGAAGATGGGGAGAAGACGTGGCCAGACGTGAGGAGAACACGTGCTTCAAAATAGATGGGCTTATGCCATGATAATGTAGGATCCAAGTTGTCAGCGGGGGGGGGGGGGGGGGGAGAGGGGAGAGGATAAGCACCAGAGTTTAGTGAAATGCTCATTGGACAACAGTGGCAAGGACACCAGCTGTGGAAAGTCCGTTGGTCAATGGAATCTGTCATGGTATCTTTATCTTTACACTTAGAATCAGGACAATATAGATGTATAGGAAAACCTTAACTCTTCTGTGGTCCAGATCAAAGTCAGTCCAATACTGGAGGATGCCTAAATGTTTGAAACGACTTCTTGAGGCTGGTGAGAAGACGTTAGCAATAGATTTTAGGTTGCTTTACCAAGCAAATCAAATTAATAAACTTATTCCTTCTGGAACTCATTAGTAAATTTACAACTGAAGACTGATATTCTGAAAAAAATTGAGTAAACTAATGTATGATGCTTCATGAAGATCAATATAAATGCCAGAATAGTAAAAATCAACTAAAGAATCAGAAAGATAGTACCTCAAGGATTCAAAACCAAACGCACTTCCTACCGCACTTGACGTCGTCTTTCCATTCCGGCGCGCTTATAAGTACTGAGGTCGACGGACGTGCTTTTCCCTCGTTTGCAATCGCGCGCTTTGGGACGTACCAAGTGCAACAAAATAGGGGTGGAAGGTATAACCACCTCTAGCGCACTGTTATACGTGCTGTTAAAAACTCTTATTAAAGAAAGTTTCTACTAAATAACATAGCAGTTTTCTTACTCATATTTTTATGTAATGTAAAATTAAGATTAAAGTAATAGATTTTCATATTTTAGTTGCAAAAGGTTTTCCCGCTATGACCATTCCTGGCTAAAGTACTCGATAAGCAATATACGTTTTAAATTTCTGATTAAAGATGTACAAAATAAAAATAGAAGTAAAACATCAATTGACACACTAAAAATTAAAATTGTATTTTTTGTTTACTTTGAAACGGATTAACTTGAACGAGAAGATTGAAAGGACAACTGTCGGGTCATCCAAGGTCAAGTTAACATCCCCTCACAAATTCCAGGAAATGTTCACATCGTTTCTCCACTTACACAAAGTACAGCTACTCTAAAGAATCTCCAGTCTTTTATTTTAAAAGAAAATAAAAATGAGGTTGGGTTATAATCTGCTCCTTGATATAATCGAAAATGTTTTAACACTTTAGTAGGTATAAGTTGCAATATTGATAATAGTTATAGATATACGACATATTGCGCTTTAAAAGAAATGCAAGCAAGGAAATGAGTCTAGTAATTTAAAGGCTAAAACACAGTCGACATACCAGACTGTTGCTTTAACGAGCTAAAATACAATATCTGATGCTGTATGTAGAAACGTACAGACAGCAATATTCCTTTATTACTGCTAAATGACGTGGCAGTTACGAGGTTGAGTGTATTTGTGGACTTCTATGTTTAACGTTCAGCCTACTGGAATATTCCTTATCATCAATGCTACGTGACGTGAGGAAATATTCATGTAATTAGATAAACGCAATTAAAACTTTGCCTTTTCTCATAAAAGCAGAGTAGGTATCACCAGAAAGAAAACGCCAAGCTTGTGTATATTTCTGGAACTGTGTACTTAAAGTTCAGCCTAAGCGTTCATTGTGTTTATCGTTTTATTCGATTTTACATTTATTTCAAATTTTCCGTATATGACAAACTCACATAAATAACATGGGCACGTTATCCTTAGGGGCTTAGCCTAATTTTCACACGAGTGTCTTTATTACTAGTCATCATCATCATCATCATCACGGTATAAGCCTTGTGGCTCGTTCCGACTTCAAGGAGATTGATCGGACCATCTCATTCGTGGCCTGCCAACATTTCTTCTACCTACAGGTTTATACTTGTGCACTATTTGTGGTGTACGGTCTTCGGTCATTCTCTGCACATGATCTTGCCATTTTTGCCATTTTATTACTAGTACTATAGTTAAATTTCATACGACAATTCATGCTCGACCATATACCTAATTTTATATTACTTGAAATATTGTAAATTGTACACTCATCAGGGACAATGACCTACATATTGCATCTGCTGATATTTGCAGTTCTGCGCAGGCGCTAAACGATTTCTTCGCTTCCAGCAAGACACAGCTGCATGATGAAAATTATAAACTTGAAATGCTGCGTAACATTGAAAAATAGAAGACAAATTGAATGTATTTGTATTCAGACAAAACTACATTTCATTTTAAGTTATTAATTGCACAATTAGTGAAATTAATTTGCGGGACTGTGCTTAGAAGTTGATTCTGTATTGAGGTTAGTTTGTGTAAGTTGTATCTTACTTAGGTAGAGTAAGTTGCTGTAAGTAAGTACTGTCAATAGTGTCAGACAGTATAGCGTTTTCCAAATTCGCACTAGCTACGTCCGAACTGGAATGTTGAAACAGGACACGGCAAGAGTGTATTTTCTAAATATGTCATTTTGTAATGCTAAACCTTTGTTTTCTTTGCTATTTAATATCTGAACTAAAGTTATATTTTCTTGTGAAACTCTGTGAATTCATGTTCAAAGTTAAAAAAGAATTACATTAGAAACGCAATCATTTGTTTGTTGAAACATACATAACAGTTTCATTTGTTTTAAACTACACAGTTTATCAGTAGTTCGTCATGATTGTAACGTTACGAATTTCATAAATTTCTCCTATAAGTTCTAGTTAGAAAATGTGTGTGTGTGTGTGTGTGTGTGTGTGTGTGTGTGTGTGTGTGTGTGTGTGTGTGTTTTAGTTGTTAGAAACTTGTTATAACCCTAGCTTCATTAATAATATTTCGGAATTTTCGTTTAAAGTTAATTTCTTTCTCTCGTACTAATACCTTAATAATATTCACTACGTTTCCATGGGGAATTTAAGTCAATTTGATTTCTTTTTACAGATTAGATACCGCATGGAAACGTGGATTCAAACGAAGCTCAACCATTGGATCCAATCCGCTTATTTAGTGGAATCGGATCAAAATCTTATTGCATGAACGTTGTATAGGTCGTGAGGCATGACAAGAGCAATTCCCCTATCTGCGCAGTGGCAACCCTTCACCTGAACGGCTGATGTTGAGGGAAGTTGCGCAATCATGCATGCGCAGAAGTCATAACGTGTTCGTCCATGAAGGAGTTCGCTAGCATAGCTTTAGTGCATATTGCTAGTCACTTTGTATATGTATAAAAATTAGCATTATAACGAACAAAGTGATTTGTCTATAACTATGGATATGTGATAACGATCACTTTCATGTGAACTGCAATTATTTCAACTGCATGTTGTTTACTCGTTCGCGGCGAGCTCGCCTGCCTTTGTGGTCGCAGTTGCGGGAACCAAATCCACAGGAAGGCCAATCAGAGGCGGAGTCCCTGAAGGTTCTGTACTGTCCCCTACGCTGTTCAGCGTATATGTGGCCGACATTCCATCCGAGCAGCACGTTTACATAGCCCAGTATGCTGACGACGTGCTGCTATACTGTACAAATAAACACCCTCGCAGAATCTTTCTCCCCATACAGCGACACCTCCGCCTCATCCAAGAGTGGTGTAGGCGTTGGCGATTGTCCATCAACCCGAAGAAAAGCCGCGCCATACTTTTCACCAAACGCCGCTTTCCCGCCAACTTCCCACATTCACATACCTTCGCCGAAGGATAGAGTGGGTAGATTCCCTTACCTACCCGGGAGTAAAGCTCGACAAGGGCCTATCTTTTCGGGGACACATCAACGACCTATCAGCGCGGACCAGCGGGGCAATTGCCTCACTGTACCCCATGCTGCGGTCGGGGATGCCAATCCCCTTAAAGTTACGCCTCTTTCGGGCTCTCATTATCCCTATCCTCCTGTATGCCTGCGAAATCTGGGGCATGGCTGCAGACACCCACCTCCTGCGTCTGCAACGTATACAGAATAGAAGTCTTCGTGTAATCTATTCTGTATACCGTAGATTCCCTACGAGACTACTCCACGAAGCCTCGTCCCTCCCGTACGTGGAGGACGAAATTAGGCGCCGGGCAACCAAATTCTACGACCAGTTTCCACAACATCGGAGCGCCCTGGTTAGGTCTCTTGGGGACTATATCCCTAGAGAACGCACGCTTGTGCGACACCGGGTTCCCCGCATGGCTTGCGGGCACCCCCGGTAACACAGGAGGTACCCCATCAACAGCGTAAGCTGAGCTCCTTACACTCCTTCCAAGATTAGTTTGGAAGTCCAAAATGTTTCTCCAAATATCCATATTTGGACCACCCATCAGCAGTGCCCAACGGTAGTTGCACGCTGAAATTAACAACCGATGAGGAGCATAAATGTATGCTACCTCCTAACAACCCTCAATCCTCATTCTTCACCAGCCATCCTATAACATCCTAATCCCGCCATACAGTGGTTAAGCCCTAAAAGGGCAGGTACACGAATGACACACCTCGGGCTGTTCTCAGCCTGCCATCTGGTAGTCTAGTCTAGTCTGTAGCTGTATCCTAAACTAGGCATACAGAAAGAATCCATTACCAAGGACACAAAAGCATGACAACACAAAGACAACCTCCAATACCGCACAGATAAAGTCGCATTAGCGGCTAGGTGCTATGCAAACACATCCCGTACAGGAGAACCTGTACGACCTGAACTCGGTCACTGGTCACTGTAGTCTATTACGTCCTTGATTACCTCCGTTGTAGAATATAAAAGAAGTTTAAAACCTCGGAATTTTTGAAGAGGAATAGCGTCAATTCTGTTTCTTAAAGTTGATTATCAAGGAGTGTCATTGAAGTGTATGGGATTACGGATTGACTCTTACATAGTGCGAAATATCAGCAGCTATGAAGTTAGTCCACACAATCGTTGCCGACAATCACATTAACGTGTAATCTGTCCTTTTTACGTATTCTAAAAGGATAGTCGGAATAATAAGAACAGTTTTCATCCGGTAGACATACAAACGATTCATTTGTAGATATATGTTCCATTTATGTCCACCGTTAACATCGAAATCCCTTAACCTCTTGGAACAATTGCTCAACATCGATGGTGGTCACTCGCTCAAGAGTGGTTTTGAACCTCTTTCTTTTACATAAAATGCACACACATTCCCACTCCCACTCATAGTTCAAGACTCTCTTTAGGGAGAATATATATATTTTAGACAGTTTTATTGCATATTTGTGTATTTTTAAATACATCTTAGGTATACATACAGCTATATTATACATTTTATATTTTATTGCGTCTAAGAGCAAAGGAACATTTGCGTTCTTTGCATTTCATATCTTAGCAAATTAACTTAACTTGTTTCTTAGGTTAAACTTACAGTGAAGTTTCAGGAAATCAACGACACACAATGAACTTGCCTAGTCATCAGTTGTAAGTTGCAGTTTACGTGTAGCAGATAGAGAGAGGCATTTCTTAGTGGACGGCAGCTGATTGTGTTTGTTAAGTTCTTATAAATAGCAGGTGCAAATTAGGTGTCTTTTACACAGTAAAGAGGATGTGGAATTGATCATGCGTAAAGTAAAGCAAAGTGTGGAGCATAAGATAAAGGACTTTATTGATTTGGCAATCTCACTTATTTCACTCTTTTAAACGCCATAAAGAGCAATGTACGTAATGCTTATTTCCCTTCAGAGGTCCTGCCCAAAAATAATTATTTTCCCCACACAGAAAGATAACCAAACATGTACTTAGTTATTTCTTGGCCGGAGTTTTGTTCAGTTCATTTCGACCATCACCTTCCATGATTTTATTTCCTTTATAGAAGCATAAACAAACAAAACACGTGTTGCTGTCTACAATTCAAAGACGCAAGTGAACGAGACGCGTGTTCACGTCACATATCACATGACCATAGGCAGGCTTGAGGATTGGCTACAGTCTGGCAGCCAATAAGAAAATCATGGTCGCTTCTATTGACACGTAATCAAAGTACTGCTGCCAACATTGGGAAAGAGGAATCACTATTTCGATATATCCTATAATCCAAATATCCTTATAAAACTTAAAATAGAAATAGTGATTTAGGACGACTGACTCTAAATGAATAGGAGAGAAATTACCTTGTGATTGACACATGTTTCCAATGCTTGTTGTGGTAACTCGCGCACCAGTAACCTCACATTGTCATTTCGGTTCTCCAAACAAATCCGAATGGTTACGATACAGTCCTCCGTCCGACCTGTAATATTGCGAGTGTGTTTACTTTATTTACTACGTATAGGAACTGTTGTAATCCATCCAAAAAGTCGATATCGAGATTTCAACGGATACACATGTTCTGAGGTTTCCCCATCACTTTAAAAAGTTAGCAAAAAATGAAATACATTTTATACCAAGTTAATCTTGCACATTTAATAATTACTTCGTTTTTAGGCAGAATTGAACTCGATTTGAGTCCATTCCCGCGTTTCCATATTGAATTCAATCCGGAAATGGACAAATCTTGCACATAGGGGAAGCTGCTTTTCTTCCCTCCCTCTCTACAACGGCTGAGAGGGGGAAAGGCGGGCGAGCTTGCCGCGAACGAGTAAACAACATGCAGTTGAAATAATTGCAGTTCACATGAAAGTGATCGTTATCACATATCCATAGTTATAGACAAATCACTTTGTTCGTTATAATGCTAATTTTTATACATATACAAAGTGACTAGCAATATGCACTAAAGCTATACTAGCGAACTCCTTCATGGACGAACACGTTATGACTTCTGCGCATGCATGATTGCGCAACTTCCCTCAACATCAGCCGTTCAGGTGAAGGGTTGCCACTGCGCAGATAGGGGAATTGCTCTTGTCATGCCTCACGACCTATACAACGTTCATGCAATAAGATTTTGATCCGATTCCACTAAATAAGCGGATTGGATCCAATGGTTGAGCTTCGTTTGAATCCGCGTTTCCATGCGGTATCTAATCTGTAAAAAGAAATCAAATTGACTTAAATTCCCCATGGAAACGTAGTGAATATTATTAAGGTATTAGTACGAGAGAAAGAAATTAACTTTAAACGAAAATTCCGAAATATTATTAATGAAGCTAGGGTTATAACAAGTTTCTAACAACTAAAACACACACACACACACACACACACACACACACACACACACACACACACACACACACACACACACACACACACACACATTTTCTAACTAGAACTTATAGGAGAAATTTATGAAATTCGTAACGTTACAATCATGACGAACTACTGATAAACTGTGTAGTTTAAAACAAATGAAACTGTTATGTATGTTTCAACAAACAAATGATTGCGTTTCTAATGTAATTCTTTTTTAACTTTGAACATGAATTCACAGAGTTTCACAAGAAAATATAACTTTAGTTCAGATATTAAATAGCAAAGAAAACAAAGGTTTAGCATTACAAAATGACATATTTAGAAAATACACTCTTGCCGTGTCCTGTTTCAACATTCCAGTTCGGACGTAGCTAGTGCGAATTTGGAAAACGCTATACTGTCTGACACTATTGACAGTACTTACTTACAGCAACTTACTCTACCTAAGTAAGATACAACTTACACAAACTAACCCCAATACAGAATCAACTTCTAAGCACAGTCCCGCAAATTAATTTCACTAATTGTGCAATTAATAACTTAAAATGAAATGTAGTTTTGTCTGAATACAAATACATTCAATTTGTCTTCTATTTTTCAATGTTACGCAGCATTTCAAGTTTATAATTTTCATCATGCAGCTGTGTCTTGCTGGAAGCGAAGAAATCGTTTAGCGCCTGCGCAGAACTGCAAATATCAGCAGATGCAATATGTAGGTCATTGTCCCTGATGAGTGTACAATTTACAATATTTCAAGTAATATAAAATTAGGTATATGGTCGAGCATGAATTGTCGTATGAAATTTAACTATAGTACTAGTAATAAAATGGCAAAAATGGCAAGATCATGTGCAGAGAATGACCGAAGACCGTACACCACAAATAGTGCACAAGTATAAACCTGTAGGTAGAAGAAATGTTGGCAGGCCACGAATGAGATGGTCCGATCAATCTCCTTGAAGTCGGAACGAGCCACAAGGCTTATACCGTGATGATGATGATGATGATGATGATGATGATGATGATGATGATGACTAGTAATAAAGACACTCGTGTGAAAATTAGGCTAAGCCCCTAAGGATAACGTGCCCATGTTATTTATGTGAGTTTGTCATATACGGAAAATTTGAAATAAATGTAAAATCGAATAAAACGATAAACACAATGAACGCTTAGGCTGAACTTTAAGTACACAGTTCCAGAAATATACACAAGCTTGGCGTTTTCTTTCTGGTGATACCTACTCTGCTTTTATGAGAAAAGGCAAAGTTTTAATTGCGTTTATCTAATTACATGAATATTTCCTCACGTCACGTAGCATTGATGATAAGGAATATTCCAGTAGGCTGAACGTTAAACATAGAAGTCCACAAATACACTCAACCTCGTAACTGCCACGTCATTTAGCAGTAATAAAGGAATATTGCTGTCTGTACGTTTCTACATACAGCATCAGATATTGTATTTTAGCTCGTTAAAGCAACAGTCTGGTATGTCGACTGTGTTTTAGCCTTTAAATTACTAGACTCATTTCCTTGCTTGCATTTCTTTTAACCCTAGAGCAGGCGCGCTCATTTATGATACAGGAGCAGGCGCGCGGTGTATTCTGTACACAGTACACTACATTCCATTTGTTGCTATTCCTTTATTGTTTATTGTGCTAATTAACATTACATAATTAAATTTATTGTAAGTAACATCTTATCATATGCCTAACATCAGTTCCATACATGTTAATACACACTAATTGGCTATATTACATTAGTATAACTAGGCATAGAAAATTAATCATCTTCTACTTCGGGTGAACACATACTGCATTTTTCACAGAGAACTGTAGCTGGCAAACTTGGTATGCCAGATCTTTCTATAAGATGTGGCTTCATTAGTTGGAAAGCAAGCTTCTTCAGAAAAACTCGACGAGGATATTTCTCATTCTTATCATTTGCTTGAAACAGCACTTGTGCATTGATGCCAGCCACGTTCAGCAATGCGTACCATAAAGCCATGGTCCATCATCTTGTCGTTCGTGTTACTGAATATTTATTACACATTTGGTCAACAGTATCAACTCCACCTTTAGTCATATTATAATCTAATGAGAGGTTTCTTTGTGTCTTCATAATAACTTTCTTCTAGCCTCTTTCTTTCAATGAATAAATTTGTAAAACGCACAATTTCGATCAGTCATATCAATATTGATTATTTTATGGAATGATTCAATTTCCTCTACAATACCTCGTGCTACCATTTTAGCGCCTGGAAAGATCTTGACAATATTGTTTGCTGGTACACGGGATGCTTTTCTATGCACCTCAGTTTTCATCCATTCTTTTTCTTCGTCCCTACCAATGAAAACACCAGCTTTATCATCAAAGGAATACAGCTCTTCATCATTTTCAATTTCAGAGTTTGCATCATGATCACTCGATAATATTACTTCGTCCTCTCCGTCAGAAAACAAATCATCAATATCCCCACAGTCTTCTTCAGCGAGCACCTCTATAAGTACCGTTCTGATTCTTCTTCTGTCAAATATGTTTTGGCCCTAAAATTAGAAACACGAAATATTGGTGGCTAATAACGCACTGTAATAATGGCCCTCTCTAAAACACATAATTCGTTATGCAACCGCTTTGTGTAAAAGTACAACAGATTAGGTTGACAATTGAAGTAGTACTTACATGACCGGGCGCGCGGTGTATAAAATACGCTACTGGTGCAGATCCGAGAATAACTTATCGTTGCCTTTGAGTTGTTGATGCTACAATCACTCTGACACAACTAAACGGAAGCTAAACAATGACATGAAAGGTACTGACAACAATGTACTGATACGTTAAGGTATTTATCCGTTAGAGCGCAAAATGCAAAGGTGGTGTATAAAATACACCAGCGCGCCTGCTCTAGGGTTAAAGCGCAATATGTCGTATATCTATAACTATTATCAATATTGCAACTTATACCTACTAAAGTGTTAAAACATTTTCGATTATATCAAGGAGCAGATTATAACCCAACCTCATTTTTATTTTCTTTTAAAATAAAAGACTGGAGATTCTTTAGAGTAGCTGTACTTTGTGTAAGTGGAGAAACGATGTGAACATTTCCTGGAATTTGTGAGGGGATGTTAACTTGACCTTGGATGACCCGACAGTTGTCCTTTCAATCTTCTCGTTCAAGTTAATCCGTTTCAAAGTAAACAAAAAATACAATTTTAATTTTTAGTGTGTCAA
Source organism: Tenodera sinensis (assembly GCA_030765045.1). Lineage (NCBI taxonomy): Eukaryota > Metazoa > Arthropoda > Insecta > Mantodea > Mantidae > Tenodera > Tenodera sinensis. Next base: position 102,004,788 of record CM060972.1, read on the forward strand.
TTGATGTTTTACTTCTATTTTTATTTTGTACATCTTTAATCAGAAATTTAAAACGTATATTGCTTATCGAGTACTTTAGCCAGGAATGGTCATAGCGGGAAAACCTTTTGCAACTAAAATATGAAAATCTATTACTTTAATCTTAATTTTACATTACATAAAAATATGAGTAAGAAAACTGCTATGTTATTTAGTAGAAACTTTCTTTAATAAGAGTTTTTAACAGCACGTATAACAGTGCGCTAGAGGTGGTTATACCTTCCACCCCTATTTTGTTGCACTTGGTACGTCCCAAAGCGCGCGATTGCAAACGAGGGAAAAGCACGTCCGTCGACCTCAGTACTTATAAGCGCGCCGGAATGGAAAGACGACGTCAAGTGCGGTAGGAAGTGCGTTTGGTTTTGAATCCTTGAGGTACTATCTTTCTGATTCTTTAGTTGATTTTTACTATTCTGGCATTTATATTGATCTTCATGAAGCATCATACATTAGTTTACTCAATTTTTTTCAGAATATCAGTCTTCAGTTGTAAATTTACTAATGAGTTCCAGAAGGAATAAGTTTATTAATTTGATTTGCTTGGTAAAGCAACCTAAAATCTATTGCTAACGTCTTCTCACCAGCCTCAAGAAGTCGTTTCAAACATTTAGGCATCCTCCAGTATTGGACTGACTTTGATCTGGACCACAGAAGAGTTAAGGTTTTCCTATACATCTATATTGTCCTGATTCTAAGTGTAAAGATAAAGATACCATGACAGATTCCATTGACCAACGGACTTTCCACAGCTGGTGTCCTTGCCACTGTTGTCCAATGAGCATTTCACTAAACTCTGGTGCTTATCCTCTCCCCTCTCCCCCCCCCCCCCCCCCCCCGCTGACAACTTGGATCCTACATTATCATGGCATAAGCCCATCTATTTTGAAGCACGTGTTCTCCTCACGTCTGGCCACGTCTTCTCCCCATCTTCACAAAAGTGTTCTTACGCCTTCAGCTACATCCACCACTCCACTTCTTAGCTCTTCGTTTCACACTTTATCTGCGAGTCTGATCTCTAATATATTCCTCTCCATATCTGAATCATCTTGACTGTGTATATTCAAGTCTGGCGACCATACAGAAGTACTGAGATGACACAGGTTTCTAGAGTTTTCAATTGCAATTCAGTGATCGTGGTTTCTTCCATTAGTATAAATTTTAGATTCCAAAATTTTCCCTATGCTAAACTTATTCTCTGTAGTTTCATCTCTCAGTTTTCTAACTATAGAGCTTCTATAATAATATGACGAAGTTGCATATTAATACAATGTGTATTGCTTGAACTGCTTTCGTAATCCACTTCACTTTCAGGTTGTCTATTTGTCAACACAACAAAATTTTTCCATGGAGTCTTCTCTTTTCACACACTTCGACATGGTATTTCACACAATGTTTTCCACATAACCTTTCACTTTGTCTATTTGTGGAGACTGTTCTCTTTTCACACACTTCGACATGGTATTTCACACACTGTTTTCCACATAACCTTTCACTTTGTCTATTTGTGGAGACTGTTCTGTTTTCACACACTTTGACATGGTATTTCACACATTGTTTTCCACATAACCTTTCACTTTGTGTATTTGTGGAGACTGTTCTCTTTCCACACACTTCGACATGGTATTTCACATATTGTTTTCTACATAACCTTTCACTTTGTCTATTTGTGGAGACTGTTCTGTTTTCACACACTTCGACATGGTATTTCACACATTGTTTTCCACATAACCTTTCACTTTGTCTATTTGTGGAGACTGTTCTCTTTTCACACACTTCGACATGGTATTTCACACATTGTTTTCCACATAACCTTTCACTTTGTCCATTTGTGGAGACTTATGTTTTCACACACTTCTACTTGATATTTCACACATTGTTTTCCACATAATGCACACTCACATTCTTTGCCTGGGTCATGGTCACATATCAAGTGGTGGAAACCATGTCCTGCATATGTTGTAACCAGACGCCTTAGTTCATAGTTTGTCCCCTTCCAGTCTTCCTTGGTCATGCACAACTGTTCCCACATTTCTGTTTTCTTCATTCACTGTTCCTTTACTAGTTGCTTATACACCTCTGTTGCTGGTAACATCTTCTATCAACATTATTTCCCTCATATGTTAATCTTGTGGTTGTGTACTTTGATATACACAACATTTTCTTCATGAACATTGTCTTTACTTTCTCTATATTGTTTAAATTTCTTTTTGTCAGTTGCTGCCATATCAATTGTAGTCCATACGTTATTATAGGTGGTGTTTTCATCACCGTCTTTAGTGATACTTTGTTGAGGTGTTCAATGTTTCACATGGCTTTCACTGCTGACGCTACTTTGTCCTTTATGTGCTTTGTAAACATAGTTCCCTGCGTCTGTAGTTTTATGGCTAGGTATTTGAAGCTGTTGACACTTCCAGTGGTGTGTCCTGTAGTTTTACATGTCTTTCTCATCACTACAGTTTTTTCTGTTTTACATATCAGTTTGTACTTTCTGTTTATATCCACCTAGAAGCTGTCTATTGATATCATAACCATATCGTCTGTGTAGATGTACGTTTTCACTCCTGCTATTGTTGCCACATTGAAGAGATGTGAACTCATTGGATGCTCTTGCAGCATTTATCAGTTCTGATATTGTTATGTTATCGTCCATCTGTACTCACTTGTTTGCCATCATGTCTTTGGTTATTCTTGTTATTGGATTTTCTGCTCCAGTTTCCTTCTTTAAATTTTTTAGCAGTTTACTCCTGTTGATCATATCATAGGCCTTGGTGAAGTCTATGAAAACTGGATACACTTTCTCTCTGGGTAATTGTATTGACTTAGAGAAACTTTACACTTTCGTTAATTATTCCTGTAAATAATTCTGGTGCACACTTCCAGGTATTATCTGGTTTATCTTCTTGTGCGAGTGAGTAAGCTTTCTTCTCTCCAGCCATAACAACTTGGTTTCAAATGTTTAGAAATTCTCGAGTACTGATAGTTGAAAATGCTCGGCTATGAAAAATAAGCTTTCCTGCTAACATCAATAGTTGATACAGCCTGGTTCTTCTATGTACAAAACTTCTATTGCATTATATTTTATTGATGCAATGACTTCAGGAATATTTCACACAATTTCCTTCATGCCACAATTATGCATAACTGCAACACTGTGCATTTTTATTTATTTACTTTATAATTTTTTTACGAGTCTTCTGTGTGTGGTTTTTATGTAGATGTAGTAGTAGTAGCAGTGGTGGTGGTGGTGGTGGTGGTGGTAGTAGTAGTAGTAGTAGTAGTAGTATTTAACAAACTAACCAGCACTAATTAGTATGAAACACACACGCAAAGGCTCCCTTATTTACTTTACTTTCTTTTTTATTTTTTCTTTCTTTGACAGTGATTGCAGTGGCATATCGAGTGGTATTTCTGAATTAAAAGATACCTTCTGGTTTTAAAGGAATATTTCTTTGGTATATTTTCCATTCTATAATAAACAAAATGGCAGCATCATTACACAATTTAATGATAGTAAAACATGTATTCAATACTAATTCCTTGGCATTGTCTGTATAGACATTTTGCTGTTTTGCACTTCATCAGCTACATAATTTGTCATGCATGTTTCCTGGGTTCATCAACATTTTTTACTTATGAAATCCATGGATCATGGTCTTTGTCCTTCACTGCTTCCGATCCATTAAAATATTCAGCCTTTCTCACAAAAAATGTGGATTGACAAATTGCTAGAGGGATGTTCACCAATTGATAATATTACTGCAAGTTGAGGCCACACTTCTCATCATCCTGTACAAATTTCCTGGAAATGTCTTCAAGATATCTGCAACTAAATTGCTTATTCTCAGAAATCTAATTTTCCGTTTCTATACCATTATTTCTGAAGATCCTTTCAGTCATATTGTTCATCCCTCTAAAATCTGCAGTACTAACAATGATGGCCGACTAACATCGTATGGAAATGACTGTTAAAATTATATCTCAACATATGTTACTTGGATATGTTTGCCAGTGTTTTTATAGTGTTATATCTTTAGGTTTTATATGTCTCTGTTACATGTTGTTTTAGAGATTTTCATTGTGTTTCTTTGTTGTAACACCAATATGATTGCAAACCTTGCTATAGTAGCAGTCAAGATCTACACTTCCTCTCTGGGTTCTCAACTCAAACTGTCTTCTATTCACAAAGTCTGAACTTGATTCCCAAGCAACCCTTTTTGGTTTTCTTGTCCAATTTCAGGTGTAAGTATTTCATTTCTTGCTCCATTTTTGTGATAAATGCTGTTCCATTTTCTCTCTTTACTGCATATATGTGTTCTAATCAATGCTATTCATACTCTAATTTGGCTAAGCACACAAAATTCTTAAGACATTTTTCCTTTGGCCAACCAAAACTGGCAGCAAGGTCACTTAACCTCAATTATTTTATAATGTATTTAAATACAGCTTCTCATATTTGGTGAACTGGGTTCAAATATTGTTGTTGCAATCAATTTGCAGCCCCAAGCTCTGTTCTACAGTCCTATCCTTTGTACAGTCATGGAAAAAAGGAGCACATTAGAAGAGTAGAATATTTCTAAGTCCCACATGCTGCAGTGGTTTACACAAGTCAATATTTCCAACATGCACCTGAGTTTATTGATAGTCTGTTCCATATTTTATCATCTGTCAGATACATAAATAGGCTGTGTCTTGAATCATCACTCACTTTGTACACATACTTGCAAATACAAATGTGAGTGGTGATTGAAGGTACTCACTATTTGTGTGCCCGACAGATGATAACATATGGAACAGAGACTAGCAATAACATCAGCTGCATGTTGGAAATATCGACTTGTGTAAACCAAACCACAGCACAACGTGGAACTTAGAAATATGCTGTTCTCCCAATGCATTCACTTTTTTTTCCAATACTGTACCAATTTATCATAAATGCAAGAAAATCTCAGCATTGTTTTCATTATACATCTTTGCTCTTTCATTATTAATAAGAGGATACAGTGCACAACTGTGGAAAAGAGTTCTTTTGTCTTTTCCATAGTCCCTGAGTGATGTAACTGTTTTGTTGGATCTGTAACACAGTGTGCACTTGGAATGTGACATTTGCCATTATTACCTACACATTTTGTGGTGAAACCCTTAGTTTCTGTTTCTCTTGTTCCCATCGTGGCACCCGTTGTGTGGAACTCTAACCGTATTTCCTCTGTCTTGTTTATTCTGTTCTCTAGATGTTTCTGCCTTGCTGAGGTAGATGGCCGCCATAGTTTGGTGCATACTTCTTCCATGAAAAAATGGTCTTTCATTATTAATGTACTATAATACATTCTTATTGCACCTGTTCTTCATATAAATATACCAATTGTTCTGTGCATCTGATACTGCTTTTAAATTGAAAAACATACAATGACTGAAGTAACAATAATGAATTTTCACACAGACAGGGAGTAATAGTATTTTAAGGATTCTGAACCTCATCCGAGTGTTGTGTCTGGTGCTAACAGTGACAAGATTACCTCAAGAAGACGTTGTGGAGAAGGATTCATCACCATATCAGAAGGTACTCAATTGTTTATTATTTATTTGCTTATTATTTGACATTTTATGAAATAGAATAAACAGCTTAAATTGAAGACATACAAATACAAAACATGTGAAACAACAAATTCTGAAACAAGGAAAGAAAAAGTAATAAAGATATATGCAATTTGTGACAGTGAATTGTCATGAAACTTGTTCTGTTATAGGTTCTCTCTGGAAGTTTTTGTCATCAGAAGTTGAAATACTGAAATGGACTTGAAATATTGGAAGGTAAGAAGTCACCAATTACCTCAAAATTCAAAGCAAATTAGTAGTATTGTAACAAAATGACAATTTGATGAATTGCACTCCTGATACCAGTGTGACAAAATGAGAAAACCAGACCAGTTACTTTTCTCTTACACTTTATTGTCTTCTAAAATGTTGCACAAAAACACTGTCCTCTTTACTGACATTAACACAGTCTATAATACTTTATGATACTACAACTCACAACTGTTTTCTTCTTGTAACCTTGATTCCTATTTTCGGTCTTTCTTCACTTTCTCTGTCTCTCAAACACACTTTGGGGAACAATGACTCATCAGTGATAACTGCTTCAGATGTTTGTTTCCTCTTATTGCTAAGTTACATACCACATACTATATACCATGAACAAAAGTTTATACCTTGTGTAGAAAATTTTTGAATTCAGTGTAAGAGCACAATGTTCTTGGAATGGACTTTTATTGCAAATACCTTTTGCCCCTTAAATCACTTATTCACTAAGATGTTAAGTCCCCTTCTGTCTATGGCCATAAGTGAAGTATGGGCTGTATAGTCAAGATAGACTCAAGGCACACTTGCTTCTTAGTGGGCTGCATAAATTCAAAAAAGAAATAGGGGCAGATGATTCACCTGGTATATTCCCAATGAACTTGTCACTTCATTTGTTCTTATCTGGCTTCCTGATTGGTGAATGTAACATTACATTTATTATTGTTTTGTTACAGATTCCTGTGCAAGTATATCTCACCGGGGCTTGAAGACGTCAAACGGTAGGACAAGAGTTGCCAGTTACTTGCATGTATTGCCACTGTATCATTGTCTGGCATTGCTCTAGGACCTCCACATGTCTGATGCGACCAAGTTTAAAGATGCACTTCCCTGGAGTGATCTGTTTGTATTAACGGACTTACTCATAGGAATGCATCTGGGGGCCACAGGTGACTATCTCCCCGGGATCCTGCACCTGGCTTGGGGGCTGTGGAGAGTGTGTTAGGGAGTAGTTAGACAGCCAATGGGGCCTGCAGGGTGGGTACTGTCACTAACCCAGTCCTCCCCTTTCCCATGGTTAGGTCGCGGTACTAACAATAGTCTGTAAGTGCGCCAGGACGGGCGAAACCTGGAACCAGCTACCTCCGTGTCCTGCTTGATTCCTTGTTGGCTGGGCAATGTCAGACACATGAACAAGGGTCGTACATGCACTGAGAGAGTGTGCTGCCATCTTGTGTTGTGTTCTTCTGTTTCAGCTTTCAGGTTATCACAAGGTGAGGTATTTCGTATATTGAATCTGTTATTTCAGTGGCACACTTCTCTCAGCAACCAACAGTAAAAGTGAAATTATATCTTTGGCTGTATTTTATGTGTATAACCTTATGTTCAGATGTAATGAATATTAAGCATTTTATTTCCAGACATGTTCTCCAGGAAGACATGCTCTGATGGCCCCAGATACTGTATTGTTGGTTATGTGAGTATGGTATGTAACTCCAGGGGCAGTTTGAGGTTAGCTGAACTTCAGGTTCAGTTAGGTGAAGAAGCTTCTGTGTTCACATAGCATGCACATAACCTGCAAACCCCCATTCTGTAAATTAAGTAATATTTTCTAAATTTTCCTGGAAGGGATAGTTGACATCCCACATTTTTCCCCCTTCTTGCCCCTGTACCTCATCGTGGTTTGGGGGTGGCAACAAACAAATATTCACTTGCGTCCAGAACAATAACTGTAATTTATATGCGAGTTCTATAGTTTTACTTGCTTCACACACATGCATTAGTGGTAGTGCTCTTTGTATACTGTTTGAAAAAATTACATTTTCATGGCTTTATCAATGTGAAAACAAATACATATAATCATGCGTAAGAATTTCTAAGCATTAAACATAAGAGGCAAGGAAATAAGCTTGGACTGTTACAAGACTTTAGCAGGGATTTCAGCTCCCCATTCCTTGGGCCGTCTGTTAGCATTTGTAGACATATTACTGAGAGAGTAAAAAATTACAAAGCAGCTGCATGGTGTTTGCCTGTCTGTGTCCTTGGCACTCATTCCCATCTGCCGCTATCATAGAAAGATGCGGATAAACCATTAATATTTTAAAAACTATTTTTTAAAGTGTTTACTTACCAACTTAATGAAAGGAGATTCTGGAACTGGTCACATGCACCTCTTTAGTACACTATCCATCACTCACCATATTTCACGTTGAGAAATGCTGGCAATTTCCTGGCAGATATTTTGTTTTAATTTTTCCAGAGTGTGTGTATTTGTCTTGTACACTTTACGCTTTAAGTTACCTCAGAGATAGAAATTGCTTTTTGGAGCTCTGAAAAACCTTTCTTTGCTAATGGTGGAGTACTTCATGAGCAATATATTTCCATACATACGTGAATACAATTTGGCCCCCCCCCCCCCCTTTTTTTAGATACTTAACAGGTAGGAAGCATGGCTCTTCTTTTTTAACAAGACTGTAACACCTCATATGGCCAATCTTTTGATGATAACAATTGAAAGTGTGTTCCAGGACAGAATTATTAGTAGAAATTTGTGGCCACACATCCTTAAAGAATTAAAACAAAGTATTCGGCAGGAAATTGCCAGAATTTCTTAACGTTAGCTACACGACTGATGAATAGTTTCCTAAAGAGGTACCAAAAATGGATGGACAATGACAGCGGCCAGTTTCAGTATCTCCTTTAATAACATTGGTAAGTAAAGCCTTTAAAAGTAGTGTTAAAAATGTTGTATGCCTTCATCTGTGCTGTTGTATGACAGCGACAGACGGCAACGAGTGCCAAGAACCAAACAGACAAAACACTGCACAATCTGTTTGGAACATTTTTGCTCTCCTAGTATATTTTGTGACAATCTTCACAACTAATGCAGTAAATTCCTGGTAGTGTATTACTTTCAGTAGGATTTTTTAAAGGGCAGTAGGGCAAGTTTTTTTACACTGCTTGTTTAGAGGAACCAGTTTTATATTATAATCCTTAAAAATCTTGTTAAATTTATTCAGCGTTTTTCGATGATATGTGAATCTGCAGTGCCATTCTTGTGAATTTCCTGTTTTTAATTTACTGACATTCCTAATAATATTCCATGCTTCATTTTTATTAATTTTGTTATAAGTTTGGATTTGAAAGTATTGAAATTACCGACACATTTAATTTGCACCAGTTTTTTCATACTCTCCAATTGTTAACGAGATATTAATAAAGTTGTGAATTAGACTGTGAAAAATAGTGTGCTAATGTATTTTTGGATTGAAGCTACCCTCTTCATTTAATTATTCAGCTGTGTCATCTTCCTACATATGCCATAGTCTAATTTGTCCATATCTCATTGTTTTGAAACCCAGAAAAGCTGGCCATCCAACTTGTTCTGTTTCAATAGCAAGTTTGGTACCCTGGGTTCCACATATACTGTCCCTGCTACCTCACGTGACATTTTACGAAACTTCTCAGGCGGCGTATACACATAGCAGGGAGGAGGGTTCTGTCTTTGTTGTTCAACCAAGTAGCAGAAACCATAGGACCAAAGTTTTAGATGAAAATTACAACATTTTTAAGTCCAGTGACATGTTAAGTAACCCATGTGCTTCATTTTAATTACACTGTGATGCAACTCACTTTTTTTCTTCGGTTTTGCGCTTGGTATGAAATTTATTCCTTACATTTCAGTTTTTCTCCGATTTATATTTAAATTTGCATACATAATCTCAAATATATTATCTAAAGATTCAAATATGCATTTACTGACTGCTTTAGTCATTGGCTCACAAAAAATAATTTACGTTGAAAAGAAAGGGAATTTAAGCACTATCAAGTGTGTGCCAGTTTTGAAGTAAACAGATGTAAAATTGCAAAAATTTTATAATTAATTCGCAGTGTCCTTTAACTGCTGACATGATACATACAAATATTGTGGATGTGGAAGAATTGTGTGAATGTGGGAAGTCAATTTGTCATTTGAAGACATTGCTAGAAGTTATCTATTCATATGTGAACAATCTAGAGCTGCACACATAAAACACATGAAAATCAAACTAAAGAATCCCTAAAGATTTGTTCAAAACTTACAAATCAAGTTTGTATTAAAACAGAACACAAAATATAATAACATTGCCTTCTTTGCTCATATGACCCATATGGTATGAAAGCCAAATCATGCACATTGCGATGGGGGAGCAAGGGGGGCCGCGGGCCCCTCTTTGGAAATTAACGAACTTATTGTGCTGACTATTAAACTATTATCTTAATTTTTATGTAAAGAACAATTTTTATTTAGTGCAAATTAATACAGTTATCCGCAACAAATACTTTTGACAACAAAATAATGAATTAATATTATCTGATTGCAAAATTCCAACATTTAGCACTCCCCTGGAAAAAAGTCTGGCAACGTTCATGACCCAAAATGTGCAACTGTGTGACGCAAGAATACTTTTAGTCTGGAGTGGACACAAGTGAATATTTGCTTGGCAAAAGCAGAGGCACAAATATAACATATTTCTGAGTTTGTTGCAGGAACAATCAGTTGCAGCTTTTACAATAATATGCCAGTGTGCTCCAATATTTATTTTTGATGAGAAACATTTATTGGCTGATCTCGGAGGTAAGAGCAACTCTTATGCAGTGATGCAAACGTCAAGACACATCATGCCCGCTCTCCACTGTCACTGTACTCCCTCGTCTGTGTGTGGTACCTACAAGTACGTATTCATCTTAACAACAACAAAACAATTATGTGAAAAAGAAATCACTTTCCTATGATATCTGGATATGCCATGTAGTGGTTTGCATGAGCTCAGGCCAAGCTCTCGGGCCAGGTATGGACCTAATTTGAAAAATGTGTTGTTGGGCTCAGAGTGGGTACCAATGGTCACCATGGTCAAAATTGTAAGATTAGCAGAATTATCATGGCATTTCTTCACTAGAAATTCTGTATGATTATTCTGCAGACAAATTTCAAATAAAAATGATGATGCTAATGATGGTGGTAGTGGCAGTAGTGGAAGTGGCAGCGGCAGCGGTGGTGGTCGTGGCAGTAGTGGAGGAGTAGCAGTGATGGTGGTAGTGGCGGTAGTGGTGGTGGTGGCAGCAGTGGCAGTGGTGGTGGTGTCGGCAGCAGTGGCAGTGGTGGTGATTAAAATATATTTTTCTGACCTATTAATGACATGGCTGAGCTTGTTTTCTGGACACCAGCTCCTCTATGACTAGCTGAATCTTCATTAGTGCAAGTATGACTTTGTTGATACCGAGCAGAATAACTCAGAGTTCTATGTCCCACATTTGGGAGGTGGCGGGTTCAATCCTTGTATCCAAACTTTTGGACCCATTGTTTCCCTGGGTCACCAGGCAAATGCTGGGAAGAATTTCCTGTCCCTCCAGTTCATTACATTAATCATTTCATTTCACCTTGCATCCCGTTAGGATCCTTTCAGGTTTGAAAGAGTCTAGGAGCATCGCGGTAGCAGCATGACAGGGGGAACAAATGCACTCTGGAAATCTCGTCCCCTGGATAGAAAGGTGAGCTAATGGCTTCCGTGCCCCCATGGGATGGCACAAGCCCGAGAGGGGAGCTAAGCCAGCCTCCTCCCGGGTGCTTTTAACTGGGAAAATGTAGGGACACTGCCCTCTGCTCTGTCATGGCAACGTTCTGGCCACCCTTCATATCCATTCACCTCATCCATCCTCTTGGGGGTACCCGTCAGGGCCATACGCACAAAATCACCTTCAGTCGAAGTGCTAAGTTCACCTTTGAGTCGAGGTACTAAGTCCCTCTCCGTAAGCTGTCATTGAGCCATATTATAATCCAAGAAACATGAATAAGAGATTCAATTGCGGTGGATGTAAGATGATTTATTATTTGCAACTAGCAATGCTAACACATACTATGTCTCCAGTGCTACCTACCTTTCTTTATTTTACAAAATTGTGCACCCATTACTTTTGAACTTATACAGCTGAAAACTTCGACTAACTTGTGTTTATAATCTCTGTGATTGTTTACCAAGTGCCTGTGATGTACGGATGGTTTCATAGAATTATTCAACAGAGTTTAGTTGCAAAGAGATGGATCACACATCAGAGCAGCGCAACCCTCCCCACCTAACAATAGTATATATATGGAGAGCAGAACACAGTCGTTCTCTCAGTCTTTTTATTCTGATGAAGGCCATGGAGTCTACAATGGCCAAAAGGTCAATGTTTATAAATCTCTCATGGCTGATCACCATGAGAGATAATAACACCAACCGTGAAAGCTTTAAGTATTACAGTTATCTTATTGTTAATTTTCTTGTACGTGCAAGGGGAATATGGGAATACAGTATACTTTGAGCAATAATCAAATGTTTTAAAGCTTTGAAATTTCATTTTCTTTGCACGGCCAAAATATAAAAAAGCGAACAATGATCCACCATTTAAGAAAAGTTTAAGTATTATAAAACTCACAAATAACAAGGAATACCCTCAAAATAGTTCATTCTACACAAAAATGTATCTGGACATAACTTGTGTTTTAGCGAGATCTACATTTTTTGTTAGCATTAGCTAACAACAACATTTTTTGTAGATGTGGGGATGTTCCAGAGCAACTCTTAACACAACATACAATGTATATATAAAGCCATTATTTACTTACTGCAGCAAAGTTCTTGTAGCAAACACAAAAAAAATTCAAATCTTTCAAAACCAAAGGCTGAGATTAATTACAGGTGCTATCAAAACCACACCAATAGCAGCTATGGAAATACTAACCAACCAATGCCCCATTGAATATGAAATAGAAAAAACGGCTCTTATTCAACACAAAAAGTTGATCAGACTTCCATTCAATACATGGAACACGAGAAATTTTACACATACACTAAAGACTCAGGAGAGCTTTCTTACCAAAATTCAAGACATCAGGAAGAATGTACACCTTCCTAATTCAAAGGAAAACTACATATCTAAAGTCAATCCGACACATACATTAGACATCACATATTATTTACACCTGACAGAAGAAGTTAAGAAAAGTGATACTCCAACTAATGTTCTAAAATTATTGGTATTAGAGACAATCCATACTAGATTTCCAGAACACGAATGGCTCTATATTTATACTGATGGATCATTGATATCAAACCAAGATGGAGCAGGTGCTGGAGTCACATGTCACCTCTTTTCCAATTACAAATCTTTAAGTTATGGAACTACAAACTTTGATGGAGAAATTGAAGCAATTCGAATGGCCCTACAAAATCTTTTGTACAGAATTTCACATTTTCAGCAAGCAGTTATTCTCTCAGATTCCAGGGCAGCAATTATAGCAATTACTTCCAAGTTGTCACCAAAAAACCAAACAATTATAGAATGTTGGAAAATCCTTACCCATCTAACAGCACTTCAAAAACACCTAGTCTTCCAATGGATACCAGCTCACTGTGGTATTGAGAAAGCTGATTTTCTTGCAAAAAAGGGTACCAGCAGTGTACAAAAATCTATAGTTAATCTACCATTTTATGCAGCTAAAAGATTAGTCAACTCTGAATTAAAAAAAATTATTGCAAAATATTACAATGAAAAATCAAAGAATAAAAGATGGGAACTACCAAACATTCAAAGAGTATCTTCCTTTCATAGAAGTTTGAAAACAATGTTGTTGTAATTAATTTAATTTAAAAGGTGAGTTAATTAAATTAAATTAAAACTAAGTTGTAAGTGTTGTTCAGTGTTATTAATTAACTCACCTTTTAAATTAAATTCAAAGAGTAATTCCTGAGTATCCTCGAAAAGCAGCAGTTGCAACCTTCAGGTTGATTACAGGACATGATTGTCTGGCAAAACATTTAAACAGAATTGGGATATATTCTTCACCACTCTGTCCTCTATGTGATCTGCAAGAGGAAATGGATCGAGACCACCTTCAAATATGCCCGGCCACTTCTAGTGTCCCATTCATCAGTGAAAAATATTGGAGAGCAAGAGGATTAATGACTTCACTGTCAGAAATCCAGCATTAGCTAACAACAACAACAACAACAACAATGCGTTCTGGGAAAGTTTTATTTGCAGACAAAGATAAATATATTTCATAGTGATGGCTGAATGCAAGTGTGGAGAAAGCCAAATATAGCACTGAATATTCAAAATTTGCAAGCAACAGCTAAACATTGAGGTTGTGGTTTTATGGTCTGGAGATGCATGGTTGCTCCTGGTGTAGGAGAGCTGTATTCATTGAGGGAAATATCAACTGATATGGCTACATTGACATACTGAAAGGCAACTTGAAGAATAGTGCCAAGAAGTTGAATTTAGGTGACAATTACTACTTCCAGCAGAACATACTGCAGAGATTGTTCATTTGTAGTTGCTATATAATACTCCACATACACTAAAAACACCTGCACACTTTCAGGATCCATTGAGCACTTATGGAGAGAGCTGGAAAACAGAATAAGGAAACACCATATATCCAGTAAGTCTCAACTAAAACAGCTACTTGTGACAGAATGATATAATATTGGTAAAGAAACAACTAGGAAACTTGTCCACTCAATGCCCAAAAGGCATAATTTATAAAAGGGGTCGGAATACAAAACATTAGAACAAATTTTTTATGTAATATTTTGTTAGTGTGCATGTATCTATACACAATGTAATGTTCCTGTACAAATACTTATGTCCTCTTAAAATTCAACCTGTGAGAACAAAGATTTTATTTATTAACGTAGAACAAAGTAAATTTAATTCCATTATATGTGCACTTTAACAAGGTGTGTGAAGTTCATATTGTGAATGTTGTTCTAAGTTTCATGACCGGCAAATATTTTAAAAAATGTGATTTCACCGGAAATATACGTTTTGAGCCGTGTGTGTGTTTGTGTGGGCATGTGGGGGGTGGCATGGTGTGCATGTCTCTGTGTCTGTCTGTGTACAGCATAACTCAAAAATGAAAAGTCGGTTAAAAAACAAAGTTAGTATTTAAGTTTAATATCTTTTAAGAATGTGACACAAAGATTTACACAGAATCATACTTGTGAAGATGTGGCAATGCAGTGAATTCATATTAAATACTAATTATTATTTTTGTTCTTAACATTAGAATGCATACGCAGGGTTTCCGTGGCCCCATTATCTAAAACTTTATGGACCATGGTTTTGTTTTTGAAGTGTGATTATTGAGCTTCTATGTAATCTTCAAATAAAGCCTTTATCAGCAATATATCAAATTGATTTTTCATATTGTATAATTTTTTCCATAAACACTCCAAGAATGCATAAGCAGGGCTTCCAAGGCCCTATGCATATCTAAGCTTCAGTTTATGTTTTACAGCAACAGTTGGGCAATAATGCAGTTAGTAGACATATTTTTGGGATTCCATTGTTACAACAGTTATTTTGAAAGGAAAGTAGTACATTGTTGAGACATTTGAATATTTTTTTGTTAGTTCAAACTTCCAAACACAGTATGTTGCTTGTGACTCGCTTACCGAATGGCTTCTTCCTCAAGAACTAAATCAAATAACCAAAGTGTGAGTGCTTCAAGCCCTTTTGAGAGAACAGTAACTGCATGGCTAGAAGAGGATGGTGGTGATCATGTGAGTAGTCTTGGAAATGAAAACAGTGAAGATTCAGGTTGGGACAATCATGTGAGTGAAAATAGTGATTCAGACAGCTCTACATCAAATGACAGTGATGTTGAAGCAGAAAATGGAAATTGAAATTCTAGTGGTTACTAGTAATCACATTTCCTGTAATGGAACAATATGGAGCACAAATTTTCCTTCAATTTCTAGGGTTCCAGCTCATAATATAAGGACCCTACCAGGACCAGTAGCAGGTACTGTAAAAAAACTAAACCCCTAGTGCAACAGCCCAGGAAGGGCCAAGGCTTACTGCCCAGCCGCTGTGTTCCCCACCTCTACCCACCACAGGCGTCGTTGGTGGGGTGCAGTACTGGAGGGTGGGACGTCAGCACTCCGATCCCTCCAGGCCAGTTATGTGGCTTTCACGACCTGGGGCCGCTACCTCTCCATCAAGTAGCTCCTCAATTGGTCCTCCTGGGACATAACGAGGCTGAGTGCATCCTGTGAGGTACTGTAAAAGCTATTACTAAAACTGTATGAGACTGTTTTATATACATACCTACTGCATTTTGAAAATTCATGAATAACAAGTAATAAAATATTGTAATGACTATATTTTACTGTAAACATATGATCCCAAATAAAAAAAATACTGAAAATATAGTAAAAAATGGAAGGGCCTGAGAGGACATGCTTATTTGTTGTACAATGAGTACTAGAGTTAAAGTAGGCTAATACAGATTACATTTGCGTATTTCTGTTGACGTTAGATAAACTGAAATGCTTGTTTATACGTTCTGTGCATGAAGAGAAAAAGAGGACATGCGTAACTTGCTACCAGTTTCTCAGCAATATTGCAGCTCTCCAGATGGAGAAGCTGATGGCTTTTTAATTTAAAAGGTGAGTCAATTAATAACACTAAACAACACTTACATTTATAATTTTCTGTAACACGTTTCGGAGCTGATGGCTGTCTGTATCTCTTTTAAAAATCAGTCTGTAGACAAGGCCAACAAATGATGAAAATTACATATTTGATACTGAAGAGTCTGATTCAAATGCAATTTAAAACTTTGTCATTGTGTTCTCAGAGTGAACAATACAATGTGTAAAAATTACCATGCAAATGCATCTCACTGCCACCATCTTCCTTTTCTTCTTCTGTTTAATATGAGATAGGGAGGACCACTAGAGTAACTACATCAGCCTCCATCTTCAAGAACTGAATGCAAGCATCTCAGCTACATGTGTTTAGATCCCAAATGTGTGGAAACATTACATGAAAAAAAGGATGTAAAGATTATATTGTGTGACCCTGTTGTTAATCTGTGAGCAAAACACTTTATATTAAACAATGCGTTTAATTTGCATTTGCTTCTCTAAGTGTCTGCAACAGGGAGATTAATCAATGAGATTGAATCTAGTCTTGTGTTATGGGATATCTTTTGTGACATATACATGGATAAACAAAAAGAAAAAGGCTGCATGGAATCAAGCTGCAATGACTCTATTTCCAGTACTTGCTACAGCAAATGTACAAAGTATGAAATACATGCCTACATATTTCATAGTTTATTTTTCATAATTTGTTATTTTGTCATGAAAGTTCACCAGTATGTACAAAACAATTAGTGTATCTCCATACCGGTTGTCATATCTGTTAATGTTAACACTACCTTCAAAGTGAAGGTCTTGAGATCCTATGAGCGATGGTCTGTCTCAAATTTGTATCCATTGCATTTGTGTACAAAATTTTGTAATACACAATAGTATGTCACAATGTCATTATAAAAATCTATTTTCACATCTAGTGGATTGTGATATATGTGACATTTGATACCTAAAACTCGGAAAGCACATTCCGCACACCATCTAGCTCTTGGCAATCTGTAATTAAAGATCCTCTTTTTCAATGACAGCTATTTTCCTGAGTAAGGTCTAAGAGCATTTTTTTAAGGCTGAAAGCAAAAGGTCAAGATATGTCAATATCTGGCACCATCCCTGGTTTTGGGAGCAATGAACTATTGTTTTCCAGTTTCTTCCACAATGTTTCTAAAAATTGTGGATTCAAAATCTTTACCAAATTCTCCAACATCAGTGTATGAAAGGTGAGTTCAAATTGGCCAATGCCATGAGAACTAAAAAGAAATGTGTATAATTCATATATAAGGATCCACTTCTTCCTGGCTTGACAATCTGAATATGTTTGCCATCAACAGCCCCTATGCAATTAGGAAAATTGGCAAGGTGATTAAAACCTTCAGCTGTTGTCTTCCATATTTCATTTGGTACATTCTTCATTTTGAACTCAGTACCTTTGCAATAGATGTACAAACTCTCCATATGATTTTACTTGCATTAGATTGTCCAATTCTGTAATTATAGTGCAATTCTTTTAGGCTGCATCCACTTCCAAGGTACCTGTGAAAATATAATGAAGGAAATTCTTATTCTTCTTTTTTCGGTTTAAGATGTTATATTGAAGTAGAAGAGTATCAGGAACTATTACATCCACAGTAGTAGACAATGAATGATGCAAAATACTGGTCTCTAAATATGGTTTGAAAATGATTCAATATGTTAGCTATTCTGAAAAGTATTAATTTCTCACTTATTAGTTTAGAGTGCCAAAAATCAATTCCATAAAAGTATCCACCTTTTGTAAAGAAATTAGAGTAATTGAGTGTGAGTATATTTACCAAAAATACCATTGGTGCATATGATTTGAACCAGGGACCTCCCATATGTGAGTCATGAATCTTATTGCCTTAGCCATCTTGTGCAATGTGGTATTTATTGCTTGCATCATGGTAGGTACATCTGCAAGAAGTATGAAAACAAAAGATGTTAATGCTTATGATATCTACAAGTTGGCAGCTGAAAGGTCCTGTGGTAAACTTTGGTATCCATTACAATATACATAAAAGGCACTGTAACCAGTTTTAAAGTAACAAAATAGTTTTTTTGAGCTTATTGAAAGCTGCCAATTATTTCTCTGATAAATTTTGATTTGTGTGTATGCTTTTACATTGGTGTGAGTGTATCAAAATACTTAATAATTGACACTTAAGTAATTATGTAATAAATCTTGTGTACTCTTCAGTGTAAAAGGGCTGGGCTACTAATGTCAAGTTCAAAGTCGGAGCCAGCTGATGACGATAGGGAAATGCCAAGTAGTGAGATTCTGTGATGAAATTCAACTTAATTTAACTACTATTCGTCAATGGAAAGAAAGCCGTGACAGGAATGTGCGGTCCTTATCTGTTTGAAAACAGTGTAACAAGAGAATGCATGCTGTACAGGAAGCAATACTGTTCAAAAAGCATACACCCCACTGGTGTTGCTCCACTGTGAACAGTTTTGCCTTTCTTACACACGTTAAGCACCACTATTTGGTACTTCCGTAAACACAAGATCACTTAATCTAAAATAACAAATTAGAAACTAAAAGCTTTGCTTATCTTAGTAATGTGACATGGCTTCTCCATGTCATTAAGACTCTTTGATTTTCAAGGAGGTTGCCATAGAGACAGTTTGAGTTGTTGAAGATGAAGAGACAGAAACTAGTATGGTGTGAGAGTTTGGAAAGATTAAGAGACAGAAACTAGTAGTGTGGCTGTACTTGAAGCTTGAGAAAATAAAAAGATTTGCTAAATTTGTTACAGTAATATTGCAAGATCTTCCAGAAATTATTTTAAAAAAAAATTATTTTGTTATTTAACAACGCTGTCAATTGCCAGGATCACATCAGCGTCGCCGGTGTGCCGGAATTTCGTCCCGAAGGAGTTCTTTTACATGCCAGTAAATCTACTAACACTTAAAAACCATCGGCCTGGGCCGGGTTTGAACCCGCGACCTTGGGATCAGTAGGCCAGTGTCTAACCAACTGAGCCACCCAGACCGACAGATCTTCCAGAGCTGACATGTTTCAAGTTGTATCCAACTTATTTTCAAAGCTGTACAAACAAGTTACCATAGTTACCAATGCTCAATTTAAAAAATCTATCTGTTGCCAACCTCTGAAAACCTATAAATGCAATCTATTGGTGGTATTTCAAAATTCATAATGTGGTTCTTGTTTTTTAAAATAAATATATTTTCCCAAACCATTAAATCTATAGGTCCATTTAATTGTTTTAAAATTTAACCTCTGGATTAATTTCATGATTAAATGACCAAAAATGTTCCACCACAGCTTTTTTTTAAATTAACATCCTCCAACCTAAGTCATATCGGATGGTGAATGAATGAAATGGGTGAAATGATGCTTAAATGAGCCAAGGTCCAAGGAGCTTTAAGTTACCCAACATTCATCTCTCAGGATAAGGGAAAACCTTGGAAAAAAAGCTTACCCGGATGACTTACCCTAAGTGAGATTTGAACTTGGGACCTCTTGAACGTAAGGCAGACACATTAACCATCACACTACCAAGGCAGGCTCCACCACAGCTGATTTATCAATTTGTTTATATTATAATCTTGCATTATTAGTAAGATAAATTAAGCTTTTAGTTTCTAATTTGTTCTTAATTTAGATTCTGTTGCTTCACTGTTAATAGCTTCATTTTTTCTTTAATTACAAGATCACTTGATATACAAAAATAAAATTCACTAGTTATACTAAAACCAAGAAGGTATTCTGCACAAAAATAAAAGGCATCAAATATTGGCCACATGCTTTTGAATGGGCTGTGATTGAACTGTCCTGTGTATCATAAACAAGGATAGGCAGGGTATTGGACCTCTGTCTAATCAACAATTGCCCCCTCCCCCAGGAACTTTCTTTTCTGTGGTAAGCAGTACTTCCGAATTTGCACGTATGTGATCAGGCGTGCTGTTTCAAAAGAGGTTGGGAGGAGAAGGGTGCATTATGTGCAGGGAACTTAAAGGAATAATTCATTGTTATCTTTTTTATGCTAACCAACTTCTTTTGAGAGGTAGAATTAGGATTGAAAAACTCAATGTCTGATTGAATTCTACCTCTCAAACATTGCCCATACACAGCTTGTATGTTTAAAAACACCAGCAGTAAGTTTCCTGGCATAAAAAATAACAGTTACCATCTATAGGTTATTTAAACTGGGAATAAAATACTTACAATTGTAAGTTGTCCTTGGGGTATTTATCTCAGAAGTGAGATTCTCTTGTGGTCTACCAGGAAAATATGAATCAGTTGGGGAATTTAATGTCATACTGGCAAGCTGGAAACCATGGTAGCTCAGTGGTTAGAGCAGTTGTGTGTGAAGCAGAAGATCCGTGGTTCAAATCTCAGCTATGACATTGAATTTTTCATTCTTGATTCCACCTCTCTCAAATACTTCATTGTTTATAAGAATTTGATGTGAAGAGATGGAAATTATTAAATTATTTTGTTGTTTAACGACACTGTCAAGTGCCAGGATCACATCAGCATCACCAGTGTGCCAGAATTTTGTCCTGCAGAAGTTCTTTTACATGCCAGTAAATGTATTGACACGGAGCTGTCATTTTTAAGCACACTTAAAAACCGTCGGTCTAGGCCAGATTTGAACCTGTGATCTTGGGATCAATAGGCTAGCGTGTAACCAACTGTGCCACCCAGACCGACATGAAGAGATGGAGGGAAGTTATATGGGAAATAAAAGGGGGACAAATTACAGAAAGAAATAAAATGATGAGAAAATATTTGGGAAAAGTAAAGAAGAAAAAGGATCAGAGAGTTAAGTAAGATGACAAAATTTAGGTATAATTAATAACATAGTAAAATGTAATGGATTGTAGGTAAGGAAGTCTTGTATAGATGGATGTTAAATTTGTTTCCTTGCTGCAACTTTAAAAACATTGTTCTGTTTTGTTTGATTTGTGTATTCATCAGATTGTATTAAGAGTATAAGAGTATAATTTAGTCCAGCTACTTAACTGTAACTTTCCAATGATGAAAACATAACAAGTTCAAAGTTTTATCCTATGTTCATATAATTATGAATTAAAATAAGATATTTATTCACCAAAAAAATTTTAAAAATTTAAAGGATTCATCAAGTAACAAAGTTATGTATCTCTAGTATACTTCCAGTTAGTATGTACAATTTAATAGAAACTTAAACTACTTTAGGAAAATGAAAAAGTAGTCATGAATAGTCATGAATTCATCAATACTGTAGAACAGATTGAGACAGAATATGTGGTCAGATCCCGAAAAGAAAGTATTTATGTAAATATTTATTGTAAATATTATTTATTTTTCATGTTGGTAAGGATTTGTAAGTACTGAGAGTGTATTACCATTGTTACATTGTTGAGAATAATATTTGTTTAATAACATCATTAATGTTAAGTAAGATATTCAAATTTAATATGTATAATTATAAGAATCATTTTATATTTAATATTAAAAATGTAGGGAGGATAGATAGAGATCGCTTCCCCTACATTCCAGGAACTATTTAACATGTAAGATGAGGTCATAGGGTATGGCATAGGAAATGGACATATATACGCATATGAATACAAATGCATTGTTAAAGAAAATGCTAGATTTTAGCGTCCTAGCGTCTAAGAAGAGAAGACGTGTTTTTGATATGTGCAGGTTTAGACACTAAAAGTGTGATTTAAAATGACAATGCGAAGAAACCATTGAGGAAGTTGGTTCATGTGTAAGGAATGTTAACCAAAATTTTACGCATGTAATATTCAACCAAAAAGGTGCAAATAAAATGTTGTGAAAGTTATATCCTGTGTCCGCATTATTTCACCCTGTACCATGACCCAAGATAACAAAAGAGACAAAAGATCAGCACCATCATCCATAATATAATTAAAAAACCGATCCAAGATGAATTAAGAGATGATTTTTAACCTTTTGTTTAAACTGTTTTCGATTTAAGAGTTTCCAGTTACCAGGTAGCTTGCTGTAAGGAGATAATCCTTGGTGTGACATACGACACTTGAAGGTAGATTTTATTGCTTTGGTGATTGAGATGCAAGTTTAATGATCCCCTGGTATTATAGGAATAGTAGTCAGAATTTCTGCTAAAATATGTTGTAAATGAAAACAGTTTCAAAAATGCAAATACAAGTTAATGATAGTATACAAAATTCTCTAAGCAATTTGGTGAATTTATAGGAAATGTTTCATTATTATTATTTATTTATGCTGACAAACTTACTGTTGTAAGCACCTGATAAGTGGAGGGTCTGTGGTTCAAATCCCAGCTGTGGCATTGAATTTTTCAGTTCCGATTCTACCTCTCAAATGTTTCATTATTTTTACAATGTGCTTTTGTTGTATGAATGTAGCTGTTGATTTAGTTGAAGATCCCCAGAAGATTATGCTGTAAGAAAGTAAAGACTGTATTACATCCAAAATAGACCAGTTTTAAAACTTCACAAGATCATAACTAAGGATTCTTATTGCATAGCTTAGTTTGCTGAGCTTTGTAATAAAAAAATTTCTGTAAATCTTCCACATTAGGGCAGCATCAACCCTAGTAACCTTTTTTTGTGTCCGTTTATTTAGTATTTAAATTGTCAATTCTAATATGCACATCAGATTGTTGGTGTATTACTTGAGGGCTGAAATACCTGATGGTCTTTGAGAAAATTGATAACATACAAAGACTGAAAAGAAATAAATGGCAACATATAAATATTATATGAACTTAAATTATGTATCTTTTAATAAGCTAGTAACAGTAATGTGAATCTAATTATAATGAAACTGAGTCGGATTGAAACACTTAATATCACTTACATTTAATTAGTCTTGACCGGTTTCAAGAGCTCAACTTGCTCCCATTATCAGAATTAACTAATAAACCAACTTTGAGTTGGTTAATTCTGATGGGAGCAAGTTGATCTTTTGAAACTGGTCAAGACTAATTAAATGTAAGTGATGTTAAGTGTTTCAATCCTACTCAGTTTTCATTATAATTGTATGAACTATTTATTATACAAACATAATACTTCTACAGGCATTCAGTGTAATTCCCTGCCACATGTTGCCCATGTTACCAGATATGGGGAAGTTGTAGGATACCAGCAACAGTGCCTTCTTTGTAGATGTCTGCAGGAGAGTGCTTCCTTTGTTTCTGGCAATTGTTGACCTTCAAAATTTATTTTTATTTTTAATGGTTTTTTTCTTAGTAAAACGATTTGGTAGTTTGATTTTGTTGCATTAACAGTCAGGTCTTTGGTCCACTTTTGTAGGTTGGTTAAATATTGTTGCATGGTTTTTTCTAGTTCTGTACTTTTGTTTTTTGGTTTTGAAGTCCACATTACTAAGTCATCGGCAAATAGTGCACACTTCATGCCTGATTTGTGTATTTCTTGTTTCAGATGATTAATAAATATATTAAAAGTCAGACGCTTGGTGGGGAGCAGACGGACCTATGGACCGGACAGAGTGAAGACCTGGAAGCGGGTGGCTAGCCCAGCACCAGGTATGAGAGTGAGGAACAGGATGAAATGAAACACAGACAAATGGATGGTTGGAAAGGTGATGATGGAGCAGTTGGTGGAATGAGTGGTGGGAGAAACTGGGGAACTCAGAGAAAACCTACCCAGATACCGCTTTGTCCACCACAAATACCACTTGTGGGTCCCTGGGATCATACCTGTACTATCTTGGTGACAGGCAAACAGTCTAACCACTTGGCCATGATGCTGCACAGAAGGTAATCCTATATAAATAAAAAAGCTTGTGAAGTATACTGGTCTGCAAATTGTATTACTATGTCTTGGGTGAAGCACTATGTACTATCTGAAGACACGCCCTTCTACCTGAACCACTTGATTGGCATAAATGTACATCGACCAATTAAACAGAGTGGTCTGTACATTATAAATGATTGTTCCCTGACAAATGCAGTTGCCAGTCTTCCTGCCATACCTTGGAGCTTATCCTTCACACTTGAGGAAAAAACTTCAAGCTTCAGCAATTTTGCTCTTCAGCCATGGTCTCCAAATTCAGGACATGTTATGCAGTACTGACTTGAATAGGTTTTACAGTAGCCAACAGAATATAATTAGTTTCTCAGGAAGCAGGGTTTAATCAAATAGTAATAATAGTAAGCCACAGTCTTTAATTTTATGTGTGGCTTGTGTTGCCCTGCATTCACCATTTGTAACTGGTTCTGTTCTCCCATCACTTTCCCTTCTCTCTGTCTGCCAGCTGATCATTTGATGCATGTTCTGCCCTGTACTGGTGTATTTTTTGGACAGGGCAAATGGCTTAAGTTACATAGTGGTTTATGGTTGAGTTCACTTTTGTATTTATAAGGCCATGGGGGTGTCAGGTTAGTACCTCTCTGACTTCTATGTAGTAAACTTTGTGGGACAGTATGTGATTAAGTACAGTGCCTACTCGCATTATCAGCAGTCTCTTGTTTATTTCAAGTATGAAGCAGAGACATTACTCCCACTATCTATTTGCATGGCATCATTCGTTCAGATGTTTAGATACTAGTAAGGTCATCCACCACTCTAAAAAGTACATTGCACAGAGGTTGGTGTATTGTTAGACCATATGTTTCAGTGTTATAACATGTTAGTGCTGTTATAATCCTACAAAGTCAGTATACTGAAGCTGTAAATAATCGTTGTGTCCTGGTTATTGGATCGCCATTTGAAGCTGAAGTCGTTGGTGACGTGACGTTGCCCTTCGATGTAGCTCGCTCCGGCTAGTTCTGCAAGAAATCTCTTTATCTCGGGTTTGCGTAAGTGTAATGGACAACCCAAGAACAACTTTATATATTATTTATTTTAAATATTTTCGGGAGCTATGCCGAAAATATTTGTATCTGTAGAGGAATCGCAATCACATCCGCGTAGCACGACCTCCCGTACTGGTCTCTGGTTGAGTAATGCCCCGACGCTTTCTCTCTTACCCACGCTAAGAAAAACCGTTCTCTTCCTATTTGAATGTCATGACGTCATCCAAGAAAGCCTCGTATCCAAAATGCTATTTCCTTTTCCCGCAATTTAGAAATGTCCCTTTCTATTATAACATGTTCTTTTATGAATTTCGAATATATAATTACCTTTTTAGGATTAAACGATGTTTACTTTATATTTTATTAAATATATCGCGCGACTTTTAAGGTTGGTAGACTTGACTTTCGAACGTGTATTTAAACTATGTGGTATGACGTCATGACTCGTTAATTTCAAACCAATAATGCGTTTATACTACAAATTTAACGACTATCATTTACTCATATCTTGCTCACCTTACAACACTTGCTACTCTATTATCTATGTATGTTATTACTTAACACTTATCGCAAATCTCACATCCGGCAATTAAATTAAAACGTGTCTTTTTCAAAAGCCCATTCGATCGGAAATCTAAATTTCGGTATCAAATGCCCCCATTTATGTTATTTTATTATTTCATAATAAAATAATGTAAATGTCTTGCCCGAAAGAAAAATTAAAAATTACTCCTGTATTTTGAATAATCGGCAACACTCCCATTATATACAATTTTCAATTACACTGTTTTTGAAATTGGTTATTAACACATTTTCTCATTAATCTTTTTAACATGACAAACAATTATACACTTGACTTAACATTAATCCTTAAATACTAATTACAATATGTTATGGTTTCTTCTGTGAAGCTTTTATATAAAGGTTAAATTTCAAGAGTCTTTCTTTATACTTCCTTCTTTTAGTTCATGTTTGCTCACTTCGCTCTCACTATCACTTGCACTGTGATTTTTCACTTTTGTTATTGTAACACATATCTGTACTATATCCTTTAAGCACTAAAATGTACATATATTTATATAAATCCATTACACTCTTCAGACAAATTCTTTCTTTGTCTTGCTGTGATAACTATCTATACATCTAAATATTTTAACAAATGTTTACAAAGTAAATATTCTGTTTTCTCTCTATGCGGAAATGAACAATTTAACAATCTTTCTGAAGCTGTTATTGTGAGCTCTATACAATATATTCTTAAGCTCTTTGTAGTAGATAGCAATTCACATTCTGCATTTTTCATGAATATGTAAGTACCTGACCAATATATGATTTTCAAGTAAGCTAACATTTACATTTTATCTCAAAGCTGATTGGGCGCCAATATACAAATGACATTTCCAATTTTTCTTTTACATTAAATCAAGGTTCCAAGGCACCACACGGTTTCTTGTATGGTCGAAGGAGTTGTTTATGCCATCTTCCCAGACATTTTTCATTTTTAACATCTTTTAATTCATAGGTATGATAACCAAATTTTGATATAATTTCTGCAGGACCTTTATATAACAATTCCATCCTTTTGTTCCTACCTCGCAATGCACTTGATAACTTATGGTCTTTAACTAGTACCCAATCGCCTATCTTAGGTTCCCATTTATGTTTTCTACTCTTTTTCTTTAATTTTTGCTTCTCTGCCTCTTTCTTGATTCGTTCAAAAGCAATTTTTTTGCTCTTTCTTCCTCACTTAACTGAATGTCATTAATTTTCAGTGTTTTTGGTACCCCGATCAATATTGGTTCTGGTTCAATTCCTAACATTAATTTTATTGGTGCAAACCCAGTAGTTACATTAATGGTGTGATTGATAATCTTTTCTATCAATGGACAATATTTCACCCAATCCTTGTGATTATGATGTGTAAGTACACGTAAATAAATTCCTACATCTCGGAGGACACGTTCTGTTGGATTCCCTGATGGAAAGTATGAGGAACAATGATTTAGTTTTCTCGAGTCTAATGTCACCCTAATCTTTCCATTGGCCTTATTTACAATACATAGGGGATTCACAAATTCTGAATTCGAAATCTCAATAACCTCATCTTCCAACATTGACTTTATAATTGCATCTACCTCTTCTCTTATTGTACTAGGGATAGCTCTCGCTTTATGTGTAAAAGGTTTGATGGGTATCATCTCAAACGAATGAGTATAAATATTACATTTACCAGGTTTCTCAGAGAATACTTCTTTATTTCGGATTAATATTTCAAACAATTTATCCCTCTGTTGTTCATTTAGTTGATCAGCCTGAGTTACTTTTTTTCTCAACAATTCTTCTAAGTCTTCACTACTCTCCCTATCATAGTACCTAGTTGCATCAGAAACCCTCAAATTGTCTATGAAATCATTTTTATCCCATTCTACATTTTCTTTATTATCGACACTGTACTCTTTGACATTTACTTCAGTTAATTCCATAGCTCCTACTTTAACATATTCTACAAAGAATGTATCCCCTTGGATTTCTTCTTCCTCTTTTTCTCTTACAATAGTTTCTGAACTACTATCTTCCACAAAAGGCACTATAATGGTCTCATCTTCAACTTTCATTTCTAGAATCATGTTTTTAAAATTCACCACAGCTTCCCAGGCATAAAGACAATCACAACCTATTATAATATCTGTCACAAGTCTTCCTACAATCAGAAATAAAATTCCAAGTATTCTCCCATTTATTTCAATATTTATCATTGCTTGAAATTTTACTCTCTCTTTTCGTTTTCCCACAGCTAGCGAGCAATATATCCCATTAACTGGTAAAGACATTACTTTAAAGCCACTACTTTGTAAATTATCATAAAAATTTTGTGAGCATACTGTGCTATTTGATCCCGTATCTATAATTGCATTGTATTGTTTTCCATTTACTCCAATTTTGATTTTAGGTGGATCTCCTACTTTTTCGTTTTCGTCGTTTCTATTTTTCCATTCTCTTTTCTTTTGTATCATCATTTGCCTTCCAGGACTATTTATTTCCGAGTACTTATCACAATCATTACTAGGATACCCAGTTCTCACTGAAGGCGCGTTTGACCGGGTCTGGCGTTTCCCTGATTTTTAGGTATTGCTCCTGTACTATTTCCCAAATTGTTACTTCT
Organism: Tenodera sinensis; assembly: GCA_030765045.1. Classification (NCBI taxonomy): domain Eukaryota; kingdom Metazoa; phylum Arthropoda; class Insecta; order Mantodea; family Mantidae; genus Tenodera; species Tenodera sinensis. The sequence continues at coordinate 102,033,056 of CM060972.1, forward strand.
GTTTTCCTGCATTAAATCGGGGTTACTTCCTACCATGTTTTTGACCGTGTTAATGGCCTCGACCATTTCCGCATTTTCAGGGGAATTTCGTCCATTAGAATACCTTTCTTCCTGTCTTGGTGACCTCGGTCTAAACTCATTATCTCCGTTTGTCCAATACCCATCATTTGAATTTCTACTATGTCCAAAATAACGGCCCCGTCTACCTCGATCAAATCTATTTGTATTCATATAATTCACCCTTATATTTCTTCCCCTTTGATTACCATTTCTATTTAGGTGACGCCCTTCCTGGTTATATCTACCTTGATTTTCCCACCGGAATGATTCCATCCTTGGTACTGGTCCTTTATATCTTTCCCTAATCTCACTTCTATTCTGATAATACTGTGCCCCTTGCCCGAAAGAATTTACAGTTTCTTTTTCTTCATATTTATTTCCAAATGCGTGTTTTGGCTTATTGACTTCTAAGGCTGATAATAATTCTATCATAGCTGCAATGCTATCGGGTCGGGCTATGATTAGGTAGTGTTGAAGCGTTTCCGGAAAATGTGGAGTAACTATATTTATTAGATCTTTTTCATCTAAAGGAGGATCCAACATCTTCGATTTTCTCGCTATTCTCATAAAATAGTTTACCATCGATTCCTCCGATCTAGGATTAAACTTTCCATTGCTTAATTCAACTCTAATATTAGCCTGCCTACTAGCTCCCCAATATCTGGTTAAAAAGATGTTTCTAAAGGTCCTGTAATCATTATTGTTACCCATAGAAAGGCCTAGCCAATTAGCAGCATTACCCTTTAGACATTTTCTTACTATAACCATCTTGTACTCCTCTGGTATACGTTTCACCGTGAAGTACTCTTGTAACCCTTCTAAAAAGGCTTTAGGATCCTCTGAATCTTCATTTTCAAAAACTGGAGGTGTCATTTCATTTAAGACATGGTTAGGCCAATGTAAATTTGAATTGTCACCTATCCCTGAGCTATTTCCGAGATCAGAATGGGAATTACTGTTACCTCTATTTTGCATCGAAATGTCAGCTGATACACCTGGTATTGCCTCGTTTCTTGCAACTTCATCACTAAGATTGTTGTGATTACCTGCATTTTCATTTAATTTCAAATTTTCTAAGGCCTCTTTTACCTGAGTAATTTCTGTTACTACCCCTTTTATTTTGTCTGTAACATCCTCCAAATTTCTAGCCTGCCTTTCACTTTCTACATTAGATCTTTCCATTCTAACTTTACACCCCTGTAGCTCTTCTCTAATTTCTTCCCTGTCTTTATCTAACCTTTGTACTACCTCTTCCCTTTGTTTGTCTAATTTATATGTTACTCTTTCCCTTTCTTTCTCTAATTTTTCACTAACTTGTTGACCTAATTTCTTTTCAGAATTCTTTACTTCTTGCCTTATTGTCTCTAATTCTCCCTTAACCTGTTCTCTATTTTCTTTTACTTCACTACTAACTTTATTAATTTCCTCCCTAACTTCTTCCCTAAAGGTTTCGAAAGCTCTCTTCTGATTTTCCAATTGCATTCCCAATTCCTGTTGTCCCTTCTCTACTTTCTGTCCTAACTCTTTACTATTTTCATCTATCTTTTGACTTAACTCTGTTCTTAATTCTTTACTATTTTCATCTATCTTTTTACTTAACTCTGTATTCATCTTTTTCATTATCGTTTGAAACATATTCTCTATTTCTGACATAAATGCTGGCCTTTCTGAATTACTACTAAACATTTCTGAACTACCTCTAGGTGTTTCTCTAACGTTCTGATCTTCTAATTCTTGGCATATTCTGCTACCAATTACATTCTGATTAAATTCTTCCATCCTACTTACACTTTTCTCAATTTCCGGACTTTCAAAACCTAAAAAGTCGGTGTCACTGTCTTCCATTTCTAAGCTATTTACATGTGTTTTTCTACTCACCAAAATTTTCAATATTTTCACTATTTCACTTTAACTGCACTTAAACTTGTTCACTACACGTTTCACAGATGTTGACACGCTGGGCACCTTCTTGTCTGCTGGTTCGATGCTGATCTGGTCGTCTTGGGGGGTTGGTCCATTCTTTCGACGCCACACGCTGGGATGCCAATTTGAAGCTGTAAATAATCGTTGTGTCCTGGTTATTGGATCGCCATTTGAAGCTGAAGTCGTTGGTGACGTGACGTTGCCCTTCGATGTAGCTCGCTCCGGCTAGTTCTGCAAGAAATCTCTTTATCTCGGGTTTGCGTAAGTGTAATGGACAACCCAAGAACAACTTTATATATTATTTATTTTAAATATTTTCGGGAGCTATGCCGAAAATATTTGTATCTGTAGAGGAATCGCAATCACATCCGCGTAGCACGACCTCCCGTACTGGTCTCTGGTTGAGTAATGCCCCGACGCTTTCTCTCTTACCCACGCTAAGAAAAACCGTTCTCTTCCTATTTGAATGTCATGACGTCATCCAAGAAAGCCTCGTATCCAAAATGCTATTTCCTTTTCCCGCAATTTAGAAATGTCCCTTTCTATTATAACATGTTCTTTTATGAATTTCGAATATATAATTACCTTTTTAGGATTAAACGATGTTTACTTTATATTTTATTAAATATATCGCGCGACTTTTAAGGTTGGTAGACTTGACTTTCGAACGTGTATTTAAACTATGTGGTATGACGTCATGACTCGTTAATTTCAAACCAATAATGCGTTTATACTACAAATTTAACGACTATCATTTACTCATATCTTGCTCACCTTACAACACTTGCTACTCTATTATCTATGTATGTTATTACTTAACACTTATCGCAAATCTCACATCCGGCAATTAAATTAAAACGTGTCTTTTTCAAAAGCCCATTCGATCGGAAATCTAAATTTCGGTATCAATACTTTAGCTCACAGAATCTTCATGCATGATTCCAATATGGCAGTAAACTCTTGTATCCTTATAGACATATTCCCTACTGTTCAGGCACCTCACAGAGAAATGGTTCATAATCTTGTGAATAGACTTAAGGAAACGGCATCTACACTTGATAAGAAATTGAAATGAAATCACATGCTTTCACAGAAGAAAACTCAGTAACACTGGAGGAAAGTTAGAATGAAGTTCAAAGAAATTTCTACGGAAGCTTGCGCAATCAGGAAGTTTGCCTCAGCTTGGAATGGCACTAAACTTTTAAAATTAAAACTGTAAGATAGCAGTACTTCAGGAATTACAAGCACAAGGTAATGTGATTAAAGTAAGATTTGAAGCTTTCACAGCGAGAATTATTAATCAAGGATTCGTGGATGATCAGGTGTGTCAGGTTTTTGAGGGTCGAGCTTTTGGCCATTCTATACTCCATGGCCTTCATCAGGATCTGAAGTTGATAGTAGGTTTCCTCTCTGTACTTACTTCAGATCCTGATGAAGACCATGGAGTTTAGAATGGTTGAAAGCTCAACCTTCATAAACCTGAATATCTGCAAAGCCTTGATTAATGTGATTAAAGTCATTGTTGTTGTTGTTGTTGTTGGCTAATGCTGGATTTCTGACAATGAAGTCATTAATCCTCTTGCTCTCCAATATTTTTCACTGATGGATGGGACACTAGAAGTGGCCGGGCGTATTTGAAGGTGGTCTCGAACCATTTCCTCTTGCAGATCACATAGAGGACAGAGTGGTGAAGAATATATCCCAATTCTGTTTAAATGTTTTGCCAGACAATCATGTCCTGTAATCAACCTGAAGGTTGCAACTGCTGCTTTTCGAGGATACTCAGGAATTACTCTTTGAATTTAATTTAAAAGGTGAGTTAATTAATAACACTGAACAACACTTACAACTTAGTTTTAATTTAATTTAATTTAATTAACTCACCTTTTAAATTAAATTAATTACAACAACATTGTTTTGAAACTTCTATGAAAGGAAGATACTCTTTGAATGTTTGGTAGTTCCCATCTTTTATTCTTTGATTTTTCATTGTAATATTTTGCAATAATTTTTTTTAATTCAGAGTTGACTAATCTTTTAGCTGCATAAAATGGTAGATTAACTATAGATTTTTGTACACTGCTGGTACCCTTTTTTGCAAGAAAATCAGCTTTCTCAATACCACAGTGAGCTGGTATCCATTGGAAGACTAGGTGTTTTTGAAGTGCTGTTAGATGGGTAAGGATTTTCCAACATTCTATAATTGTTTGGTTTTTTGGTGACAACTTGGAAGTAATTGCTATAATTGCTGCCCTGGAATCTGAGAGAATAACTGCTTGCTGAAAGTGTGAAATTCTGTACAAAAGATTTTGTAGGGCCATTCGAATTGCTTCAATTTCTCCATCAAAGTTTGTAGTTCCATAACTTAAAGATTTGTAATAGGAAAAGAGGTGATATGTGACTCCAGCACCTGCTCCATCTCTGTTTGATATAAATGATCCATCAGTATAAATATGGAGCCATTCGTGTTCTGGAAATCTGGTATGGATTGTCTCTAATGCCAATAATTTTAGAACACTAGTTGGAGTATCACTTTTCTTAACTTCTTCTGTCAGGTGTAAATAATATGTGATGTCTAATGTTTGTGTCGGATTGACTATAGATATGAAGTTTTCCTTTGAATTAGGAAGGTGTACATCCTTCCTGATGTCTTGAATTTTGGAAAGAAAGCTCTCCTGAGTCTTTAGTGTATGTGTAAAATTTCTCTTGTTCCATGTATTGAATGGAAGTCTGATCAACTTTTTGTGTTGAATAAGAGCCGCTTTTTCTATTTCATATTCAATGGGGCATTGGTTGGTTAGTATTTCCATAGCTGCTATTGGTGTGGTTTTGATAGCACCTGTAATTAATCTCAGGCTTTGCTTTTGAAAGATTTGAATCTCTTTGTGTTTGCTGTTACAAGAACTTCGCTGCAGTAAGTAAATAATGGCTTTATATATACATTGTATGTTGTGTTAAGAGTTGCTCTGGAACATCCTCACTTCATTCCTGTTAGACGTTTTAACAGTGAAAGGCGCCTCTCTGCTCTTTGTATTACATTTTCTACTTGTTTGGGCCATGTAAGTTTGGTATCAAATGTAACTCCTAAATACTTTGCTTCCTTTGTTTCTGGTAAGTGTTGACCCTCAAAATTTCTATATTTAGTGTTGGATAATTTTAATGATTGATCTATTGACCTACTCTGGCAAATAGCATCTTTCATGGTGTCAAAAAAATTCCTATTGGGCTGGGTATGTGTCCAAATAAAGTATCTACAAGTATATATTTATAAGTGAAGACATACATAGTCATTGAAGTTAAAATAAAAATAATTCATTCGTTCACCCTAAAAAAAGGATGTAACATTTTTTCAAAAGAAAGAATAAAAAACAAGATTACACTTACCCTAACAGGTCTTTCTTTTAGGTTGTTTTTTTCTGTGCATGATAGAATCTCCTGTTTTTGAATATGTATCCTGGTATTCACTTTTACCAGGAGTAACTTTATCTGCAAAAACAACAGAAAATAAAGGATTTTAATGCATGCACATATTCATTTAATTCTGCTTTAAATGTGAGTTAACTTACCAATTTTAAAGTTCAGATTCTAAGTTCTCTTTTCTCAGAAATTGTTTACATGACAACGTTGAAGGAAAAAGGTGATGGCTTTAAACTAGGTATATTTTAAAAACAACATTTATTATTTTCTCCTAACACAGAAAGTTTTATAGTAGTTTTACAACAATTGCACAATTTTTGAGAAGTAGAACTGGAACTTAAAAATTCAATGCCACAGCTGGGATTTGAACCACAGACCCTCTGCTTACTAGGTAGGTGCTCTAACCTCTCAAACATTGTCCACACATGGCTTGTGTGTTTAAAAACACCAACAGTAAGTTTGTTGGCATAAATAAAAATAAGTGCACAATTGTTTTTTAAAATGAATATCTTTTCCCAAATCATTAAACCTATAGGTCCATTTAATTATTCTAACAATTGATAAATCAGCTGTAGCAGATCTTTTTGATCATTTAATCATTAAATAAATTTAGAGGTTAAATTATTCAACACAATTAAATGGACCTTATAGATTTAATGGTTTGGAAAAAGATATTCAATTTAAAACACAGGAACCGCATTACAAATTTTGAAATAGATTGTATTTATAGGTTTGTTTTGTTTTCAGAGGTTGGCAACACATAGATATTTTAAGTAGTTGAGCATCTTTAACTATGGTGACTGTTTTAAATAAAACTTTGAAAATGTGATGGAGGCATTATGAAACATATGTTAGCAGCGTATTAATTCAAGAACTTGCAGCATTACTAAGATAAGTGAAGCTTTTAGTCCCTAAGTTTGTTTTTATTTTAGATTCTGTTGCTTCACTGTTAACAGCTTCAGTTTTTTCATTCAATTACTGGAATATGTTTCAGAGACCATTGTCTCCATATTCACAAAGATAACTTCAATGTGTTTTCACTAAATCATCAACTTGTACAGTCATATTTTTGGTGGTTTCTATTTTTAAACACATACAACATAATTTTGACCACTTCCAAATTACATTGCTATTTTTTTTCTGTATGCTCATTTCAATCAGTACCAATCAGTGAATTTAGCTGTGATGCAAGACAGAGTACCTACCCTTTTTGGGGGGTTTGATGAGATGCTTTGTGCATCCATAACTGACAGTCCTGGGCCTTTTTGGTACTTTGTATGATGGACAGGCTGATGCCATTGCATCATCAACCCAGTTCTGAGAATTTTCCTTATTATGTTGTTGAATTTCATGTTCATCTGAAAAAAAGAAAAAAATTCAATGTATTATATTCACATGACTCTACTCATTCCTCTACAAACAATTCTTACAAAAAGCTTATTGTTCTATTTAACACTAATTGAGATAAACTTACTTGCACATTTGTTTCAGGTAAGTGGCATCATTATGAATTGGTCTTGAAGTGGTATACAAACAATGACAAAAATAAATAGCAACTTAATACTTGAAAAAAGAATGAATATTTGAAATTTAAAATCACTGACAATAACAAAAACAATAACAAAGAATGTCTCAGAAATGGTTAATCCCACCAAAAAGAAAAGATAGATTATTATTTATTTATGCCAACAAACTTGCTGTTGGTGTTTTTAAGCACACAAGCCATGTGAGGGCAATGTTTTGAGAGGTAGAACTGGAACTGGAAAATTCAATGTCATGGCTGGGATTTGAACCACAGACCCTCACTCTGTGTGGTCCATAGGTTTCTCTGCTCCTTGACAGGCATCTGACCCTAGGCACTGACTTGTAAGTTCCGGGAGGGTGTAAGTCCTACATAAGGGGAGGGTAATCAGGTAAAGAAACAAAAAAGGAAGACTATTATATAATTTCTGATAAATGCTCCCAACCTGCCAGACACTCTTCCTCTAGACTTTCCTTTTGTTTCCTGTTTTATTAATAAACATAAAATCAGTTAGTTATATTTACTTGATTGCCTTCTTCCAGCCAAGTTTCACCTACCTCAAGAAGTGTGCATATGTAATATATGGGACCATTTGTAATGCAGCTTTTAACATGACCAGTCAGAAAGACAAAATCAAGAGCATAATTTCCCACATTTCCTCAAATACAAACCAGTTGGAGAATTTAATATCATGCAGGCAAGTTGCCATAGTATCTCAGTGGTTAGAGCAGCCACAAGTGAAGCGGAAGATCTGTGGTTCAAATCCCAGCTATGGCATTGAATTTTTCAGTCCTTATTCTATCTCTCAAACATTGCCACATACGGCTTGTGTGTTTAAAACCTTCACTAAGTTGATTGGTATAAAATAACAATTACCATCTAAAGGTTATTTCACTAAGATTGTAAGTCGGCCTTGGGGTCCTTAACTATGATGTGAGATTCCCTAGTGATCTACCAGGAAAATATGAATCAGTTGGGGAATTTAATGTCATACTGGCAAGTTGCCATAGTAGCTCAATGGTTAGAGCAGCTGTGTGTGAAGCGGAAGATCTGTGATTCAAATCCTGGCTATTGCATTGAATTTTTCAGTCCTGATTCTACCTCTCAAAACATGTATTTCTTTATTGTTCCATTTATGCCCCATCTTTAACTACAACAGTCATATGACAGCCTTTTTTGGCACCTATTGGCCATGGTGTTAACTTGTTTACAGTTGGTTTTGGGTCATTTAGATTTTTAAACATTAGATCATACACCCATTCATACTCTCATTCATACTTTCAGATTCGGAAGAGAATAGGCAATAATTTTGATTAGAGAAAAATTCTCACTCTCCATCCAGGAATTGAACCTTGGATCGCTTGCTCCTGCCCCAGATTGATGGTTTTTAAATGTGCATACAACTAACAGTATGTGTCAGTAGATTTACTGTCGTGTAAAATAACTCCTCCAGAGGGACGAACTTCTGACACATTGGGGTGCTGATATGATCCTGGCAATTAACAGCATCGTTAAATAACAAAATAATTAACCCCTCGCACAGCTGGCAGGTGCTCTACTGCCTGAAATATCGGGCCAGCCCAATCAAAATTATTAGAGCCATTTATAAGAAAATAAACAGAAATGAAAATACAATGAAAAAGCAGAAATCATTGATAGTGAAGCAACATAACTTAATTCAATAAATAATTTTAAAATTTAAAAAGAAACTAAGAATAAAAGACTGTCATAAGTTGTTTACTATAAGGCACAAGAATGGCTTTATAGGTTTGATAACATATAAGAAGAAATAGGATGCATTGGATAGATGAACTGGAAAATTTTATCCAATTCTGGAGGAGTTGGAAAAGAGAAATAAGTAGAGAAGGATTTTAAAACTTCTACCAAGAAAATCTATTAGATTTATCTCTTTTCCTCTTGCCACCTTTTCAGCCACTTACTTACTCATTCCACAGAAGTCCGCTTGATATGTTGAGATCATCTGATCTCGGAATACCCTGTCCTTTGAATCTTGAGACAGTTTGATAGCCTTTGTTTGTTGTGGCATTGTAGGACATGGCTGAAAAGAATACAGCATTAAGTTATATTCCATCTTTACCTATTAATATATATATTTTTTTTTGTTAACCATGTTAACCACTTTTTTTTTTGTATTTAGATTTGATATGGTAAATGTTATTTGGATTGGTAAAACCTGTAATGCATTTTAGCAACTTCTCTTTATAAAATAAGATTTGAAGCTTTCCTGGCGACGAACATACTTAAGAGATGTACACTCCCGAAACGTCGATGGCTATGCATCACTACACCTGGCTAGAAGCCCAAGAGCATCTTGAGTATTCTCTTTCTATTTTGAAGGTTTTTTACTCCAGTCAAGTAGAAAGGTGCCTATATCATTTGTCTTTTGAACAAACATCATAGTGAAGAAACTACAGTACGTTTATTACAAAACTTGGCCAGCAGGTGCACGGCCCATGTGACCTACACATTTTCCTGCGTGTGCGTGCTAATTGTCACACGTGTGTCAGTCTTATTTCTGTTAGGTAAGTGTTCTGCGCTGTTCTAGTCCAGTTCACACATGAATAACATTAGAAGTTTATTATACACACCTGAAGCTATTAACAGTGTACCAATATAATCCACTAATAGCACAATAATAGTGTAAAGACTAACAGCTTATTATTTTGGTATTAATGGAACATTAGGAGTGTTTAGTAGTTTTTACTTGAAGTGTTTTAAAAATGAATCAATCAATTGTCTGTACAGAACAACAAAGGGTGTTTAAGTATGTTACATGTGTGCTTATATCATATTGTAGGAAGTTCTAAGGCAATTTGAAACCAAATTTCCTGGCATGTGTGTTCCAAGTAGAGACACCATTCATTTGCTTGTAAATAAATTCAGGGAGATGGGATCAATTCATGATAAGTAAAGAAAGGTAAAATGGTTTGTACTTACAGAATAGAAATTAGACAAAATTGGGGAGAGGTTGGAATGGTCACCTTGAAAATTTCGTGAATAAGACAAAATTAAAACAAAATACCAGGAGAGAAATTAACGCTATTTCGGAAGCTGAACTAATTCCATGTGAATGAAAATTTCCTCAGAAGGTTTCATATATGTATTGATCCAGATGGACAGCATTTTCAACATCTCCTGCGAAAAGACATGTTTTGTGTTTATTCTGGTAATTGTTAATGTGATTTAATTTGATGTCCATGTATGTGTGACCAGGAGACAGGGCGTGCAACTGCCAGCCAAGTAATGCAGTACATGTCTGGGAGACAGTCCATGCAATTGTTGGCCAAGTTTTGTAGTAAACATACTGTAAAAGCTTAAGGAAAATTGAAGCTATTAACAGTGAAGCAATTGAATCTAAAATAAGAACAAATTAGAAACTAAAAGCTTCACTTATCTTAGTGATTATTGAAAGTTCAAGTGCTAGTGATAATGATAAGTGAAGCTTTTAGTTTCTAATTTGTTCTTATTTTAGGTTCTATAAAAAGCTATACTTTTATGGAAATAGCACCTTGTTCATTGAACATTGAAAATTTAAACATGGCTAACTGTGCTAATTTAATGAAATATTGATTGACTAAAAGGGGCACACATTTACTCTGTATTAACACAATGAATTATAAGAAGGTGATCATCATATATAACCCTAAGCATTTTTAGTGGTTTTTTTCCTCCCTAAATTTGAAAGGAAATAGTGATTCATCGCAAACAACATTTCTGTTTATTATTGTTCTCTACATTAAATTTGTTTGCATATTCCCTATAATGGAAAGAATGAAGGTGAATATGGTTATTGTTTAGTTCATTAGCATGTTATATCAAAGTAAACAACAATAAGAACTTAGACCAACCAAAAAAAGAAAATTGCCACTTTTGAAGTATTTGTGTACTAAAAGAAGATAAATGAGTTGATTTAACACACACAGTTTGAGGACATATATTACAGATCAGATCATCTGCAACATCATTCAAACAGTAATTCTTGTGTATCCTTGAAAACCAGCAGTTGCAACCTTTAGGTTGATTATGGGACATGATTTTCTGGCAAAGCATTTGAACAGAATTGGGATATACTCTTCACCACTCTGTCTTCTATGCGATCTGCAAGAGGAAATGGATCAATACCACCTTCAAATATGCCCTGCCACTTCTAGTGCCCCATCCATTAGTGAAAAATATTGGAGAGCAAAAGGACTTCATTGTCAGAAATCCAGCATTAGCTAACAACATCTACATCATCAGCTTGTTGACTGTTGGCATTGAATAATTTTTCAGCGCAGAAACCCCTGAGCACTGCTGGTAGAAACCTGATGAACTTGACAATCATGTCCTTAGGGATGTCAAATTTCATGAGGTGGTTGAATTTGTTTATAAAGATCTTCTCCCATGTACTGAGGCCATTAGTTTTATTTACCAGTATTAACATTTATCTGCTGATTAGTTTTTGTTTTAGAAATTTACTCTTGTGGCTGATTTATACCGTGCGTTCTTTGACCAGCCGGTCCGCCCTGTGGCGGCAAGGGACTGGACGAGGACTGATGCACTCTCTCCTGGAGTTACTGCTAAAGACTGGCAAGTCATGCATATGGAACACTAACTACTGTACTAACTTACATTAGGCTTACTTGTGTCACAACAGATGTTGAAATTGATGACCTTCAACATGAGCACATTCCCTATATCTCAGAAAACAATTCTGGTTTAAGAGGTAGAACTGGAACTTAAAAATTCAATGCCACAGCTGGGATTTAAACCACAGACCCTCTGCTTACTAGGCAGGTGCTCTAACTATTAAGCTACTGTTACAACCTGCCAGAATGACATTGAATTCTCAAACCAGTTCGTATTTTTCCTGGTTGTCATTGTAGTCATTGTTGTCATTCTGGCAGGTTGTCACAGTAGTTTAATGGTTAGAGAACCCATCTAGTAAGCGGAGGGTCTGTGGTTCAAATCCCAGCTGTGGCATTGAATTTTTAAGTTCCAGTTCTACCTCTCAAACATTGCCCACACATAGCTTGTGTGTTTAAAAACACCGACAGTAAGCTTGTTGGCATAAATAAATAATAATTCTGGTTTACTTTCAAAAGTTCTTGAGTGTATATCTCTGGCAATTTTGTCCTTCAATTCTTTAAGTGTGCAGATTTAATGCATACACTTCGGTGATTTTTGGTAGTCCAGTATCAATTGTTCTGAGTAGAAACTGACTTTGAAGATACAACCATGCTTCATCAGTGAAGAACATTAAAGGTGGGCCCACGTCGCCATTATGAATGGACTGCTAAAACCAATTCCAATAATTAATCCTACTAAAGGATCTTGTGGTTTTAAAGCTTGAACTTTTAAGTTTCAGAAGTTTGTTGTTATTGTTAGCTAATGCTGGATTTCTGACAATGAAGTCATTAATTCTCTTGCTCTCCAATATTTTTCACTGATGGATGGGGCACTAGAAGTGGCCAGGCATATTTGAAGGTGGTCTCGATCCATTTCCTCTTGCAGATCACATAGAGCACAGAGTGGTGAAGAATATATCCCAATTCTGTTTAAATGCTTTGCCAGACAATCATGTCCTGTAATCAACCTGAAGGTTGCAACTGCCGTTTTTCGAGGATACTCAGGAATTACTGTTTGAATGTTTGGTAGTTCCCATCTTTTATTCTTTGATTTTTCATAGTAATATTTTGCAATAATTTTTTTAAATTCAGAGTTGACTAATCTTTTAGCTGCATAAAATGGTAGATTGACTATAGAGTTCTGTACACTGCTGGTACCCTTTCTTGCAAGAAAATCAGCTTTCTCATTACCACTCAGTCCACAGTGAGCTGGTATCCATTGGAAGACTAGGTGTTTTTGAAGTACTGTTAGATGGGTAAGGATTTTCCAACATTCTATAATTGTTTGATTTTTTGGTGACAACTTGGAAGTAATTGCTATAATTGCTGCCCTGGAATCCGAGGGAATAACTGCTTGCTGAAAATGTTAAATTCTGTACAAAAGATTTTGTAGGGCCATTCGAATTGCTTCAATTTCAGAAGTTTCAGAAGTTTAGTTACCATGAAAGCTGACATTTTGGAAATGTTAACCTCTTGTGCTAAACCTTTCAGTGATTCTTATTTATGGGAAACATTAAAAGAATAAAGTGTATGCAGTAAATTCACAGGTTAAAAGAATTGAAAGGCAAAATCACAAGAGAAATGCAGGCCATTAGTCAACATGAACTTTTGTAAGTAAATCAGAATTGTTTTCGGAGGTATAGGGAATGTGTTGAAGGTCATCAAATTGAACATCTGTTGCGATACCAGGAAAGCCTAATGTAAGTTAATAAAGTAATTAGTGTTCTATGCTGGTTACTTGCTGATCTTTTACGTGTAACTGGTGGAGAGCATGCCAGTCCTTGCTGCTGCTGCGGGGCAGTCCAGCTGGTCAAAGAATGCACTGTATATATAAGTATGCTTATGGCAAATGTGACAGAAATATTCTTCCTAGTTGACAATGAGATGTTTATGCAGATAACAAGCCTATGAAACATGTCAAAATATTGAACAATTGAAGGAGTAAGAGTATAAGTCTCATCCTGAATGCATTTGCATTCATGGTACACATGGAAGGTAAGAAGAGGAAGAGAAGAAGAAGAAGAAGAAGAAGAAGAAGAAGAAGAGGAAGAGGAAGAGGAAGAGGAAGAGGAAGAGGAAGAGGAAGAGGAAGAGGAGGAGGAGGAGGAGGAGGAGGAGGAGGAAGAGGAAGAGGAAGAGGAAGAGGAAGAGGAAGAGGAAGAGGAAGAGGAAGAGGAAGAGGAAGAGAAGATCTATCTTCCAGTAATGTATTACGTTTTATTATCTTTAGTTGCTTCATTTTACATGAATTGTGTTCATGCCTTTGTATATGAGGGGGATTTGGAATGGTAATACAAAATGGAGATAAATGATTTGTTGCTTAAAGGCATATAGTCAGCTACACAGCAAGTTCCAGAGAGCTGAATATGCACTTTTAAAGTATGGCAGTATCTGTTGAAGGCAGATCCAACCATTTTAAGCTAGGTCGTTTTATTTATTTTTTTATTTTGAGTTTTTTTGTAATGTTTAACACTCATTTTATCACAGGCAGTGACACTGATGATACATGGAATGAAGATGGAGCACCAGTGGAATGACATGGTGGGGGAAACCAGAGAACACAGCAGAAACCCACTCCTATGCCACTTCATCCACCACAAATCCCATATGTGGTCTCCTGGGATCAAACCCGGGTCGCACACTAGGCAGTAAGTGGTAGTTACAATTATCTTGTGCATATGCACTGACCAAATGGATACTTTGGGTCTCTGGCTCCCCTTAGATATGTTTAATATTATATGACATTTATGAAGACTATAGAAATGAAGTGATATTGCATACTGCAAGGATTTAGAACTGGATAAAATGTATTAAAAATAATCTGGGAGTTGATTAGCAGATACAGCATAAAAAACTTACTCAGCTTAAATACTAAAGACAGCATTCCAGTAAACAAAATCTGGATTCTGCCAAATAGAATACAATAATTGCAACCAGGTTTATATAGGAAAAACTAAGAGAAATTTGGAAACAAGAGCCAAGGAAGATTTGATGTATAAAATACAAATACTTAGAGAAATAAGCAGTTGCCACCCATTTTTCAAAAGAAAACCACAGCATTAATCCAAAACCAAAACTATTAAAACAAATATCAGGAAACCAAGAATTATCAATATGGGAACAGATCCTCATCTGGAAGAACAAGGACAGAGTTTTCTACTTCAATATCCCACAGAGAGACCCATTGTACAAGTTCTTAGAATCACCACCAGAGCAGTCTACAGAAGGACCAACCTCTACAAACAAGTTCAGTCAATGTCTGGCTCTTAATGGAGGAAACTAGCCTCTGAAACACATTCCAGGAAATTTAAAAAGTGAGTGTTGTTTAGTGCTATTAATCGACTCATTTTTCTATTTTAATGGATAAAATGTTTTCATTGACTGAAAAGTTTCCAACTGGACCCCTTATATGCTATCAAGGAACACTGACTGCTGACTGCTAGGTTCAGGGGCAGAACTTCACCCTTAATTACAATAGATACTTACTGCTAATGCTGATTGATCCAGTGTAGCCTGACCGCTCTGTGCTCCAGAATAAGCAGGCTGCCGACCTTGTGTAGGATAGGAGACAGGACAAACAACCTCTGCTTGGGGTTCTTTTAGGGTGAATTCTGTAGCTCCACAAGAACCACAGGCTAGTGGTCCTTTTACTGTTATTCTTGGCGTTATGGACATCCTGGTTATTCTTAGATTTCAACCTGTTGTTAACTTAGAAACCATTACAAATTCAGTTAAAAATTCAGAATTTAATATATTTCAAGCAGTAAAAGAAAAAAAAAATTCTTATGTGTTACATTCACATGACTTTCTCTACCCTCTATCATTTATTGGTGGGTATACAAAGTGGGTATATGTGCTGTTTATTCTTTGACTAGAGTTAATTAACCTTGTTCAAACCTGTCTTTTTAACTCTTGCCTTTTGGTTCACTTATTTTCACCAAATTCTCATATACTTTCCTTTACCCTAAGATCTACTACATATTTTAGTGTACCCATTCCATTCTAAAATTTGTTCTCCCCCTCATTTTTCTTACATTTCATGATCATTTGTTAATAATTTCCTACACCTCACTGATTCACCTTCTTCTTAACTCTATATCACTTCCACATCCTCACTTAATTTTCGCCTTTTTATAATACCTACTTGACTTTATCCCTAAACTTTTATTTCCATTCCTCCCACCAACCCTGAACACATTTCACTTGATCACTTGTTCTTACTTGTCACATGGCATGGACCACCATTTTCCTCCCTTTTTTCTTCAGCTTCCTATATATTAACACATGTTTATTATCTGATATCCACTTTTTTGAGTTAATATCTTTCCAAATATGAGCTGGTCTTTTTTCTGATTACCCTTCTCCCATTTCAGTCTACCCGCATACGTACCTAATGCCTGTCTCTCTGTCCACGAGTTTGAACCTGGTCATACACCACCTCTTCATGTTTATTTCTACTCAGCTTTGGAATTTCTCCTTTGTTGTTTGAGTAAGCACCAAAGCATGATAAGCAGGTTGAGAACAGGTCACCAAAAATTAACCCATTCTCATCTTCTTTCTAAGTAACCAACTCCTGACTGATTTGTGCAACAGTCAATTAAGTATCAGCCATATTTTCACTGAATGTGCAGAGTACACCAAACAAGAAGACAATATAACATTCCTACAGACATTTCCTGCTTGCTGCTTGCTGCATTAAGTTACACTCTTCCTAACATGCATTCAACTCTATAAATGTATATGACTCTTCACAAGAGGAATGCTACACCAACTCATTTCATTCAGCTGACAATTTTATAGTGTAGGTTGTATTTAATTTGTGAATTATTTGTAGAAAGCATTGTAAACTCTTAACATGTACCTCAATTGTTGCTGTTTTCTTGTTACATTGTTGTTAACCTGTGAATACTTTGTAACATTTTAACTCCATACTATGTAACCCAAAAATGTGATAAGACCTAGCAGTTAAAGTGACAATAAGCATACCAATTAAAACAATGGTACCAAAATGAATCCATTGCAATCTTGGCATCTCACATTAACTTCTGTATTCTGCATACAAAATTATATGCAGAGATATTATAATATATATTATATAATAATATAATATCACATGCATGCACATAGCTTTTAGAAAAGAAACTGCAAAATGTTTAAAGCTCTTTCAAAAATAAAAATAGCAAATATGCATTGTTTACAAACTGTGACTGAAGTACTCATTCGAATTCCTGTGTAGTATAAAAGTGCTGATCAATTAAGAACCTCTTAACCTCCTTTCTGAATCTAGTTGGGTGTCCTGTCATTTATTTTATTAGTAATTCAGTTATACAGATGGATGTCAGTGAGGAAACTTGAATTTTATCTTTTTAGTTGTTCTATATTTTGTTATTGTTTGTAGTAGTGTGATCATAAATAACATTTAGCAAATGCGTTGAATATTGTAGTTCATAAAGCGTAACTTTTCTAATACAAACAGCAAAAGCAAGAATGTTATTTTGCTTAAAGTGTATTATACAGTGTGCAGTCCTATTTAAATTAAGCTTCTTTGCATTGTTTTGATATAAGGCAAAACTTATACCACATTGGTTTAAATTCTGTATTAAGTCACATCTTTCAAAAGTTAGAGAAATTTTCAGGTCCATATTGAAAGAAACATGTGTACAAATGCAAGAATTTATTTTAGTTGCTACACAAGTTTAAAATAGCATAATGCCACCTTTTAGTACCAAGCACTTTTGCTCCAACTTATAGAAATTAATTGCTAGATATTAATGGTTTACATAGGTGTTAATATCAGGAATTATGGTGTTTCTAGAAGTTACAGCTTATATCTGGATTGAATAGGTTTTGGAACAACAGTAGCAAAACTTTTAAACTGGAAAGTTGTATAAATATTCTCCATAACAGATGTATTCACTTACCTCATATCAATACTGTTTATTTAGTGGCTCTTTAAAAATGTTTACCTTATATTTTGCATTAGTAACATATGCTGCATAAAAAGGAGCAAATTTCACCATAACCTTCATACAACTAGTAATTTTGAGGGAATAAACACATTTTAAAATATATGAGTTTATATTTGCACAAGAATTTTTCTGTAGGGATATTTTTAAATACTGTCATGGAAATAAACAGTAGAAAATTAACAAATGACTGTGCAAACTTTTCTTAGAAAGAAGCATCTTTGATGAGTCATAAGATATAGGTACATAAATGTATATTAAATGAATATTATAATATGATATGGAAAACTTCTAAAAATATAAACATATGTGGAATGTTATAGAATTGTGTAATAATGTACCTATGATAGCTACATAAAAATAACAGTGCTGAAATAGATTATACTAAATGCACATTTGTATTTAGTATGCTTTGTCCTTACAGGCATCCCTTTCATTGCAGAAGAAAAGTAAATAAAATTCCTAGGTAGAGAAAAGCACAAATATATGTAAAGTAATGCAGCTTTATTTTTTCCAACATAAAGTATTTTTACACTTCTGTTTTTTTTATAAGTAGTTTTCTTTTTGTTAATACAGGGATCTAATGCTGTATGTATGCTTTGTTAGATATATTTACGAAGAGAAGCTTTCTGGTTACACTAATGATGTTTTGAGTTTCTTCTGCAATATTTCAAAACATTTCAAGTTTTTCGCAAAACTGGTAACTTCGCCATGCATTTTATAATCTATGATAATAGTTCCAAGTTTACCAATTTTGTCTGAATATTCGCTGTCTGGTGTTCTTAATTTTCGAGTCTTGATTTCAATTTCTGAAACAGTCAGACGAAACATTATTACTATTAATGCAATGATTGTTTTCACCAATATTTTAATGAGGTTTACAGACTATTTAACAAAACATGCAGATATTTTGGATTTGCATAAGATAAATAAAGAAATAAAAGTTGAGATTTAGGGTACCTCACTGACATTTGCTAGTTATGAGAACTGAGGGTAACCTGGAAAAACCTAAGCCAAGGAGGACAGTCTGGTAGGACTTTAACCACAGACCTCTCATTTATGAGGTCTCCTGCATTAACAACCTTGACTATTGTTATTTATTTATGCCAACAAACTTACTGTTGATGTTTTTAAACACACAAGCCGTGTGTGGGCAAAGTTTAAGAGGTAGAACTGGAACTTAAAAATTCAATGCCACAACTGGGATTTGAACCACAGACCTTCCGCTTGCCGGGTGGATGCTCTAACCACTGAGCTATTGTGACAAACTGCCAGAATGGCATTAAATTCTCAAGCCAGTTCGTATTTCTCCTGGTAAACCACAAAGGCAGTCTCACATCAGAAACAATTACCCCAATGGTGACTTACTATTGTAAGTACTTTATATCCCAGGATTAAATAACCTTCACATGGTAATTATTATTTATTTATGCCAACAAACTTACTGTTGGTGTTTTTAAACACACAAGCCGTGTGTGGGCAAAGTTTAAGAGGTAGAACTGGAACTTAAAAATTCAATGCCACAACTGGGATTTGAACCACAGACCTTCCGCGGTTGGCATAAATAAATAATAATTACCATGTGAAGGTTATTTAATCCTGGGATATAAAGTACTTACAATAGTAAGTCACCATTGGGGTAATTGTTTCTGATGTGAGACTGCCTTTGTGGTTTACCAGGAGAAATACGAACTGGCTTGAGAATTTAATGCCATTCTGGCAGTTTGTCACAATAGCTCAGTGGTTAGAGCGTCCGCCCGGCAAGCGGAGGGTCTGTGGTTCAAATCCCAGTTGTGGCATTGAATTTTTAAGTTCCAGTTCTACCTCTTAAACCTTGACTATATTGCTGGCAAAAATTAAAGGCATGTGAACTCTGGCTAATGCTCAAGCAGAGCGCTGTTGCCAAGCATAGTGCATGTACTGGCAGAAGTTCTGTACATAAGAGCACGTGAGATGCGTGTGCCACATTTGGCAGCACTGGTTGGAGGGGCAAGCTTAGGATTTGCTGGAGTCTGCAGTACGGCCTACCTCCATATGCCTTTAACTTTTGCAAAGATTATAGCTGTATTCTTGGCTTGGTAGATGTACAGGAAATTGAATACTATATGTAGCATCAAAGGAACTGAACGAAATGAAAAATTTGGTTTATTAAAGTGGTTGTTTACATGTAAGATCACAATTTCTCTGCCTTGATTTGTTGATTTTCTAAACATTTTCCTTGCCCTAACAACCACTAGGATAAGATCCAAACTTTATTTCTCTTGCAAGATTGACAACCCTGTCATGTTTGCCACTGACACTTTGAGAATGCAAAGATTTTGACATTTTTTTCTCAAAATCCCTAAATTCTTTTCCATACATATATATTTTGTCATGCATTATCTCAAATTTGTGATATTTTAAATATAAAAAGGCCATTCTAAAAAAACATGAAATTTGCACAGCATTCTTCTTATTTTGTGATCAGTAATGAAGTATTCAAGAAAATGGGTATTTTGACCCATGTAATTATTGCAGTTTAGTTTCAGTATTATGGAATACAGCCAGTACAAAAGCCAAGTCAAGAACACTTACTGAAAAGTAATGTAACTATATTTAAACGTAGAGCAGAGTAAGAGGAAAGAAGAATTGAGGTGGTCAACATAAAAAGACCACCTAGGCCTGTGTGCCCATTTTATGCATATTCATGGTTCATGCCATTTTATATGGTTTATTTTGGAGAAAGTTTCAATGAGATACATTGAATATTAGTGATAGTACACCTATTTAAAAATAGCTATGCAATCTGTTCTTCTTTCTTTAATCCTCTATGGGCAAAATTATTTTGCTACATATTCCACTTTTTCTCTATTTACTAAACTAGTTTTATAACCCTTTTGCAGGCACCACAACCAAAGTGGTTGAAATGGCATGATTGCTGGAATGATATAAAATGGAGTGGCCATCATTTTAAAGCCTAATGACATGAGTTCAAATCCTAGTAACTGCAGTAAAATGTGCCTGTGGTAAAGGATGGGGAGGGCCCAAGTAAAATAGCCAGTGTAATGGCATGCTTAGAAGCTGACAGGGTTAAATTTGACTGTAGTTGCATGGATTTTGCTTCTTATTCTTAAAAAAAAGAAACATTGTAGTGCTAAGCTCACTGTCAGTGAGAAATTTCAACATTTCCGTGTTTCAAAATCTTATTTCACAATACAAAAATTCATTATTGAAGAAATACCATATTCAGACATAAATCAAAGGAACAAAGGTGGTGCAAGATTTAATTTAAAAGGTGAGTTAAATAATAACACTGAACAACACTTACAACATATTTCTCCGGGACGCGTTTCGAAGGTAACTTTCCTCCATTATCAACCGGACGTCCGGTTGATAATGGAGGAAAGTTACCTTCGAAACGCGTCCCGGAGAAATATGTTGTAAGTGTTGTTCAGTGTTATTATTTAACTCACCTTTTAAATTAAATTAATTACAACAACACTGTTTTCAAACTTCTATGAAAGAAAGATAGTGGTGCAAGATGTTTATATAAATTTTTAAATAGTGAAAATGATGTAATGCTTATTAATGGAATGAAAAATGAAGACTTAAGAGCAAATTAAGTACCGTCACACGGGGTAATTTCGGACGCTTTTTACGTATTTTTTGCAGTCAGTTGCTAATGATCAGACATGGGCAGTTTGTTTAAATTTGTATAGATGTGTTAATAATCAACGAACTGAATATATGCTGACATATTAAATTAATTATGTACCCTGATATTTTAAAAAATAATAATGAGTGTCCGAATTTACCTCACTAGTTGGGGTAACTTCAGACAGTCTATAATTTTTAATATATGTCCGTAGTTCCCCCAGTTACGGGGTTAATTCGGACACACAATAATAAAAAATATATATTACATTATAGAACAGGACATTTATAATGTATAAAATTATATAGGTGTCATTTATTTAGAGATTAGATTACAAAAGTTAATACAAAGCTACATAAACACAAAGTTCAAAACATTAATAAACAACAGGAACATTTATAGAGCGTCCTTATCAAAAACAAAAATGCCTCTTTTCTCCTTGGGTGTTGGAAGTATTTTACTGATCTGGTCTTTCGTTACTGTGTCTTCGTCCTCTACATCTGGGAATGTGAACATCCTCTTGCTTCCATCATGGGGTTGCAAAAATTTCACAACCACGTCTCGTGCTCCTATATCAGTTACCACACCAACATACTCTCTAGGAAGTGTTCTGTTTCCAGACACGTAGTTGTACCTCATGACAACAAAAGTTTTGATGTCAAGAGTAGGTGCCGATGCTGGTGTGGAATCCTCTGCTGGCATGGGAGTATTCTGATCTTCCAAATTCTCGTGACAATCTTGCTGGTTTTCCTCACTAATTTCCTTTCCAGCAAGATCATCATCCACAATAGATTTTCCTGGAGGAACATACTCCTGTGCTTTTCGATACATTTTCCCTGATTTAATTGCTTTTACTTCTTCATCAAGTTTCTTTTCTTCATAGTTGCAGTACATTTGGCTTACCAATCTTCTTTTGTATACACGTGGCATTGTCCGAATTTACCCCAAAGTCGAACAGATTTGCAAATAAATATGCAGGAAATTCAAACTATACACGTAAACTCAACCAATAAATCTTAGTGACGTTTATACATAACCAGGCAAACTGAAGTCAATAATTAACAGCGACTGGATTGTTAAACTAGACGTGTGTACCAAGAAGTTATACCGACAACAGTAAAAGCTAAAATGAAGCCGACAATAATGCCCACTGTCGAATGCACTATTCTTACTAAATACACGATTAACATGCCAAACTAAGCGCGGGAATGTGTCCTTCATACAGATGTCGCTAGCGCGGAAACTGTACTTCACTTGTTCCAGAATGACAAACTGTAGAATAAAAAAAGGTATTTTGTCCGAATTTACCTCATATGTCTGAATTTACCCCAGTAGACGGTATGCATTTTGATGATATTTTGTAATATTCTCTTTATATCTTCTTCTCAAAGTCATATTTTTATTATAAGATGAAATAATTGGAAAATTGCTGGTCCTAATTATAGACATTGATGGAAAATAACTTGAGAAATGAAATGTGTATCTTATGAAAATTAATTTTTACTTGCATTTTTAGCAAACTTTGTGTGTGTTTTAAATAATACTACAGGGACAGCAAAAAAACCCAGAATGGGCTGCATGGTGTTGTTACGGGGTTTTATTAAATTAAATGATGGACAACACATATCAGCGTGAATATAGCAGCAGGAGTAATGTTTTTACTAAAAGGTGGAAAGTTTGTTATAGCAGACGCTACTCTTATCTGCAGGGTCGACGGTCTAAGAATGGAATGCATAAACCAACGTTCTTTTATTACAAACACATTTATTCGTTATTTACACTTTTTATCACAATTTCAACTAGTTAACTTTTAAAATTCGATAGCGTCCATGCTGGTTAAAAGATTGGGTGCAATTCACATGTTCACACGCCATCAGCAATTATACGTCCTTCCACTTTGAGTTCACCGACGCTAATAATAAAAGAGTCCGAGCGTGGGTATGACGCAACACCGCCATTCTTATGTATTCATCCGCACGACAGTTCTCATTGGTTGAACTCAAAGTGACGAGAAGACATTGGATCTTGAGTATCAAAAAGAAATAGGTCCCTGATACACCCAAATTAAAAGAATTAGAAATTTACACACTCTTACAAAAATATTTACATGAACAATTTTCTATTAGTCAATATTCTGTCTCATATGCCCCTTGTTTTGTTTTTCAAGTTGTCACCTTATTTACAATCTTGAAACACAATACAATACTTCTCCCTACTTCTATGATTCAATCACTTTGTACAATCTTTTTTTTTTTTTTTTTTCAGTCTTCTTCACTGTTTGTCTTTGTCCTTTGTTTTGACATAATACAACATGTCTTTATAAGTTTCACATATTCGGTTACTACACAATGCATTCAGTTATTATGCAATACATATCCAGTTATTGTACAATACATTTAGTTATTACACAATATGTCCAATTATTACACAATACATATTCAGTCATTGTACAATATACCCAGTTATCATATCACATATGTTGTTATTATACAATACACCTTCAGTCATTATACAATACATATTCAGTTATTGTACAACACATTTGATTACTACACAACATGTCCAATTATTACACAATATATATTCAGTTATTGCACAATATATCCAGTTATTATATCATATATGTTGCTATTATACAACACACCTTCAGTCATTATACAATACATATTCAGTCATTGTACAATATACCCAGTTATCATATCATATATGTTATTATACAATACACCTTCAGTCATTATACAATACATATTCAGTTATTGTACAACACATTTGATTGCTATACAACATGTCCAATCATTACACAATACATATTCAGTTATTGTACAATATATCCTGCTATCACATCACATATGTTCTGTTATTATACAATACATATTCAGTTATTACACAATACACATTCAGTTTTGGCATAAAGCATTTAGTTATTACTCAACATATTCAGTTATTATACAATATATCCAGTTATCATACAATACATATTCAGTTATTGTACAACACATATTCAGTTCTTATACAACACATACTCAGTTATTGTACATTTGACATTGACACAAATATAATTTAAGTGTTTCATGTGGTTTTTGACTTGTATTCATTGCTATGAGGAGAGAAAAACAGGATACAAATTTTGAGCTAATGATTATAATCATGTTTATGGCAATACTTTATTCAGTTCTTTGCCTTCTTTGTCTTATAAACTTGTTATGTATAGGCAGGTTGTTGAGTCGGTTCTTAAACTCTGATGTTACTAATAGTACTAATTTTCTTGATTGGGTTATTATTCATTGTTGTTTTGGTTCAACATTTCTTCGAGCTTAGCATTGGCTATATTCATCTCAATTCATGGGCATTGTTTTTCTGGTTATGGTTTTCCTCACTTCACTAATTGTCATTTCTTTGTCTCTTATTTCTATAAGAGAAAACTTCTATACTTACAATTATTCTGTAATTGTATCATTTTTCTTCTCAATTTACCCTCGACATCTTTGTGTCGAAATATTATATCTTTTTCATCATAATTGATTCATTTTTATTTTTGTCCCTGACATCCTTATGTCAAAAACATATCATCTTCCGTCGCTATGATTCATTTATTTAATGACAATCAGTGTCCTCGTCTGTTTTTTGTTAACAATGCTCTTTGTGGTCGATATAGCCAATGACTATGTTGATTTTCTTCCCTGTTGTAATCCTATTCTGAACATAATTTTCTATAAGTAACCCATTAAAAATTGTTATCTTCTTTCATCTCTACTACTCCTGCCTTACACATTTGTAGACAAAGACTATTTGGTCCTTTCTTTGTATGGCTTCAATTTATTTTTATGGTATCTTCCTACCAACTTTCCATTTGTATTCTGTAGCTCATACGTGTGGTCACCCAGCTGTTTCGTTATGACCAGTGGTTCCATCTCTCTCTTCGTGTAGCCATCATGGTGTCGATGTCAATTGTAAGTTGCTGAGATTATGTTGTTTGTCATTCACTCGGTTGTGACGAACTTAGTTGTTGTAATTTCCCTGAGTGTTGGTGGTGGTTGTTGTTTCTGTATTCTGTGTAGTGTCTGCCCTATTTGGCACATTTTCATCTACTTCCTGCTGTCTTATGTTGTCAGTGTACCATTGGTCTCTGCCCCTTTGGCGTGAACCTCTGTCGTATGACGGTCTGTGGTTGTTCAAGTGTTCCCTACTGAATCGCATGTGATTCACTTGATGGGTATGGTCTCCTGGTCTTCCACGATCATATGTATATGTTTGGTGTCTCGATTCACCCCTCGGTATCGTGTCGTGGTACCGCTGTCTTGTGTTCTCCATCCTCTCGCCATGATTATGTGGTTGTGGGAAATGGTGTGCCCCTCTCCCCCTTTCATGGGTACTCCTAGTATTTATATGTTCTCCCTCACTCTGGTTGTTCGTAGTCGTGTTCCGGTTTAGGATGGGTGAGTTTGGGTGACCGTTCCTATGTCTATGCTCATTAGGCCGACCATTTTGTGTTTCGAAGGCTGTCAGCAGTTCTATCATATCTGCAAAATCTACTGGCCTCGCAACAATTAATCCTGTTCTCACTGTGTCTGGGAAATGTCTTGTTATACTGGCAATTAGTTCTGCCTCCGACAAGTTGGGGTCTAATAGCTTTCCTTTGTTGGCTACTTTCATAAAATAATCGACTAATGACAACCCTTTGGTTGGATCGTATCTACCTGTCGCTAGCTCTACCCTAGTTTGGTTTTGTTTAGCTGGGCCCCAATACCTTGATAGGAATAAATTTCTGAATGAGCTATAAGACTCGTGACCAGCTAGTGTTAACCTGAGCCATTCTAATGCCTTGTTTTTTAAGCTTTTCTTAACTATCATCATCCTAAGCTCGTTTGGTATCCTTTTCACTTTAAAGTATTCTTCCATCTCTTTAACAAAGAGTTTTGGATCGTCTCCCTTCTCCTCGTCAAATGTAGGAGGTGTGATTTCATGTAATATGCTGTTGGTGTAACATGTGTTATGTGTTGTGTCATTGTTTGGTTGTGAACCTCTTTCTCTGTATGGTGAGTCAACATTTTGTACATTACTCAAGTAACTCTCATCTTGTACATTACTTACATCTAAATCATCTTGTCTTTGTAATGCCTTCACAACATCATTTACATTAGCCAAATTTTCTTTCCCTTTTTTCATTTCTTCACAAATTGATTTTAAATCGTTCTTTATTTCTAAGTGGCTTTGTTTCATATCATTTATAGCATCCTGTTGTGAAAGCATCACATCATTCATTGTCTTAATTTTAGGAATTACAATTTGTCCTACAGTTTCATTAATAATGTCTTTCTTTACTACCTCAATCTCTTTCCTTAATTCCTCAGTTATTTCTGCTTTTACATTTGTAATCTTACAGTCTACACTTGTATTACTTTCTGTTATTTCATCCCTACATCTAGCAATTTCTTCTTCTAACACAATTTTATTCTCCCTCATCTCTGATTCTATCTTTCCCATCCTATCTCCTACAATTTCTATCCTAGCTTCTAAGGCTTCCTTTGTTTCATTTAAGTTTTTATGTACTAATTTTAAATTAGTTTCCATTACTTTCATATTTTCTTTACACTCCTGTCTTCCTAATTCTATTTTCTGTTCTAGGTTCTGTCTACCTAATTCCATTTGCTGTTCTAAGTTCTGTCTACCTAATTCCATTTGCTGTTCTAAGTTCTGTCTACCTAATTCCATTTGCTGTTCTAAGTTCTGTCTACCTAATTCCATTTTCTGTTCTAAGTCTTTTCTCACTTCCTCCATTTTCTGACCTATCTCTTCCTTATTCTGTTCCAGTTTCTGACCTATACTCTGACCTAAACTTTGTTCTATATCCTGTTTCAATTCTATGTTATTTTGTTTCATTTTCTGACCTAAACTTTGTTCTATGTCCTGTTTTAATTCTGCATTATTTTGCTCCATTTTCTGACCTAATTCTACCTTGTTTTGTTCCAGTTTCTGTTCTAGTCTTTCAAACATCATCATCATTAACCTTTGATCTTTGCTTATTTCCGCCTGTTCACCTTCTAATCCTTCCTGATAACTAGGCCTATCTGCCCCTTCCCCCACTCCTGTTTCTATCTCTTTTCGCGACATTTTAATTCCTTTATCTAATTCATTTAATGTTGAAAGTCCTGCTACTTTGCCACTTCTAAGTAGCATTAATAAATGGAAATAAAATAAAGACAAAAATTTTGGATCCTACTTTTTTTTCTGCTGGTTCTTCGTCCAGTTATTTACGTCTCCTGGGTAGTTGACTTCGCCAGATGATCTCC
This sequence comes from Tenodera sinensis, assembly GCA_030765045.1. Taxonomy (NCBI): domain Eukaryota; kingdom Metazoa; phylum Arthropoda; class Insecta; order Mantodea; family Mantidae; genus Tenodera; species Tenodera sinensis. The sequence continues at coordinate 102,060,496 of CM060972.1, forward strand.
GGTGTTTTTCCCACGTTGATTCTCCGTGTATCGATGTTTTGACGGATCGTTGATATCAAACGATGTTCAATGGCGTCTTTTTCCTGCACGATGAGATGGCGTCCTTTTGATGTTAACACTTCGTAATTTTGCATTCCATTCTAAATTCGCGCTCCACGTTGGGCAAGCCATTTGTTACGGGGTTTTATTAAATTAAATGATGGACAACACATATCAGCGTGAATATAGCAGCAGGAGTAATGTTTTTACTAAAAGGTGGAAAGTTTGTTATAGCAGACGCTACTCTTATCTGCAGGGTCGACGGTCTAAGAATGGAATGCATAAACCAACGTTCTTTTATTACAAACACATTTATTCGTTATTTACACTTTTTATCACAATTTCAACTAGTTAACTTTTAAAATTTGATAGTGTCCATGCTGGTTAAAAGATTGGGTGCAATTCACATGTTCACACGCCATCAGCAATTATACGTCCTTCCACTTTGAGTTCACCGACGCTAATAATAAAAGAGTCCGAGCGTGGGTATGATGCAACACCGCCATTCTTATGTATTCATCCGCGCGACAGTTCTCATTGGTTGAACTCAAAGTGACGAGAAGACATTGGATCTTGAGTATCAAAAAGAAATAGGTCCCTGATACACCCAAATTAAAAGAATTAGAAATTTACACACTCTTACAAAAATATTTACATGAACAATTTTCTATTAGTCAATATTCTGTCTCAGTGTTTTGCTTTGTCTGCTTCCTTGGCACTTGTTGCCATCTGCCGTTATCATAGAAAGGTATTGGTGAAACCATTCAACATTTTTAAAATCACTTTTAGAGGCTTTACTTACCAACTTTATCATAGAGGATGCTGAAGCTTTCCACCGCCATTGTCCATACATTTTTGGCACCTCTTTAGGAAACTGTCCATCACTCGTCATGGTTCACGCTGGCAATTTCCTGGTGGGTATTTTGTTTTAATTCTTACAGGGTGTGTGAGTTTATTTTGTACACTTTATGTTTTAAGTTACCCCAGAGATAGAAATCACAGGGGGTTAGGTCAGGGGACTGAAGGAGCCACAAATCTCCAGTAATAATTCTGTCCTGAAACACACTTTCAATTAAGGAAAAACTGAAGCTAATAGCAGTGAAGCAACAGAATCTAAATTAAGAACAAATTAGAAACTAAAAGCTCCACCTATCTTATTAATATTGCAAGATGGTATACTGCTGACTATAGTTTCTAGTTGCATCCAACTTATTCTCAAAGCTTTGAAACTATAGTCAGCAGTATACCACTTTGCAATATTAATAAGTGGAGCTTTTAGTTTCTAATTTGTTCTTAATTTAGACACTTTCAATTGTTCTCATCGAAAGATTGGCCGTATGTGCTGTTGCAGTCTTGTTGAAAAAAGTCAAAATCATGCTCCCTGTCGGTTAATTCTTTAAAAAAAAAGAAATAAATAAAATTGTGAGTGAGTGGTTTAAATATACACACCTGAAGCTATTAACAGTGAAGTAAATTGATCCACAAATAACACAAAGTAATTAGACTTACACTTCACAATAATAAATTGAGTTGTGGCAAATATTGAGTGTAACTCAATTTATTATAGTGAAGTGTGAGTCTCTACTTTTGTGTTATTTGTGGAGTGAGTGGTGTGTAAGGGCCCATCGACAGCCAGGTCATTTGGGCCCCAGAAACAAAATTGTATTCATGTATATATGAGCATCAACTGTTGACTTGAAAAATTGGCCCTATAACTCAAAACCTAGTACTGTTAATGAAGTAACCCTTCATGACTAAAAATTTAGCGTATGGTGGTGTATCATTAGCAGAGAAAAGTTTCTCAGAGCTCCAATAAGCAATTTCTATCTCTGGGGTAACTTAAAACATAAAGCGTACAAGACAACCCACACACCCTGGAAAAATTAAAACAAAATATTTGCCAGGAAATTGCCAGCATTTCTCAATGTGAAGTACTTTGAGTGATGGATAGTTTCCTAAAGGGGTGCCAAAATGTATGTATGGATGACAGCGACCAGTTTCAGCATCTTCATTCATAAAGTTGGCCAGTAAAGCCTTTAAAAGTAGTTTTAAAAATGCTGTATGGTTTCATTCGTACCTTTCTATAATAGTGGCAGACGGAATTGAGTACTGAGGATGCAGTTAGGCAAAACTCAGCGCAGCCCATTTGAAGGTTTGCTCTCCTGGTAGTTACTGAGGCATGAGTCTCCAAGAATTCAATTTGAATATAAATTTAGGTTCATCTTAGCATAAAGAAATAACATTACAATCTTTATGCTTGATGATCTGTAGATTCCTAAGTTTACAACAAATCATAAATAAAAGCATATCTGACTAACCATTTACTGTAAGGCTGTCCTTAGTTTTGATAAATGGTTTCACCACATCCCTAAAAGTTGGGTTCCTGTAAGATGCTCCATATGTTGTTTGAGGGACAACCCAGCCCTTTGGTAACATTATTGGTGGCTTCTCTTTTACTATTGGCACTCCATATTTTTGTCCTGTGTGAACAAGATAATGCTAATGAAACATACACATCATATCTCTTCTGTTTAGTTTCACATTAAGAATGAATTGCAAAGTACTAACCAAGGTGACAGATTTCTTTCTTATATATGCTTATCTCCCAATTGTCCTTTTGTCTTTTCAAAAAATCTTCTAGATCTTTGTTCCCTTCTTCAAATTTTTCCATGCATATGCATTCCTTTTCTGGTAGTTCTTGGATACCCTTTTTAAAAGGCTTCTTTTTCTTGACCTGGTATGAAGAAAATAACTCTCACTGAAGCATAAGTACATAGTATTTATTAAGAGCAAAATTCATTTATGGACTTTTGGTTACTTTATAAGAGTTTTAGGGGAAAAAAGACTTTTCTGTTAAACTTATTTGGGCCTGCTCTAAATTTTGTCAATGTAAGTCATTTTTTGTATAAGAACAGAAACTAAATAGGATCATGTATTAGGATATGCAAAAGTGTGAATTGCTCAACCTCTAATGAATGGAAATTAATACTTGTATACTTTTATGGTTTGCTTGTAAAATGCATGTGAGCTGAGAACTTTTTACAATTTTACAGCAAAGGAGGCACTTTATGGCTCAGCGGGCAGATTCAAAATATTACAAATTTTCATAATGAAATGACAAAGCATTAAATTCTATTGCATTACATTGTAACTTAAGATTACATATGGAATGTATTGCATTAGTTGTGAGCTTAACTGTGTGTCTGTCTTTCATCATAATGAGGCTCCAGTGGTAACATCTGTGGCCCACATTTGGGAGGTCACGGGTTCGATCCCCATGGCTGACCTTCCTGACCTATGAGTTTTTTCAGAGTTTTGCCCGGGTCACTAGGAAATGCTGGGAAGGATTTCCATATCCTTTGAATTTCCTGTCTTTCTGTTTTGTTACATTAATCATTTCATTTCACCCTTTATCCTGTTAGGTTTCTTTCAGGGTTGGAAACATCAACGATTGTCGCAGGAGCAGCATGGCAGGGGGAACAAATGCACTGTGGAAAACTCGTCCCCCAGATTGGAGGGCAAGCCACTGGTTTCCGGGCCCAGCATGGGATGGTACAAGCCCAAGGGGGGAGAGGAGCTAAGCCAGCCTCCACCAGGGTGCTTTTAACTGGGAAAATGGAGGGACCCTGCCACCTGTTCTGTTGTGACAACGTTCAGGTTACCCTTAGGATCCACTCACCTCATCCCTCCTCCTAGGGGGTGCCCTGCTAGGGACATAGGCACAAAAGATCACCTTTCGTTAGAGGTACTAAGTCCCCTTCTATAAGTTGTCATAGTCATCCATCATGATCATGGTCCCTCCTCACAGTGCTGCAGCCAAATGCATAGCGTGCAGATTTAAAATTTTATTGCACCACTAATGAACTCTAATAAAGCAGTCAATGGGTGCAAACATTCACTAATGAATAACATGAATTATAAAATCATCTCTCTCATGTGTCAGTCTGGGTGGCTCAGTTGGTTGGGTACTGGTTTGCTGATTCCAAGGTTCAAACCTAACACAGACTTATGGCTTTTAAGTATGCAAGTCAATAGATTTACTGGCATGTAAAAGAACTCTGGGACAAAATTTGAAATACTGGCAGCACTGATATGATCCTGGCAATTGGCAGCGTTAACAAAAAAATCCAATGTGTAGCAGTCACATGACTTTCTCTACTCTTGTACTAACTATTCCTACAAATTCTTATTCCTTTATCTTCTTCATGTTAGTTGAGATAAACATTTGTACAAATTATCTTATTGCTTATTTCCTTGTAGGTGCAAGGGAATATTAGAATACAGTAGGCTTTGAATGATAGTCAAATCTTTTAAAGCTTTGAGATTCCATTCTCTTTGCATGCTTAGCAGTTAAAAAAATTAACAACAATGTTCCAGTTCACCAAAGTTTTAAGCTTTCCGAAACTGACACAAATAACAAGGAATATCTCCAAAATGGTTCACTCTACAAACAAATTTGTTCAGATATAAACTGTGTTTTTTAGCGAGATCTATATTTTCTCTATAGTAAGATTAGCTTGAATTCCCACAGTTCCAGCATAACCCACATAATTAACACAAATAAAGCAACTAAAAAGTTTATTTCATTTGGTATAAAATTATATAATTTTATAGTTAAATAATTTTTACTAGTATTTGAGCTTGAATGCTCTTAACACCTGAGCCAGCATAGCCTTAAATTCTTCATCTGATTCACATTTTGCCAGTACATCATAAGGAATCTCGTATTTGAGATACTGATACCTATGGCGACTCACAGTCATAAGTATTTAAGTTCTGGGTTCTTTTTAAGATTTTTAATTAATGGTTACCATATATCAGGTTCAGAAAGCTAGGCAAAGTTTCATATTAATGAAATGTTGCAAGTTGATTTTGTTTTAACAGAGCTTATTACATAATTCAATAAGAGAGTAGAAAAGCAGACACTGAAAAAATAGCAATTTAAGCTTGCTAAAACTGAGACAGATGCTGTATGGGAAAGACATTTTTCTTCAAAGATATATTGAAGGGCAGCATGGTGATAAGGCAGCTAGATTGTTTGCCTGTCACCTGTCCTGGGTTTGATCCCAGGATCCCGCATCTGGTATTCATGGTGGACAACGCAGCATATGGACAGGTTTTCTCCAGTTTTCCCCACCACCCATTCCAATAATGATTGATTTAGTCTTCTCCAGAGTTGCCCATATTTGTCGAGACATAAGCTATGGATGATTACTACGAACAATTTTTACATTCACTATTTTAATCATATCTTCCCTTTTAACTTTATACTATTACATTTGAATAATACACAACACTAATAATAAGAAATTCCATCATCGCCTTTCCAATCACCCATTTCGCCTGCATTTCATATCATCCTCTTCCTCACTCTCATACCTGGTGCTGGGCTGACCACCCCTTTCAGGTCTTCACTCTGTCCGGTCCATAGGTTCCTCTGCTCCCCGACAGGAATCTGATCCTAGGCACCAGCTTGTAAGTCCTAGGGGGTATAAGTCCTACATAAGGAGAAGGTAAACAGATAAAGAAGAAGAATTGAGGACAAAATATCATAAGGTGAACCTTGTGCATTTATCACTACTGTGACTGAATCAATATAGGTGCAGAAAGCAAAGATTGATGACTTGATGTCTCTGCTAAAGTTTATTCTTTCATCATAACATGGTTTCTATCAGAATCTAATAGTGATTGAGAACATATCAGAGCACCAGCTTGTGGTAATTGCAGAGGTCATTGATGTAGTATATCGTCGTAGCAAATTAATGAGCAACAAAATTGGTCTGTAGCATCAGGTGACAAACACAACACTGACATGCATGAAAGTGACAGAAGTGAAATGAATTTACATTCTCTCTTTTTTTGGTTTTTTATGTGATTCCCCTTTACTCTCCCCTTATGTACGACTTGCACCCCCTAGGACTTACAAGCCAGTATGCTTAGGGTCAGACACCTGTTGGGGAGCACAGAAACCTATGGACCAGAGAGAGTGAAGACCTGGAAGTGGGTGGTCAGTCAGGCACCAGATATGAGAGTGTGTTTGTAGTGTTTAACGCCCGCTTTTACTACTACGGCACCGCAGGCGGTGACACTGGTGATACATGGAATGAAGATGGAGCACCGGTGGAATGAGATGGCGGGGGAAACCGGAGTACCCGGAGAAAACCCGCCCTGACGCCGCTTCGTCCACCACGAATACCACATGCGGGTCCCTGGGATCGAACCCGGGCCGCCTAGGTGGTAGGCGAGCGCGCTAACCGCTCGGCCACGGCGCCGCCAGATATGAGAGTGAGGAAGAGGATCAATTGAAATGCAGCCAAAATCGGTGATTGGAAAGATGACAATGGAGCAATTGGTGGAATGAGTGGTGGGGTAAACTGAAGAACCTGAAGAAAAATGAATTCAAATTTAATAAATAGGTATCATAAATGTAAAATATGTCAAGTTAAATAAAACTTAACCTTGAATAGCATTTTTCAAACTTTTTTAAAAAAAAATTGTGTCTCCAGACAGCCTAACTCAATAATGCAATGTTCAATATAGGTATGCACCAAACTTGGTATATACCTGTACATTCAGCATTTTCCAAAAATGTAACTAAGATTTTCAAGAAAATTCTGCCATACCAGAATATCATTTATGTGGAATTTCTTTTCAATTGTTTATTTTTTTTAAAAAAATGGCTTGCAATTCTTATTAAAATACCATATTGTGCCAATTTGACAAACCCACTTCTAACACTAGTGTGAAAGAACGACAACAAAGTTTGGTTACTTTTCTCTCACTTCATTTTCCTTCTAAAACTGAAGCACAAGAAAAATAAACAAACCAATTCTGTTTTACCATCATTAACACATTGTACAGTTCTTTGTGATCTTACAGCTCACAGATGTTCTGTCTCTCTTTCCTCTCTCTGACTTTGATGTTGCAATCGATCAACACTCACTAAAACTGCTTCATTTCAACACTAACTATAATGTGGCATATCAAAACTGCCTTTGTCATACACACTGCTAACAGCTGTCCCATTCATGAACCAACAACTGTCTCCTTCAAAACAAGAATTAGGTACTGCTGTTCTCATTGTCCCACAAGCTTTTATACCTTGTTTCTCAAATCTTTTTCAAATAAGCCAGCAGCCAGAAATCTCACAAACTCTTGAAATTTCTTTGTTCTGCTACTCTCTATTGTTGTCTGTATTATACAAAAAATGTAAACCATTTTAAAACACACACTTTATTTCAAATAATCTTTTCTGTAACATCAGCCAATTCCAACTATCCAGAGTAACCTGGAAGAGAAATCACCATAACGCAAGCTTTACTAACAAGGATGTACAAGATCAATAGCAAACCAGCGATTTTATTCCATTTTACAACAGTACTTTTAACAGAATTGCCTGGATTATTTCAAGACACAAAATTAAAATTGTTTCTGCCATCTTAAAAGACAATGCTTTGCTTGAGATCTGTAAAACACCTGGGGTCTACAGTTTCCATGTCACCGTGGCAGGGTAAACAGATAATACTGTTGATGAGAGATGTAGCAAACACAGGTGTAATATTAGACCAATGCAACCAGAAAAATCTACAGTAGTTCAATAGAGTATTAAAAATTAGCATAGGATTCATTTTGATGGGGCTGTGGAACTGAACAGAGCTTTTAAAGAGACTTCATCCCAATAATGTCAATATGCATGCAGTTTCATCCATCATGGACACCTACCATTGGGATTCTGAAGACACAAAATATGGCACAGACTTTTTAGTACGAATTTGAATTTATTTGTACATCTCAATTTACATTACTTTTTATACAAAATTTGTTCCTATATACCTAGCTTAAACTTATGTACAAATTGTCTGGTTACTCTTTGTATGCTACCTCAGTCTGCATGGCACCCAGGCCTTTTAATTTTGTCCAAGGCTAATCTTTTGTTTGTTTCCTTCATGTAACTGTGAGTCTGGATGGCTCAGTTGGTTAGGCACTAGCCTACTGATCCTAAGGTTGTGAGTTCTAACCTGGTCCAGAGTTAAAAGTGACAGCTCCATGTCAGTAGATAAACTGTATGTAAAAGAATTGCGGGATGAAATTATAACACACGGTGGTCGTAACATGATCCTAGCAATTAACAGTGTTGTTAACAAACAAAATATTTATGTATTTATTTTTCCTACCACTCATTTCTTACAGACCTTACTTTTCTGGTCCATTTAAAATCTCCCACATTTTTCTGATTTTTTTTCTTTCTAATTTCTGTTAACATTTGTATGGTTACAATTTTATCATTCAACCTGTCCTGCTTTTTCTCCTGCAGGGTTAATTCTTTATATTCAGTCAGATAATGTACTATGATTTTCTTTATAACATATAACTCACAGTTTCTTTTCAACTCTCTCATCTCTCGTAAGAACACTGACCATGGGAGTTGTGAAGAGGGGTCAAGGGGGGGGGGGGGCATGGTCTCCCCTTGAAAGTCAATGTACTTAATGTGCTGACTATTAAACTATTATTTTAATTTTTATGTAAAGAGAAATTTTTATTTAGCACAAATTAATACAGTTATCCGCAACAAATACTATAACTGTTGACAACAAAATAATGAATTAATATTATCTGATTGCAAACTTCCAACATGTGCCCCCCCCACTGGAAAAAAGTCTGTCGACATTCATGACACTGACCCCATTCTCATCCATGCCAATCCTTTTTCCTGCTTGTTACAATTCTTTTCTCCAGTTTCTTTTTATTGTTCTGTAGAAAGTTAAAACCTATTAGTAAGCTTGCTTCTTTTTTTTTTAGTGGATGTGAAAAATCACCTTGAGACCACATCAGGTACCCTGGGAATCACCATGGAATATGGCTTTATCCAGTAAAAGACCCCACCACCAGAGTAGGAAAGTGAAGGCCTGCTGCAGTACAGCCTGAAACACTCGTGCACTATGGGGAGGGAGTGGTAACTGTTCGCAGTAGAGTAAGACTTGACCAGGGGCCTGCCTGCCCCCAGCAGAGTATAGGAAAGAATAGCGGTAACTCCAAGGGTTACTTTAGGAAAATCATGGTGTATTTCTCTTGACAATTTTGAGTGTAGTTTGTGCTGGGGCACTGCTTCTTAGAGTTCTTTTGCCAACAATTTTTTTGAAAAGGGGAAGATAGAAGAAGAGTTGGAAGTAAAAGATTGACTTATTTCACTAGGTAGAGAGAGTTGGAAGGGGATGAGATGTTAATGTATTTTCAATTATTTTTATTTCTAGTTTTCTCAGTGCAGTTCTGCATGAATATCTGCGTTGTTCAAGTGTAGTTAGGATACTGCCTTCCAATGGAAGGGAGCGGCGTAAGTGGATTACTGGGCTGCAGCCATGGCCGAGGCCCTGAGTGTAGCACCAGTGTGTTATTGTGGACTTGATCCCTAGTTGAACATTCTCATCTGCCTGCTTCTGGCTTCTGCAGCTCATGTTAGATGTGGTATGGCTTCAGGAGTGTAGCATGAACTGGCAGTGGCATCAAATGTTTCTGAAGTTTGTGGAATGTTATAACTGTCTTGTTTTCTAGTCTGTACAACTTGTACTATATAGACTCAAGTGCATCTATGTGGTCCAGTTCCAAGATGGCAGCACACAGCTGTGTGTCATGCCAGTAAGCAAGGGAAGTGGCTAACACTGAAGATGGTATGGACCTCTAGTAAACAAGGAGAGTGGCAAGAGTGATCTACTGTACAACTGCCAAATGGGCCAATCATACATCAATATGCATACTGTATGACAGTAATTCTTTTCCCTATTTAACCTCTATTTTTTTAAATTCTTTACTATTTTCCAATGAATACCAGGGTGTGTACAATGGCTGAAAGTTTGAATTTTGTCTCAGTGATTCAGCTGATAAATGAAGTTTTAACACATATACATCTTTTATTGTCATTCTGACATCAATGTTTAATAAAAATTGTTAGAGCAATTTTTTGAGGAAATAAAACAATGAAATTTATTAATGGTTTCATTGAATGACAGGAATTTAAACTATTTCTTTTGCATCCTCAAGCTTACATGCTTGTTATCCAGATTTTTGCTTTGTTCTCAACACATGCACAGCTAGAAGGCCTTTTTTCAAATTTTATTTTTCTGCCTGTATAGAAGACAGTGTATATTATCCAACAATTTGGTATTAAGTTTTCACTAGAAATTACGTTTTAAGGTGTCCTGAACCCAAGTAAAACATTTTTATGAAAGATTTAGAGTGACAGCATTAGCTGGTAAATGTAATTAAAAATTTAGAAGTTAGATAAATACTAAACTTGGTTAATAATTTAATTTTTACTTTAACAAAGTAACACATACTCTCTTTAAATATTTATCCAAAGGTTCATAATCAGGGGGTGGATGAGGATAGCTGTACCAATCTTCTGCAGGACGCAAGTATTCTGTCATAGGACCTAGCACCAGACCATTTTGGTATTCACGTGGTGGGACATATATAGGTTGCCTGAAAAAGAAAGAGAAAACTCATGTAACTGTGCATTTGCTGTTTCTCTAAACTCAACTAGTACAGGGTGGAGCATTTTCAATTACCTAGTTTTAAAGAAATATTCAGGTGCTTATAGGGAAATATACAGGTGGAAGGTACTGCTTCAGCCATACATTGGTATTTTTTATGCCAACCAACTTATTGCTGTTGTTTTTAAACACACAAACCGCGTGTGGGCAATGTTTGAGGGGTGGAATTAGGACAGAGAAATTCAATGCCATAGCTGGGATTTGAACCACGGATCTTCCGCTTCATGCGCAGCTGTTCTAACCGCTAGCTACCATGGTCAGTTTGCCAGTATGACATCATACTGACAAGTTTGGGTGAAGATTTCATTGCTAGCTTTTTTCCCTGATTTCTTGTTACACTCACCTTCGACAATAAAATTCAAATATTTACAGCTGTTGTGTATTGTAAAAGTATTAAATTTTTGCAATAAAAGTGTAAATGTAACTGCAGTGAAATATAACTCTGTCAGTTTCCAAACATACCATGGAACCAGTTATTTTACTTAGACCCTTCCCGTTCTTTACCTTAGGCATTTTTGAACTGTAGTTGCAGGGATTTTAATTTGTGATAATAGGCTTTGAATGTATGGCCAGTCCATTATATGTTACATTAACGTTCATGGCCATTCAAATCTCTTTGGTTATGGTGCCTGCAAATGGGATATGGAAACCGGTTTAGTAAGTAGGAGAAGCATGGCATATATACCAAAATAATTCTGGCAATTGGGGGTTAACTGTAAGGTTTATGCTGATTCTTTGCTGAAAGTTAGGGACTTATTTGGAAAACAGCAGTTACCCATGCAATGTTTTCAGGTGTTCATACTGTTCTTCTCTGCAGGAGAGTTCAACTGTGAGCACTTCCTCGTTATGCCATTTGGTGTACCAACCATGAAGGAATGTGTAGGAACTGCTTCATGGTTCTCTTGATCTCAAATTCCCTATGAAATGCCTACTGGACTGCTGTAATGGACATTGTTGCAATAAACTGCTATTTACAGAACATACGCTGCTGAACAAGACAGTGCTCCATAGTTTCCAAAATCTAAATGAACACTATACACATAAAAATAAACTAACTCTGAGGTACAACAGTCCTTTCTGAAATAGGCAATCAGAAATGCTCCATCCTGTATATACAGTGCAATAAAACTTCCAAAGATTCAGTTGCATTCTTAAACTTGAAAAAAACATCTTCTCTTAATGCTCTAAGTTCCCAATTTTCATTAATGACTAAACATATTGACTAGAGGCATAAAGAACGTTTCCAAAGCAACCAATGGAACAACAGCTCCACTACATCTTCTTGTACCTTACCTATCATCAGTGTGCTTCCACTTTTTCTACTTATTTTTTGTGAGCAAATGGAGATTTCATATTTGTCATGCGTTGTTCTGCCCCTTGCCTCCAGTGGATGCACATCTTGATCTGCCTTTATTCATTCTGGCAACATCTATGTTTCAACACCTTATTATGGAAGGCTGTTTATTGTGTGCAAACATTTTTCTCTGTTTAAAAAACAAGAACAATTTTTTACCTGTGGATGGTATCCTTTTAGGGAAGTGTTTTCCTTCAAGTTTGAGGGATGCAGGAGTAGTGAATTTCTTACCCCGGGTATAAAGGGGCCTCTGAATGTTATAGTGCTCAATTAGGCTGTAAGTTATTGATGTGTGGAAATCCAGGTGGATCATTCCCTTGCATTGGATTTAAGCTCTCCAAATTACCAAACTACTGTATATGGTTATATCCAGCTGGTGCAAAAACACATTTTTATACCATTTAATTATTTTTTATAAAGAGGGATATGCTTAAAATAACGGATTTACTAGACTGACATCACCTATAAGCACATTGTATCCCTGAAAAATATCTGACATTTTGGTTTGGGCATCAATTTTTCCAGCATCAATCATCATAATCTAAGAGTTGCAACTGGATAATGCCATAACTACCCTTCTGTCTTGCCAAGCAAAGTAGGTCAAAGGTGGGAGCTGATGCACCTCCATTTCCCCTCTCTTTAGAGCCTTTGTATTCATATCCTTTGGCAATCCATAATGATTTGAATGTACTGATCTAACTGCATTTGTCTTTCTTTTGTATAAGATCATGTATAATTTAGGGGAGCTGTACCAAATATCTAAATACGGTGGAACTTGGATAATTCAAACATTTATAATTCAAAATTGTCATTAATTGGAAGATTTTTCTTGGTCCCTTGAATTTTGTATTAAGGCAATGTAAAAAAATCACATGTGATTCAAATCTGATTTTTCTTAATATTAAGTTTTTGTTAAAAAAATGTCAGTTGAAAATTAATCTAAATGTGTAAATTTAGTATGATAACTTTGTCATGTGTTTCTGCAAAAGAGGTCATCGCTCTGGGGTTGTTATTTTGTTGGAATGCAGTTGAAATACGGTTTGTGGGATGGAATAGATCTCTTAGCTGCTGGCCTTGAGCTTTTATACCTGCTCCCACACTCCTTTGTTTAAAACACATGTGCCATAGTGGTCACTTGAGCTACCTTCTGTTCAGTGTATTGCAAATCAATGTCATTATGTCTCTTAGTAAACAGCATGTCCAATACAAGACTTTAACTTTTGCAGAAAAGGATGCTGTCATTCAAGAAGTTGAAAAGGATTTGACGAAAAAATCTGAAATCATAAAAGAATACAGGCAACCACCAAACACTTTGTCAATTTATCTGATAATAAAGAGAAAATTTTAAGCAGTGCCTTGATTGAAAATGTAGTCAAAAAAAAGTGAGATAATCGGAAAATCCTGATGTCGACAAGTGCATGTTAAAGTGGTTTAAAGAAGCACAGGACAAAAACATTCCTTTGAGTGGTCCTCTTGTTTGCTTGAAAGCAGAAGAATTTTCTTCAAGTTTAAGTACAAATGGGCTTGAGGGCACTGGTTGGGATATATGTACCTGTATTGCTAAAATGACAATTTTAGACTTAACTTTTGTAATTAAAATTTTTGGATATTTCAAATTCTTTTTTTGTCCCTTCAGCTTCGAATTATCCAAGTTCCACTGGACACAACCCTATGCTGATTAAGTAAATTTCATTAGGTGCATTACTATAGAGTCAGATAACCCTAAGTCTTTGTCTCCAGTATTATCAGTCCCTTGACCAATGTAAATGCAGTTATTGTAAAGATACCCAGCTTTACTTTCATAGGGATGGAAACCCTTTATGCCAAATGTGGCTCTTGTTGTTTTGATGTATTGCTTCCAACCTAAGCGGCCCTTCCAAAGCATCAAGCTTTCATCAAAAGCAACCTTTTCACTAAGCATGTAATTTTCTTTGAATTGGAAGTAATATAATAAAAATCTGATGTGTTGCACTCACATGACTTTCTCTACTCTTGTACTAACCATTCTTACAAACTCTTATTCCTATATCTTCTTCGTGTTAGTTAAAATAAACATTTGTACAAATTATCTTATTGCTTATTTCCTTGTAGGTGCAAGGGGAATATTGGAATACAGTAGGCTTTGTGCGATAGTCAAATCTTTTAAAGCTTTGAGATTCCGTTCTCTTTGTACACGTAACATATAAAAAAAAATGAACAACGATGACCCATTTCACGAAAGTTCCAAGTTTTCCGAAACTCACACACATAACAAGGTATATCTCCGAAATGATTCACCCTACAAGAAAATTTATTGAGACATAAATTGTGTATTTTAGCAAGATCTACATTTTTTGTATAGTATAATTTGGTCTATCTCTAACGGTTTACCAGTTATGCAAAAGTCGTCCAGAGTAAATACGACTACAGGGGCTATAGCCAGAAAATTCAAGATATACATTTCATTTGTCATAAAAATATCTCAAACATATGAGATTTTAATCAAAATCGTTAGAGCCATTTTCAAGAAAATAAAAATTTTCGAAAAATTTTCCATGTAAAGGGTAGTTTAGGGTGGGGCTATTTTCTTCAAAATCTTTGTGTCACATCCTTGAATGACATTAAACTTAAATACCAACTTTGGTTTTTAACCGACTTTTCGTTTTTGAGCTATGCTGTCCACAGACTGACAGACTGACAGACACACACAGACCTTTTTCTAAAAATGCTTTTTTTGGATTCAGGGTGCCTCAAAACATGTATTTCCGGTGAAATCTCGACTTTGAATTTTTGGGTGGAATACAATACTTCCCCTACTTACCAGTAGAGAAAGTAAAAAGCCAGTCTGATTTATGTAGTTTACATTTTCTGTGCAGATGAAATGAAGAAACCACAAAATGGTAGTAAACCTGTTATTTGACATGCATTTCACAAAAAATGGAGTTGCTAGCATGTCATGTGTAGAACAGTGCATTTAATACAATGTAGACTTACGAATAACACCCATGAGCGTAACTAAACCAAGTAGCCCGTAAATCTCATTGAGTGTTCCTGCTGTCCACTTCCAAATTCCACTCTTAGGCCCTAATTTGCCCTTAGGGGTCAGGTTCTTCCTTCACCTTACTCACATATACATTTGTTTCTGTAACAATAAGACTTAAGTCAGCAGTAACAAATTTATGAAAATGTCAATTGGTGCTGTCAGAAGCCAGGTGAACCTGGGACCGTACACAAGAATCTATGCTCATGAAGATATGTCTGTGCTGCAGTTGTTTAGAGTGCTCCACAATGTTGATTCTTCATGAACACCTGAAGGTAGAAAATCATTTTCTTTCTCACTGCTACCTATGTCCTCAAAACCCCCTTCAAGATTTGAAAACTCTCTGTCAATATCCAAATCATTGTCACACAGCAAAGAGTCCTTCACATTTTCTGAAATAATTTCAGAAGCTTGTACACTCCCTATGCAGAGCTAATTTATTTGCTACATTACTAGCTGAAGCCATGGTTAGCAATGAGATATAAAAATTTAAGATGTTCTTTTCAATTAACTACCTGTTAGCTAAAAGAAATCATTGTAAACTCCGAGAAAACAGCAACCAAGGCAGCTAAAATAAGCTACCATAAACTTTGTTTGAAAAATATTTTGAAGTGCACATAGAAATGTTGATAGAGGTTTGGTTTCTTTGTGGCTTGGCATGTTGCGTAAAATACCAGTATTATTGCATGGTATCATAAACTGAACCATAAGGCCTTGAACCGGAGAAAAACTTCACTGAGGTGATTATTATTTTATTTATGCCAACAAACTTACTGTTGGTGTTTTTAAACACCCAAGCCGTGTGTGGGCAAAGTTTGAAAGGTAGAACTGGAGCTTAAAAATTCAATGCCACAACTGGGATTTGAACCACAGACCTTCCACTTACTGAGGTAGCTAATCGTTTGTACAGACAATGAACAGGCTTACTTACAAATGAGATGTATGCGACATACAGAATGACTTCTGCTACAGAGAAACAAAATAGTGAAATTTCAACATTTGTTAATACAGTCTATTTGTTGATAGTGTAGATGTATACTGCCTTTACTGAGCTTTAAACCAGTTTTTGTTTCGTTATAACTAAATATAAAGGAAGTTGTTCGATACGAATGTGTATTTACAAAGCATTTTTAGCCCATTTAACCAATGTCTTGTGCTGCTTATTAGGTGTTTATTATCAGCTTGTATAGGGTTTAAGCGGTCATCACTGAAGTGGTTAATCAATTTGTATAATTGAAAGGTAGAATCAGGGCTGAAAACTTCAATGCTGCACCTGGGATTTGTAAGTTGGTTGGCATAAAATAACAATTACCATCTAAAGGTTATTTAATTTTAAACCTGGGACAAAGTAGTTACAATTGTAAACCGCTCTTGGGGTGCTTATCTCACATGTGAGATTTCCTAGTGGTCTACCAGGAAAAATGTGCATCGGTTGGGTAATTTAATGTCATGGTAGCTCAGTGGTTAAAGCACCTGTGTGTGAAGCAGAAGATCCATGGTTCAAATCCCGGCTATGGCATTGAATTTTTCAGTCCTGATTCTAACCCCCAAACATTGCCCACACACAGCTTGTGTTTGAAACAATCAGTAAGTTGGCTGGCATAAAATAACAATTACCATCTAAATTTGTATAATATTCAACATTAGACCATATCACATCCTGAATTTTATTAATCCAAATTTTATATCCTTTTCCATTTGTTTTTTATACAACTTTTATCATACTCAAATCCACATTTTACCATTCTGTTGTTTGATAGCAAGCTTAGACAACTATGATGACTTCTGTCCACTACTTGTCCAAAAATCTTATACCTACTGGAGGTCTGCATGGGCCAACATACTTAGCTTCAGCCCAGCCTGGCCCTGGTTCAATTGTGTAATTTTGTTTTAAGCAAAATTATTTTGCAATTATTATTATTATTACTATTAGTAGTAGTATTATATTAAAAACATGCCAGTAGAATAATCACATAGAATTCCTAGTAAAGAATTGCTATGATAATTGTGCTATTCTCAGAATTTTGACATCAATGACAAAAAAATATGATAAATTACTTTGTTCCTCTTAATTTTCTCTGGGCTCACCTGAACCTAGTCGGGGCTAGGCAGAACCCACTCAGATTTTAATATCTACATCCCAGCAAAAAATTATGTATTATACAATTCAGATACTTTCCTATCTGTTCCAAATTGTTTTAGTTTGCATTTACCCCTGTAACCCTTGGTCCTGTACCTATTTTCCTACTTTTCCTTTGGAGTAAGAGGGCTCCATGTTCTATCGTCGGTCTGGGTGGCTCAGTTGGTTAGACGCTGGCCTACGGATCCCAAGGTCGCGGGTTCAAACCCGGCCCAGACCGATGGTTTTTAAGTGTGCTTAAAAACGACAGCTCCATGTCAGTAGATTTACTGGCATGTAAAAGAACTCCTGCGGGACAAAATTCTGGCACACCGGCGACGCTGGTGTGATCCTGGCAATTGACAGCGTCATTAAACAAGAAAATAATTTTTTTTTTATCCATGTTCTATCAAGTACTCGTAATGAGCTCTGGCCACACACATAACCTCTCAACATTATTTATTTGCCATTTGGTAATTACATTATAACTAATGAACACTATTTACATATCACATTTATTTTTATATCAAATTCCTGCATGTTGTATGGAAGACAGTTTATTAACAATTTATACATAATCCTCCTACAAAGAGTTGGACATCTGTACTAGTTAGTTTTGAGGGAGGTGAATTGAAAAGTTTTATGCCTACTACCTTCTAATACTTAGAGGTCTTCTGCAATCTGTGACATGGCATTATCAACTTTATTTCTACTACATGTATTATGTTTACATCATAGATATCTAAATTCTCTTTCACTTGGACTTACACATCATAAACACATAAATTAATAGCAGTTGAAATTTCTAATTAAACAAATAAAGGTTTACACTGCTCAAACTTATCTGAAGTTATAATAATTCTTATTATCTTTTTTTGAATCCTAATGATTCTGTTATCCTTGGAATTCTGTCTCATAGTACTATCCCATACCTAAATATTGATTGAAATGGTGAAAAATAGACCATTCAAAAGAAATCCATAGTATTGCATTTTTAGGTTAGGTAAAAGAAATACCATACATTACAACTTTTCACATACCAAATCAATATGCGGGTTTTAGGATAACTTCTCAATTACGATACCAAGAAGTTTTATGCTATCACAGTCAACATTTACATGTTTCAAATTAAAGATTTTTGTAATTTGCTGGCATTCATAAGGAAGCCATTGCTTCTAGACCACGTTTGAGCTTGCTGCATGGTTTCATTTCCAGTATTTTAGTAGAAAGCAATTAGTAGAGCTATACAAAAATAAATAAATAAATAAATAAATAAAAAAAAAGGAAATATGTGTACACACATTCTTTTTCTATAACTGCAAAAAGGAACATGATGTTTTCTGTTTAAAGCCTCAGTAAAATTTTTAATTCTTGGTTGTAATAGTACCATAAAGTATGTTATTTTACCTTTTCTTTGAGTGTTTAACAAAATCATGCCTATATACTGATAAAAATAAATCATCCATGTTGTGCCAAATAAAATGTTTGCATTACATACACAATAATTTAACATTTGATGGTTACTTCCATAGAGATGCAAAACAAAGGCAGTATAACATTGAAGTATGTCTGCAGGTATCAGTTGAAAAGACTGGAATACTTATACTGTCTGGACTGAGATGAAAAGAACCAAATGTTTCATAGCTAATATTTATTTAAATCAGAGCACCAGCATATCCAATTCACAATTACAAGCAGTAAAACAAATTATATTTCATTTATATAAAACAAATAAGGCACTTAAATGTATGCTTCAAATAATAATAAATGCATTCAGATCATTTTTTCTTACATCAGCTGCTTAACACACTCATATACATCCATCTATAACAAAGCAAGTAAAATAAGACAAGAATTACAAAAGATTCTCTGTCGAGAGTTTCACAAAATACATTTCATAGTAAATGCTATTCACTCTCAATTAATAATGAAAAGGTTGATTTACAAGAGCAAGAGGATTAATGACTTCATTGTCAGAAATCCAGCATTAGCTAACAACATTACTTTCTTTACTCACTCTTTTACAACCAATTCTTAAAAAACATATTCTAACCACTTCTTTTTAATCCAGATAAACTTTCATTACATATTTTTTAAAATTAATATCCTTTAACCTTCTTCTTCATCAGATTACTCTCTCCATATGGAGGACTTACACCTTCTAGGACTTACAAGCCAGTGTCTTGGGTCAGAAGCTTGTCGGAGAGCACAGGAACCTATGGACCAGACACAGTGAAGACCTGGAAGCAAGTGGTCAGCCCAGCACAAGGTATGCAAGTGAGGAAGAGGATCATATGAAATGCAATGTAATATTTATCGAATTTTGCTCCATAAACCTCTGTAAATAACACATGACTATTGCTGACATATAAACCCCTGCCTATAATAACAAGTCTACATATTTATAAATAAGTCAACAAATCATGATATAAAATAAGAACAAAATTAGAAACTGAAAGTTTCACTTATCTTAGTAGATAATTGAAGCTTTTAGTTTCTAATTTTGTTCTTATTTTAGATTCTGTTGCTTCACTGTTAATAGCTTCAATTTTCTTTGATTTAAAATCGTTATATATTTCTGTTTCATAAAGCAGCAGGAATTGTAAGATTTGAAATTTGTTACTCTGTTCCCAGAAACTTTTATGAAATAAAAATATGTACCATTGACACAATGCTACAAAATTGTAAGATAATTTTTTCAATATGTTAAGTTTTATCTTCTTTTTATTTGTGTGTAGGATAATTTCCTGTTCATTTCTCCTTTTATTCCTCGGATGAGCTATAAATGCTGTCAATCCATGTCCTAGTAGGTCTTCCTCTTGTCCTTTTCCCATCCAAAGGTCTTCCTTTTGGCTGTTTTCACTAGAAGGTGGTTTCCCATTCTGTTAATGTGTTCTTTTTAGTGTTTCCGTTGCTCATTAATAAATTTTGTTATATCCTGAATTTGGCAATTTGCTCTGATTTCTGTATTGTGTATTTTATCTGATAAAGTTTTTCCTTGAACTGTACTTAATATTTGCTTTGTTTTGACTGTATGTGCTCTGGTTTCTGCTCTGTAAGTTAAGATTCGTCTAACTATTGTTTCATAAATGTGGACTTTACTCTCAACTGCTATATATTTATTTTACCAAATTAGGTATTTCATACATCCTGATATCTGTGCTGCTTTATCGGCCAGTGCTTTTACTTCTGGATTTAAATTTTTGGTGCTTGTTATTTGAAGACTGCAGTCCCCAGGATAAAGTTTTATCAAACATAACATTTTCAATATGTCAATTGTTACTGTTGGACAATTATCTGTCACTGAACTACCATGACAACAACCTGTAGAACATGGTATTGAATTTTTGAGTCTGATTCTACCTTTCTAATCTTTGTCCTACACACAGCTAGAGTGAAAGAATCTTATAGTTGGTTAAACTATGACTGCGACTACTTTCATGTTGTAAGTCGCCATTAAGGTATGTTATCTCATATATATTTGAGATCTTCTTGTGCTTTACCAAGAAAAATGTGAGTCATTTGAAGAATTTAATGGCATATAGGCATGTTACCATGATAGTTCAGTGGTTAGAGCAACTGGACACAGACTGGAAGATCCGTGTTCAAATCCAAGCTATGGCGTTGAATTTTTCAGTCTAATTCTACCTTTCCAATAAAACAAATTTTGTTTTTAGTCAGCTGATTTTCTGAGTATTGTGCTCTTTAATATGAAGACAGAAACTAGTCTTTTGCCTCCACAGATAATCTTATGTATATCTTAATGTACCTAAAAATATAATGTTAAGAGTTTAAAGTTGCACACTATTTCACTAATTAATTGATCACATTGCTTTTTTTTTTTAACTTGAGGGCTACCAAGTTGAATAGCTAGAAGAAACAGCTCTATTGTTGGCAATGTACAATAGAACATCCACTCAAATGTTTGTTGGGTTTTAAACCCACTTCAAGTACAATCCACATACTATCTTTGGTATGGTAAGGCAACACAGCACAACAGATGTTTGCTTTCATCTTCTGTCAACAGGTCCTGTGATGCCCCTACACAAGAGAAAAGAAAAGCTGCAGTTAGAACTAGAACCATTGGAGAAAATAATATCTGTGAGAGCTAGAACTAGAGTGAAAATAACCAGTGTCCAATTTAGTAGTTCCAAAATAACAGTTCCTCCAACCCTGTACAAATACAATTGTGCAATCTCTTTAACCAGTTTCAAAAGTAACACTTCCTTAATTAACTTCCATATCAATTACAAGTACCTATATATATATATATATAGGTATCCCAAAATTAGACCGAAAAACTTTGGGAGGTGATAGATAACGTTATTTTAAACACTTTTTGTTAAGGAAAGCTTTTGGTGCAGTGCTTCATTTAAGCATTAGACGAGTTAATGTCATTACCTACTGCCTCCCACCCAGTTTCAGTATTTACGGCAAAATCAATAATGCAAATTAGTATTGCATTTATCTTACTAAGGAGCACAGTCTTAAACCAAGAAACAAACATAGAACACATAAACAAAACACAAACATCTAATTTTTTATTATCTTCCTTTCATAGAAGTTTGAAAACAGTGTTGTAATTAATTTAATTTAAAAGCTGAGTTAATTAATAACACTGAACAACACTTACAACATATTTTTCCGGGACACGTTTCGAAGGTAACTTTCCTCCATTATCAACCGGACAATAACTATAACTATTGTCCGGTTGATAATGGAGGAAAGTTACCTTCGAAACACGTCCCGGAAAAATATGTTGTAAGTGTTGTTCAGTGTTATTAATTAACTCACCTTTTAAATTAAATCTAATTTTTTACAGTTAATCACAGCTTTACTATTCAAAATTATGAGGTGCATCCAGAAATTAAGTCCCAATGACCAATAAAGAGAACAAAAACATCACTAAGTAAGAAATATTTATTGGAATAACTA
Organism: Tenodera sinensis; assembly: GCA_030765045.1. NCBI lineage: Eukaryota > Metazoa > Arthropoda > Insecta > Mantodea > Mantidae > Tenodera > Tenodera sinensis. The sequence goes on from CM060972.1 coordinate 102,082,509, forward strand.
CATAGACTCACTGACTACTTTTCAACATAGTCACCACCATTGTTGAGGCATTTATCGCAACGGTGCACCATTAATTGTATGCCCAAGTCATAGGATTCTGCCGCCAATGTCCGCAGCCACGAAGTCACTTCATTCTGCACCCATGTCAATCCCAAAAGACAATGCACATGATTTGTTGACAGAGATTGTTTGCTTGAATTTGGTCTTCACAGGTGAACCATTATGCCGCCAATGCATTGATCGTTGTTTGGCCTCTGGTGTGGCATTCGCCACCAATGTTTCATCTCCAGTGACAATATTGCCGAGAAACTGGTCAGCTTCTGCTGCGTATCGCTGTAGGAATGTCAATGCTGCAGCCAGACATTTGGTTTTGTGTTCGTCTGTCAGCTGTCTAGGCACTCATCTTGCACATATTTTGTGAAAACCTATCACCGGGAGACAATTTCATGCAAAAGCGAGCGAGAGATCTGGGGAAACTGACAGAGTTCTGAAATTGTGAAGCGCCGGTTCTGTACAATTGCTTGCCTCACACTTCGCAACACTTCTGGCGTCACCAGGGACGGTCGGCCATTACGGTCTTCATCGTGAATATTGGTTCTTCCTTCCGTGAATTGCCTGAACCATCGTCTTACCTTACTGTCACCGATGACTTGTCCATACACGTGACACAATTGGCGATGGTTCTCTGCTGGAGATTGCTTTTGAGCATGCAAAAATCGGATGACTGCACAAACCTCGCATTTGGCGGGAGACAATATTGGAGCAGTCATTTTCTCCTAGCACAGAGCAGTAACTACTGCCGTCACAAAACTGAAACTTTACTGCAATGTTACCATATATTTCCTCTCTTCTCCTGTGCACGCACATTCCTATCCGATTGGCGGTATCATCTCTGGAAGCGATCGGGACTTACTTTCTGGATGCACCTCGTAGACAAACTTTTAAACCAGAGAAATGGCTGGTGCCTCGGCAAGAGTATAGCAGAATATGGCATGCTGATGCACTCTTTGTGTTAATTGCTATAGGCATGCATTCCCACATTTACTTTGAATAGTAAAGCTGTGATTAATTGTAAACAATGAGATGTATCTGTTTTGTTTATGTGTTCTGTGTTTATTTCTTGGATTAATATTGTGTGCCTTACTAAGATAAATGCAATACTAATTTGCCATAAATACTTAAACTGTATGGAAGACAGTAATTGATGACATCTCGTCTAGCGCTTAAACGAAGCACCGGAGCAAAAAACTTTCCTTAACAAAAAGTGTTTAAAATAATGTTATCTATCAGCTTCCAAAGTTTGTCGGTCTAATTTTGGGATACCTATATATATGGAGTAAGACCTTGGAATCGTCCCTGCTTCCAAATTCTAATAATGATCAACACTCACTGAAACTCGTACGGCCAATCAGATATATGAAGCATGTCAGGAAAGTAAGTACCATTTCATTCCACCGCCACTGCAATGTTAGTATCGTAGTTACATATATGCAAATCTGTCTCTCTGATTCATTGTCTGTCCACTGATGTCATTACAATTGGAACATGTTATGTTTACAGTTGTTAGTGATCATTCAAAACACTTAAGACAATTTCTGATCCTGCTGACTGGGTAGTGCGTTCTGTAATATGAAATGTGAAGCCAATTGAAATGCATCAACTTTTAGAGATTTTACAGTGAAAATGTAATGACAGATGGGATATAAGAAAAGGGTTAAGCAATTCAATAATAGATGATCCAATATTCATGATCAAGCATGGAGTGACACTGATGGTTTTCACAATGGTGGCAACAATGTTGAAAAACAGGTTAAGGAATCCAATGAAAAACTGAAGCTGTTAACAGTGAAGTAACACAAATCTTAAATATAACAATTATTTAGAGACTAAAGGCTTCACTTATCCAACTATTTGCTGCAAGTTTTTAAAAAATAAACAGATTGATAAAACAGCTGTGACAGATCATTTTTGGTTATTTAATCATGAAATAAATCCTGAGGTTAAATTATTAAAACAATTAAATGGACCTACGGATTTAATGGTTTAGGAAAAGATATATGCATTTTAAAAAATAGGGACCACACAATGAATTTTGAAATACCACTAATTGTATTAACAGGTTTGTTTTGTTTTCAGAGGTTGGTAATACATAGAAGTATTAAGTAATTGAGTGTTTGTATAGAAGGCACAGCTTATTGAGATACCCCAAAAAACAACCTTGACATTTTCCCCCCATTATGGTGCAGTCTGGTTATATTTGGTGATATTTCATCCGTTAGGTTGCATTAGTGCTGCCAACTGTTCGTAACATATAGCCATGGTAAAGCTATGGCCATAGTTGGTGTTATTGCATCTGTTATGTTGCCACAGAAGTCCTTGTCTATGGACGTGTTGCAGAAAGGCCAACCAATAGATTTTAAAATAAGATTCTGTTTAGACGCCGTATTAATTAATTAATCAATCTGTGGACGTACTGCTTGTGTTTGCGTGGTTTTGTCTTGAATTTTTTTTGGAGCAATATATGCAGTTATAGTTACTGTTGTTATTTTTGTGTTTGCTACAGAGTAGTGCATTAAGTTGAGACAGAATATTAGAAGACCCCAAAAGAAAATCATTTATGTGAATATTTGTTAAGAGTGTAATTTGTTTTTTGATGTTGGTATGAGATGGTTAAATGACGAAAACGTGTTAATAATGTTCATTGTTACGAACAACCAAGTTTGTTTAAAGACGTCATAAATATTTCCATATTTAATTTTAATATATATGCATAAATATTAGAATTATATGTGTTCAATAATAAAAGCGAAATCAGGATAGCTAAAGATCGCTTCCCTAACAATACAGGAACTATTTGATGGACGCATACGCGGATGTATACGAGAAAATTAGTATCACGTGAGATGACGCCGGGCTCCTTCCACTAGCGTCTACGTGTACAAGGTGATAGGATGTATTTTGGTAGTGTGTGAACATTGTAGAACGTTTACCAGACTTTCATCAAGCTTTTGTTCCACCTTTTAAAAAAAAGTGGAAAGACTTAAATAATTTAAAACGGTGCTAAGAGGATTTATTCAAATGTAAAATAGAGAAAAAGTGTTAATAAAATAATACATTGTGGTGAAGAAACATCGTGTGATTTTTCATTCCATCCGTTACCACGCCCTAAGAGAAATAAGAGCCTCATTGCTCAAACGTGAAACAACGCTCCGATAAAAACAGCACCAAAGTATATATTACAATATTTAGCGATCGGAAGTGATTTTATCCAAAAGTGTTATTGCAGAACAAGATTTGCCGAAGATGAGTAGGTTCACATGTGTTGTGTGGTAACGATGTTCAAGCATTATTATCATTTTGAGACGGAATATTAGAAGACCCCAACAGAAAATCGTTCATGTAAATGTTTGTTAAAAGTGTATAAATATTAGAATTGTTTGTGTTCCATAATAAAAATAGGAGACGATAATTGGGATCACTTCCCTAACGAGAAAGAACTATTTGCGCGGATGAATACCTCGGATGAAGACGAAAATGGCAGTGTGTCGTGTCAAAAAAGGACGCCAAGAAATAGTTCATTAGCGTCTATATGTTCAAGGTGATAAGACGTGTTTTGGTAGCATGTGAACATGGAACTTTCACCAAACTTTTATCCAGCATAAATTCTACTAAATAAAAAAAAAGTGTAAAGGTTTTTAAGTATTTAATATGGTGCTGAGAGTGTAAAGTATCGAAGTGTTAATAAATAAATACATTGTGATAAAGAAACATTGATATATGCATTCCATCTGTTACCACGACCTTGTAGATAGAAAACGAGTCTCATAGCTCAGCCAATTCCATTAAAACCGGCACCAATTTGAAAGTATGTTATGTTAGCCCTGTAATATTTGAGGTTAGAAATGCCTTTATTATGTATGTTGGCAGGACTGCTTTTTGCAATTCTTTGGTCAGCTGTTCAGTGTAATGTCTGCCATTTTGAACTCTTGGGAATTGCCGATAAACTGTGTCCACTATAGCTATGGTAACCGTTAAAACAAGGGCACTGATGATATGATGGAAGCATGAAGAAACATAATAATAAATACTGGAAGCTGATGACAGTGTTGTTGGAATCACATTAAAATAGGATTTGAGTCAACTAATAACACTAAACAATGTCTGTTCTGGTCAATGTCTGGTTGATAATAGAACAGCTAGCTTCTGAAACATGTTCTGGGAAATTTTAAAAAGTGAGTGTTGTTTAGTGTTATTCACTCAAATTCTATTTTAATCATTTAACATGTTTGCATAATATTTCAACAACTTGCAGCAAGTACTATTAGTAAAGCTTTTAGTCTCTAAATAATTGTTATATTTAAGGTTAAGGAGTACTCTTTCATGTACAAATAAATTTGTTGTGAAAACAAATATTTTAGGCCTTTTTTTAAAAAAAAAACCAGTAGGTACTTCCTGGACATGCCTCATATTTATACTACTGAGCTCTTTGCAATACACACGTGAAAGCTGGTTCTATTTTGGAACATATACTAGTGTACTGGTCCAAAAATAAGACAGCCTCACACATAAGATTCTGAATATTTGGAAGGTTTTCACAAGAAAATTCACTGAAATAATGACTGCAATTAAAAGATCTTCATGACTCATTGGAAACCTCTGGTTTCATTTCTGCTATACAAATTGAATGACAAGCATATTAATTTTGTGAAATTTCTCTCTCTTTGATTCAGTGAATGCTTATCTCATGAATACCTTTAATACATGGCTTGAACCGAACACAATAAACCCATATTAAAAAATCTGATGTGTTGCACTCACATGACTTTCTCTACTCTTGTACTAACCATTCTAACAAACTTTTATTCCTACAACTCCATGTTAGTTAAAATAAACATTCGTACAAATTATCTTACTGCTTATGTCCTTGTAGGTGCAAGGGGAATATTAGAATACAGAAGGCTTTGTGCGAGTCAAATCTTTTTTACCTTTGAGATTCCGTTCTCTTTGCACGATTAACATATAAAAAAAATGAACAACGTTGTTGCATTTCGCTAAAGTTCTAAGTTTTCTGAAACTCACACACATAACAAGGAATATCTCTGATATGGTTCACCCTACAAGAAAATTTATTGAGACATAAATTGTGTATTTTAGCAAGATCTACATTTTTTGTATAGTATAATTTGGTCTATCTCTAACGGTTTACCAGTTATGCAAAAGTCGTCCAAAGCAAATACGACTACAGAGGCTATAGCCAGAAAATTCAAGATATACATTTCATTTGTCATCAAAATATCTCAAACATATGACATTTTAATCAAAATCGTTAGAGCCATTTTCAAGAAAATCAAAATTTTCGAAAAATCTTTCATGTAAAGGGTAATTTAGGGTGAGGCTATTTTCTTCAAAATTTTTGTGTTGCATCCTTGAAAGGCATTAAACTTAAATACCAAGTTTGGCTTTTAACCGACTTTTCGTTTTTGAGTTATGCTGTCCACAGACTGACACACACACGGACCTTTCTCTAAAAATGCTTTTTTTGGATTCAGGGGGCCTCAAAACATATATTTCCGGTGAAATCTCGACATCGGATTTTTGGGTGGAATACAATACTTCCCCTACTTACCAGTAGAGAAAGTAAAAAACGACCCCTACTCATAAGGATGCCCTCAAGCACTGTGCTAAAAATCTGCACTCATTTTGAAGAAATCTTGTATAAGGGAGTACCCAATTCAAAAATGGTAAGGTCAAATGAAAGCAGCAAACTGCACAGAAAAGAAATAAGAACAGCTGTTGCTATAAGAGAAGTGACATCTCAAATATTCCTTATGCTTACCCAATAAACTGGCATTTATAATGTGAAGATGCAGTCTTCTCTCCAGTTGCTCTTCTAAATGCTGTACTCTGGAATGCTCTGAGTTAGTCTGCTTGTTTTGCTAGTCTCCAGGCTCCGATCCGATACCGCAGCCATATAAGAAACAAATCTCTACCCATTTGCAGCCAGCTCCATACTGGAACTACTTTAGAACCTAGGCAATTAAAAACAAATTACAGAAATTATTAACACCAATACTTCTAAATTTGAATTTAATTTATACCCTGTGTTTCTCAATTTCAATAATATGCCACTCTCTCTTACAGAATAATTTATTCAAATTTTAAACTAAAACCTATTTTGCTGTACATTTATTAGGGTTTAATTCAGAAAAGACACATTTATTTATTTATTTATTTATTTATTTATTCTTATGAACATAACAGGCTTGGAAGCCCAATTACAATGTTCATCATACATAGATGTTTACATATAATAATATACACACTCAAATAAAATACAAGAAAAACATAAATGAACATAAACTAATATAAGGAATAGAAACAATTATAAAAAAGAAGAAGAAAGAAAAAAAAAGAAAAGAAAAAAAGTGAAGGTGGTAGGTAAGTAATTTTTTCTACTATTCCTAATTACAGCAACGATACTACTATTACCAATTTAGTTGTAGCATTTTTAAATTGAGTTTCAGACATGTTGAAAATATCAACATCGAAATGATGAAGCTTGTTATATAAATACATAATTCTGTGTAATGGTGAATTTTTATGGATTTCCGTATTTACTCTGGAGGTGAAGAAAAGCCTCCTGAATCTGCTTATTTTATTGGGTACATAAAATGATACATTTGTTGTAATATTAATATTATCAATAATCGAATGCAATACCTTATACAGAAATATTAACCCTGCAATATCTCTTCTAAATTTCAAAGTTTTAAGTTTAAATATTTCCAAAAGGGTTTCATAGTTTGTGTAAGTAGGATAATATCCAGATCTTTTAAATAGTATGTATTTTAGAAATTTTGATTGTACTTTTTCTATTGTGGTGACATGCATTATCATCTTAGGATTCCAAATAATAGATGCATATTCGAGTTTTTGTCTCACAAATGAATTATAAAGTTGAATTAAAGTTTTTTCTTTAAATGAATAGGAATTTCGAATAATAAAGCCAAGGCATTTTAGCGATTTGGATACAATTAAGTCAATGTGTCTATTGAATCTAAGATCTATTGTAAAATGTACCCCTAGATCCTTTTTTTCAATCGCTTCAACGAGTGGTGTCATATTGATATTATAAACATATTTATATGGGTTTTTGTTTCTATTGAAGGACATTTTTACACATTTACTAATATTAAATGGGAGTTTGTTTGTTTCGCTCCATGCATATAAAGAATCAAGGTCCTGTTGAAGTTCCATACGTAAGCTAGGCCCCAAAACTAGGAATGAAAGGCAAAAGCTCTGGTGTCACATTCTAGCCAGTATTATTTATTTTTATATAGCATCTACAAAATATTTTCACAACAGTTTATTTTTCTATCTGCTTCATATTGAGTTAAAACATTCACATAAATAGTGCACATTTCATCGCAGATACAAAAGAAATACAGGAGGCTGAAGCAACAATAAAATCTTTAAACAGCAGGCCACTATGTACTGTCACAGTGGCCCTGAGCCTGAGTGCTGATGGTGAGAGTTGGTGGGCCACAGCCTAGGCTCTGCTGCTGGCAGGAGCGGGCCAGAGGCACTTACCTACCTTAATGACATATCCTCAGGCAGGACAATGAGCCATATGGAAACAATATCTATTCTGTGCCATTTTCCATCTAGACTGTTCCTCTTTATTCCCTCCAGAGCATTCCACTACCAAAACTCTCTCATTGTATGAGGTGCTATATAACGGACTTGCCCATGCCCAGAAATGAAGTTGTACTAGTTGTCTTTGTAGTGAAGTGTTGTTATAGTGGACTGTGGGTGTCAATTAAGCATTTACAAAGCGTTTAGTGGACATCACCTGTGAATTGTGCCAAGTGCAGTTCAGTGCAAGTTGTAATCTCACAGTTCTTTATTGCGATTTGACTTGACGGCCGTTCTGTTGCTCTGAGTTTGTACGAAAGTGACCTAAGTGCAACGATAGCACTATGCTAACTGATTAGAAGTGAGAAACATGTGAGAACTGACTTGGCATGGGACATGGAGGGACCATCGGAGCCATCCAATCAGGTGACGCACAATGTCATGAATGGAAGGATGCAGGACAACATCGTCAAGGATGGCAGGTATGAGTGAACATGAGTGTAGCAGTGACTGTGATTCAACCGGTTGTGGCAGAAGTAATTGCTGGACCCATCAGGAGTAAGGTGGCTGCGAAGGTGCGCCAGGAAGGTCAGCGGCCATGAAACACCATGGGCTGTTTTCAGGTGCACAGGATGGCCTCTCAACACACCTGGAAGAAGGGCAACCAGATGAGGAGTCATCAAAACTGTGAGACTGCCGAAGAAGTTCAAAGCATGATGGCATACATTGTCCTACCTGAACCAGGGGCACTACTCAACAGCAATACCAAGGATAATACCACCTGGAGAAAAGGTTTGATGGCATAGTCCACCATGTGCCCAAGGGAGATGGTGAGAGTTGGCAGGCAGGAGTGGGCCGGAGGGACTTACCTGCCTTAATGACCTGTCCTTTGGCAGGACAATGAGCCATATGGAAACAATAGCTATTCTGTGTCATCTTCAGTCTAGACTGTTCCTCCTTATTCACTCCAAAGCATTCCACTTCCAGAACTCTGTCAGTGTATGAAGCACTATATAAGGGATTCACTCATGCCCAGAGATTAAGTTGTACTACTTAGTTGCCTTTGTAGTAGAGTGTTGCTGTTGTAGTGGACTGTGTGAATCAGTTAAACATTTACAAAGCGTTAAGAAGTGCAGTTCAGTGCAAGTTGCAATCTGACAGTTCTTTATTGTGATTTGACTTGACGGTCGTTCTGTTGCTCTGAGTTTGTATGAAAGAACTTGCATTAACTGTTACACAACTTCAAAAAAGATAATTGTATACTCTTTCCTTGACACGGCGACAACAGTGAAAGTGGTTTCCTTAAATGTGAAATTGTTTTCATTTTTTTGTCTCTTAGCCATATAAAGAGAACAGAATTTCAAAGCCATCACATAGCAACCACTTCTTAACAGATTTCTTACAAAAAAGTGACTAAAGGCTAGTTCACAACCACCAGCAAGCAGAAAGAGACAGCTGAACTATGCATATCTCATATGCAATTGGGAGTGTTCATAACTGACGGGAAGCTTTCCTGGTCCCGGGAACAAGAAAAAAGACAGTTGAGTTTTAACTTTGTTCCCATTACCAGGCATGGCATATTAGATTCATATTGTGTGTTTAGACTTTTCGCTATAGAAATTAATCAAGGCGGCCATGTCATGAAGCAGCCGCTAGAGCTCTCTCTAGTCACAAGGTAGAAAAAATATCATTGGTCAGTTGAAATAAATGAATTATTATTCTCAATGTGCAAAATCGACTTCCACTTTCTATTGATAAGTTGGCTGATAGCGTATCTAGCCGTTCTCATTGCCAGGCTATTGTGAATCAAAATATTGAGTGCTGCCTTGCTTCTTGTTTCCATTACCATTATGGTTACCATTGTCAGGTGAGTGTGAATCGCCTTTAAGGTAGTTGGGATCATGGTGATTCAAGGTGAATTCTGATTTTCACTGTACCATTTACTCTAAGATCTTCTGTCAACTGTACACACTGACATTTCTCAGCAATGTTAACCTTAGTTTTCTAAAAATTTGTACCATTTTGCAGCTGTTAGTAAACCTTTAACGGTAATTTCCAAACTATAGGACTTGGTTTTCATACCTTCAATCTCTGTCCAATTAACTGCAACTTCTGAGATGGGAATTTTTAACCGCTGAGCTATATATAGGAGCTCCACATCAAATGCCCTGTAGAAGAAAAATAACATGCAGCTGTTTAAGATACGTGTAGAAATAGTCACACACTTTGCACTTACAAATTTTAAATCAGAGATGTTAATTTTATATAGTTTACATAAATGAGCTTCAGAAAACAAATTGCAAATGAATGGCCATCTAAAAATTTACTTTTAGTATATCCACAGAATTTAATTTAATGTGGAGAAGAAAAAATATCTCATGTTACATCTACATGACTTTCTATAGTCAGTGAAATGTATTTTTCTCTCTTCTACAGCTTATTTTTCTACTTCATGTTACTCAAGATAAGTGTATGCAGAAATAATTTCATTACATACGAGGGGTGTCACAAAAGTAAGTTACACTATTTTTTTAAATCTGTGCAGTAGGCAGGAGAAGTCTGGGAATCACAGGGAACCTTGATCTGGGTGTAGTGGCAGCACTGTAAAATTCCTAGGTGCCTACCTTTGCTGCTTAGAAATTAAAATGGCTGTAACAATGGAGACTACACTCGCTCCTACCACCGAATGTGAAGTTCACACTGTAATCCTTTTTTGACAGCAAAAAATAAACGTATGACTGAACTTCATTGTGAGTTGTGCGGTGTGTACGGTAAAGATGTTGTGTCAAGACCAATGGTTTCTCTGCGTTCATCATTCATTGAAGCTGTGGAATGAGCCAACACACACACACACATAAAAGTGAAAGCTGTTGCATTGGCTGGCAAGGTCATGGCAACGATATTCTGGGATTCCAAGGGAGTATTGTTAACAGTTGCTTGCTATTGTGAGATGCTGAGAAAAACTCAGAAGGGTGACTCAAAACAAAAGGAAGGAGTAGGTCTGGGTGGCTCAGTTGGTTAGATGCTGGCCTACTGATTCCAAGGTTATGGGTTCAAATCCAGCCCAGGCCAATGACTTTTAACTGTGCTTAAAAACGGCAGCTTCATGTCAGTAGATTTACTGGCATGTAAAATAACTCCTGTGGGACAAAATTCTGGCACACCGGTGACACTGATGTGATCCTGGCAATTGACAGCATTTTTAAACAACAAAATAATTATTAATTAAAGTAAAAGGAGTGGAAATTTGAGCAAAACAGTTTTTATGTTCCACGATAACACTCGCCCGCATGTTGCTCATGAAAATCAAGTCCTATTTCAGCAGTTTCGATGGATGTTTATAGTCATCTACCTTACTCACCTGACCTTGAACTCCCACATTGAATGTTTAAGTTCCAGTTCTACCTCTCAAACATTGCCCACACGCGGTTTGTGTGTTTAATAATCCAACAGTATTTTGGCACAAATAAATAATAATTACTGTTGGTGTTTTTAAACACACAAGCTTGAATGAGTTGGAGTTAACTCAAAACAGTGTCAGCACCAAAGAACTTCTAATTTATTCTTATTTCAGATTCCATTGTTTCACTGTTAATAGCTTCAATTTTCCTTGATTTTGCAGGTGTGTAATACAATACCCAAAGAGAGGATTAAATAGCCCAGTCTGAAATGTTTTATTATAATTATTTTGTGAAATTAACTGTTATAGATGACATACCATCTCTCCACATGCATACTGGTGAAACATAGTCGAGCAGCTTCTCTTGTAAGAAGTTTGAAGCCACACTGTGTATCTTTGATACCTCGCACTGCAAACGACCACACTAGGAAATGGAAGCCATACATGAGGAATGTACGGAAATAGGAACGGGATGAGATGGCCTCCTCTTCCAAATGTGCTCGAGACCCACAAACAATTGCTGGCTTCACTGCCACCTCATCTGGTGACTTCACATAGTCTTCTGTAATTTCATCAAAAGATTACGAGTTTAAATATTCACTCCAACACACAGTTTCTCTCTGACAGTTATAAAATAATCTTCGTTACCAATTAGAAACACACCTTTAACCAGCTCCTTCAGGCTATCTTCCAATTTTTTTAAATCAGAGAATTTTGTTGCTCCATCAGCATCTGCAAATAAAATCACTGCTCCTCTTGCACTCTGAATACCCTAAAATAAATAATAAACAGCATCTTGAATATGACATTAAATTTGTTTTTTTTTTATCACTTATTATAATGGTGTTCCAGAAACTCAGTGTGAGATGGACTGAAATGCTGATGAGTCACAAAGGTATAAAGTTTTATGCATTCATAGAAGGTTACTCACAACTTCTATTTTAGGATATATTAAAATACTATTCTATACAAATTCTAAGAAAATTTAGTATCATCCAAAATAACTTCTTTCAAAGACAAAAGATTTATCAGAAGTTTTCATAATTCTTTACCTTAAATATAGTCACTGTTTTGCACAATATCATCAATTATTATGTTTGTAAAATATAAAAAGGAGTTTAACATATGCAATAAAACCAGTCATACACATGATTCAAGAAGGGCAACCAATTAATATGGTAAGCATGAGCAGCACTCAAACCAAGGATCCATATAGGAGAGAAGCTATCTTAGATAATAAATCAGTAGATTCAAATTTAAATCTGTTCTAAAATCATTCCTAACGGACAAATCTTGTATATCATCTGTACAAAACAAGAAGCAATCAGAAGGAAGCTAATAGAGAGGCAGTGGAAATACTGTGTTGTGAGTGTGACAGGGAAACAAGAGACAGAGTAAGCAGCCTTAACAGTCTTCCCGATCATTTTGCACGTAGTTCAGCATATATTATCTTTCAAACTAAGACTATAAGATCAATAAGAATAATGTAAATACGGCAATGAATATTCCGTACCTACTTTATTTTAATGCACACAACATACAGGATGAAAGGGAAGTAATTACATTCCTTCTAATGTGAGCTTCATAGAAGCATTACAAATAAAAAAGTCTAATGGCATTTTGTTCTTTCATCAGCCGATCTTGAAAAAATAAATGGTTTTTTTATCCAACTTGAATGCGTAATTCCACAGGAATGTACGAAGATAACAGTTTGTTACTTGTAAGATGCGTAGAGTAACTTATTTCTAACATAGCTTCAGTAGTAATTATGCGACATTGTAATCAGTAATAACAATTTCAATGTAAATACATTAATCAATCATTCTAGGATATATTATACTCGTTTATAATCATTTATTTGCTAATATCTGCCGTATAAGCTAAATAAAACCGCTGTATCATACATACGGAATTTGTTCATAAATCAAAAATGAAGCTTGACCGAACTTTCAGAATCATAATCAGCAATACAAACTGCATCCATTGCACTATATTTCATTCGTTTTCTCAAGTTGCCAATTTTGTAAACAATTACCATTCATTGCATATAATATATAATTTGTGTTTACCAATCGCACTGCTCCTCCCTTCCCTCTGTTGGTTTCAAGTTCCAAAACCCTTACAATTTCAGGACCATATTTCTTTGTATATTCTCTTGCAACCTGAGCAGTGGCATCTCGACTTCCATCACTGACAACAATAACTTCATACTTCAAATCTGGTTTGCAGCTTTCCAGATACTGCAAACATTCATCTAACATTGGAGGCACTAAAATAGAAACAAAGTACATTGGTTCAGGACAAATATAGGGATTTAATGAGCTTTATACATATGTATTACCAATGCTGCACCTATAACAGCAGACTATGCAATACTTACAACGCACTTCTTCATCAAAGGCTGGTACTACTACACTTAAATGGATGCTGCAAGGTTCAAAAAGACTGGGGAACTCTATCTCATTCCCTGTTTTGGGATCCAGGAAGTATTTTTCCTTTTTGGAACGACGAACATTGGCATATGGCTTTGTTATTATTATAATGATTATGCATACCTGAAAAAACAAATTACGTGTGAAATTAAAAGTATTAGCACATACTTTAGGTTAGATATCCCACTGTGATAGTTCATACTACAAGTATTTCGATCTACAAAATAACCAAATGTCCAAGTGTCCTTTTCTTTAGAAATTTACGATTAAGTAATAACTGAAATTCGTACATTTTACTATGTATATAAAAGTATTAAAAACTGGTAATAACACCCCACTGTTTTGAGCATTTTTCTCACAATTTTCATGGAGCAATCATTTGCAATAAGTATAAAAGCGTCAAATTATTTGAATATTTATATACCATTAAAAACGCCGGATAATCTTACCAAGAGAGAGGTGATACACACTGACACTGCTCCAATTATGAATATGGAAACAACATTTAGCTCCATATCAGAAATAAACGAATTATTCAGTTAGAGAACTGAATAACTTTTACATTCCTCGCTGGAGATAATATGCCTAAAATCGCCACGTACTAAGTACACGTGTAGCATATTTACTGTCAACCGCTCTTCTATTTTTCTTTCTTTCTTCTGTTTTCTGCATGTCCCCTCTTCGCGTTCGGGCTCAACTCACTACTGCCAACAGTGTTCCTTTCCTTACAGTGCAATAATCCGTAATGAAATTTTGCATTTAATTCATTGTTCACAATAGTTAAATGTTTTATTTAAGACATATGTTGATTAATCTTAAGTTTTATTGTGTCTATACTTTATAATTCAACATATTCAAGATCTTGTATACTTTGTATACTTTTTTTTGTTAGGTAACACACCTTGCTGTCACTAGCTTGCAGTTCACGTCATATCACATGAGTTTACATGTGATCTCATGCAATATGGTTGTGCCATTTACAGTGCAAAGTCAATTTTCGTGAGCCGTGAAACCGTGAGCTTGCTTTCAAGATGACACCTGAGGAACTGCTTATAGAATTGGTTAAACAACACGATGTGCTGTACAATACAAAGGCATTTAATTACAAAGATCACTACGTTCGACAGCAAGCGTGGGAGGAGATAGGAAGAGACTTGAAAATAACAGGTTGGTTCTAGTCATAATTTAATATTTATTGCTAACGCTATTTAATAGAATCTGCAGTGCGCTTCTTAGTGGAAGTATTAATAGCTAAAAGCAAATCGCATATATGCGAAAGAAAAATATTCTTACGAACTCTTATTCCTCCATCTTCTTCATGTTAGTCGAAATAAACACTAGCAGAAATTATCTTATTTCTCATTTTCTCGTAAATGCAAGGGGAATGTGGGAATGCAGTAGGCTTTGAGCGATAGTCAAATCTTTTAAAGCTTTCAAATTTCGTTCTCTTTCCACGGGGAAGATATAAAAAATGAATAACGATCTGAATATCTTCCATTTAACGAAAGTATAAGTATTCCAAAACTCCCACAAATAACAAGGAATATCTCTGAAATGGTTCATTCTATTTAAAAAATAAAGGACATTTACTGTGTGCTTTAGTAAGATCTACGTTTTCGTATAGTAAACTATGGCCTTTCTCTTACGGTCATCCATGTGGAGTTTCGCCAAGATGCTCCCAAATAGAGGTGGCTCACCTGCCTCTGCCAAACTAGGTACCCAAGGCCTGCCTATGAACCCCAAGCCAAAGTCATGTGTTCGCCGAGTACCTGGAAAGGACTATGAGGCCGCAAGATGACCCGCAGGACCAAGACCTGTCCGTCGGGAGGTACACCGATACCTTCGACACTCACTCGATGGGGCAGATCGGTTTCCGCGTTATAAAACACAGCGAACTCCAAGGCTCACTCTGGTGTCTCAGCCCCCAAAAAGCCGTGGGGCATGACAGACTAACCCCCGTCATGCTCCGCTACCTTGCATTCAGGGCTGTGCTGTTTCTCACTAAAGTCTTCAATACGTGCCTCGCCCTACGTCACTTTTCACGCGAGTGGAGGGAGACCTAGTTAAATAAACAAATAAACATTTTGTTGTTTAACGACGCTGTCAATTGCCAGGATCACATCAGCGTCGCTGGTGTGCCGGAATTTCGTCCCGCAGGATTTTTTTTACATTTTAGTAAATCTACTGACATGTAGCTGTCGTTTTAAAACTCACTTAAAAACCATAGGTCTGGGCCGGATTTGGTCCATGACCTTGGGATCAGTAAGCCAGCGTCTAACCAACTGAGCCACCCAGACCGACAGAGGCCTAGTTGATCTGCATTTTGAAACCAGGGAGAACGACTAGGTTTATCCAACCTACTACCGCTCCATAAGCTTCCTCTGTCCTCTCGAAAGTGTTCGAGGGACTTCTACTTGCCCGCTTATCCCCTCTACTCGGGGGCACTCAAGCTATCCCTCCCCACCAGTTTGGGTTTCGCATGGTTACTCAACGCCACAGTAGTTGCAGCGCGTAGTGGAGGCCGCCGCCCTGGGATACCAGGACAAGGCTTACAGTACAGCAGTATCTCTAGACGTGGAATAGGCATTCTCCAAGACCTGGCATGCGGGTCCCCTGCATAAACTAGCCCAACTGGAGTTATCCCCACACATAATACACCTATTACACGCATTCCTAAAAAACAGATCTTTTGTGATTTCAGATGCGGGAAACAAATCAACACGAAGGCCAAATCGAGGCGGAGTCCCCAAAGGTTCTGTTTTGTATCCCGCGCTTTTTAGCGTTTATGAGGCCGACATACCAACCGAGTATCAAGTCAAAATAGCCAAGTATGCTGACGACGAGCTGCTATATTCTACGAATAAAAACACACGCAGAACCTTACTCCACATCCAGAGATACCCCCGTTTCCTCCAAGAATGTTGCAGGTGTTGACGATTGTCCATAAACCATGATACCTCCATTCGCTTCATTAAGCGCCATTTTCCCGCAAACTTCCTCACATTCGCCTATCTCAGAAGATGGATAGAAATGACAAATACCATGACCTACCTGGAAGTGAAGCTCGATAACGGTCTACTTTCGGGGAGCACATCTGAAACCTGACGCTTGGGGCCAGCGGTGCAACAGCCTCGTTGTACCCCATGCTAAGGTTGAGGATGCCCGTTCCCTTGAAGCTATGCCTTTTTTCGGGCCCTCGTAATCCCCTTCCCATTGTACGCCTGCAACATCTGAGGCATGGCGGCAGATTCCCATCTCCTACGTCTGCGGCGTGTACAGGATAGAGGTCTTCAGATAATCTATTCTGTAACCGCAGATTCCCTTCGAAACTACTGTATGAGGCCTCATCTCTTCCTATGTGGAGGATGAAATAGGCGCCGGGCTAAAACATTTTACGACTCGTTGCCACAAAATCGGAACGCCCTGGTTAGGTCTCTTGGGGATTATAACCCCAGAGAACGCACACTTGTGCGTCACCGGCTTCCCCGCATGGCTTGCGGGCATATCCGGTAACAGCGGAGCTAATCCACCAGCAGCAAAAGCTGAGCTCCCATATAATCCTTCCAAGAGATGCATGGGTTTCCAAATTAAAAACTAAAGCCAACCATATTTGGTTCCAACCACAGTTGCAGCGTGATTGGCAGCCGCTGGGGAGCATAAATTGCCACCCCCTTCATTTCCACCTGGCACCTTGTAAAACCCCACTTCTCATCATGAAGAGTGGGTACACGTGTGACACCTCGGGCTGCTCTCAACCTGCCAACAGATTGGTGAAGATGATGACGACGATGATGATGGCATATAGCCAAATATTTATACGTTTCTCAAATGGGCAGTTGTTATTGTTTTATGTCTTGGTCATGCAAAGAAAAGGGAATTTCAAGGCCATCACGTAGCGACGAGTTTTAAAAGACTTGACCGTCACTAAAAGCCTACTGCCCCATTGTATTCCCATATTCCTCTTACACTTGCAAGAACGTTAGCAATAAGACCATTTCTGTCATCAAAAGCTTATCTCGATTAACACGAAGTGGTTTGAGGAATAAGCATTAGTAAGAATAGTTTATACAAGAGAAATTAATTTGAGTGCAACACTGCAACACATTAGTGTTTTTATTATTATTATTATTATTATTATTATTATTATTATTATTATTATTATTATTATTATTATTATTATTATTATTAATCATTAATCATTCATCATTAATCATTATTATTATTATTATTATTATTATTATTATTATTATTATTATTATTATTATTATTATTATTATTATTATTATTATTATTATTATTATTATTATTATTATTATTATTATTGTCGATGTCGTCGTCGTTGTTGTCGTTGTCGTCGTCATCGTCATCGTTGTTACTGTTGTTATTGTTATTATTATTATCATCATTATTACATCACTTAACTATCCTTTAAAAATTCGCAATATACCTGGCTTAACTACTATAGAATTCTCCTGGCAAGTAAATTCTTCTATGCTTTTTGGTATGTTATTCATTTTACATTTTGGCCTAGAAATGTCCAGTAAGTAATTCATTTGGTCACAACGTTCAAGTTCTTGTCGGAGGAATAACTTAAAACGCGTAGTGACGAGCTGCATAAATTTTGCAATAAATTATGGTAATGCGTACTGTACTGTGAAATTTTAGCTATTGAGTTTAAGAAAGATTTGGTAGTGTCACACGGTGCTGACGCGGTATGTCTCACCAGATATAAATAGCACCGGAAGAAAGCGTTGACCTTGATCCCTACCTGTCACTACGTCTCACTCAACCTCCTCATTCTTCCTACTGTTTTCAAACGGCACGTGTCATTAAGTTTATCGTGTGTGTTTCAAACGGACTGTTTTTGTCTTATCAAAATGTTTGGAAGTGTAATTCAGTGTACAGGTTTAAAATGACATCAAAGCGAAAGAAAGTCTCGTGGTTTCAATGGATAAAAAGTTGGATGCTATTAATCGATTTGATAAAGGAGAAACATTGAGGAAAACAGTTGCTGAATTGGGAGTTGTTAACAAACATGGTATACTTGCAGCGTCAGCCCGACACCATTCCACCTGACCTATCATGAAAAATGATAAAGCGTTTGCGTGACCGTACTTCGTTCAAACGCCACACGTGTTTATAACAAGACTGGATCAATTCTTTGTTAAGAAATTATGTGATTTTATCTGATTACGATTTTTGCATTTTTAATGTATTTGTAATCAATACATACCATGTACTGTACATAATTTTGTTATAAGACAAGTCTGCTTATTTACGAATTTAAATATTTTGTTTTGCTTATTTTCGATTTTCCGGATAGCCTTTGATCCCAGTTAATCTGGATAAACAAGGTTTTAGTATATGGTATGCAGCCATTCGTCTGTTTATTGTAAGTGTGAGTAGAGAAAGCAAAAATAGGGAAGAAGGAATACAAGAAAATATTATATCGAATAGGGTAAAGATCAAAGCATCGCAATTCATTTCCATTAGTTCAGAAAAAAAAAAGACAGCTCAGTAAGCAAATTATGCTCAATTTTCTACAGTTATAATGCTGTTTATTTCTTCTTACAGCCGAAGATGCAAAAAGGTCCTGGAATACCCTACGAAGATGTTTTTTAAATGCAATTAGCAGACGACGTAAAAAAAGTGAAGCAGCAAGAAAAAGCATACCTTGGAAATATGAACTCCAGATGTCATTCCTTCTACCATTCATAGACACAAGCAAAAGTCAAAGCTTCAAACAAGAAGTTGATCGTGATAATGTGCAAGCAAAAGAGGTAAAATATAATGTAATTAATGGTGAAAGAATTACAAACCTTGAACTTTCTAATATTATATCGCAAGAGGAATCTTCACATAGTGCCCAGATAGTTAGAGGAAGTAGAAGTGAAGTATGTGAGAATTCTGTCTGTTCAGCAGTAACCACTGTGAAGGAACCCACTTTTCTGAGAAAACCTCAGTGTGAAGAGTGGCATTCAAGAGAAATGGACGAAACAGATATGTTCTTCTTCAGCATGGCAAAAATGACCAAAAGACTCCCTCTCCTTGAGCAAGCAAAAATCAAACTTCAGTTAAGCAATGCTGTTCTACAAGCGCAGATCAAAATGAGTGAAAGTATGGAACAGGAACGCCCTCTCTCGTCCTGCTCAGCAACATCGTCAACATCAGCTAACTGTGTGCAATATGATCCTGATTTACCTATTCAAACACAGCAATAGGAATAGCCCGGTGAGGTGTCAGCACTAAAACCTTCATATTTTCAGATTGATGCAGGGAACACTGACTTTGGTTTTATTGTACATTTTAACACTTGAAGCGGCTGAGTTATTTCCATTATATACAAGTTATAAACAATATTTGGTCGCTTTAATGCACTATTTTAAAGTTTTAAAGCAATACCAGTTTATTATGATTAATTGTTGCATTGTTACTTATAGTTGGAGGTAAAAGATGGAATTCAAGGCCTAAATAGACTTAGGAGCTGTTAGTGACATATGGAAAGAGGGGAAAATGGGTCAATTTATGGGCGAGGAATGATTGCGAGAGATGCAAGAGTTTTGTATCAGCGAGTTCCTCAAGCTCAAGTACAAGTGTTTCAATAATGTGCAGCCAAGAAAATAATGGACAACAATAACCCCGAAAGAAGAAACTAAAAACCTTTTAAGTTGACTGGAATGTGTGTATTAAGCTGAATAAATATTTCTAAATAACATGGGGTTCGCTCACAAAGAGTTTCATTGCTTTTTATGCAACAAAAACCAAAATCTGTAATATCTGAATATCTTATTTATAATCTCTTAAAATTAAGGTTCTCTGCTCGCGTTGGTAGGTGATTGCCATCGCACACTCCCTCCTAAAGAACAACATTAAAACATTTTGAACGGTCCATATATCCATCATGGATCACTTTAAGTAATTCACATGCAACTATGACCGAGATTGAATTTGTTACATTGTTTAGGAGGTGTAGATAGTTTCCAAGTATCTTAAAAGCTGGCTTCTAGCACATTAACTGAAGTTGTTTCTTCTTAGCTATTTTGATCCACTGTTTCTTTGGTTCTCTTTATAGCTTTCGTCAGTGAAGTTGGGTATATCTTGAAGGCTAGTCCAGTCAGCCAAACACCCCCCCCCCTTCTGATGTTTCAATACCTTCCTTGCAAGTAGCACATGTGCTGACTAGACGAAACCTACATTGAATGTTTGCTACGTCACACACTTCGAGCTGCCTGACAACAGTCTCTAGTAAAATAGTTACTCTTGAGTTGTGTCCGGACTTTCTTGCGATTAATTGTAATAATATGCCTCCCTTATTTCAAAACTAAGATGGGAAACCTTGCGCAGCCCAAACCGCGGAATAGTATCAAATACTTATGGGTTTATTAAGCAAAAAGGGAACAAGAAACAACTTTGTTCTTCTGGTTATTTTAGAAACATGCAGAAGGTACAAGTGAGATTTGCAAAAGCTGTGTTATTTCTAGATTTCTAAAGGATAGTGAAAGGCATGCTGAAGAAGGTACTCCAAATACTGCAGACAGAAACACTGTGCGTAAAACCAGAGATAATGGCAAATTCGTACAATCCACAATTTCTATGCCCAAGAGCATAGCGATACTGCCTCATTTTCACACTGAGTTACTGTTTTCCTTTGTATCTGTGTGTCCTTTGTTTCCGGTGGAAGTTTTTTAGTCGTAGTGCCATAGCGGCGAAGCCGTCACTCCCTACTGTGCCCTCCGAACACAGTGGAAGTCCATATATGGATTTTTCCTCCAATCGAAAAAAAAGGTTTTTTTTTTTTTTTTTTTTTTTTTTTTTATTAAATTAACGTCCTCCAACATAATGTGATATCGGACGGTGAATGAATGAAACGGGTGAAATGATGCTCAAATGAGCCCGAGGTCCATGGAGCTTTAAGTTACCCGACATTCGTCTTCTCAAGGTAGAAGGTTGGCTTTTCCGTGAGAATACTTTGACCACGCTACTGTCACTGAAGATGTCTATCATAGGTGCAGAGAAATTCCTAGGAAGGAACAGCCCAGTAGATCACGGCCCATAGACCCAGGAACTTGTTTAATATCGACAGTGGCCGTGAAAGCCTAGGAAAATCGATTACACCATCAGTTGTTTTTCAAATCAAGGTCCCCTATATGAGTAAATAAGTTAAAGGGATCATACAAATTAAAGGAATCTGATGTGTTGCAACCACAAGGCTTTATCTACTCTTGTACTAACTATTCTTATAAACTTTTGTTCCCCTATGTTTGTTGAGAGAAAACTTTTGCAGAAATTATTTTATTGCTCATCGCATTGTATTTGCAATGGGAATATGGGAATACAGTAGGCTTTGAGTGATAGTCAAATCTTTTAAGTATTGTCGCTATATGAAGGCTGTGAAATTCCGCACTCTTTGCACGGCCAAAACATACAAAAGTGAACAACGATCTTCCATTTGAGAGAAGTATCAGTGTTACAAAACTAGTACGATTTGCTCTCTCACGGTTTACCTGTTATGCAAAAGTCATCAAGAATACAACAGGACTACATGGGCTATTGCGGGAAAATTTAAAAAATACATTTAATTGGCCATAAAATATCTTAAAGTTATCCGTTTGAATCAAAATCGTTACAGCCATTTTTGAGAAAATTAAAATGTTCGAACAATTTTCTATGTAAAGGGCAGTTTAGGGTGGAGGAATTTTCTTCAAAATCTGCCTTTGGCATTCTTGAAACATATTAAACTTAAATACCAAATTTAGTTTTTAACCTACTTTTCATTTTTTATGCTATTCACACACACACACACACACACACACACACACACACACACACACACACTGTGCGTGTAGTTGTACATTTACAGCTTATAAACATGGAATAGTAAATTTATTACTCCATAATAATAGTATCTTCATATAATGTGTATCTAGTAGGTAATGTGCTAGTAAGTTGAAATAGAGCTTACGCTTAGTTTACGCAGGATTTGCACCAGTTGCAAATACATTTAAAGGCGAGTAGGAAATGGATGAAAAGGAGTCTGATTCTCCAAGGTATGCTTCTATTTTAAGGTTGGCAGGCTACATTAATTAAATTTAAAAATAGCTCAGTGTCGCTGTAAGAAAAATAAGCATAACTTAAATTTGCAGAATACTACCTTGATTGTCTAATAACCTATACTTTTATTGGGCAGTGGGATGCTTACATTCGTTTTGTTATCGAACCATTGAGGATATCCCTCGATCTGAGGATACGTAGCTTTGTTTTGACTTTTAGTTGAACCAGTGGCGGTTCCTGGGTGATCGCATACTCGCAACAGCACATCCAGTAATTTGAATGTGTATTTACCTCTATCAGGGTTGCCAACTCGTACGATAATTTTGGGGGCATACGATAATTTTAATGTTTGTACACATGGTTGCCAACCCATACGATAATTATGGGGATGTACGATAATTTGAATATATGATATTTCGATACCGGCGAAATATTTTCACTGGTTTGTCACTCAGCGAAATGAAAGTAATTACAAATAGCGACACCACTTTTGTCCTCATGGCCTCTCTCTACCCCTCTAAGGCAACAGTTGCCAACCCTACTAAGCCTTCTATCCTCTTATTGCCAGTGTGCCCGGATGTGATAATCTCAATGAAGCAGGCACTCTTTAGAAAATTGATGATCAATGGAGAAAACTCGGAAAAAGTTATATTCCGTGTGAAATAAAGAACATGCCTGAACCTGACAGTTCCTGGAGTGCTGTTAAATACATGTTACTTTGGTGGAAATACTGGTACTCAGGCGCGTGCGCCAGGGACACCGCACGCACACACGCGTACTCACGCGAATGGGGATAACACGCAGACACTCATAATCACGCCTGTGCGCCGTGCTGTCCGCTTGCACACAGATACTAACGTGCGTGCGCCATAGCAACCGCACGCACACACTGATGCTCACGGGCATGCGCTCTGTCGACCGCACGCAGAATGTCATACTCACGCGCATGCCTCATGCTGACCGCACGCACACACTCATACTCACGCGCATAGGCCGTGCTGACCACACGCACACACTCATACTCACGCGCATAAGCCGTGCTGACCGCACGCACACACTCATACTCACGCGCATAAGCCGTGCTGACCGCACGCACACGCTCATACTCACGCGCATAAGCCGTGCTGACCGCACGCACACACTCATACTCACGCGCATGCTCCATGCTGACCGCACGCACACACTCATACTCACGCGCATAAGCCGTGCTGACCGCACGCACACACTCATACTCACGCGCATAAGCCGTGCAGACAGCACGCACACACTCATACTCACGCGCATGCTCCATGCTGACCGCACGCACACACTCATACTCACGCGCATAAGCCGTGCTGACCGCACGCACACACTCATACTCACGCGCATAAGCCGTGCTGACCGCACGCACACACTCATACTCACGCGCATAAGCCGTGCTGACCGCACGCACACACTCATACTCACGCGCATAAGCCGTGCAGACAGCACGCACACACTCATACTCACGCGCATGCTCCATGCTGACCGCACGCACACACTCATACTCACGCGCATAAGCCGTGCTGACCGCACGCACACACTCATACTCACGCGCATAAGCCGTGCTGACCGCACGCACACACTCATACTCACGCGCATGCTCCATGCTGACCGCACGCACACACTCATACTCACGCGCATAAGCCGTGCTAACCGCACGCACACACTCATACTCACGCGCATAAGCCGTGCTGACCGCACGCACACACTCATACTCACGCGCATGCCCCATGCTGACCGCACGCACACACTCATACTCACGCGCATAAGCCGTGCAGACCGCACGCACACACTCATACTCACGCGCATGCCCCATGCTGACCGCACGCACACACTCATACTCACGCGCATAAGCCGTGCTGACCGCACGCACACACTCATACTCACGCGCATGCTCCATGCTGACCGCACGCACACACTCATACTCACGCGCATAAGCCGTGCAGACAGCACGCACACATTCATACTCACGCGAGTGCGCCATGCCGACCAAACGCACTCGATACTCACGCGCATGCCCCATGCTGACCGCACGCACACACTCATACTCACGCGCATAAGCCGTGCAGACAACACGCACACATTCATACTCACGCGCATAAGCCGTGCAGACAACACGCACACATTCATACTCACGCGCATGCTCCATGCTGACCGCACGCACACACTCATACTCACGCGCATGTCCCATGCTGACCGCACGCACACACTCATACTCACGCGCATGCCCCATGCTGACCGCACGCACACACTCATACTCACGCGCATAAGCCGTGCTGACCGCACGCACACATTCATACTCACGCGAGTGCGCCATGCTGACCGCACGCACACACTCATACTCACGCGCATGCCCCATGCTGACCGCACGCACACACTCATACTCACGCGCATAAGCCGTGCTGACCGCACGCACACACTCATACTCACGCGCATGCTCCATGCTGACCGCACGCACACACTCATACTCACGCGCATGTCCCATGCTGACCGCACGCACACACTCATACTCACGCGCATAAGCCGTGCAGACAGCACGCACACATTCATACTCACGCGAGTGCGCCATGCTGACCGCATGCACACTCTCATACCCACGCACATAAGCCGTGCAGACAGCACGCACACATTCATACTCACGCGAGTGCGCCATGCCGACCAAACGCACTCGATACTCACGCGCATGCCCCATGCTGACCGCACGCACACACTCATACTCACGCGCATAAGCCGTGCAGACAACACGCACACATTCATACTCACGCGCATAAGCCGTGCAGACAGCACGCACACATTCATACTCACGCGCATAAGCCGTGCAGACAGCACGCACACATTCATACTCACGCGCATAAGCCGTGCAGACAGCACGCACACACTCATACTCACGCGCATAAGCCGTGCAGACAACACGCACACATTCATACTCACGCGCATAAGCCGTGCTGACCGCACGCACACATTCATACTCACGCGAGTGCGCCATGCTGACAGCACGCACACACATATACTCACGCGCATGTCCCATGCTGACCGCACGCACACACTCATACTCACGCGCATAAGCCGTGCAGACAGCACGCACACATTCATACTCACGCGAGTGCGCCATGCTGACCGCATGCACACTCTCATACCCACGCACATAAGCCGTGCAGACAGCACGCACACATTCATACTCACGCGCATGCTCCATGCTGACCGCACGCACACATTCATACTCACGCGAGTGCGCCATGCTGACCGCACGCACACACTCATACTCACGCGCATGCCCCATGCTGACCGCACGCACACACTCATACTCACGCGCATAAGCCGTGCTGACCGCACGCACACATTCATACTCACGCGAGTGCGCCATGCTGACCGCACGCACACACTCATACTCACGCGCATGCCCCATGCTGACCGCACGCACACACTCATACTCACGCGCATAAGCCGTGCAGACAACACGCACACATTCATACTCACGCGCATAAGCCGTGCAGACAACACGCACACATTCATACTCACGCGCATGCTCCATGCTGACCGCACGCACACATTCATACTCACGCGAGTGCGCCATGCTGACCGCACGCACACACTCATACTCACGCGCATGCCCCATGCTGACCGCACGCACACACTCATACTCACGCGCATAAGCCGTGCTGACCGCACGCACACATTCATACTCACGCGAGTGCGCCATGCTGACCGCACGCACACACTCATACTCACGCGCATGCCCCATGCTGACCGCACGCACACACTCATACTCACGCGCATAAGCCGTGCTGACCGCACGCACACACTCATACTCACGCGCATGCTCCATGCTGACCGCACGCACACACTCATACTCACGCGCATGTCCCATGCTGACCGCACGCACACACTCATACTCACGCGCATAAGCCGTGCAGACAGCACGCACACATTCATACTCACGCGAGTGCGCCATGCTGACCGCATGCACACTCTCATACCCACGCACATAAGCCGTGCAGACAGCACGCACACATTCATACTCACGCGAGTGCGCCATGCCGACCAAACGCACTCGATACTCACGCGCATGCCCCATGCTGACCGCACGCACACACTCATACTCACGCGCATAAGCCGTGCAGACAACACGCACACATTCATACTCACGCGCATAAGCCGTGCAGACAGCACGCACACATTCATACTCACGCGCATAAGCCGTGCAGACAGCACGCACACATTCATACTCACGCGCATAAGCCGTGCAGACAGCACGCACACACTCATACTCACGCGCATAAGCCGTGCAGACAACACGCACACATTCATACTCACGCGCATAAGCCGTGCAGACCGCACGCACACACTCGTACTCACGCGCATAAGCCGTGCAGACAGCACGCACACATTCATACTCACGCGAGTGCGCCATGCCGACCAAACGCACTCGATACTCAAGAGCATGCGCCATGGTGAACGCACGCAGACACTCATAATCACGCGTGTGCGCCGTGCTGACCGCACGCACACTCTGATAATACTCACCCCATGCGCCTTGGGGAGCATAAGCAGACACTCATACTCGTAAGTCTGACATCCTTTAATCTGATAGATCATATCGGATGGTGATTGAAATGGCCGAAATGATGTTTAAATAAGCCCGGGTTCCATAAAGTAACTCCACATTCGTCTTCTCAGTATAAGGGAAACCCCCGGAAGAAACCTTATTCCAATAACATACCGTAACCGAGATTCGAACTCGGTACCTCATGAATATAAGGCAGACACGCTACCTTTACCACAGAAGTGAGCTTTATATTTGTTGTCCTCTAATTTGTTGGAACTTTTCGTTTTGTGCCTTTATTTTGGAGTAGCTCTTTGCCAAAAATAAACGATATAATAAACATATTTACGATTTAATGCAAAATATTAACGTAACATCTAGCCATAAGACATGTGTTTATTTTCATTGCTTGAATTGGCAGCAGTATTTATAGAACTAAGTTGTATTTGTGTAATAAATTTAAAAATCTGATGTGTTGCACTCTCATGACTTTCTCTACTCTTGTACGAACTACTCCTACGAATTCTTATTCCTCGATCTTCTTCATGTCAGATAAACATTTGCAGAAATTATCTTATTATTTGTTTGTAGCTGCAAGGGGAATAGGAGAATACAGATAGTCAGCGATAGTCATATTATCTTTTAGAGCTTTGAGATTCCGTTCTATTTGCAGGTTAAGATATCAAATAATGAATAACGATCTTCTATTTGACGAAGTATTAAGCATTACAAAACTCACACAGACAACAAGGAATATCTCTGAAATAGTTCACTATTTGGACAAATTGTGTGTTTTTACTAAGACTTGCATTTTTTGTAGAATAAGATTCGGTTTATCTCTTACGGTTTACCAGTTATGCAAACGTCATCCAGAGTAAACAGGTCTACGTGGGCTATAATCAGAAAATTCAAAATACATTTCATTTGTCATAAAAATATCTTAGACATGTGACATTTTAATCAAAATCGTTAGAGCCATTTTCGAGAAAATCAGAATTTTCGAAACATTTTCTTTGCAAAGGGCAGTTTAGAGTGGAGAAATTTTCTTCAAACTTTTCATGTCGCATCCTTGAAAGATATTAAACTTAAATACCAACTTTGGTTTTTAACCGACTTTTCATGTTTCAGATGTGCTGTTCTAAGGAACACCTCCCCAACACACACACACACACACACACACACACACACACACACACACACACACACACACACACACACACACACACACACACACACACACACACACACACACACACACACACACACACACACACACACACACACACACACACACACACACACACACACACACACACACACACACACACACACACACACACACACACACACACACACACACACACACACACACACACACACACACACACACACACACACACACACACACACACACACACACACACACACACACACACACACACACACACACACACACACACACACACACACACACACACACACACACACACACACACACACACACACACACACACACACACACACACACACACACACACACACACACACACACACACACACACACACACACACACACACACACACACACACACACACACACACACACACACACACACACACACACACACACACACACACACACACACACACACACACACACACACACACACACACACACACACACACACACACACACACACACACACACACACACACACACACACACACACACACACACACACACACACACACACACACACACACACACACACACACACACACACACACACACACACACACACACACACACACACACACACACACACACACACACACACACACACACACACACACACACACACACACACACACACACACACACACACACACACACACACACACACACACACACACACACACACACACACACACACACACACACACACACACACACACACACACACACACACACACACACACACACACACACACACACACACACACACACACACACACACACACACACACACACACACACACACACACACACACACACACACACACACACACACACACACACACACACACACACACACGGGACATCTTTCTAAAAATGCTTTTTTAATTCAAGGGGCCTCAAAACATGTTTCCGCTGAAATCTTGACATCGAATTTTTGGGTGGAATACAGTACTTCCTCTACTTACTATACGTAGTAGAGAAAGTAAAAGTTACAAATAGATTTTGTACAATGAAGACCATATGCCTTTGTCATATTTCTCCTTTTCTACTAGGAAGACGGATCCTCCGCAAAATGATGGCAGCTCTTCCGACACTCAAGATTTGACATCATCTGACGGTGCATTTGGAGCTGATTTGAATGAATTTCTACAAGTTGATCAGAATGATAGCGAGTCAACAGGTCCTACCGAGGAAAGCAGTGCAGACAGACTGCGGTCGAGACAACTCCGCAGATCAGGTGCTACCGTAGTGATGCTGAGACGTCCGAGTGTGGGGAGACCATTGGAAAAAGGAGATCCAGAAGAAGACATACAGACAGATATTTTAGATCCAATAATTGAAAATGCAGTGTTAATGAGTGCCAAACCTTCGAGAAGAAAATCAGCTAAACATAGAAAGTCGAGGCGATCTGCAAGAAAGGTAAGCACATAACTTGCACGCTACAACATACAGATGTGATTAACACTTCGTATAGATAACGTTAACCAAGAAATAGCGATGTAAGTGTTGTCAGTGTTATCCTAAAACATGTACTTTTACAACTTATTTCAGTATTTCGTTAAAACAGCGCATATTTCCGACCTAAGCATCGTGTTTAGGAAGTTAATTTAAAACGTTAATTATAAAACAGACTTTTGTGTGCCGCTTTTTAATTTGATTTGCTCAGAGTTATTAAAAAGATCTATTCGGATGAACATTTCTTTCCATTTCTTCTTTTCCGTATGACAATGCGCGACATATAAATATTTGCCAGAAAAGCACATTTATCTTAATTTATAACAATTTCATTAAACTTATATTGTGACGGCAACCGCGCGCCATAAAGACGCTCACGGTCAGGCTGCCTCTCACCAAAGCTTGTAAATACGCGGCCTGACGACAATGAAGCGGTCAGAACAAAGACGATTATGAGTGCGGCAGAACAAAACTATTCAGGCAATTGTCGAAGCTGCTCCCGGGCCCGTTTATAAGGCTTTCGAGAGCAGATGAATTTTCCAGAGAAATCTTGTGGCATATAAAAGCGAGAGAGCCCGAACAGAGCGTATGGCGTTAAGCGATGAACGAGGCAACTGTTAGCAGTTAGTTTTAAGTGTGTATACAATCAGTGCTGAGAGAGTTTGAATATCGTCAGGGATAATTGTAGACATTTATTCGTTGTGTTGTGTGAAACAGTTTAAGTCTGACTGAGTGTATGGTCGGAAGTAGTTTGTAAGACAAAGAGAAAGCCAGTGAAGTATGTGTCAAGGTTACGAGAGGAAAGAACAACCGTCAGTTGCTAGGTTACAACGAATTGTAGGCTGTCTTTACGATAAAAAGCGAACTGTGTTTTGTGATTCAATTTTAAGAGAAATAAAATGACAGATAAAGTGTTTGAAAGTGAAATTTGTCACACAGAGTGTATTTTGTTTTTGTTGTATATTAACGTCCTCCAACGTAATGTCATACAGGACGATGAACGAATGAAATTAGTAAATGGTGCTCAAATGAGCCCAAGGTCTATAGCGCTTAAGTTTTCTGAAAGTGACACAAGTAACGAGGAATATCTCCGAAATGCTTTACTCTACAAAAAAACAAATATTTGTACATAAATTGTATGTATTAGCGAGATCTACAGTTTTTGTATAGTAAGATTTTGTCTCTCTTACGATTTACCAACTATGCAAAAGTCATCCAGAGTAAACAGGACTACGTAGGCTATAGCCAGAAAATTCAAGATATACATTTCATTTGTCATAAAAATATCATAAACATGTCATTTTAATCAAAATCGTTAGAATCATTTTCAAGAAAAGAACATTTTCGAAACATTTTCCATGTAAAGGGTAGTTTAGGGTGGGCCTATTTTCTTCAAAAATTTTTTTCACATCCTTGAAAGACATTAAACTTAAATACCAACTTTGGTTTTTAACGGACTTTTCGTTTTTGAGTCATGCTGTCCACAGACTGACAGACACTCAGACACTCAGACACACACACACACACACACACACACACACACACACACACACACACACACACACACACAGACCTTGTTTCTAAAAATGCATTTTTGGATTCAGAGGGCCTTAAGACGTATATTTCTGGTGAAATCTTGACATCGAATTTTTGGGTGGAAAACAGAACTTCCTCTACTTTACTATATGTAGTAGAGAAAGTAAAAAGGATGCCTATTTGTAGATTCCTCAGAAAGCAGTCTCAAAGCTGTTCTCTTACATAGCGGAAACACTAAGTCTTGTATACAGGGACCCAATCAGTTCACTTGAAGGAAATCCAGGATAGCATGAGACTCCTTTTGAAATATACAGGCTATTTAAATCACAAATAAACAATCTGCACCGATCTCTAAGTTCTGGGACTACTTTTAGAAATGCAAACTGGTCATACAAAATATTGCTGTTTTTTGTATCATTGGGACAATAGAGCAAGCAAAGACCACTGTATAGTCAAACAGTTTACGAAGACACCGCTGCATCTGAAATCGACTTTTATGAAGAACTCTGTGAAAGCAACGGACTACGATGGTCGGTATTTTCAATATTTAATATCTAAATTTCCTGCCATTAATAATGCAAAAATTAAAGGTCTTTTCACTGGACCTCAGATTCGTGAGTTGATGAAAAATATTACCACATAAACGTTGTTGGCAAAATGCTGAAAAAAATAGTTCTTGGGAAATGTTAGGTCTGAGAATCACAGGTAACTCACAGAACGCATGCAGGACTATTACAAGGCTATGGGACGCAACATTCCCTTGAAATTACATTTTCTTCATTCCCATTTGGATTTTCCCTTAATCTTTGAGCTGTGAAGAATATGGCGAGAGATTTCATCAAGGTATAGCTGTCATGTAATAGTCGTTTCCAGTTGTCTTTCAGTTTGCCAGTTTTATGGACTGCTACTTACATGAAGTACATTAAAAAAATTTCTCATTCATACCTACAAGAAATAGAAACAAATGCCAAAGATAAAAAATGGATTACACTACTTTCCAACCCAGATATAATCCCCCAGAGACCAAGGAAAACAGCGGTTGCAGCCTTCCGACTATTGACAAATCACGACTGCTTAGCAAGTCATCTCTACAGAATAGATATCTCAGCCTCACCAATATGTGTCCTGTGTAACGATCCAGCAGAAATGAACGAAGACCACTTGAAGACCTGTGAAGCATTAAGTTCAGAAGAAACTACAGTTCAAAAGTATTGGAAAGCACGAATGCTAATGGCTTCATTGCCAGATGCAAGTAACTAGAAAACAACTTACATGAAGTATAGGCCAAGTGGTTCACGTCGCATATCTTTTCCACGAAATTTAGTACGTGCTTGAACTTTTTTGATTTCATTTTCGTAATCAGCATATGTGAGTTGGTAAAGAACATCTACTTTCATCTCGCGCCAGAACAGAAAGTTCAAATTTGCACTAAGTTTACGAGGAGATTGAAAGGTTTGCGCTTATTTGCTCACGTCAAAGAGCCTGAAACATCATTACAAAACATATTAACTCTCTGAGTCTTATTCAATTCTATTTCTCTTTTAAATTTGTTAGTTTTTTTTTTTTTTTTTTTTTTTTTTTTTTTTTTTTTGACAATAATATATTCCATTGTCGAATATTTTATAAAACTAGTTAAGTAAAATAGCTTCCAAAAGCTATAAAGATAAAGTATAACCTGTAAGATATTATTACGACAATCGGGCACGCTATAATTGCAGTGAATTATGAGGTAGTCTTTACGCAGGGTCCTTCGGATACATCCTCGAGGACCTCCAATGTTGCATTGCCAGCACTCTTACCAAACGAGCGAAAACTTTTCCAGCTGGTAAGCAAAGGTAGCTTGGAATCTGTACAGAAATTGCTGGAGGATTCACCTGACATTAATCTAAACTGCAGAAACTTTCAGGTAAGATACTTTTTTCGTAAAGTTTTTACAGTTTAATTAGGCCTAGAATGTTGCAAAGCTAGTGTGTGTTTACAAAACACAATTTTATGTAGTATTAATGTAGTGTCTTCCGGGCTCAAAGGACGTGGTCGAAGAATCAAATCATTGAAACAATGACGTTGCATCCTCAACTTCGTGAATATATAAAATGTACATTTCTGTGCATATTTGTGAAAATAAATTGACTGAACAAATAATAAATATTACTCCAGGTAGATCATTAATATATATTAGAAACAATAATGGACCCAGAATCGAACCTTCTGGAACACGCATGCTTTATTTCAGGCCACTGGGAGTATGTTTTGCAATTGTGTGCAGAATTTAGGTATTGACTATTTTTAGAGAGGCATTGTTACATTTGTGTATATTTTACTGACGATACCGGTCATATTTATTCTTTTTCTGGTTTTCCGAATTTAGTAAATGTTCGTGCATCAAAATAATATACCGACTGACTTTGTTCGGGTGAACCACCGTTATAGTTCCAGGGTTCCAGGTTCCAGGTTTCCGTTTCTTTATTTGTAATAATTCCACATGCTCCCCAGAGTCAGATATAACTGGTTTGAGAATTCAATGTCATTCTGGCAGGTTGTCACAGTAGCTTAATGGTTAGAGCATCCGTCTAGTAAGCTGAGGATCTGTGGTTCAAATCCCAGCTGTGGCATTGAATTTTCCAGTTCTACCTCTCAAACATTGCCCACACACGGCTTGTGTGTTTAAAAACACCTACAGTAAGCTTGTAGGCATAAATAAATAATAATTTTTTAAATATATTCCTTTACTAACGATTCCTCTAGCGTGATATCGTACCAAGCATCATTGCTTAATCAATAGTGTATATTAAAAGTTATTTGATGATTTTTGTTGTTCTACATGTTAATTTTTATGTTTGTGTTGTGCTACGTATTTTATGATGCTGTTTTAGTGCAATGTCCAGTTCTGGGTATTATATAAATGAACTGAAATTCTCGCCTACCACCTAGGCGGCCCGGGTTCGATCCCAGGGACCCGCATGTGGTATTCGTGGTGGACGAAGCGGCGTCAGGGCGGGTTTTCTCCGGGTACTCCGGTTTCCCCCGCCATCTCATTCCACCGGTGCTCCATCTTCATGTATCAGTGTCACCGCCTGCGGTGCCGTAGTAGTAAAAGTGGGCGTTAAACACTACAACAACTGAACTGAAATTTACTAGGAGCTCTCGTTGGATGCCACTGTGAGAACGTAGGAATTACGAGAGATCACCGTACGGTTAAGAAGAAAGAAGCAAAGGGCGTCGCAGAAGTTGCAAGTTCGTCGAGGAATAGCAAAGCTAAATAACAAAGTCGCTGGCAACCCTCGGGTGCTGCATTGAGAACCTCGGCCATGGCTGGAGCCCAGTACACCACTTCATGCCGCTCCTTTCCAATGGCAGGCATCTCCCAATGTAACTCAACGCACGTGCTTATGCGGGACTGCACAGACAAAACAAAGTAATGTAATATAAACTATAAATACTATCCTCTTCCCACTTACTACCCTGGCAAGATAAGCCACTCTTTCTTCTCCAACTCTTCTACTATCTTCCCCTTAAAAGAAGTGTGGGATCCAATGCTAAATGAACTTGTGGGAGTCAAATGCAACATTTCCGGAATTCTTACTCCCTCATTTTCCCAATTTGTAAACGGGATCCATTATTTTTGTAACTTGAGCTATTTTTGTGTTCTTTCATGGAAACGTGCAAAGCTTTATATTAAGTGTGAACGCTCACGTTGTAATACATGTATATTGTAACGTTGTCATTCTTGTTCTGTTTTGCATTCCCAGATGTTTTGGACTAGACTATTGTTAAATGAAGCATTTCTTATCGTTCATAAACCAGTTTCATTTCCGTGTCAACAAACAAAATATTTATGTTGGCAGGGCTTGTCACCTTTGAAGATCGCAGTGCAAAATCACGACGTCCAAATGGTAAATCTTCTACTCAGCCAAGAGGACGTGGATGTAGGAGACTGCGCATTGTACGCCATTCGAGAGTACCAACCGGTTATGGCCGAAATTCTGTTGGATCATTCTAAAGATAATGCACCTGGTTTGGAATTTGCAGGAACTATTAACAGCTCCGAATTTCCTCATTACATAACGCCTCTTGTGTTGGCTGCGCAATCTGGTAATTACGAGATGGTTGAGATGCTCATGGATCGCGGACACATTATAGACAGGCCACACCCTCCGCGATGTAGTTGTGCTATCTGCAAGTAAGTTGCAACAAAAACAAATGTATATCAACCTTTGTTGAATTTAATTTAAATTGTGTTCAATGCTTTAAATACAAATGCAACATCATTATCAGATTAGTGACTTGAATCTTCACGAGCAAAAACTAATTCTGTTTGTGTTATTCCCTGGCTGTGGAGATTATATTCTTTCTCTCACTCACTCTAGAACGTATCTATCCAGTTGTACCCCAAAACCGAGTATAACACTACTCTTCCGAGACATTATTAGCTGCAACTAAGTGTAAATAATTGGATGGATACGATGTTTAGTTTTCTGCAAACGTTTTGGAAAGGACAAATAAGAACTAACGTTTCTTTATATGGTCCGGCATATTGCCGGCCTCACGCCCACATTCGCATAGCAGACTTACAGCATCATGAACCAACGTGGGGAGAAAATATGGTCTGCATAATGCTTCTTCTGGCAATGTTGGTTTATTAGACCGCGTGACATCCTCAAGATGTGCTAAAAAATCTGCCCATGTATTAAAGGACCTGAACATGCCCTTTTCTTAACAAAGAATTAGGACACTACGCCACGGTGGAGAATGATATTAAACCTAATGTCAATTAATACAGAAAATAGAGAAAATGCATGTTCAGAATAGCCGCAAGTATTTGCACAATCAACTTTCCAAAGGTCTAAGCTTTCCTAATAGTATTGTGACTTTGGTGGGTGTAAAGTAAAGGAGACAGATGTAGTCGAGATAAAGAAACACTTTTATTTCCGTAAACAGTAACTTTTTACACTCGTTGCAAAAACAAGAAAGTCTTTTCCGATTCACCAACAGCACGGCTCCGAATTAGTAACACAAAAACTGTCCCTTCTCACACTTTACCGCTATTTATATCTCCCAGGCACTATTCTGGAAACTTCAGGAAAGTTCAGTTATTATTGCGGTGAAATACAAAGCAGAAAGTTCCTGAAGTTTCTATCCCTTTCTCTCTTTCGGCAAGCGCCCCAACAATGCGGCCATTCTCTGTCTCTTCCCTTCGGCTCCTTTGCGGTAGTGCCGACAATAATGCGATGGGCGACAGTACTTTGGATCTCTTATTCAACATTAAAAAGAAACAAGAATGAGAATAAAACATATCTCGTTATACATTACTTACTCTGCATAGCTTCCTATGATCAAAAAATATTGATAACGATAAGCAGGTATTACAACATATGAAAAATAGTTTTACACATCTAGGCAAATAACTATTTTTTCTTGTTAATTCATCAACCTTCAAGGGGGTAGATTATATCACCGGAGGTTTTGCACTACCTAGTGAATGGTGATGTTCAATGATCGAGCCAGTTGAGGTTCGTGAGTGATTAGTTTTCTATATAATCGCACCGCAGTATAATCACATAAATAAAGCGCTCTATTAAAATTTGTTCAAAAGTTACAACGAACTAATTTCAAAACTGTGTTTTACGGTGGTATTCGAAACAAGGATCTTCAGCTTTCTGTGCCGATACACTTACCGCTGGTCTATCGAGGTGAGGCAGTCTTATTATCTTATTCAACTTTTTCAAACCTTGCACATATGGCAGTGAATTCGTCATATTTAGTAGTAGGTACATAACTATTTGTAGTTTTCATGGTGTGCACTGCAGAACAGCATATATTTGTGTTAAGTTTTGCTCGAACGGAGTCCGTTTGAATTAACACAGAGATTCCCTTAGGATCACACTTACTAATAAATCAACATTTTATAGATCCTTAGAAAAAATTATACGCATTGTATTCGTATTAGCCAAAACGAAAACTAGCCGAAAGATCAAATGGAGGATAAAATTGATAGAAGTGTATTGAAAAGAAGGTCAAGGAAATCGCGATTTTCATGCTAGACTGACTGTCCTGCTTGTTCTCCATATCTAAATCCATTTGATTATTCTGCGTTGGGAATTAATAAAAATGAATGTTATGTAACAAACTCTCATAGTCGATGAATAATTTAGAAAACAATAAAATAGCGTGAATTGTCCAATGTTTGAGTGCTCTGAAGTGTTCAACAGGCACAAGGCTTGTATAGACTCAACGTGGAATTATTTCGGACACTTTTATAAGGAAAAGCAAGGATAAGTTATAGTTTCACATCGTCAGCATTACCTAGGGGAGCAACGGTGGCCTGATATGCCGCTAAATAGATTCATATAGCAGTGAGTGCAAGTGGTCCACCTTCAGTAGCGTAATTCAGGAGAAACCCGGGTACACCGATGGTTACTGTGAATACTAAATGTATCATTCGAGATACTGTGCCATGTAAAAATGTTCTGAACTGTTGTTTACAGGCGCAAATGTAAGAAAGAAGACGGTCTGGAGTTGGCTACTGAGAGACTAGACATCTATCGAGCTATAGCAAACCCTGCATATTTATGTCATAGTTCTGACGATATAATCCTCGCATCATTCGTGCTGTATAAGGAGCTGCGTGATTGTGCCAACATTTATAATGCCTACCGTCCGGCGTATATGGAGCTCGCCGCAGCAGTGCGGGAGTTCCCTGTCAAACTCATAGGTAAGTTCTCCCTTTTACCGCCGTCGGCAGTTCAGTTTGGTTTCATGCCTCATTCTGAACTGAAATGTTCTGTCTACCCATCTCAAGAACTTAGCGATCCACCTCAAAAGTAGACGTTTTTAAATCCGTGAAGAAATAGGCATTTTAGAAGACTGTTCACGCGCCCGCCTATATGGAGGGGGTCGCGCTTGTGCGTGTCTGAGAACAGCACAACTTAACAACGAGAAGAAGTTAAACACCAAAGTTGATGTTTAAGTTGAGCGTCTTTCAAAGATACAACACAAAAAGTTTGAAGAACCCACCATCGTGTACTAACTACCTTTTGCATGGAAAATGTTCACTAGTTTTTTATTTTCACAAGAACGACTCTAATGATTTTGACTAAAAGGCAAATATATTTAACCTTGACACGAGTAATAAAATGTGTAGATATATTCCAATTTCTATGTATTTCCCGTGAACTTCCCCATAACTTAAAATAAAAACAAATTTAGAGACTAAAAGCTTCACTTAGTATTTGCTGCAAGTTGTTGAAATATATGTTTCGTTATGACTCCATCACATTTTCAATGCTCTATTTAGAAAGTTGATGGTAACTGTTTTAAATAGATTGTTCAAAATTTGATGGACTCATCACGAAATATGTCTGCGTAATATTTTAAGAACTTGCAGCAAATACTAAAAGAACAACAT
This sequence comes from Tenodera sinensis, assembly GCA_030765045.1. NCBI lineage: Eukaryota > Metazoa > Arthropoda > Insecta > Mantodea > Mantidae > Tenodera > Tenodera sinensis. The sequence goes on from CM060972.1 coordinate 102,121,227, forward strand.
AGATCTAACTAAAATACACAATTCATTGTTTATGTGAGACAATGTTTTCATACCATTAGTTGTTTTCGAAATATTCCATGTAAGTTTAGAACTTTCCTAAGCGTCATATAATGGACATGCTTGAAGGTCTGAGGTTTTTAGCTATTTCTCTTTTTTTCTATCATTCACAAGAGCTTGTTATCGCAACTGAACGCTGTTTCCACACTTTAGAAGAAAGCCGGAGTTGGTGTGTTGAGGTACTTTATAAAATGTGTATTATATATTACCAGATTATAGAGGCTGAACATTCTGTCTTTTATCAATTTAACTGTTTGGACTGAGATAGGATACATGGTCAGAACGTATGTAATTTGAAAACCAGAATAAAAGAACATTTTAGAAATCTTGTTTAAAGTTTAATGTCCTTTAATCTGGTAGGTCATATTAGACACTGAATGGGTGAAATGTTGCTCAAATGAGTTCGGGATCCGTTGAACTTAAAATTACACGACATTTGTGTTCTCAGGATGAGGAAAAATACCGGAAAAAACCCCTTATCCGGATTACTCATCCTACCGAGATTCAAACTCAGGACCTCCTGAATTTGAGACAGATACGCACCACGGAGGTGGGCTTTTAGAAATATTAGATATAAGTAGATTGATAAATCATGTGTGGCAGGTCATTTAATTTTTCTTATTATTCCGGTTTTCGTACAATGTAATACACATTTTTACCGGCACCCAATAATTCACAAAACATTTTTCCATTCTTGTCTATTGAACCATAGACCCTCTTCAATTTCCCACTCCCACTTTGCTTCGTCAATGCCTTGGATCCATGTGATCGGGGGTCTTCCCTTCCTCGTCCTTCCTAAGAAGTGGTTTTAACCCGCACGAGGATAGGTCATACCCGAGCCACGCATGGACACCTTTTGCGTGGTGATCCGGAGCCTGTCTGTACGACGTGTAACATTCCAATCTCCGTCGCACATGTCCTTCTTGATTGTCCGCGATACGCTCGTGAGCGCCAGTCCGTTGGCCTGGGCCTTACACTGTCGTCAGTTTTAGGCAACGACCCAGTATCTGTAAATACAGTGCTGCGGTTTTGTTCCACAATTGATTTTATGAAGCAAGTGTAAGGTTATTTTATTTCAGAGATTTTAGCCTTTTAGATTTCCGTATTTTTGGGTTTTTTAACGTTTTAGCGTTTTTTACTTTGTAGCAATTTTAAGTTTCTGTTTTTAGCATTATAAATGAAACGTTTTAATAGTTGTTTAGAGGTTTTTTATGTATTTTAACCGTAGATTTTTAGTTTTTAATGGGTGATGTTTTAACACTTGATGGTATGCAATTTTACTTCTGGACCTGGGGCCCTAATGACCAAGTTGTCGACGGGCCCTTAAACCCAACACACTCACTCACTCACTCGTCCTTCCTGGTGGAATCCAATCCAAGTCTTTTATCTTCCCTTCTTCTGGTGTGTCCATACCATTTTAGTTGTTTCTTTCTAATAAAATTTAAAATTGAATTTTCAACCTTCAAAATTTTCTTAATATGATCATTTCTTATTTTGTCTTTTCTAGATATTCCTGCCGAACGTCTCCAGAAGTCCATCTCTGTGGTTATTAGATTTTTTTAACTGTGCATTTAATGTCCATACCTCCGCTCCATAAGTTATAATGCTTCTTACTATTGTATTAAATGTATATTTTTTTGTTTGTGCGAATATATGTTTGTCCTATAAAATACCATTTCGTGTAGGTATAGCATTTCTTCCTGTATTGACTTTCGTTATCTCCTTTTCTTGCTTCCCATCCATTGTAATAATAATGCCTAGATATTTATATTCCTCAGTATACATGGTCATTTAATGATGAAATAAATCCAGAGGTTAAATTGCTAAAGCACTTAAAGGGACCCGTAGATTTATTGGTTTGGGAAAAAGTATGTATATTGAAGAACTAGTGAAATACCTAGCGTAACCCGTAGTTAGACAATTTTATCCTCACAGCTCTTAGACTTACGTTGGATACTATACAGAACCTAAAACCAAATGAATGAAGGAATAAAGGAATGAAGTAATAAATAAATGAATGAATAAATGAATAAATGATAAAATGAATAAATAAGTGAATAAATGAATGAGGAATGAATGAATAATGAATGAATAATGAACAGTGAATGAATAATTAATGAATAAATAAATAATAAATGAATAAATAATAAATGAGTAAATCAATACAATAAAAGTACCAGGAAATCAATACTCAAAAGCAGTGTTGAACGAATCCAAATACCATTGGAAGAAAAGCAAATAGAGAAAGTTTTGTGAATGTAAGACGTTTCATTTCTATGTAAATTATATAGAAAATTATATGAATTCTTTGTAGAAGAGGGGGTAGAGAAAGATATGCGATTGTGTTTCGTAAAAGAAACATGAGTAGACATAATCCTGTGAATGTAATGCGTTGCATTTCAATTTCAAACATATGGAAAATTGTATGAATTGTTTATAGAAGAGGGAGCAGAGAAAGAAGTGTAATAGCTTTCATGAAAGAAAAGTATTTAGAGAAAATCGTGTGAATGTAATGTGTTGCATTTCTAATTCAGTCACAGAGAATTGTTTGAATTGTGTGTTGAAAGGCAAGTAGGGGACATGGAATGAGTTACGCAAAAGAAAAGCGAGCAAAGAAAACTATGTGAATGCAATAAGTTGCATAGTACAATAGATGACATAAAAACCTTCTCCATGAAAAAAACACTAGATGTGCGAGCGAGTAGGGAAGAAAATGTGAATGTGTTACGTAAAAGAAAAGTGAGTAGAGAAAACCATTTTTTTACGATAAAAACTATTGTAAATGTAACAGACTCAGCTGTCATATATTAAAAGTAATCCGAAATGGTAATTCCTATACAAAATTAACAATTTCGATTTTTTTCAATTTTCGGCTGTTCCTTTGTTTCCTAATGTTCTTATTTTCTAAACCATCCCAGTATTGAGACAAACTAAACAAAAGATAAATTATTCAAATTGGTCGAGCCATTTTCGACTTTTCGCGATACTAACGCGCGGCAATGGATTTTTATATTTTAGATAAGGATGGCGCAATGAATTATTAAATACCGTAATTCGATTCTGTCGTCAAATTTGTTATACTTTCAGTAGTTGGCAATACAGTAACAAACCATCCATCACCTACAAGCGGTAGTAACCGTAAAATCAAACATTCAATGAGTTAAGGACGGGTCTGATGGAGTTGTGAAACTAGTCCTAGAGAATTTATTACTTTAACACCAGATAAGTTAAGTTTTGTTAAAAGTATCTACTGTAAGTGTTTATATACTTATGGGACACTGGGAGTGAAATTTGAAAGTTCCACATTTCTTGATAGATTTTTCTGAAATTTTTACTGTGTTTGTATTTATATGAAAATAGGAGGTACACCAAATTTAATTAAAATTGGATAATTCGTTTATGATATATAAATTATTTTATGAATTTAATAGGCACATTTTCAAAATACAGCTCGCGTCTATTGACTTTTCAAAATTCATTTATATTGGCAGAACTGATACTCCAAAACATGGGTAACAATTGTATGAAGAGATATATCAAATACGTTTGCTGATTATACTGTACATATTTTTTCAATATCAAAGAAAATTTAATCTTAAATATTATTCATTTTTTTTCATACAAAAAATGTTTTTGGAATTCATGTTAATGGTAACATCAATATTGAAACATAGTTTTGTTTAGCTGCTATTTATGAATACTTTTGGAAATTTTCATTGAATTTGAAGCAAAACTTAGGCGCGACCTTCTTTCGAAATGTGCAGAAATGTAGTTTTGAGAAAAACAGGCTATTTGAAAGGGCCGTAATGACCACATGGAGTGGGGGATGTGAAAAATGTTAGCTGATCCAAATGCACCGGTGTTCCAGGAACATTTTAAGATAAAAAAACAATTTTCGACTTTTTGACCAAAATTTCACTCCCAGTGTCCCTTAAATTGCACCATCCTGAACGCCGAGAAATGGCTGCTCATTTATCAGGCTAAGTACGGTAGGTTAAGTTTACTATGAAGAAATAATTTTGTGTTCAAACACATGAGAAATTTTCGTTGCCTAGGTTGCTGCCGGAGTTCTGAAGAGGTGGAGATTTTACTGAGGCAGAGAAAAGGCTTTAACTCCTTTGGCAACATGCAATTACCCCGTCTGATGCTTGCGTTCGATTATAATCAGAAGGAGTTCGTCGCTCACCAGAACTGTCAAAGGGTATGTTGATGGAGAAATATTTATATGCTTTCAAATCTCTTAAATACACTGAGGGTTTAAGTTCTCAAGATTTACAGTAAATGTCAGTCTGTACGGCCAGGATTTGCACATGGTAGTGTATTCTGCACAAATGCAATTATATGTGAATATTAACAAATTAACGGTAGACGTTACAGGAACCATTTGATAGGAAGGAGCTAATATGATAACGGAATTCAGATGCATAAGGACTATAGGACCATTCACAACTAAACTTATAAAAACGCATAACGCAAGCTTACTATCTTGTTTCATATTGTCTTAATGCATACGTTCATACTGGCTGATGCTGACAAATATGACCATAAATGTATAGCTAGAGGCGGGTCCGGTTCGGGCTGCCCTTGCCCATTGAGGCTGCCACGCGGGACAACAATCAGAACGGCAACATAAAGGTTTCCAGATTATTTATTAGAGAAGTGTCCGGCAGCTGGTGTACCTGTAGAAGTTCGACAAGGGTCCGTATTACGTCATCCTCGCTATATAAGGAGGCGAAATGAACTTAGCAAGTTACTGACATGAGTCGTCGGAAGTCAATTATAGTTTCAGTGTGTTGTGTGGGTGAGTGAGAGTGCGTGTGTGTGTGTGTGAGTGTGTGTGTGTGTGTGTGTGTGTGTGTGTGTGCGTGCGTGCGTGTGTAAGATTGATTGATCTTACTTCAGCGAGATGTGACGGCTAAAGATTGAGACAGAATATTAGAAGACCCCAAAAGAAAATCGTTTATGTGAATACTTGTTAAAAGTGTAATTTGTTTTTTGATGTTGGTATGAATTGATCAAATGACGAAAACGTGTTAAAAATGTTCATTGTTACGAACAACTAAGTTTGCCCAAAGACGTCATAAATCTTTCAATATTTGATTTTAATATATATGTATAAATATTAGAATTATATGTGTTCCATAATAAAAGTAGGGGAGGATGATTAGGGATCGCTTCCCTAACAAGAAAGAACTATTTGATGGACGCATACGCGGATGTATACGAAAAAGGCGGTGTCGCGTCAGGTGATGCCATAAAGTGTCCACTCGCGTGTGTGTAAGCGAAGTGAAAGGACATATTTGGGTAGTGTGAACATAGAATTTTCACCAGACTTTCATCAAGCATTGGTTCCACTAAATGAGAAGGTGGAAGCGTTTTAAATCATTTAGAATGGTGCTGAGAGGAATTATTTAATGTAAAGTATCGAAGAAGTGTTAATAAAATAATACATTGTGGTGAAGAAACATTGTGTGATTTTTCATTCCATCCGTTACCAAGCCCTGAGATCACAAAGATCTCAATAGCACGAAGACACAACGATAAAGGGAATTGCAAAAACCGTACCAAGATGATCCAAGATACATTCTCATTTTGGTACATATTAAGTCCTGAGTTTAGCAGGAATGGTAGTTTTTGTGAACTATCTATTGCAAATCGCGAGTTCAGACTGTACACAATACCGCCACGTGCACACTAACGAGAATATATTGGTTTTATGTGATTATGATTTTCTCTGACTTATTGTTTGGAAAATCCGACTGAAGTGTGCTCACTTTAGGAATAAAGGGTCGTTCTGATTTGAGATTTTGGATTATATATTTAAATAGGGCGCAATTAAAGCTATCGTAACGAAAACAATAGTTTTAATGTAATCTGAGTCGAACTAACATTGTGTGCTCCCGTTTTGCAGCACAAAGTACTACACTGAGTGGCCAAAAGTCATGGGAAGACACTGTATGTTATTCTAATAACGAGTTGCCCTTCGCGAGCCCTCAAACCTGCAGCAATACATAAAGCCATTGACTCTATATGGTGTGGAATTTTCTGGATGGATCTAGATCCATGCATCTTGCAGTGCTATCCTCAATTGTTCTAGTGTAGTTAGTGCTGGGTTCATGGAGCGTACACCAGCATCGACAGCATCCCATGAATGCTGAATTGGATTCAGATCGGGTGATCTGGAGGACAAACCATGGTCGTAAATTCACTGGAGTGCTCATCAAGCCACCTACATTACACCAACAACGGTGAAATGTGGTATTTTCCTGGTGAAACATAGCATCTCCATCGGGGTACTCTAGTACCAGAAGGGGATGCAGATGGGGTGAGTGAGTATTGTTTAAGGGCCCGTCGACAGCTAGGTCATTAGGGCCCTGGGATGCAGATGGTCTGAAAGAATGTTCACACTACATGCACCTGTCATTGACCCCTGCAGTCGGACAATTGGGCCTTATTGCGACCATGAGAACACTGTCCAGATCATAATTGAGCCACCCCTGTTTTACATAACCTTGTTGGCACGTAGGATCCATAGCTTTAAAGCAGATATATACATATTTCACGGAATCTTATAAAAAATCATTAATGACAGCTTGATTTTATTAATTGTATATTTTTTGTTATTTAAATTGTTATTGTGAGGAAATGATCATTATTGTTACCTTGTTTCAGTATTTCAGTCATGTTTACATAACTGATGATTGTTTTGCATCACACCATGTTCAGAGGGTGTTTTGAAGTATTAATGTAATTTTCTGGCATGACCGAAACAACCATCAAATCGTACAATATACACGACGTATGACGTCATCGGGATAATTCTGACGAAATGAAAAGAATTGTTATTAAAGAATACAAAATCCGTGAGATATTGCTATACCTGCATATACTCGTAAAATAGTTCCAAACAGCACTTGGTCCTTGGCATTAGCGAAGGATAGAAGCCATTTTTTCAGCAACTTCCCGAAAAATAATACATTATATGGTGTCGGATATGCCAGTTAGTTGGAAAATTTTAGAAGAAAGTGAAACAAATGTTTATAACAACGTGATAATTTGCACCAATAAAAATTGTGCAGTAAAATAAATTCGTACATTTAATTGAAGAAGTCAAGTATAATGCTTTATTTCGTTACCGCGACCCGAGATAAAGATAAGAGTTCTTATCGCTCATCGCTAGACGCGCAGAGATATTGAAAAACCAGTTCACCAAATCGCTTCGCAACGTGTGACGAGACAAGGTGTCAAAACATTTATACATAATATTAAAAAAACGACTACATACGCCACACTCTCACGCGCTCATCAGCTCGATACAACTGTAACCGGGATTCATTAGACCATACCACACACCACTGTTCCATGGTCCATGACCGATGTTCGCGGGCCCATGCACATTATTGAGCTCTGGGGACACGAGTTGGCTGTCGCCACTTCAAGCCTATGCAATGGATTTGCTTCCTTACAGTAGGTACTGGTACTGGTGGAAACGGGTTCCTGATTCACAGCATTCAGCTGAACGGTGATCTCAGGGATACGCGAAGACTTCTTATATTTAAAATGCATATACAGTCAGTTTAGCACATTTCCTGAATTATCACAAAATAACGAAAATGTTTCCAGCAGAGGGATTTGAATTGTCCTCTTTTACTTTGTTGGTTAATTAATTAGTATTGCTGATGGACTTTTTAAATAATCACATTCCATCCATAAAATCTCAGTAACAGTTCTTAAAATACTTACCAGAAATTGAGGAAGACGATTATACACAAGAAGGGATTACAAATTAGTTTTGCACCACCGCCATCAATTTCTCTAATCTTCCCATAAAATTAAAATAAAGTATTTTGTCAATGTCTATTAACAGTTCACTGAAAATAAAAATAGAAGATACGTCAGTTTTTGATTCCTGTTGTCATGCACGCAAAGGTACACTGGACTTAGTGACACCCATTACACACCTTTTTCCATTCCCCTCTACTTTATTGCGCAGGTTTTTTCAGCATTGACAGCAATCAAAACGAAACAAACAAATCACCAATCACCACTAACGAAGATGCAACCACTTATAGAGGACCTGGTGTCCGGAAAACAAGCTCAACCATCTCATTGATAGATCACAAACATACAAATTCATATAATTTGTGTGTGTGCTATCTATATAACGTAATTCCTGTGTTTATTGTATAGGTATATTTATAGCACAATCCTCCCTTTTGTAATAGTTAATAAATTATAAAATTTTGAACCTTTTTAGATATAGACATGAATTCAGCAACCATAAAAGCATTTAAAACAAGAACAAATTGCTGAACAGGTTTTGGATTCTGCTTGGTGTGGTGATTGGTACCAGTGGCCGATGCGCAACACTTTCAAGAAGATTCTGACGGTGTTTGGTCGCATGATGATGCTCCCTGTTATATTTGCGCTGTGTGTATTTGCTCCGAGGTCCTCTTACACGGCGTTCTATGAGCTTCCCGTCAATAAAATGCTATCTCACGGGGCTACATATCTCATTTTCCTTGCGCTCGTGTTCTACAAGTCCAACCTAGACAAGACCCACGAGAAGCGGGCACCTTCAAATCCATGTAAGTAACTCTTTTGTTCAACTAAAATAGAACCATACAGACTGCAGAGGTTAGGAATTGTATAAGTTTTACATAGGTTTTTGTGACAGTCTACGAGGTATCTGTAAGGTATTTTGCTGTTTTTGAGATGCACCGGTTATGACTGTGGTGACTTGATCTCTATCGTGTGCAGGGTTTTCACCTCTTTTCTCTGGTGTATCCTCACCCGGGTCACACAGCGTAATCTTTGCGCCCACTTTTACGCACGCAATATTTGCGCGCGTATGAAACACTCGCGTTCTATCGTCCGTTCAGTTCTCCAAGATGGAAGCTGATGAAGTTATTGCTAGCGAGTCTTGCCTATCTCGTATTAAAAAGAAGGGAAAAGGAAGAAGGCTGTGGGTACATCTAATTCGCAACGAGAGGCATTTGCACGGCCATTTTTACACACTGTATCCTCCACTCTGTGAAGATAGTTACAACATTTTTAATGATTTTCGAATGCCAGTTTCTTCGTTTAATGAACTTCTTTCAAATATAGAGGGACGCTCGTCCTTGTATACATAATAAGCGGTATCCCATAACACAGGACGAATTTCAACCTCACTTAATAACAGCTCTGTAGCCAGATTTGCAATTGCAGAGACTCTTGGAGAAGCAAACCGCAAACGAAACGAACTAAATGCGAAGTGTTTCACTTGTTCTCTGGTTATGCTGGCCAGTTGAATGCACACGCAGCTTGCAGATTACGTGCGTTCCAGCATTTCAATTTTGTCCCCGCTAAAACGCAGGTTAACGTGCGCTTTAATTACAAGCTGAGCAAGCGTGCTGTTCCATTAGATGCCCATAATCGCCGTCACGAATGAAAGCGGTTGCGCAGAAGACAAACATTCAACGTCACAGTCACGTGTTTTCTGGCCAATCAGGAGTAGTCTGTTTCAGAGCGCGTGTGAAAGTACTTGCCTACAGTTTAACAGTGAAATTAAATAATGTCGAGCAATAAGTCCATTCCATTGCGTGATATTAAGTTTGTTAAAAGTTCCGACAAATGCGTTATTCACAGTCAAGCCGAAAAAAAAATTATTTTGTTATTTAACGACGCTGTCAATTGCCAGGATCACATCAGTGTCGCCGGTGTGCCGGAATTTCGTCCCGCAGGAGTTCTTTTACATGCCAGTAAATCTACTGACATGGAGCTGTCGTTTTTAAGCACACTTAAAAACCATCGACCTGGGCCGGGTTTGAACCCGCGACCTTGGGATCAGTAGGCCAGCGTCTAACCAACTGAGCCACCCAGACCGACACAGTCAAGCCGAGAAATTATGTATGTGTACAAATACTTCCTCAGAAATATGGGAAGCAGTTGCAACACAGCACTTCCCCTACTACCCCGTCTGTGCATTATATGTCATTTACCGCCATCGTTCCTAACAGCTACTCTAGTGAAGCTAAACTGTGCGCATATTACGTGCGTAAAGCGCACACAAAATAAACGCTCGTGTGTCCTCAGGTTGTCACCCTAATGACATGGAAATGGATTGGAAATGACTAAATGACTAGTTTTGCGGGGTAGAACTAGAACTGAAAAATCCAATGTCATACCCAAGGTTTAAACTACGGATCTTCCAGTTTAGGCGTGGCTGAGCTACCAAGGCATCATTCCGGTTCGACATTAAATTTCCCAACTAATGGCTACGGAATTAATTTTTCAGTTGTCATTCTGCCTTTTAAAGTTTGCCCATATACGGTTTGTGTGCTTTAGAATAATCAAGTACCATTGTTTATCCCTGTATAGGAAAATAAATATTTTGTGTGTTAACGTCGTTGCCAATTGCCAGGATCAGATCAGCACCGCCGATGTGTTAGAATAATTTCGCTCTGCAGGAGTTCTTTAACATGCCAGTAAGTCTGCTGACATGGGGTGGTCACATTTAGGCACTCTTGAAAACCTGCGATTTGGTCCGGATTTGAACACGCAACCTTGAGATCAGTAGGCCAGCGCCTAACCAATTATGTCACCCTGACCGATGTCCCTGGATTATGGTTTATGCTTTATGTATGCAATAAGATATCCAGTAAAGATATCCAGTATTATCTCAATTAAACCGATATCATGTATGATAAAATACGGTTACCTAAGCCAGAACCTTAGTTGATAGCATCTGATACTCGTATTCGTGAGGTCCTCAGTTCAAATCCTGTGCAAGGATCACTGGTTTGGTTTTGCGGCAGTTAAATACCCAAATGGATTTTTTCAGTATCAGAATGCAGGGGTCCTTCACCAGAGAAAAGGCAGAACCAAGACGACAAGAAGATGGCTAAGCAACTAAGATCACCTCTCACACTGGTGATGTAGCTGGGCAAAACCCAAATAAGACTGTCTGTTATTACTAGCTACGTAAGCAGCAAAGTAGAGTGTAGGTACATTTCCAGCTTACTAAAAGTCCACAGTTCCATTATATACATTGGAATAAACCAGGCAGTCAACTATACGACTAATACAATCTAGCATAGAAAGATGTGGCACCTTGAATATTTTAGAACGATACATACCCTGTTCTGGCAAATGCTTCTATAACCCATCAGTTCATATAACCATATAATTAAGGACTCGTATTTTTAGTTTCGTATGACCAAAGCACAAAGTTAGAGTCGTTTCAATAGTGTTATCATCTAGAGGAAATGTAAAAAACTAAACCCCGGCGCGACAGCCCAGCTGCTGCGTCCCCCACCTCTGCCCACTACAGGCGTCATTGGTGAGGTGCAGTACTGGAGGGTGGGACGTGGTCAGCGCCCCCGAGCACTCCCGGCCAGTTATGAGGTCTTCTAGACCTGGGGCCGCTACTTCTCCATCAAGTAGCTCCTCAATTGGTTCCCCCGGGACCTAACGAGGCTGAGTGCACCCCGTGCCAGACCTCCCATAGGGGATAAAATCCCCATGCTGGTACCGGGGATCGAACTAGGGTGCTCCGCGCCAGAGGCAAGCGCGCCAGAGGGATATATTCAAACAAGAATTCCCTAAAGGAGTGAGAAATTAGAGTCGCTGTCCTATCGCCTTATCAGTACCTACCTGGATTGTTGGTATTAGTTCCATCATCATCATCATCATCATCATCATCATCATCATCATCATCATCATCATCATCATCATCATCATCTTTATTATTATTATTATTATTATTATTATTATTATTATTATTATTATTATTATTATTATTATTATTATTATTATTATTATTATTATTATTATTATTATTATTATTATCATCATCATCATCTTTATCATCATCATTATTATTATTATTATTGTTATTGTTATTGTTATCTATTATTATTGTTATTGTTGTTATTATTGCTATTGCGATAACGATTACTATTACTATGACTATCATTATTATTTTGTGCTATCCGAAACACATTCCAAATGCAGCAGGTGGCTTAGAATTATAGTAGGTTTATGACAACATATATATTATATACAGCATTTTTCAGGGCTGGAACTTACTATAGTGGTGTTCGTAGTGGGTGATGTTTGGAGGCTTATTCGTCTTTTTATACTCACCGGAGGGAAGAGGTTCTTCAGGACACATTCAAATACGTGAGTATAGTTATATTTTATATGTCCATCTCCTTTCTCTGAATCAATGTCTCGAATTTCAGAATTCTGTTTATTCTGGCCTGTAGGTGCCTTCGCTAAACAGAACGCTAGTTTAGTTTTCTCTGGTGCGGATGCACCCTGTTTATTGAAATCAAGGCAATATTTACGCGCTCAATCTTCATAATTTAAACTTTATTTCAAAGGAATGAACTCATTTTAGTACATTCCAGGGGAGCATTCATCATGGGCGGCATCTCATATTGCCTCCTGATTTGCAGCTCTACGTATTTTGACCGGGGACTCCTCAGATTGAGCTTTCAGAACATAAATATTAAAAAATGCATTAGAGATATTAAAAGTTCTAGCAAAAAACGGGCGTGTCACTCTAATGTAAAGAAATGCACACTCATTTTAAATGTTTTAAACGGTTGAGTGTTTTAGATGATCCATAAGCCATGTATATTCTGAATCAGAAAGAATTACGGAATGGTTGTTCTTTAGCAACTTAAAATGCCAATTTTTAACATTTTACACTACCCACTCCTCTTAAAAAAGCTGGATGTAACCTAGTTCCTTCGTGCAATCATCATAATTTCAGAAAGTTTGGAGTTGAACTTGCGAATGGAACCATTTAAATCTACCTTGACATATGACTCCTTCAAAGTGTACAACTGGTACTATCAAGACATTCGCAAAATCTTTTTCATGTTGGTAATTAAATTCAAGTTTAAATAACAATAAATTGATAATGGGAAGATGCATAGGCATTATTGCTAGGATAAAATCTGCATTCTAATCCATGTGCAGAATTTTCTTCGTGTATTCTCAACATTAGTTTCTTAACTTCGAGTTAGGAGTCCCTAAAATATCTTTTGATGTGTGATGTGTTTTAAGGTACGATGTGTTGACCCATGTGCTGTTCCTGCTGGCCTTTGCCAGTTGGTTTTGGACGCTGTTAGATGTTCCAAAGAAGAACATGCCACGCAAGTATTGGACTTCTTACGACCCTACTCTCCTTGCCGAGAGTTTCTTTACCTTGGCCACTATAATGGCTTTCGGGAGACTGCTGTTATATCTGGAATTCAGCTCGCACATCGGGCCCTTGCAAGCAAGTATTCATTTTGAAAATTATGCATTTATTCTTTTAATTTATCTATTTATTTATATTTACTAATTTAATACATGCTGTAGTCTCACTATCAGACTGTACTGTGTTAATCCAAAATGAACAGTGAATAGTATCAATCAGGTATGTAAGTAAATGGCCCACGATAATATACTAACAGAACAATTAATGTATAGGTCGTGAGGTGAGAGGAGCAATTTCCTTAGATGCGCAGTGGCACTCTTCACCTGAAAGGCTGATGGTGGGGGAAGCTGCGCAAACATGTATGCACAGAAGTCATAATGTTTCTTTCCACCAAGGTTCGCTAGCACAGCTTTGGTACATATTACTAATGACATTATATATGTGTAACAATTAGTTTTATAACGAACAAAGCAATTTCGCTATAACCATGGCCATGTGCCAACAATAAATTTCATGTGAACTGCAATTGTTTCAGCTACGCGCTGTTGTAGTGTTTCGCGGCAAACTGATGCGTCTTTCCCCCCCCCCCACCCCCCCCCCCCCATCCCGCTCAGCCGTTGCAGAGAGGGAGGGAAGGAAAGCAACTTCTCTTATGTACAAGCAGTGTTGCCAACCCGTGGGATTTGTCCCATATTGTGGGACATTTTGACAAATAATTTTCAGGAAGGGACAGAGGGACTTTTTTTAAAAAACTGAGATGAATATGGGACATTTAATAATTGCTGCCTCTGACATAATGTGGTAATGGTTATGGTATACAGAACAATAAAGATAAACTTTTCACAAGGGACACGCAGTCATTTGTGCAACCAACAATCAGCATGAGTGTCGGCAGACTTTTTTCCGGGGGAGGGGGTGGCACATGTTGGAAGTTTGCAATCAGATAATATTAAATCATTATTTTATAGTCAAAATTAATGATATTTGTTGCAAATAACCGTATTAATTTTTGCTAAATAAAAATTGTTTTTTACATCAAAATTAAAATAATAGTTTAATATTCAGTAATTGGCTGCACATTAAGTTCACCAACTTCCAAGGGGGGGGGGGCGGCCCCCCTTGCTCCCGCTTCGCGACGCCCATGGCAATCAGCACTCTCACTAAGGGCACACTAGGTTTTCTTACACACAGCCGTGCACTATTACCTATAGGTGTGATTCCAGTATGTGTTTGGAGAGTAATGTTTCCATAAAAGAAAAACTGCATCTACTGATAGGAGGAGCAAGCACTTAAATAACGTAAGTCCTGATTTACATTATACATACCTAACTGGGTACTGCAAAGGCGCTAGTAAATTCGGTAATGGTACAACCTAAACTCCACTACTAATGTATCTCCTTGCATTTTTTTGTAAAGCTAGAGGTGTTTTTCTTAACGTGGGACACTTTATGCATAAAAGGGACATTCTGAGTCCTTGCTTGGGACTTTTGAGCTTCAGAGGTTGGCATCACTGTGTACAAGATTTGTTCATGTCTTACCTCACGACCTATACCTATTGCCTGCTTTTAAAATTCTTTTGGCGAATGGGCTGTTTCTTAAATGCCACCAAGCAGTAAAGATTATTTCTTAGCGATATTAATTGACTGTTATTACAAACATTTTTGAACTTCTATTTAACTGTGTACTTTTAGCTCAGCTATTATCCACGCTCTGCATGGACACTTCAATGGAAATTTAGTCAGTAACAGATGTTGGTAAAATAGATGTTTTCCCACTCGCTTATTTACGAACGATAAAGACGTTATAGTCCTTGTTCAAAATAACCAGGAACGCGAATCAGAGCGGGAGCAGCACATCTAAGGTATATGCGTTTAAATGGAAGAAAGTTTTCATTAACCTGGTGTATATTTTAAGAAATGTGTTCTGGTAGAAATGGTTCAAGGAGGCCGTGGCCTGAGCTAGAGCTCTTTCTAATCGTAAGTTGAAAGAGGACGTTCTAATCGTAAGTTGAAAGAGGACGTTCTAATCGTAAGTTTCGAAAATAAAATAATAATAATAGCCCCAAGCTCAATGTAATAACAAATGAAACTTTATGCCACAATTAAAAATATGTTAGGTTTGCAAGTGCACGCGAGAAGTAAGAAATGGGAAAGTCATAGCTTTCAGGACTGTTTTGTTGTATTGATTTCGAAGTTGTTTACTTTGGATTAGTGGGCAGAATTACAAATAAGTGAAAAATGTTATCGATCTCTCCTTCCCAATACAAAAAATCAATTCTCTCTGTTGCTATCGATTGACATTTTCGTTTTACTTCCCATTGTATTTTGAACCAAACTTAATCATTTGCTCTATTTACTTATTATTACCCTTCCAGGTTTAATGTGAAGCATCTATAGTCACCAGTTTGACTAAGGAAGGAGAACCTGTGCCTTCTTTATTTTCGTATCTGTTCTTCTCGTTATCAGTTTTATTGCTTTAGATCAGCGGTTCTCAAACTTTGAGCCACGGAGCCCAGTTTGAAACAAGAGTTTCTCAAGAAGCCCCTAGAAAGGCTTACAAGAAACCTTCTTTCTTCTTTCTTTACCTGTTTACCCTCCTCTTATATAGGACTTACTCCCCCTAGGACTTACAAGCCTGTGCCTAGGGTCAGGCACCTGCTGGGGAGCACAGGAACCTCTGGACCAGACAGAGTGAAGACCTGGAAGCAGGTGGTCAGCCAAGCACCAGGTATGATAGTGAGGAAGAGGATGATATGAAATGCAGGCGAAATCGATTATTGGAAAGGTGATAATGGAGCAGTTGGTTTAATGATTGGCAGGAAAAACTGGAGAACCCGGAGAAAACCCGCCCTTACACCGCTTCATCCACAACGAATACCACGTGCGGGTCCGTGGGATCGAACCCGGACCGCCCAGGTGGAAGGCGAACGCTTTACAATAGACAAAAACCTGGAGATAATACTTCGATTATAAACCTACAAAATTATGTGACAGCTAGTAAAGATAATTGAAAATATTATAATGCTACATGTACATCCGATAATAATATGCACAAGGAGCCTGGTTCTTGCGGCAGAGATTGTCAATGGCCGGTGTCACTGAACGAGCTGAAGACGCCTACCATCTGCGTCCAAACGACCTGGACATTTAGTTTTAGTAACCATGTACTTACCTCGAAAAGACCTGTTGGAATAATACATCTGTTGTGAGAAAATGCTCCAAAAAGTTTGAGGTTGATCAGAAACATTTCAGATTCGTGTCCTCGGCGCTTTCTATATAGAACGCTATATTCTTCTTCAGCGCTGCAACTTTGTCATTGGCATTACATTTTGTTTTCTGTTCTCCCGTATGTACTGAATTGGTTCACTTTCGAGGAAAAATGGCTGCCAATTTACATAGTTTGTTGTTGTAGTTAGCTAATGCTGGATTTCTGACAATGAAGTCATTAATCCTCTTGCTCTCCAATATTTTTCACTGATGGATGGGGCATTACAAGTGGCTGGGCATATTTGAAGGTGGTCTCGATCCATTTCCTCTTGCAGATCACACAGAGGACAGAGTGGTGAAGAATATATCCCAATTCTGTTTAAATGTTTTGCCAGACAATCATGTCCTATAATCAACCTGAAGGTTGCAACTGCTGTTTTTCGAGGATACTCAGGAATTACTGTTTGAATGTTTGGTAGTTCCCATCTTTTATTTTTTGATTTTTCATAGTAATATTTTTCAATAATTTTTTTGAATTCAGAGCTAACTAATCTTTTAGCTGCATAAAATGGTAAATTAACTATTGATTTCTGCA
Organism: Tenodera sinensis; assembly: GCA_030765045.1. Taxonomy (NCBI): domain Eukaryota; kingdom Metazoa; phylum Arthropoda; class Insecta; order Mantodea; family Mantidae; genus Tenodera; species Tenodera sinensis. The sequence continues at coordinate 102,138,280 of CM060972.1, forward strand.
CACCGCTGGTACCCTTTTTTGCAAGAAAATCAGCTTTCTCATTACCACTCAGTCCACAGTGAGCTGGTATCCATTGGAAGACTAGGTGTTTTTGAAGTGCTGTTAGATGGGTAAGGATTTTCCAACATTCTATAATTGTCTATAGGATTGTTGCATGGTTTTTTCTAGTTCTGTACTTTTGCTTTTTGGTTTTGAAGTCCACATTACTAAGTCATCAGCAAATAATGCACACTTCACACCTGATTCTTGTATTTGTTGTGGCAGATCGTTAATAAATATATTAACAGTTTGTACAACCATCTCTCATAGTTGAAATAATCTGCTAGCAGCAGGCTGTTTTTTGGTTATCAAATAGTGAAGCAACTTCCGTTTGAACTTCAAGTACATCCGACAACGCTTTACCATGCGACAATCATAGCGCTTCTGTGTATGATAACAATGACTTGTATATGCTTCCCAAAATTATTTCCAAACACTATTTTGCGCAACCTACACTGCAAAATATGTGCCCAAAAACGTTGGCTGGCATTTTTAATTGCAAGAGAGTAATCAAAATACACCAGAAATGTATGCCTTTATCATGTAGGCTGTAATTTTCCATTACTACTTCCATAGCCCGCCTCGATGGTGTGGTAGTAGCGTGTCTGCCTCACATTGAAGAGGTCCCGAGTTGGAATCTCGGTCAGGGTAAGTTATCCAGATGAGGTTTTTTTCTGAGATTTCCCTTCATTCTGAGAAGATGAATGTTGGTTAGCCTTTTGCTCTATGGATCTCGGGCTTATTTAAACACCGTTTCATTCATTCAGCGCCCTATATGACATATCAAGTTGGAGGACGTTAATATACATAAAAAGTGTTTCCACCTAGCGGGGGAAAGCGAAACTACTGTCTCGCCGGCCGTCAGCCCGGGCGCGGCTGGTAAGTAATACCGATCGGGGCCTGATCTCCACCTGGCAACATGAAAGGACCGGAGGCGTTTACCTGTCCGAAAGACCCGGATGCGTCCGGAAACAATAGCATTTGTTTACTAGTGTGGTGTCTGGACTGTTCTCTCACAGCCTTTCCCGATCATTCTACTTCCAGAACATTTCCATTGTCTAAAGAACTGCTAGTAGTAGAACAAGTAGCAGTAGAAGTGAAGAAGTTGTTCCAGTCGTGCTTGTATGAAACGTTGGAGTGAGGAAAAACGTATACGAAGCGTTCAGTGGACAGCGCCTGTGTAGCAGTTCAGTGCGAGTGTATTCTGACAGTTCTTTACTGTGATTCGATTCGACAGTTGTTCTGTTGCTCTGAGTTTATACAAAAGTGTTTTAAGTGTAACGTTAGCACTACGCTAACTGACTGGAAGGCAATAAAATGTGATTAGCAGTAGCTGGTGATTTCTCATTTGCTACACTACTTTAATCAAGCGAAAAGCATATTCTCAGCAGCGGAAAATATAGCAGGTACAGTAATGCTATTTTCCCACTGATAAATAACAGCATTTTTTCTCGTGCAGACGGAGCGCGGAACACAGCTTGGGAACGGTGCTTCTAGGGAATATCTGCTAGGAACATTCGTTCCTAAAACAATCTTGTATGAAATTAACAACGTGCCCACTAACGCTTCTTCTGCATTATTATCTTGTGAACTTTAAGTTAGTTTCTGTATTTGACCTGCAGGTGGCATTTACAAATTAATAAATGTATTTCAATTTTACACAGTTTTGTTCTTTTCACGATGCAATAACTTCCAACAAAGGTTTGAGTTTGTAAATTATTTAGCCTCATTCTTTAGCCCGTATATGTACAAGCTAGTATTATGAGAATTAAAACAATTCTTTGTTATATCAATTATAGATGTCAATTGGTAAGATGTCCAAAGACTTTATCAAGTTCGGGATCATAATCATGATGACGATGCTCGCATTTGCAGCAGGTAACTATTTCTTTCAATCAATGTATGTCGTTTCATTTCATTACACGTGTTCCACAAAACTATTAAAAATAATTAACTGTATCTTTTGCAAATTTCCAGATTCCTAAATAGATTTAGAAACAGAAAGTATGAGTTCTGTATTACTGGTACCCAGCATGGTCACTGTATTTAACAGAACACAAATAACAATTAGATGGATTGCAGATAGAATGTGCACAACTATATCTGGCACAGGCCAGATCCTGATACACCATGATTATGTCTGAACTACGAGATGTTTCTATACACACACTAGATGTTTCTATACGCACAATAGATGTTTCTTTCTGCACGCACACACACGCACAAACGCACACACATACACACGCACGCACACACAAGCACGCACGCACGCACACATACACACACGCACACACAAACACACACGCACACACAAACACGCACACGCACACACGCACGCACACTCGCACATACACACTTACACACGCACGCACACTCGCACAAACGCACACACATACACGCGCACGCACACACATGCACACACATACACAGACGCACTTGCAACAAAACATTTAAGAGCATTCAAGAGAGTTGTGCAAACCGTATCATTGTAAACACCCCGTGTGTAAGACCATTAACGTAATCCAAATACTTATGGTAATTTTGTAACTCTGTAGTTCATTATACTTGTAAACTCTGTAAAAGACACATAGTATTACGCTTTGTAATGGGACATGCTGATAATAAAGTAGTGTTATTAAAAACACATACACATGCAGGCACGCACACACACGCAGGCGCGCACACACGCACACACATTTAAAACTTTGGTGAAATTGGTACTTATATTAAGGGTAGATTTTTAGGGGAGTCTACTAAAATTTTAAAATTTAAACCAATTTCAGGAAGATAAATATAACGTAATTGAAATCGGTAATTAAAATCATAGTTTATATGAAGAGCTTCGTTCATACGTTTTGACGAGTCGCTATATATAGGCTACTTCCATTCTAGCCAGAACTGTGTAGTTTTCAATAATTTTTAGATTGAGTTTAATCATACTGATTTTTGTTTTCTGGTCTGTTGAGACTTTCAATTGCTTGTTTACAATGTCTTCCCTCCATTTATGAATGCAACTGTACCCAGTGTTTGTATGCAACAAATGCGACTGACACATTGAATATGTCAGCTAAATCGTTATAAGAGCAGTCGAGTACAGCGTTACCTTCATTTAATAATTGGGCGTTTGATTATGAGAAACATGGAAAGGTTAGTAGTACATGTTTTACTGGATATACCTGAGGTATTATACTAGAGCAATAAACTGTAATCTGATTGCAGGTTTAGGCACGTTCTACGAGTACTACCAGGGGATGATACAAGTAAACAATTCGACTGGAAGTAAAACTGTGCAGGTGTCATCGTTCGTCAACTTCGGTTATACACTGAAGACTTTGTTTTGGGCACTGTTCTGTATGTCACCGCTAGAGTCTGCTGATGTAATAATCGAAAATGCGCCAACATATGAACCAGGGCGTACCACTACAAACACACATAATTTCACCCAGACTGTAGGTTATATCTGTCTTGGAAGTAAGTATCTGGAAAAGACTAACCTTTTAGAGCTCCTTCGTACAAATTTTATTTGTCCTTTTCATTATTCTATTGCTCGTTGCTGTTTTTCTTTTTTACATATGTGTGCTAGTACCATGGGAACGTAAAGGAAACTATGACGATTCTCACAGAAAAGTTCAAGTGAACCAAGTTAGGATGCTCTTTGACTACAATACACAGACAACCGCATAATCCTAAAGAACCGTCTAAAACGTACTCAGATCAAGTACTATCATAAGTGCTGCTCAATGTCTCCTTATTTGCAATATGAACATACAGCACTAGCAATTAACGAGCGTTTTCAGATCGTACAGTAAGTGACTATAGATAGCAATCGGTAGTCCAAAATGAAATAACTGATTGGTGAAGCACTACGATGTCCCAAGTTCCCTTGGTGGCAGTCTTTAATCGAAAAACAGCTGTTTTTGGATGTCATCGTGCAATCAGATTTCTGTAGTCCGAGAGATTCAAAAGCACGATGTTTGCAAATGAGCATTTTCTATCACCAGAAATATTCATTCAGGTATTAAGTTTGACAGAAACATTTGCAAACACTCCAGCAACTCAAACGTTTCGGGAATATGCACATGCTGTTGGCTATGTAAGTGACTATAGATAGCAATCGGTAGTCCAAAATGAAATAACTGATTGGTGAAGCACTACGATGTCCCAAGTTCCCTTGGTGGCAGTCTTTAATCGAAAAACAGCTGTTTTTGGATGTCATCGTGCAATCAGATTTCTGTAGTCCGAGAGATTCAAAAGCACGATGTTTGCAAATGAGCATTTTCTATCACCAGAAATATTCATTCAGGTATTAAGTTTGACAGAAACATTTGCAAACACTCCAGCAACTCAAACGTTTCGGGAATATGCACATGCTGTTGGCTATGAGCTGTACATATCTAATAATTTTAGTTTTATGCCAACTCCGGCTTGTTTAGTTCATGTCGGCACAGTTTTGTTTTGGTGTAAATTTCATAAGCACACCCTTTTTTCGCATTTAATTCATGTCGGCACAGTTTTGTTTTGGTGTAAATTTCATAAGCACACCCTTTTTTCGCATTTAATCCCTTTTCTGTCAATATGTTAGTGATGGATAGAGTAACTGTATGAGAGGCAGATACCAACACAGGTATTTGAGTTAGTGAGAATATATTTCGTAATATCATTTCTGAAGTGTTTACAACAAACCACAAGTAGCACCACGTTGAGACGCCAAGATGTTACGAGCCCAAGGGTCTTCTGGTGCGATGGGCTACGTATCTCGGTGGTCCAGTGATGATGTTATCAAAGGCGGAAAAATATTTTGTAAGTGTTGTTCAGTGTTATTAATTAACTCACCTTTTAAATTAAATTAATTACAACACTGTTTTCAAACTTCTATGAAAGGAAGATATTCAAAATATACATTTCATTTATCATATAAATATCTAAAACATGTCATTTTAATCAAAATCGTTGGAAAATCACACTTTTCCATGCAAAGAGTAGTTTAGGGTTGAGCAATTTTTTCAAAATCTTCGTGTCGCATCCTTGAAAGACATTAAACTTCAACACCGACTGGTTTTTAACCGACTTTTTGTTTGTGCGTTATGCTGTCCACAGACTGACAGACACACATACACATGGACCTTTTTTTTTAATGCTCTTTCTGGATTCAGGGGGCCTCAAAACACATTTTCGGTGAAATCTCGACATCGAATTTATTGATGGAATAAAATACTTCCTCTACCTACTGATAGAGAAAGTGAAATTTTGTACAACAAATAAAAATCATAGAACTATAGTTGCGGGGTGGGACCACTGTTGACAATAAATTAAACATTTATAGCTGTCAACATTATTGTACAGGTATGTAGCTACTAATTGAAAATAATATATACCTTATTTACATTAAAAATGTGAATAGTATCACTGGCAAGCTGATTTGTAATACAGGCACCATGGAATAATAAAGTATCTCTTTTGTACGAGTATCCTGCGGAAAAATTGTTCTTTGTATCAAAATTAAAACAATAGTTTATTATTGGGTAACTGGTATCACATTAAATTTATTAATTCCCAAGGGGGAGTCTCCCCTTTTTGGCCCCCCTTCGTGAACCCCTGGATAATCATCTCCTCACGTACTTTCATCCCAAATTCCAAACTAATCAATCTTAAGTGAGACTTCTCCAGGGATCTGCACTGTTTCATTTTATGTGCTATTTATGTTCTTCGTCTTCATACTTGCCTTAACAAGACCTTTAAAGGGTCTTCTTATGTCTATGACCTTAGTTTTCTGATCTACATCCCAGAAAAATATCTTTGAAGGTAAATCTGTTTTAACTTCTATCTTTCTCTGTCTCTCTCAAGGAAGTTATGCGTTTCCTTGTTGACATGGATTTTGGAAATATATTTGTCTAAATATGTACGGATTATATTTAACAAAGCAACGTCTTCTTCTGATTTAAGATTATATTTTGGAAACAAACGTCTTGTTCCCCAAAATGGTATAACATTATGGGGAATAACGCCACTTGGAAAACAATTATTAAATGAAACATTTGATTGATTACATCTTGTGTATTATACTAACATTGTTCTTACGTTATATTTTTCAGTGTTCGAGATATTGTCAGTGGTAATGCTCGTCAACATGCTGCTTGCCAATGTCTGTAACACAATGACGAAAGTCATTGACAACGCTAATGTGGAATGGATCTATGGAAGGTCTAAAGTACGTAACCCCCAATCTCTAATTTAATAATTAAGAATTGTAGCGTATTCACCGCCCCTTTTCTGGTCGACCTCTTCGCTTGAAGTCGTTGTCTCGTCGATGCAGCTGAGGAGGCGCCAATTTCTCAGGGTCAGCCTCGACGAGAAATACTGGTGAGAGGAACGGTATGTTGGACGGTGATGAGAAGGAATGGGTTTTTTTTTATACAGGGTTCCTCGGAAGAAAAACACAAGATGCACTTCCCCTATGGGCACTTCGGGTTACAAGAAACTCTGCAAGTTCTATCTTCCACCCGTTAACTAAATTATGATCTCCTGCTGTGCCGAATGAATCACAATATCTATATAAATAGTATACAATCACTGGACGTGTAACGACTCAGTGGCACTTGACAAAGCACTTCCTAATAACGTGGCGTCTATCCCGCGACCCGCAGACACAACCTTCCCTCACACCTAGTAGCACTGAACTGTCGACTATCTCACCCACGCTTTTCCCCTGATTGGCTATGCTTATTGGGCTTAGATTTTCATTTGTTTTCTATTTTAACATTTAAATTTTAGCAACGGTTCGCGAGTTCGTTAAGAGACTCGCGGTACTTTAGGAAGACAACAACAATAATATAATACTAACGTTTTATTGCCTCACGCCAAAATTGTATCAACGGCCGCATCAATTATTTTGTTTTCTTGGCGGGAAACTTGCAGATTTCCCTGCTTAACTGTCCCTATGTTTATTTATTAACCTTTATGAAACTTATAACATAAATATAATTCTACAAGGACTTTTGTTTTATATAACTTTCAAAGAAATTACTACACAAACATGGATAATAGGTAATCCAACTCGACCACGGCCCACAAACCCGGAAAATCTACTTAACATAGTTAATTAATAAACTATTTCCTTAATTATGACAGGATTAAAGTTCTGACACCCATTGTTAGGCGGAGATATCGCTACAGAATGAACTACGTTTGGTCACTAATGCTGCTCCAGAAAGTAACTGTGTCACGATTTCTACGAATAAACTACATATATTTAGGCTCTAACTGAGAAAGAGAACCAAAAGCAGTGAAAATTAAGAAACATTGTAAACTACGAGGGCTGGAAAGCAATAAGTGGCAACACTGTTTTATCTCCACGTAGGGATTTTTATTTGAGCTGTAATTGGCAAAACATGTAAAGGGTTGGTGGAGCTATACATCTCGGGTGGCTTGCTGCCCGTATGTTTGTTTTGCTCAGTGTTTTAATACGCATATATAGTGTGTCCGAAAGTTTGACCGGCAAAATTTGTGAGCTGATAGATAACATTATTTTAAACACTTTTTGTTAACATTTTTTTCCTGCAATCCTTGGTTTGAGCGCTAGACGTGTTAATGTCATAGATTACTGCCTCCTACCCAGCTTAAGTATTTAAGGCAAAATCAACAATGCAAATTAGTATTGCACTTATCTTAGTAAGGCACACAATCTTAATCCAAGAAACACACACAGAACACAAACAAACCTCAAGCATATCATTGTTTACAGTTAATCACAGCTTTACTATTCAAAGTAAATGTTGGAACGCACGCCCAACGATTAGCACAAAGAGTGGATCGGCGTGCCCTATTCTGCCGCACTCTCGCAAAGACAGAGCAATTTCTCTGGTGTAAACGTTTTCGGTCTAATTTTGAATAGTAAAGCTGTGATTAACTGTAAACAATGAGACGTTTGTGTAGAAGAAGAAGAAGAAGAAGAAGAAGAAGCAGTAGTTTTAGTAAGCAATTTGTTAAAGAATGGGTAGAGAAAGTAGAGTAAATGAATCATCCAATCTGTTATATCTCTTTTCCTCCTTCTCTCTCTCTCTTTTCTTTTGTGTGTGTGTGTGTGTGTGTGTGTGTGTGTGTGTGTGTGTGTGTGTGTGTGTGTGTGTGTGTGTGTGTGTGTGTGTGAGGGGAGGGGGTGACGGGACTTTACCTTCTTCTTTGTTTGTTTAATGCTCTATTCTTACCCTCTTGCTGGTTGGTTTCCTTTCTGCGTTTTATTTTCACTTTTCTTCTATATGTAAATATGTTTCAGATAAATCACATTTTACTACTTCTTCTCCAACTTCCCTGTTCTACCACTATCGTGGTGTCAGGGAATTACCTTGGATTCCGAGGCTTACATTTTCCTTTTGAATCCGACTTTACTTAAGGTTGGGTACCTATTTGTTTTATCCCCTGGGTACTCGGGTAGACCGCTCGCCTACCACCTAGGCGGGACCCGCATGTGGTATTCGTGGTGGCCGAAGCGGCGTCTGGGCGGGTTTTCTCAAGATTCTCCGGTTTCTCCCATCATTCATGCCACCAATTGTTCCATTATCACCCGTCCAATCATCCATTTCGCCTGCATTTCATATTTCTTATCATCCTCTTCCTCACTATCATACCTGGTGCTTGGCTGACCACCCGCTTCCAGGTCTTCACTCTGTCTGGTCCAGAGGTCCCTCTGCTCCCCGACAGGCGTCTGTCTCTAGGCATTGGCTTGTAAGTCCTACATAAGGGAAGGGTAATCAGGGAAAGAAGAAGTACTCGGGTAGATCCTCAGTTCTTGAGGTAGAGATTGGGCATTTTTCCCAACCCCGAAAGGTTTTGGTTTTCCCGCCAATACTCGGAGGCTATTTGCACTGGCTTCCCACTGGGAGATGGGGTCGCCACTTCCCTATGCCGAACACATTTTACCAATAGCCTCAAAATTTGGTACCTACCAGTTGTCAACTGCAGATGAAGTCAATTTCCTGTTTTTCCTAGTTGTATATTACAGCAAGTCCTTATTTTATACTTCTGTTACAGACTTACCTCAAGGTGATGTGCCAATCTACGCTTCCACCTCCCTTCAACCTCATTCCCACAACTTCTGGAGTATCGAATACTTTTGAATGGGCCAGACGTCGTTCACGTCCAAAGGAGGTCGAGGAAACAGAACTTTGGGTAATACAGTGCTCTTATGTGGCAGCAATAATCTTAAAACGTAAGGCATGAGTACACAGCGCGGAAAAAGTAGACATATCTGGCTTTAAACGAGGAACAGAAATTATCTGAAAATATCCCATTTATCAGGCCAATCAACGGTAATTGATTGTTCTAACACACACAAACCGCATAAAATATAAATAAATAAAAATAAAATCTACATATCTATAGTCCTGACATCTGGAGTCTACATCAGGATATAGTATCCAGCGATTTTATTTTTATTCAATTTATTTTCAATTTTATACATATGAATACATGTGCAGATCAAATAACTACTAGATTAACGGGCACTGGGAGTGAAATTTGAAAGTTCCACATTTCTTGATAGATTTTTTTTTTAATTTTACTGTGTTTGTATTTATATGAGAATAGGACGTACACCTAAGCAGGGTCAATTATGACATAAGTAAACAACATCTTTCTCATTAGGAAAAAAAGGAAGGCAGCCTGAATGGAGGCTTGTATGTTTAGTTTCTCTACTGGTAAGCAAAGGAAGTATTCCATTATCTAATACCATTATATACATACCATTATCTGATTCGGAGTTTAACCTGGCAGTTGAACAGCTAGTAAATAAAGCTCCGGTGTTTCCCGCCCGGTTACGTGTCCGATGAATCTGCAATACTCCTTTGCCGACAAGGTTCGGAACGCCGGGGCACGACAGCTCCTGATACTCCGTGGCTAAAAGGTCATCCAGAAGACACTAACGGCTGCCTGAAGATGGAGGTGGCCAACTTAGTAGTTGCCTCCATATTGAAGACTGGAATATTCGGTTCTTAGGCAGTAAGAGGTCAGCCCAGGAACTTGGTTACGATGTTAATTTGTGTTTTCTGGATGTATCCAGCTAGATACCTAGTGAAGAGCTGTTCACACCAAGTAGTTGGTGCCTGCAGATGGCCTGGATAGTTCTGGCCTGAGGAGGCAGCAGCTGGTGGCCAATGTAACAGTTGCTCTCACCTTCGATACGACGGGGACAGATAATTTACTTTACTAGAACGGAGAAACTTGGGGTTGAGCGTTGGTTCAACAAAGGGAATAAAAAAAGCTGGTTGGAACTGCTTGCATTCATGTTTAAAGCACCATCCTGGACTTGTCATACGTAAGGAGGAGAATTTATCAATAAACCGATTATTGAGGATGAACAGAAATAGCGTGAAGACTTTCTTCGAAATACTTGACAAAAATGGAACAGTTAAAGTTGCTTAAGAAGCCTTATCGTATATTTGATGTGGATGAGTCTGGTCTTCAAATGAACACTCAAAATGGTTACGTGCTTTGTGAAAAAGGAAAGAAAAACGTACATTCCTTAAGCCCAAAAGAAACGGGTGAAACAGTGTCTGCTGCAATGCCAGTGGGTGTTTCATGCCACCCACTGTGATATTCAAAGGCAAAAGAACGCATTCTGAATATGACAATATTTTGCCACCCGGGAGTACAGTGAAAATGAGTGACAGTTGATACATGCAGATATTTTTTCAGTTTCATCATGAATTTCACCCAGATCTTTGAGGTGATAAGTAGCCACCAGCCATTCTTGACCTCTATGGACATGATTTGCTTGTGCAGATGTAGAGAAGTTGAACTTCTGCCTTGAGAGCAGGCTGTCCCTAGTGTGCTTGCCCTCACATATAACACACTGGCTTCAGCCAACTGACAGACGCTTTTTAGGTCGTTGAAGAAATGTTTCTATGAAGAAGCTACGACGTTTCTAAGAAACAACGACTGTGCCTTTTCAAAAATCCAATTCTGCACACTCCTCAAGGAAGCATGGCTAAAGGCAGCCACTTTAGACAATGCAATCAATGGTTTCCGCTCTACTGGAATTTGACTCCTAGATGTAAATGCTATCCCAGATGATGCATGTGTTGGGGATGCACTTTTAATTGCAAATTCTGAGGGAGACAAACGAGCGTCTGACGAACAGAATGAAGAAAACCCACATCCAGGTATGTCGACGGATTCAAAAGTTGCCATCCCACAAGTTACGAGTACCCGCTTTCACGAGCAGGCCCCAATTTCACATATTGTGAGGCCTAGTGGTACTCGTGGAAGAAGAAGAGCTGCAAGAGAGCTGACATCTCTTAACAGTGTAGCAGAAGCTGAGAAGAGAGTGACTACAAGAGCCAACAAATGCAGAAAATCAACAGGTAAACGAATGGCTCCAAAGGCAGCTGCTTCCAGAAATGCAGCCTGCGTGGGGAAGACTTTTTCGCTGCCGTAAATACAGAAGAGTGGATGCAATGTAGAGGGTCATGCTCTTTGTAGTATCACGAAGAATGCGTTGATACTAATGGCGTTTCATTTGTTTGCGATAGGTGCAGTTCTTAAATTTTGAACTTATAACCTTTGAGAGGTAGAATCGGAACTGAATTGAAAAATTCAGTGTCGCAGCCGGGATTGAATGTTTCAGTTCCGCTTCTACCTCTCAAAAATTGCCCACACACAGCATGTGTGTCTTAAAAAACCAACACCATGTTTGTTCGCATAAATGAATAATAATTATAAATTTTGTTTTTATTTCTTTACTTGTTTTTGTAAATACCAGCCCTAAGCACTGATACAATTTGTTATAATGGGCATTTTTGTAATGTTGGAGTGTTTAATGTGGTTTGTAGATAGTAGAATTTTGGACATCATCTCAGCATTAGACTGTTAACATACATTCATGCCGTCACATCAAATATTAATATAGAAATCGCTCTAAATAGTGATTCCTATATTAAGTATAAAAATATGGTGCTCTCTTAAAAGCGGTTACTATACTGCTATTGCTCAATGAGTGAAAAATATTGTAGAGCAAGAGGATTAATGACTTCATTGTCAGAAATCCAGCATTAGCTAACAACAACATATTAAGTACAGTGATTTCTATATTAAGTAAAGCGAAATAATCCTTTAAACGTATGTACCCATAGTATCAACATATTTGCTCATATCACCCTTACACTATGGGTAATATGGGCATTTGCACTATTTAATTAAAATGCATTTAGAATGGTTTTGCAACACTACATTACCGATTTCAACCTCTCCATTTCTCTATAAAATCTTAACCCCTAACATGCTGACCTGTCATGGCATGTAATACGTCCTCTGATTGGTAATCAGAGGATATGGTCGGTGAATTTATTTTGATAACTCTCCCGGTCAGGTCGGTGAGACCCGTAAACCAATGACAGGTGTGGTCCTCCAGACATTCTGGGGGTTGTGAGAGAGCGATGTGACCGCCAAAACATAAAAATATGGTGCTCTCTAAAAAACGGTTACATTTACTGCTAAGTCTCTTCAATATATTGGAGAGCAAGAGGATTAATGACTTCATTGTCAGAAATCCAGCATTAGCTAACAACAACATTACCGATTTCAAGTATCATATTACGTTAAACGAATCCTACCATAAAATCCCGTCCTTTTATAAACATATAATTATCATTCAATTAATTTTACACCAAATGTCATAAGGTGCCCATATTTTCTTCGTTTACACTAATAATAGATCCAGAATAACGCTACTAATGCATCCATTGAAATTGTTATTTTCACTGTTCCCGAAGAATATAGATTATCTTGCCAATTCTTGCGTTCTTGCTTATGATATCGAATGTATGTCTATAAAGCCTTTCTACGTTAGAGGATAGTTCCATATCCGCAGATAGGCGCCCCATAATTACGATAAAGGGACGGAAATAGAACTTCGAGTTTCGTGCAGAGCTAGAGTTAACAGATTATTTTATGGAAATGTAGAACACAATGGTAAACAATGTAGTCATTATTCATTCCTATTTTCGCGGTTGGCAGTACATTTTCTAACGATCACTGCTTGTTTCTAAAAATGTAAGACATTAGAAACTTTTCAAAAATTCCCTCCGGACGCCGGACAAATTATTAAAATTTAGGGCATGTTCGGGAATTTCCGAACGTCCAGTAACTCCATATAGTATGTATGTAGGATAGCCTTAAGCTATATTTAAGTGCTTGTCCAATGCTGTGCTTCTTCCCTAAAAGAATTGGCAATTAGTGCTGATAGTGCAAGGTTTTTGCTTTAAAGTGATATACAGGTATTTTTAGGTAAGGAAATTTATAAGACAAGCTTCATTGTTGTATGATTTCTTAAAGGAGGAAGGGGACTCTCCGGATGTAGAAGAGTACCATGATCTTCAAGCTCAGCTTGCTCGACGATATTTTAATGCAAACTGAAATATCGTGGCAATATAAGAGGATCGTAATACAAAGAAAAAAGTCATGTATGTTTTTATATGCAGTAAACCAGCTGGGCTACCGACATCGTATTTGTTCTATGTCTCAACTTATAAAAGCTAAAAATAAAAGGATTTAGACAGACCAAATGGCATTCATTACCCTAAAATATTTTGTGAAAGTAATCAAACGTAAACAAAGAATCTTTTGATGTGCTTCACCACATCGATAGCGTTATACGAGAGGCGTCTCAAAAATAAGTTAGTTTTTTTTTAAAAAAAATAACAAAATGTTTAAATATTTAAAAGAGGATATATTTTGAAAGCTACATTCAGTACCTATTTTTCCACAAAATTACCTTGAACCTCAATACGGTTTTGGAACCGTGGTTACAGTTTTTTTAACCCAGTGTCAAACCACTCTCCCGTCAATCTGGCGTAAAGTTATAATTGCTTTTACATTAACTTTGATTTATTATTCTGCTACTAGAAATACATAAGTATTAATATCTGAATTCACGGTAAAATAAGTTTTCTATATATGGGGTGATTCGTTTGGGTATGGATGAAATAAAAACATAAAAAGTTCACTACTGAACTTTATTTGTTGAAACTTTGTGTATACAACACTGAAAAATGTGAGATTCCTCAGCCCATAACATGACCCCCATTACGCATTCTTTATAACTCATAACGGTGATGCAATTCAGCCCATGTCCATTGTAACATAAGAGGGGTGATTTGCTGAAAAACTTGAGTAATTTTTACTCTCAGATCATCAATTTCCTGGGTTTCTCTGCATAGACAATGGCTTTAACAAAATTCCACGCCAAGAAGTCAGGAAGGGTTAGATCTGGGTAATTTGGGAGCCAAGCAATGGGTCCACCACGACCACACCACATACCACTGAAAGTGGCATTTAGAAAATTAGGAACGTCCCATGCCCAGCGAGGGGGTGCACTATCTTGCTGAAACAAAATGTCCATATGTTCATCTTCCTCAATCTGTGGCAACAGAAACAACTGTAACATATCCAAACAAGCTCCATGTCATATGCATTTTCCGCAAAGAATGGCCCATACTCGTACACTCCACACCATACATTAACTTTTGGACTTGATCTTTCAAGTTCGCACGAGATAATGCAGTTCTGCGTGTTTACTCTGTCGCTGACATGAACAATGACCTCGACTGTAAATAACCATTTGTTTAAGAAACCGTCATCACCTTCAATCCGTTGGCACACCATGGATGCAGAATTGAAACGAGCTCCATGATCCTGATCATGTAAGGCTAGTAGACGTAAGTGAAATGGATAGTTTCAGCTCCTTTCGAACAATACGCTGACATGACGTATATGGTACAGCTTGATTATTTAGAGCTAACCCTGCAGAAACGCGGTGGAGGAGAGGGTAGTCTAGAGTGAAAGGCTGGCAGTATTCTCCTTACCTGCGTTTCTTACCCGCATTGTCCACACACTAGCTATTCCGCTACTAAAGACCCAAAACCTTTCCGAGAAGATAGTGGACTATATTCTGTGCGGAATAAGTTGGCAGCCAGCATGTGGAAACATAAAGCAGTACTCACCCTCTCACTCGCACTTAGTGTTGTGACGATCCCCTCTTGCTAACTAGGCAATACTGAGTTAGAGGTGTCACAGCGAAAGAGATTTGACAACAAGAACGATTTTGACCGGAAAAGCTATTCACTTAATGAGGGTTCTTCATTGTACTCAAGGGAGCGAACTCAGGTCATTTCCAACCTATATCGCTATCTCTTTCTGCCAACTTATTCCGAACAGACTCTAGTCCAGCTACTGCACACACAGCTAAGCAGGGTCAGAACGGGAGAGAGAGAGAGAGAGAGAGAGAGAGAGAGAAAAAACCACCGTACATTCATTTCTGCGGACAGTTGCCTCAAACTTTTCGTAGAACTCCTTGTCATAACTTCAGAGATAGCTTCTTTTCTACTGGGTTTCGCCTGCGACTCCCTGCGACTCCCTGCGACTCCCTGCACGTCTTTATAACACAACCTGTTTCTACATATGTTCGATACCACAACAATATCGAATCGTATTTAGGTACAATATGCACATCATATTCACGTCGAAATTCCCTTTTAACTCTTTTAACTCTCGCAAATTTAGCATACCAAAGAACATTGTGCGCGCTGTTGATCTGTAGTAGCCATTTTAATCATCTATATAATATTCATTTGTCTTTTCAGATTATGCATTGTTTATTGTCATACATGGCAATTGCCAACCTTAAAGCATAATATAACCATCAAGAAATGCCTCCTAGAATCATATTGGCCTTTATAACATTTAAGTTTATCCATACCCAAACGGATCATCCAGTACAAATGTAACTACTAATAAAAAACAGCATAAAAATTAAACCATAAGCTCTCTATCTTTGTTCATAAATTTGGAATACTTAGATCTAAAGTCTAAGCTTTTTTACTAGCTATTATTGCATTCAAACTGCATTACTCTCAGAGTTTCTCAAAATCCGCCATTCTAAATTATTGTATAGTTTCTGTCTTAATATACCCCAAAGCACGGTAATATGGCATATTTGCTTACTACAACCACCTTCTATATCTTTGCCCTCCTCCTCTAGTGCCAATCATGTACAGAAGGCGAGTTTAGTAAAATGCGAGTGTATCATGATTATTTAACGAGGTCTTCATAGCTTCCCCTTCTTTCCCTCTCTTTACCCTTCTCCTATGACAGAGATTCAAAGGACAAATTTAAATATTTTCTTATAACACAGAATCGTTTAACCCAATAAATGCTGCTCACTTGAAGCAACATTTGCAGCCTTTTCCATAATAGACATTAAGAATTTGAAGACAAATTTAAACACAATTAAAACATGGCTTTTCTACGAGGCCAGGTGTACCTACCCTTCTCCTCCCCCACGCCTTTCCTTGCCCTCATTACACCAACCACTCCTCTAACCGCGTATTGCAAGCTATCAGCAGCTCATTGGTCATTAGTTATGCCTCGCCCAATGCGAGAGTCCAAGACGATAAGAAACTGAGAAATAGTCTCAAACAGTGCATTTTAATAAATTCATTTTGTGTACATGCGCAGACATTTGAAGCTACCTTTGTCACTGTTGTTGCACCGTAACTATAGTCTAATTATGAAGAGTTAGCATGCAAAAGTTCACTTTTGTGTTAACTGCTTCTCTCGACTGTTTGTTAAGGAGTTAGTACAATATTATGTTTTCGTATCACGATTGTCATATGAGCTAATGCTAATGTAACGGTTTAATCTGACGAACGATGGAGAGTTTATTTTCACGGAGATACTAGGTGTGTAATATGATGAAAATAAACTCCAATGTTGGTATAAAAACTGGACAGCCGCGTCAATAGACATCTAAGTAACTCTTTGCAGTTAACTTCTATCTCCTCCATAAAGAAAACCTAAGATATTTTTTGTCTTTCCAATTGAATGAAATTTAGTCCAGGAATTTTATTATGTCATCTCATTTACGAGGGCGGGACTAAGAAGTTGTACAAAATCAAACCAGGATTAATATTAAGAATATTTTTTATTTCCAAAATAGTTCCCTTTAACATCAATACTCCTTTGGTTTAATGAAACCAATTCTTAATTAAAGCAATGATTCTAATCTTATTTAGACAGCTCAGAAGCCAGGTTGTTATAATGTTCCACTGCCTCATCTGATGATAAAGTTATTTCTAGCGTTTTATCTTTAATTTTTGGAAAGAAAAGAAATCGCAAGGTGCCAGATCAGACCTGTATGATGGTGGGTCCACGGTAACGACCTTTAAGTAATCCAGATACTCAGTCGTTAGTTTGGTGTATGAAATGATGGGTTGTCGTAATGTAAAATTATTTTTCTTTTGGGCGTTTTTTACAAACTGTTTAAAATAAAATTTTTGGTAAATAGACGTTGGTGTACCAATCGCCAGTAACGGTACATCTAGCAGAGATCAGCCATTGATCTTAAAAATCTCATTTCTGCTGATTCAATATTTATTTTCTGTTTTGTGTTTAATGCCCATGTTTCGCTTGAATTCAGTAGTAAGGGACTGCCATCGTCTTATAAAATTTAATTCGCGTTTCTCTTCTAGTTTCCTTCTATTGTGGCGCACATGAGGCTGAACTTATTTAATTCCTTGTCAATGTCTTTCTCCTCTAATACAACGGTTAATTCTAATCCTAAGCAGTTAAATGTTGCTACCTGTTGTTATAGTTCTCTTATTTATCACAATCTTGCTTCCAACATGCTTCTTTCCTTTAAATGGTTTTGTTTGCAAATACTTTCTAAGTTGTTCTATTCTTATATTTTACTTAATATATTATGTACTTTCATTTGTAGGGCATCCTCTGATTCTGTCGGTCTGGGTGGCTCAGTTGGTTAGACGCTGGTCTACTGATCCCAAGGTCGCGGGTTCAAACCCGGCCCAGACCGATGGTTTTTAAGTGTGCTTAAAAACGACAGCTCCATGTCAGTAGATTTACTGGCATGTAAAAGATCTCCTGCGGGACAAAATTCCGGCACACCGGTGACGCTGATGTGATCCTGGCAATTGACAGCGTCGTTAAACAACAAAATAATTTTTAAAATTTTTTTCCCCTCTGATTCTCCAATAAGTACGAGTATTTGGTCGTCAGTGTATAACACAGTGTCCATTGCTTGTCCATTAGTACTAAAATGCTTACTAAAGCTATTTTGCCGGTTACTGGCATCGTCTATGTATGTAGAGATTAAAAAAAACGAGATGAGAGTCGTTGTCCATATTCCAGTATAACCACTTGTGCACTTCACTGTGTCGTTTTACCTTGATTGCTGCTCTCTTGGTTATCAAATATCATACAGTTTATTTTTGTGTCTAACCAACCCAAACAGTAGTTTTAAGTACTAATTACCTGAAGCAGAACCAGCACTGACATTGCAAACTCTTTTAAATAGTAAAACAAAGAGTCATGTGTTTAGCCTTTTACTTGAGCCGTTTTGTAACCTGGATAAAACAATTCTGGGAACTACAACTCAGGGTGTTTTAAGATGTAATTGTTTGTACGACTGGTAAGATACATGAAAGTGTTCTGTGCATGAAACGTTCTGTTGCAACCTTCCACAACACTTCCATCTGGAAGCTCAAGATAAATTGTGCGAGTAGTGTCTACCTTTAGCTTTAACAATTCAGTGACAATTTTTATTGCTATTAGTCATTCCTATCCGTCTCAACTGAGCGACTTAGATATACCTCGCGTTATTTTCCGGCGACTGCCGTTTGGAGGTGCATCGATCGCCGGAAGTAGAAAGAAAGTTCAATTTTATAAACATTTAGTTGACCATCCGTTCATTTTTTGTTATCTACCATATAATCTGTGTTATCTACATAGTTTGGTTTATCTATAGAGATTGCTCATTATGATTCCTGGGACTGGTTTTAGACCAAGCAAAATGTTTCGTGCTGATCCAGCAGAACTAGAAGAACGAGGCCTAAGGGACAGCTTAACGAAGGCAGTTGCTTTCTTTGCGATCTGTGTTATAATTAAAGCAGGTACATATAGGTAGTTTAAAATAAAATGTCCAAGTTCTTAAGTTATTCTTTTTGTGTTGTTTTAATTGCTTTTTAATTCGCATGCCTATACACAGAGTAAAATGCATAGAACATCAAAGTTTATGTACTTGCTGTTGCATCCCTTTACCAAAAATATTAGTACCTATTTTTACACATTAAATAATTTGTTATGGTATGTTTCAGTGGCTTGCTGTAGCCGTCCATGTTATAGCCAAGGTTTCTGACTGTTCCTCTAACGATGTAGCAATTCGGAAACCGCCCGTTACTTCCGACTTCTCAAATTTAATATTCAACCTTTACTGTTCTAACCTAACTACGGCCGTGATATATTTTACGAAATGTATTCCATTGGTCATTAAAGTGTTTGTGATATAAATAAACATACGCCATTCCTCATTCTTGATTACATGTTTCCTGACAGTGATATTTTATAAATTGTTAATGAATCGTACGATGTAGGGCCAATAGGAAGTACCCTGGAAGTATAAATAACGTTTTGTTACTCATATTTAAAACTTAATTTGATTAGTATGTTATTTCTATAACCCATCCGTAAACGGAGAATACCTCGCCAGTGATGAACTTCTTACAAACATGTAGCCTACACATTAACTATAACAATACTTTTGTTGTGTTTATAAACCTTAGTGGTATAAACCAGATATGATTGGAATTATCGTTGAATGTTGTTACCATAAAGGTAACATAAAAACTAGGTGGCCAAGCTACCCTTTGATTGCGGATGCTTTCATTATGGTGTTAATTTGAATTTAAATAGGCACATGTGAAATTTAACAACTAAAGGATAATTAAATATTAATAAGTGAACCCTGGCCCAAACATCACATTTTAATACACATTTGTATGTAGCGTTTAGGAAAGAAGCTTTACAAAATGTGTTGGAGCAAATGTGGTACGTTTAGCAATTTGTTGTTATTGTTGTTAGCTAATGCTGGATTTTTGACAATGAAGTCATTAATCCTCTTGCTCTCCAATATCTGAAGAGAGCAATAGCAGTAATAGTAATCGTTTTTTTAGAGAGCAATTTAGATAGCGAGAAACAACACAAATTTTCTAAACACAATTAACGAGGTTACCAATTACACACAAAAATTGTAATTGTTCATAGCATTCTGGTAGACTCGAAGAAAACTACCAGCTTGAAATATAGAGATTTTAAAAGTGCATTTAGAAAGAATAGACATTTTAGTAAATGTCAAATATTTTAGAGAAAGGAAAACATTTGCCTTGGGATGAAAATAGTATAAACTGCAATTATAAGCAGAAAATCTGTAATTTTAATCTGATAGTTTTTCCATTACTTAGAGATCCTCCCCATTCCTGTAAAAGTTTTGCATTAGAATTACAATGATTTCTTTCTAGGACATTGCCTCGTAGCAGGCGCTGTGCTGGGCATTTTCAAATTTTGAAATTGTTGTTTGACAGGTAAGTATAAAAATTACCAAATATATATGATCATTTTTATACATATACTAGCTGACCCGTCGAACTTCGTACCGCCTAACAGTCAATGTCGTGTTACAAATTAGCTGAACTTAATGTATGATTTTATGAAAGTAATACAATGAATACAAAATAAATATTTAGTTAAGTGCTTTTAAGATAATAACAGAAAAATAAAGAAGTACAAAAATTAAGTATATCAATCGCGTGTCAGCAAGACATGATTGAATTAAACTATGTACATATTGTGCAGCATGGGATGCACTCGGTTAAATTCTCTTCGTTGAAGCACCTTGTGATATACATACGACATTTTTATCAGGCGCAAGAACAAATAATAATAATAATGATAATATTTGTAATTATATATTATAGTACCTTAAATATCGGCGATTATCTGTGAGTTTTCAATATGTGTGATAACCCTGGTTACTACTACTTAAATATAACGCGATAGCAGCAATATTCCTAAAACTCCCCAGTAAATATCGTTCTGTTGCAATATAAACACGAGGCATGTGTTTGTGTTAGTCGCAGCTGACGTGAACGCCAGGTTATCGCGGAGGGATACAAGGTGCGGATCTAAGGCTGGATGGAGTATAGCGTTGTTTACTTGCGGCCAACGCAGCAGCTAAACGTATTATGTAGTGTAAATACAGGCTAAACTCGTAAAGAGAAAGCCTTGCACTACGGAGTATGACGCCACACTGTTTAGCAAGTCCCTGAAACAAGTACTACTCGCTAGAGTTAATGGAATTCAGTTTTCATTATACACAGATTGTGAATCAGCTACTTCGCTTTTATTGGTACAGCCAAAAGTGGTCTGCATGGAACTTTAAATTCACAATGCACTTGGTAATGACGAATTATTAAAATAAGCGGGCAATCTCCTAAGAAATCACAATACCTCAGTTAATGTTAAATTTTAATATCTGCAACTATTCTGCACGAAAATGCAATAACAGACTTTAGGATACCAGGGGTTTGCTATTAAAACGCAGAAGTAGGTGTTTGCCATTTAAAATGTGTACTAAACTGCCAATTATACACATAAGCACGGGAAACAACTTAAGGGACAAATAGGTCAAATGCAGTGCAATGATCAACTAGTTATATACTTAAAAAAATGTTGCTGTTGTCAATTTGAAATTTGGTTGAGTTTTCGATATACAAGTATATTTGGTGATTTTTATACATGTAATACATGTCCTTAGAACAACCTATGTATGTGATAAACTAATATAACGTAACCTCAAAACGCAAGGGAATGTTTGTGTTTAAATCTAGATGATATGATTTGATAATTTGTGCAAGTTTGGCCTATACTGTGTCTAACGATCCCTCGCGTTGAAATGGTCCGTCTTGGTGCTCAATTTCTTAGACACTGGCCTACTGATACCAAAGTCGCGGATTCAAAACCTATCCAGACCGATGGTTTTTAAGTGTCCATTTACTGGCATGTAACAACTCCTGCAGGGAAAAATTCGGCATAGCAGATGGATTTCGTGAAGGATGCCCAAGAACTACTGTTATCGATGAACATATTGTCGCTGTTTGAGCAATGCTCAAAGAAGATTGACGGATATACGAATTTATTCAAGTGACAATTGGCACTGTAATGAGTCAAACCCAAAACATTTTACGTCAACAGTTATACTACTAGGTGTTCTGTGAGTTATACATGAGAAACCTTTGTTATTGATGGATTCCACATAAAGTGATTCCGAATTAAAAATAACCTTTGTTTGGTGCAGGAAAACTCTGGAAAAATTCCCAGGCGGCACCTGGGATTTGGTTTGGAATATCATTACTGATAATGAACCGTTGATTTAGTGTTGCGACCCTGAAAATAAAAGTTGATCGGCTCAATGGGCCTTTGGAATAGAACCTAAGCGTACAAAGTTCTGGCTAATTCGCGGTGTTGTTAAGAAGATGGCTGCTATTATAGATCTCTCTCTCTCTTTCTTTCCTTCCTTCTTCCTTTCCTTCCTTCTTCCTTTCCTTTCCTTCCCTTCCTTCCTTCCTCCCTCCCTCCCTCCCTCCCTCCCTTCTTTCTCTCTCTTTCGTACCTCCCTACCTTCCTTGCTTGCTTCCCTCCTTCCTTCCTAAAAGGGAAAATATTACTCCTATAGCATTAGAAGATAGATGTGACATAACCGCTGATTGGTACACAATGTCTACCACAAGATTTTAAAAGGTTCACAAGTAAAATCTAAAAGGAAAAATAGTTCTACAACTACAAGAAAATTAACAGATTATCCACACGCCTTAGGTCGTTACCATGGACGCTCCGTCATATAAATATGTCAAGAAATGTAGGTAAATAAGTTTGAAACTGGTGTTAATGCCCAATGAACTCCACTTAAATTAAATTATTTTGTTGTTTAACGACACTGTCAATTGCCAGGATCACACCAGCATCGCCAACGTGCCGGAATTTCGTCCCACAGGAGTTCTTTTACATGCCAGTAAATCTACTGACATGGAGCTGTCATTTTAAAGCACACTTAAAAACCATTGATCTGGGCCTGTGGTCTGGGCCGAACCTTTCATATTTTTTCTGCAGGTGTACTTGAGCCTTGTCATAGAAGGTGAGTTCTAATTTTTGCAATTGCATTTTTCAGGTTAGACAACGGTTGAAGTAAAAGAGTAAACACTTGACTCCTTTTTTAATATATATATATATATATATATATATATATATATATATATATATATATATATATATCTTTGTAGTAGTTTGCGGTGTCCATACTGGTTCTGCCTCAGGTATTCGGTACTTAAAATTAGTGTTTGAGCTGGTTAAACACAAAAGTAAACTAATAATAACCCAAAAGAGCAGCAACAAAAGTAACGGTATACAGTGAAATGCACGATTGGTAACACTAGAGTATGGGCAACGGTGCTCCGTGGTTACCTTCTTAAAAAAAAACAGCCGCTCTTGACTTGAACCGTTCTTAGTGCCAAATCTCAAGGCTCAAATAAGTATGCGAGCAACTATGCTACTCACACATATTATCTTGAGCTTCCAGGTTTGTTGTGGAAGATAACAGAATTTTTCATGTATGTTACGCAGTCGTACTTTAAATAAAATTATATCTTTAAAGTCCGCGAATAGTATTTTCTGCAATTGTTTTATCCAGATTAGCCAACTGCTAAGGTGAAGGGCTAAACATGTTGTTCCTTTTACTATTTACAAGAGTTTGCGTCGACGATGTTGGTCTGGTGGTGTTTTATCGCTATTGGTCATCCCTATCCACCTGAATTAAGATAACGAATTATATCGAATACTTTTCTAGCAACTGCCGTGTAAGAGCGTTTGGATGCACATCGATTGCCGGAAGTGGAAAGAGAGATACATCTTTTAAATATGTAGTTGGCCGTCTATTCTTTGTTAGTTATCTACACTGTTTGGTTCATATATAGTGACTGTCCATTATGATTCCAGGCTGATTTAAAGGGCTAGTTTTGGACCCAGCAAAATGTTTCGTGTTGAGCCAGGAGAAAACCAAGAGCAAACCATAGTAAGCGATAGCATTGTAAAGGCAATTGCTTTCTTTGTGCTCTGTGTTATAATTAAAGCAGGTACGTCTTTGGATATTTTACAACAAAATCTCAAAAGTTCTTAAACATTCATGTTTGTGTTTTGTTGTGAGTGTTTTCAATTCATGTGTCTAAAACAGAGTAAAATGCATAAAAGTTTCAATTATACTTGCTTTCGCAAGCATTTACAAAAGGATTACCAGCTGCTTCTAGGCTTTAAATAATTTTGTTATTGTATGTTTCAGTTGCCTGCTCTAATCGTCCAGATTGTTGCGGTGGTTGACTGTTCGCCTAACTATGTAGCACATTTGGAAACCCTTTACTTCCAATTTGCCAAATTTAAAGCCTTAATGTTATAACACAACTACCGTGGTAATATATTTTACAAAATGTATTCCATTGGTCATTAAAGTATTTGCAGATATAAACAACTATAGTACTTTATTCCTGATTCTTCATTACATGTTTGTTCTGGCATTGATATTTTATAGATTGTTCATGATTCATACAATTGAGGACGAATTACAGGAAGCATCCTGTAAGCAGAAATAACGTTATATTACTTAACTTCCAAACATTTAGCTCAATGGAACTGGCGCTCTTCTCCGCTGAATTCTTAATGTTAGTATGTTATTTCTATAACTTATACCGTAAACCAGGCGCGGATCCAGGGGGGGGGGGGTGCCAGAGGGCCCGGGCCCCCTGTCATATCCTACTTTATTGCTATAAATGCTATATGTGTGTTACCTCATCATCACGCAAAATGGACAAACCGATTTCTATGAAAATTGGCATAGGTATGTACTACCTTTAAACATTGTTTCTTTCAGTTAAATATTTAGCTAGTCATGTTTTAGCATGTCGTCTTTGAATAATGTTAACATTAAGATAACATAAAAACTAAGTGGTAGAGCTATCGTTTAATTGGGGGTATTCTATCGCATTAGTTTTAGTTTAAATACACGCTAATTCTAAATATGTCCAAAGCATGATTAAATGTTAATAAGTAAACTCTAACCAAAAATGAACATTTTAATTTACTCTTTTATCCAGTGTTTAAGAAAGAATGTTAACGAAGTGTGTTTGATCTAACCGTGACATGCTTAGAAATTTAGACACTGCCTATATTTGAAGGGGAGCATTATACAAAGCATGCAGAAAACCTGATCGGAGACAAATTCAAAATCATACGCCATCAACAACCTCAGCTACAGCAAATGCCAGCCCATCGACAACAATCACAGACAATAGAAGCAACCCCCACTTTAGCCCAGCCCACGCAGCAGCCCAATCAATAAACAAAAACCGGGCCAACCGTCAAACGCCCGCACATGCTAAGCGTATATAACCTGTGAAACCAAACTGCTCCGTATCAGTCGTCGATTAGACTAGCAGAGTACTACGGGCATACCACTGAGGATGTTCGACGCAGCTTCGAACGAAACGTCTGGAAGGAGAATTTCCACTAGACCAAGGCCCACAAGCTCAGATAATAATTTTCCATTTATTATTATTATCATCATCATCATTATCATTATCATTATCATTATCATTATCATTATCATTATCATTACCATTATCATTACCATTACCATTACCATTACCATTACCATTACCATTACCATTACCATTACCATTACCATTACCATTACCATTACCATTACCATTACCATTATCATTATTACTACTATTACTGCTTTCATCATCAGCAGCAGCAGCCTGCCTCGGTAGCGTGATGGTTAGTGTGTCTGCCTCACGTTCAAGAGGTCGCGAGTTCGAATCTCGCTTAGAGTAAGTTATCTGGGTAAGGTTTTTTTCCGAGGTTTTCCCTATCCTGACGAATGTCGGGTAACTTAAAGCTCCATGGACCTCGAGCATCATTTCACCCATTTCATTCGTCCGATATGACGCAATGTTCGAGGACGTTAATTAAAAAAAATCATCTTTTTATTCGTTCCAGGTTGACTGGATCCATCTTCTAATTCTCTTTCTTTCATTGTTAGAACTATTCCCGCTTACATGTTAATTTGGGTCTTCCCCTCTTCCTACGTCCCACTGGAGTCCATTCATGTATCTTCTTTGGCAGTCTCTCCTCATCCATCCTTTTCACATGTCCAAACCATCTTAATTGTTCCATTTTAATTTCTTGTACCAATGAACATTTTACTTTAATTTTTTCCCTTATAACTGTGTTTCTGACTTTGTCTCTCCTTGAGATCATGAACGTCGGCAGACTTTTTTCCAGGGGGTGGGGCAAATGTTAGAATTTTGCAATCAGATATATTAATTCATTATTTTGTTGTCAAAAGTTATAGTATTTGTTGCGGATAACCATATAAATTTGCACTAAATAGAAATTGTTCTTCACATAAAAATTAACATAATAGTTTAATAGTCAGCACATTAAGTTCTTTAATTTCCAAGGGGGGGCCGAGGCCCTCCCTTGCCCTTCGCGACGCCCATGCTTGAGATCCTTGCAGATTGTCACCAAAAATCCATTTCTGTGGAGTTTAATTTAGCTAGTGTTCTTAATTTCAGATGCCAAGTCTCTGGACCATATGTGATTACATTTTTATAATAGAATTCTATATATTTGTTTCTGTTTTAATTGTAATATCCTCATCCCATAAAACACTGTTTAACTTTGATATTGCTGACCGTCCTTTGTTGATTCTACCATTTATATAATCTTCATGGTTTCCATCTTTTGTTATTTTGACCCCTAAATATGTATATTCATTGCAATGTTTAATGGTTCCTTTACCATTTTCCAAGACCAGATGTTTTGCATGTGTTCCCATTGCCATATAATTAGTTTTGTTTATGTTAATGGTTAAGCCCCATTTTCCCTATTCTTCCTTGAGTTTCCTTGTCATATATTCCTTGTCACCATAATATCCTGCCATTACCAGTTGGTCTTCTGCAAATAACAATGAATATATGGTTTCATCTGTTAGTAATATACCTGTTTGGGAGCATTTATTTTTCCAGATCTGTAAGGAATTTTGAAGGTATATTTTAAATAAGGTAGGTGATAGGGAGCAACCTTGTCTAAAGCCTTTGGTAACATGAAACTTTTTATTTTTGTATAGGAATTTTCATAAATTTTGTATTGCTTGTATAACAGTGTTATTTATTTCACATTTTTCCAGTGATTCACATAGTTTAGACCATGGAATTGTCATATGCTTTTTCCAAGTCTACAAATAATAGATGTAGAGGTTTTTCAAAAGCAATGCTTTTTTTTAATAAGTTGTGCTAAACTAAAAATGTGGTCAGGCTGGCCCCGTGGTGCAGATAGTAGAGCACCTGCCTGCTGTGCTAGGGGTCCCAAGTACGATTCCCATCAGGGGGGTAGGAATGTTTCTCCAGCCAAGATTATTCCTCATCCTTCCCTGAGTCTGGAAGTATGAATGAAAGTGTGAATGTGTGTGTGAATTCAAAGTATAAAAACCCCAAAGACTGAAAAGCCAACAGATAAATAAGTAACACAGGCTGTGACCTCTGTAGTTAAAGGTGGGATGGGATATAAATGGAACAATTAAAAAAATGTGATCAATGGTTTACCACCCAACTTGAAATCCTGCCTGTTCTTCTATTTCTATTAGTTTATATTCTTGATCTAACAGATTCTTCAATGTTTTCTCACAAAGGTGACTGAAAATACTGGTTACTGTTATTCCATGATACTTTTTGCAATCATTCCTGTTTCCTTTCTTATGTATAACAGAGAGAGGCTCGATTTTCCAGTCATTTGGCACTGGCTCACTATTTAAGCATTTTGCAGCCCAGATTGAATCCCAGGCAACCACATGTGGGATTTATGGTGAACGAGGCGGCGCTGGGGCGGGTTTCCTCTGAGTTCTTCAGTTTCCCCTGCCATCTTATTCCACAATGCTCCATCTTCATTCCATGTATCATCAGTGTCACCACCAGCAGTGTCGTAGTAGTAAAAGTTTCTGTGTTCTGTGTTTGCAAGACTGAGAGAATAATTTTTCTGAAATGATTGATAGTTATGGTCTTGCTCAGCCAACTGTGGGTCAAACTGTGAAATGAATACTGGCCACCGTCGTCCATACATTTTTGGCACCTCTTTAGGAAATTATCCATCACTCGCTGTAGTTCACGTTGAGAAATCCTGGCAATTTCCTGATGCGTATTTTGTTTTAATTCTTCCAGGGTATGTGGGTTTGTCTTGTACACTTTATGCTTTAAGTTACCCCAGAGATAGTAATCACAGGGGGTTAGGTCAGGGGACCGAGGCAGCCACAAATCCCTACTAATACTTCTGTCCTGAAACACACGTTCAGTTGTTCTCATCGAAAGATTGGCTGTATGAGCTGTTGCAGAGTCTTGTTGAAAAAAGGAAAAATTACACTCCCTGTTGGTTAATTCTCTAAAAAAAGGGTGCAAAATTGTATTCATGTATGTACGGGCAACAACTGTTGACTTGAAAAAAAATCATAATAAATACACACTGTGCAGTAGAAAACAAATGCTGACTAAGTACAGGACTAAATAATAAAGCACATTGGTAATAATGCAGCCGCACGATATCGTGTCAACTCAATACTGATTGTGAGCAGATCAGAGAAAAACAAGTGATGCTGATGACCTTGTGTATATCAGCTGCTCTTATTGTATTTCCATGCTTGTAGTGGAAGAACACTGCGTAGCAGTTCACATGTATTTGGATTTCTGTATTTTTTATGATTGTTTTGATAGATGGGAAGCTTATGGCAGTAGGATTGAATTGGAGTAGTTTAGTACCTTTCTTTGCAAGAAGATCAGCAGTCTCATTTACAACAATTCCACAATGTGCTGATATCAATTGAAATGTCATCCTCATATGGCATATATGTAACTGTTTTTTAAAAGAACACCACCACTAGGAATAAAACTATTTAAAAATATGTGCTGCACTGGCTGCCTTAGGTTTGCCTTTCTTGTGCACATTAGACATCACTGTTTGGTACTTCTGTAAACAGAGGATTGCTCAATGTATGCAAATAGCATAGTAGGTAGGCATACTAAAACTGAGAAGGTATTCTTGACAAAAGAAGAAGGCATCAGATGTTGGCCATGTTATTGAATGGACTGTAACTGAGATGTCATGTGTATCATAAACAAGGGTAGGCAGGGTAATGGGTCTGTGTCTTATCGGCACAGCCCCACGCCTTATTCCCCAATAAATGTTTTTGCTGTGGAAAACAATATTACATTGCACTTTAAAATATTCCTCTAAGCTAAATTGGGATTCGGGATACACAAGTAATTTTAAATCTGTATTAATTCTCTATGGACTTTTCCTCCCGCGCAACCCTCTGAATTCATCATTGGTGGCACAATAGCCCATCTGGGCCAAGGCCTACCGCCCGACCGCTGTATCGCCTCTTTGTGTCCGCCATAGGCGTCATGAATGAGTTAAGTACTGGAGGTGGGACGTGGTCGGCGCTCTGGTCCCTCCCGGCCGGTTGTGCAGTCTTCTCGACCAGGGGTCGAGTGCACGTAGGTCAGATCTCCCAGCGGGAGAAAGTCCCCTGGTCGGTACCAGGAATCGAACCCGGTCTCCCTCTTGGTAATCAGTAGCTCTACCACCGCACTAAGGAGACGACCATAGGTATGTAGTAAAGGAATTTTTTGTGGGGGGAGGCCTTAAAATAATTATGTCTATGGTGAAATCTGGGTATCAAAATTTTGGGTGGAGTGTAATTTCTTTGTCATTTAAATATCTCAAACATATGATATTTTAATCAAAATCGTTAGAGTGCTTTAAAAAAAAAAACACATTTAAAATTATGTTCCATGTAAAAGTAGTAGATTTTCTGGTAAATCTTTATGTTGCAACTTTGGAAAATGCCGAAGCAAGTATCAAATTTTGTATTTATTGGACTTTTTGTTTTTAAATAATGCTGTTCACACACACACACACACACACACACACACACACACGTGTGTGTGTGTGTCTATGGACAGCATAACTAAAAAACGAAAAGTCGGTTATAAACCAAAGTTGGTATTGTAACAAATTTAACAACTCTTTTTATTTTCTCAAGCTTCAAGTACAGCCACACTACTAGTTTCTGTCTCTTAATCTTTCCAAACTCTCACACCATACTAGTTTCTGTCTCTTCATCTTTTACAACTCAAAACTGTCTCCATAGCAACCTCTTGAAAATCAAAGAGTCTTAATGACATGGAGAAGCCATGTCACACTGCTCCCTCCTCAGAGCTGGTCGTCCCGACCAGCACTATCACTGCGGCATCTCCCTTGCGCCCCGGTGGATTAACCCATCGAACCTCTTCTCCTGGTGGTCCACGAGGGCCTGGTGGTCCTGGTATACCTTGAGGTCCTGGGTTTCCATCTCTTCCAGGCATACCTTTAGTTCCAGGTTCACCATCTTTTCCCGACAATCCTGGAGGTCCAGTCATGCCTTTGTCTCCTGGAGGTCCCTGAGGTCCAGGTAACCCTTGTAGACCAATGAGACCACGGTGTCCTTTTGCACCCTTTGGACCTTCTTCTCCTCTATCACCCTTACCTCCCTCTGGCCCTGGAGGTCCTGGCTTTCCTCTAGCTCCCTGTGGCCCTTCTACACCCTGTGGTCCAGTTTCTCCTCGAAGACCCCGTTCTCCTGCTGGTCCTGGAGGTCCATTTGGACCAGGTGGCCCTGGAAGACCTGGTGCCCCTGGAGTTCCCGGAGGTCCTGAAGGTCCTACAGGTCCCTTATCTCCCGGTCTTCCTGCAATACCAGGTGTTCCTGCTTTACCTGGTGCTCCCTCTGGTCCCTGTTCTCCAATTGGTCCCGGTGGTCCTAGAGGTCCTGCAATACCTTGTGGTCCTGGAGGTCCTTCACTGCCTGGCTTCCCTGGTGGACCTGTCTCACCTTGTGCACCTCTCTGACCTCTGAGGCCAGCAGGTCCTGTTGGGCCGGGTAATCCTGGAAGTCCTCTGTCTCCTGGAGGGCCCTGTGGACCAGGTTGTCCTGGAGCTCCATGTTGTCCTTGAGAGCCTGAGTCACCCTTAGGTCCTTCAGGTCCTGGTGCACCAGCTTGTCCTGGAGGTCCTGGATTGCCCTGTTCACCTTTCATTCCTGGGAATCCACGTTCACCCTTCATTCCAGGCAAGCCTACCAGACCCTGAGGGCCAGGGAATCCTTGTAAACCTTGAGGGCCAGTAGGACCTCGCTCTCCAGGGGGCACGATCCTAGGTATCGCTGTTGGATAGTGTCCCTTGGTCCAGGTAGGACGATGTATGCCATCCTGCTTCGAAATTCTGCAACAGTACCGCCGGTCTTGACGGTCCCTCGTCCAGTTGCCCTTCTTCCTGGTGTGTTGACGGGCCATCCTGCGCACTTTGAAACGGCTCACTGGGTACCATGTCCGCCGACCTCTCTGGCGCACCTTCGCAGCCACCTTGCTTCCGATGGGTCCGGCAACAAACCCCACCACATCCGCGCGAGTCGCGTCCACCGCTGCACTCGTGTTCACTCGTGCTCGGCACGGCCTCTCCTGTATCCTGCCGTCCACGATGATGTCCACCATTCTTCCGTTCACGGCACTATGCGTCAGGTGATTGGATGGCCCCGACGGTCCCCCCATGTCACACGCCAAGTCGGTTCTCGCGTGTTGCTCGTTTGCTTGTGCGCTTCCCTGCTGATCGTCCGAAACGGGCGCAACTGTCGCCTCGGCCACTAGGTGCTCCCTCCCCGGCTCCGCGCTATTCCGTCTGCCCCTGGCATCCAGTACTTTGACGCTCTCGTCAACTCTTACTACCAGGGCGCCAAGACGTTCCCCGTCGTCCTCCACGACGTCCACGTGCTGGCAGAGGTCTTCCACCTTTTCGCCGAGTTCTTCCACGTCTTCCGTCACGCCAATCCGTTCGCCGAGTTGTTCTACGTCTTCCGTCACGCCAATCCGTTCGCCGAGTTGTTCCACGTCTTCCGTCACGCCAATCCGTTCGCCGAGTTGTTCCACGTTTTCCCTCATATCATCCGAAACGGGCGCAACTGTCGCCTCGGCCACTAGGTGCTCCCTCCCCGGCTCCGCGCTATTCCGTCTGCCCCTGGCATCCAGTACTTTGACGCTCTCGTCAACTCTTACTACCAGGGCGCCAAGACGTTCCCCGTCGTCCTCCACGACGTCCACGTGCTGGCAGAGGTCTTCCACCTTTTCGCCGAGTTCTTCCACGCCTTCCGTCACGCCAGCCAGTTGCCCGTCAATTTTCGCCGATAGCTCCGTCTTCATCTCTTTCAGCTCGGCAGCGAGGTTGTCGTATCTCGTTTCCATTTTGGCAAATAATTCTTTCATCATTGCCATCATCCTGGTTTCCGAATATCCCACTTCTGACACCAAATGTAACAAATTTAACAACTCTTTTTATTTTCTCAAGCTTCAAGTACAGCCACACTACTAGTTTCTGTCTCTTAATCTTTCCAAACTCTCACACCATACTAGTTTCTGTCTCTTCATCTTTTACAACTCAAAACTGTCTCCATAGCAACCTCTTGAAAATCAAAGAGTCTTAATGACATGGAGAAGCCATGTCACAGTATTTAAGTTTAATGTCTTTCAAGGATGCGACACGAAGATTGTGTAGAAACTTGCTCCAACCTAAACTACCCTTTACATGGAACATTTTTCAAAAAATTTTGATTTTCTTGATAATGGCTCTAACTATTTTGATTAAAATGTTTAAGATATTTGTATGACAAATGAAATGTATATTTTGAATTTTCTGGTTATAGCCTGTATAGTCCTGTTTACTCTGGATGACTTTTGCATAACTGGTAAACCGTAAGAGATACACAAAATCTTACTATACAAAAAATCTAGATCTTTCTAAAATACAAACGTTGTGCGTTTCCATTTCTCAAAGCTTTAAAAGATTTGACTATCGCTCAAAGCCTACTGTATTCCCACATTCCCCTTGTACCTACAAGGAAATAGCAACAAGTAATTTCTGCAAATGTTTATCCCAACTAACGCGAAGGTAGAGTAAGAGATTGTAAGAATGGTTGGTACAGGAGTAGAGAAAGTCATGTGAATGCAACACATCAGATTTTTAATATGAAGAAGCAGGGAAGATACCACAGACTATGGATACCTACTTCTATATTCTGTGCAGGAAAGGAACACTACTATTCTCATATACTCTGTGACTATTCTTATATTTTCTGTGATACTACTGTTGTGGTTTTTCGTGGTTACCTTGGTGTTGCGGTTGTGTTTTGTTTTTATTTATGGAGTGGCATAATTTAGGTTTAGTGATGTCAATGTCTATCGAAATGTAATAAACTATTGGGAGTATGCCGAGTTGGATTCATTTTAGTAGGGGAAGCAGTCATCGAATAAGGTAGTAGCTTTTATAAGTACAATGCCGTCTATCGAAGTGGCTGTGCCACTTGAAAATCATGAAAGTGAAGCACCAACAGCACAGCCTATTGTGGGCATTATCTACCCACCACCCGAAGTGAGGAGTATCCTTTATTTGTATAACAATATAAAGTAATAAAAAAGTATCTCAATGTACTCTTTATTATGCTGAAAGGTAGCTAACTGAAAATGGCTTTCAGAACATACAGCTTAAACATACAGCTGTTTGATTTGAGTTCGTTATATGCCTGGTGGAAAATTATCACTTAATATTTTGCGATGTTGAGCAAATGACATATACTTGTTAGTTTTCTAGGTTAGATGAACCCAGAATCGAGCCATTCTGATATTTTGACATTTCCAATATTATGTTCACAGCTTCACCTGTGGGTCTTTACAGTTACTACATTCCATGGTGAATTCAATATGTATTGAGTTCTCCTACCGGACTAAATACTACATGGAGATGCGGATTCAAAGGTCAACCACTGGATCCCATCCGCTCATTTGGTGTGATTGTATTGAAATCGATTTAATGGAAACACGGATGGATTTGAATCTGCCAAAGATGCTAAGGAAAATAAACTTGTAACATGCTGCACATTTGTATTTGACATTTCATCCGAGATTTCTTGGTGAAAGTGGTGTTGTTGTTGTTTTCTAGTGCCTTGCATCTGGCAATGAAGCCATTAGTATTCATGCTTTCCAATACTTTTGAACTGTAGTTTCTTCTGATCTTAATACTTCACAGGTCTTCAAGTGATCTTCGTTCATTTCTGCTGGATCGTTACACAGGACACATATTGGTGAAGCTGAGATACCTATTCTGTAGAGATGACTTGCTAAGCAGTCGTGATTTGTCAATAGTCGGAAGGCTGCAACAGCTGTTTTCCTTGGTCTCTGGGGGATTATATCTGGGTTGGAAAGTAGTGTAATCCATTTTTTATCTTTGCCATTTGTTTCTATTTCTTGTAGGTATGAATGAGAAAATTTTTTAACGATCAAGCGTTTTATTGAGGAATATGAGAAATTGAATTTAGACTTTTGTTTTATTGTTGTGCCTTTCTTTGCAAGTGAGTCTGCAGCTTCATTCCCCATGACTCCACAGTGTGCTGGAATCCATTGGAGATGAACAGTCTTATTAACTTTTTGGAGTTGTGTTAACATTTTGTAGCATTCTCTAATTTTTGTTGACTTCTTTGTAGTATTTGAACGTATTCCCTGAACTGCAGGTTTAGAATCTGAAAGAATTACTGCCTTGTTAAATTTATTTAAGGGAAGATTTAATAATTGTCGGAGAGCAATGTATATAGCCTCTATTTCTCCTTCATAATTTGTTGTGTCTCTGCCAACAGAATGATAAAAGCAAAAATGTGAACACATAACTCCAGCTCCAGTAAGGTTTTCCATGGAGGATCCATCAGTATATATGTGCAGCCATTCTGTGGGATATCTAGTATTGATTGTTTCCAGAGCTAGAAGTTTTTGTATTTCTTTTGGTGTGTCTGATTTACTTATTTCCTCTATTAATTCCAAACTGAAGGTAGGTTGCAATAATTCCAATGGATTTTCTCTTATAAGTAGATTTTCTCTGGTGTTAGGAATGTTCAATTTGGATTTAATCTGTGTTACCTTTTCTAGGAAACTACTATGAGTTTTAAGGATTGAAGGGGGAAGGTTCTCCTCTGTCCATTTAGAGTTTGGCAGTCGTAACATTTTCTTGTGTTGGAGCAATGCTTGTTCTTCTATTTTTGTTGTTATTGATGGGGTCCGTGTTAAGGCAAGCATGGCATCAATAGGTGTGGATTTAACTGCTCCAGTGATTAGGCGAAGAGCCTGATTTTGTATTTGTTCAAGTTTATTGATGTTAGCATTTGCTGCTGTTATTAAAGTTTCAGAACAGTACAAGAGGTGGTGAAAGTGGTGTAATAAAAGAAAATAACAGCCTCTTTTATTGTTTCTATAATCTCATAATATGTTCTTCTCAAAACCTTTTAAATCACGCAGAAGACATGGCTCATCTTTAGAAAGTGTCCCGTAGCACTTTCCGTACATGCTTTTACAGGTCCACCAACATAAATCAAATGACCAACATAGAAGGTTGAATTATTTCTGTTTGAATCTTTCATATCCAAAACAATCCCTTTTCTGGATTGAATTCAATATGGAATTGCAGAAGTGGGAATGGACTCTTCTTTAGATTAGGTTACTTGCCACTTGCCGGCCAGATTCTAAGTCCGAAGTTACTTACTACCCATGCGCCGACAGTGGTTTCAGAATTGCCACTAGGTTTTGCTGCATGAGCTAGCTGTCACTAGCAGACGATTTTCACATCTGCCAACATTGCATTTTACACTTCAGCACTTTTGGTTGCCAACACATTAAACACAAATGCACTCGCATCGTTGCTGCCACGGACATACCGCTAATGCAACTCCATTTTGCTCACTGTGTACATTATTTTGCTCACACTTCTATTCTGCATTTAAAAACCAATCCGTTTATTTATTTATTTATCCTTAAAAAGCAGTAATATTTGATGCCTTAGTTTATTAAGTAAATGCATTCGGCTCTTCTTTGGAATAGGTGACTTAGCACTTGCTGGCCAGGTATTGTGTACATTATTTTGCTCACACATGTAGCGCTAGTGTGACTCCATACTATTGTTGTGGAAATTATTGTGTACATTATCGTTATTGCCTTGTTACTGGGTCCACGAAATGCTGGCTCGTTCTTTTTTTATTTATTTATTTTAATTTTTTATTTTATATTATATTATTATTTATTATTACATTTATATTATAATATCCTCCTCACGGGGTGTAGCACGGCATCACATTCCCTGCATAGCATTCTAGTTCTCAGCAGGCCCTCGTCGTAAAGAAATTGCATGCATTCCTCCTCATTATAGCACAGAGGCACTAAATCTACTATGCCAATGAAGCGATCCATTGCACTCTCATAACTTGCTTCTAAGAAGGTCTCCAGCATTCTGCCAGGTACCGCTAACTAAAACATTCAAACTTTACTATTGGCAACAAACTCCTGGGGAAATTGTGCTGTTAACAGCGCTGAATTAACATAATAACTTCGGCAACTTTCGTGACCATTCGTACACACTGCCGAGTTGGACTTAGCCGAAATTCTGACCAAGTGCTCGCGTCACCTAATCTAAAGAATATCCGTGGGAATGTACTCAATATGTATTGAATTTGTCATGGAAACGTAACTGTTTACAATGTCTATATTTCAACTGATTCATGCAGTGATATTTCTTGGCAATACTAAGTTAGCTGGGACCCGCACCTTGAACCATTGTACCTACTTTTCACTTCCTCTTCAAGCAACTTGGTTCCCCCAACAACAGCTTCTTTCAACTGCAATAAGTGCCACCGAATACAACCTGTCACATTTCTTTATTTATTGCAAAAGATAGGGACAGAAGGTTTAATTTGTGTGATACATGAATACATGTTAATTTATGTTTATTTTAAAATAAGAAATTTACTCCTTTACTGTCATACCATACGACTGAACCTGCAAACATTTGGCACTAATATGTTGGTTATAAGTTATAACAATGTCATATTTTAATACTGATGATAATGAAGTATTTGAAACAGGAGCATACTAATAAATTGATAAATATGTTGATATTTAGGCAACCGAACAACTGAATGATGGACAGGGTCCTCTTCTAAATTAGACCTGTTAAATATTATAACAAGTAAGTTGGAGCAAACTGTGTTTGTCATAATTGTTCTTAAAATTTAGTATTCTTAGATGTATTGCTTATTAGTTCTTTTAAATGATTGAAACAGAGAAAGGATCATATGTACGTTACATACTAAATGTTAATTTGCATTTGTTTAAAGGAACAAATTCACAACATTCATCAATAAAGTGATTCACTTGTAATCATTGAACTTCGAAGGCCATGTCGGCTGATTTTTACCTTTGGAACAATAATTGCTTCACTCTGGCTTATGATATGTTAAACTTTGGATTTGTATTACATTACATCAAATTCATACTTCTAGGTGTAAGGAGGCTGGGAAATAATCCTGGCTAAATAGACACCCGACACTCTAGCTAAGACTTGAACCCAGGACACTGACATGTTAATGTATTTTACTTTTTAAGAAATGGGAAAAGGAAAAGTTAGCTCGGACGTGAAAGGAATGCATTTTAATTTTTTTAAGGAATGGGACAAGGAAAAGATAGGCAGAAATTGCACAAGATGCAAGGTGCGATGGGGTAGTAATGGTGGGAGAATTCATGTGAATTGAAGCAGCAGTGGTGGGTGCTTGGAGGGGAAGTGAAAAGTAAGTTAAATATAATGGTTCAAGGTGCAGGTCCCAGCTATAGACCTGCAACTTAGAGGGGAACTTACCATTGCTGTGTGAAGTGTTGCTTCCCCCACTCTTGTCTCTTGCCTCTCGCCCAGGATTGCCAACTTTTAAAAGTAAAATCATTGTACCGGCCACTGAAAATTATAGATTTGGATTCAAAATTGTCGTACATCATAAACCAAACGCTACAACAATAAATGTATCTGCAGAACACTTACGAAAATCCAATAGTATTGATGTTTATGGTATTCACTTACAAGATTGATGACCTCAACCAGTATTACAACTTTAGCACTTACGTTTCTCGCACTATTCATCTGAAAGTTCATCATCTTCCTCAAGTGTTGCAGCATTATACAAATTTGTTGTTGAGATAAACTTTAGCATCATCTCGATGACTTGCAGATTTTCGGATCCACCACATTCTTTCATAAGCTGAGACGAAAGAATAAGTTCATTTACCGTATCTAGTGCCAATCTGTTTCTAATTTTGGTTTTTATTAACCCCAGTTTAGAAAAAAGTCTTCCACAAGAAGTGTTTCTGTTGGGCAACGAAATCACTGAGAATGCAAACTCCGTCAGTTCTTTGAAATCAGTATTTCCACCGAGGTGGCATGTGTTTAACAGCACTCCAGAAATTGCCAGGTTCAGGCATGTTCATTATTTCACACGGAATATCACGTATTCTGAGTTTTCTCCATTGATCAGTTTTCTGAACAGTGCCTTCTTCATTAAGATTACCAGATCTGGACACACTGGTGATAAGAGGATAAAGGGTAGAAAAATTAGTAGGACATGAAATAGTTGCCTTAGAGGGGTGAAGACAGGCCATAGGGGCAAAAGTGGTGTCGCTATTTGTAATTAATTTTATTTCGCTGGTGTGCCAAGCCAGTGAAAATCATATTTCGCTGGTGTAGAAATTATTGTATACCCCATAATTATCGTACGGGTTGGTTACCATGAGTACAAACATTAAAATTATCGTATGCCCCATAATTATCGTACAGGTTGGCAACCCTGCTCTCGCCTCTCCATCACTGTCTCCTCCTCCTTGCCGCATGCCTATCACTCACTGCCACTATCATTGCTATCATCTCCGCACTCCGACTGGTCATTTTCGCTTATATTTATAATACTAATTCTGTCTATTTCTGAGTATATATTATAATGTTGTAAGTGTTGCTGTTATATACCATTGACATGCTAAACTTTTCTCCGCTTTTCAACAGTATATTCTCAAAAAAGTTGTTGTTGTTTTCTAGTGCCCTGCATCTGGCAATGAAGCCATTAGCATTCGTGCTTTCCAATACTTTTGAACTGTAGTTTCTTCTGATCTTAATGCTTCACAGGTCTTCAAGTGGTCTTCATTCATTTCTGCTGGATCGTTACACAGGACACATATTGGTGAGGCTGAGATACCTATTCTGTAGAGATGACTTGCTAAGCAGTCGTGATTTGTCAATAGTCGGAAGGCTGCAACCGCTGTTTTCCGTGGTCTCTGGGGGATTATATCTGGGTTGGAAAGTAGTGTAATCCATTTTTTATCTTTGGCATTTGTTTCTATTTCTTGTAGGTATGAATGAGAAAATTTTTTAACGTTCTCAAAAAAGTTTGCAGGACTATTGTATACTCTTTCTCTAATGATTTTCCAATTGACTGCTGGGTTGCTTGACCTTTAATATCACGCCAAACCAATTCAATTGAATGAGATCTGAATGGTGAAGTGAAAGGGACAAAGGAGTGTGACCGTGGCTATATATAATTTCATCTGCTAAATATTTTTTTCCCTTCAAGCCATTTCAATAAGTGGTGTAGAGTTTCAAGAACTACTCATTGCGCACTCTCTGAATGCCTGTCATGGAGCAGTATTGTCTTGGTCACTATCTTCGCTGGCAACTCTAGTGTACACGGTTTAACCTGGACCTTTTGGGCACTGCGAAGGTAGCCACCCACATTCAGTGTTTTGCCATATTTTCACCAAACTTATGGACCATTACCAGACTTACACTCCGGTATTTACAGATGGTTCCCAGGTGGGTAGTGCTACAGGTTGCACTTTCTTTTTCAACTGTGACACTCACTGGTACCACCTTGTGGACATCAGTTCAGCTTTTACCATCAAGCTGTTAGCTATATTTTATTTCTTACTTTTTATCTCCAGTTCAGGTCCTGCAAGTTTTATCATCTGCTCCGACTCTGAACGTTATTCAGGCCGTGCAACAATTTCTTGGCTGGCCCAACAAAATCTTTTGTATTGAATCTCACATGTTCATCAAGCAGTTATTCTCTCAGATTCCAGGGTGGCAATTATAGCAATTACTTCCAAGTTGTCACCAAAAAACCAAACAATTATAGAATGTTGGAAAATCCTTATCCACCTAATAGCACTTCAAAAACATCTAGTCTTTCAATGGACTCACTGTGGACTGAGTGGTAATGACAAACCTGGTTTTCTAGCAAAAAAGGATACCAGCACTGTACAGAAATCTATAGTTAATCTACCATTTTATGCAGCTAAAAGATTAGTCAACTCAAAAAAATGATTGCAAAATATTACTATGAAAAATCAAAAAATAAAAGATGGGAACTACCAAACATTCAAACAGTAATTCCTGAGTATCCTCGAAAAACTTCAGTTGCAACCTTCAGGTTGATTCACTGGTCGACAAGATTTTTTTCACAAGAAATCTGAATAGTGAATCTGGTGCATTTTTTCATCCTGAATTCAGATATGTAGTCAGAATTTTCCCATCAGGCATAGTTTTTCTGTGAAAGCTACTTTTCAAAATATGATTTTAGCGTTTTCTTTGACCTGTCATAGGAACCTTTACCTCATATGTAGCTATTTTACTCAAGCCGTATTTATTGAAATTATTTGTAATATCACGCTGAAGCACCACAAAACAAGACTGTGCAGGTTCATTCATGTTTAGACATGCTCAGACCTGTCTGGCATTGTGATGTGTCAGTATTGAGCTGACTGTTCACTAGTGAAATATTTCCTTCCTTTCTGTTTAGAAGTGTATTGTGTATGTTGTGCATGTTGTATTTCAGTGCTTAATGTTTTCATCATGCCAAGAAAGTGTGTAAATCATGCAGATAATTTCTGCTATATTTGTGGTGAGCTGACCAAGTCTCAGAGGCGAAATATGACTCCACTTGTAAAGAAGTGTTATCATCTTTACTTTGGCTGTCAAGTTGGTGATTTTGATAAGAGCTGGGCCCCAAATACATGCTGAGTTTCGTGAGTTAGACTGCTGACTGGGTGGAGAAATGGTACACTTCATATGCCATTTGCGATTCCCATGATTTGGAGGGAGCCGAAGGATCATTCAACTGACTGTTATTTTTGTTTGACAAATATTAAAGGAATCACATCTAAAACAAAATATACAGTTAAGTATCCGAATTTGCAATCTGCATTGAGACCTGTCTTACACAGTGAAGAGTTCCCCGTACCAGTATATGTAGATACAACCTTAAGTGATAACTCTGATTCTGACCTAACTGAAACTCAAAATGATTCAGATGAAAATAAAAATGATCTTACATATGAAGCCAGTAGCTGTTCATCAGAACCATACTTTCCCAATCAGCAAGACCTTCATGACCTGATTCGGGATTTAAATCTGTCTAAACTGCAAGCTGAAGTTTTAACTTCCAGACTCAAAGGGTGGAATTTACTCCAAAAAGATGTAAGAATAAGTAGTTATCGTAGCTGCCATAGTGTTTTCAAAGAATACTTCTCTGAAGAATATGGTGTTGTGTTTTGTAATAATATTTGTTCACTTATGGAAACTCTTGGGCATCAACACTGACCAGATGAGTGGCGATTGTTCATAGACTCCTCTAAAGTAAGTTTGAAGGCTGTGCTGCTACATATTGGCAATGAACTTCCATCAATACCAGTAGCGCATGCCGCTATGAAAGAGACATATCAAAATATGAAACTAATTTTGGAGAAAATACAATATGGAAAATATGAATGGAATATCTGTGGTGATTTAAAGGTCATTGCTTTATTGCTTGGTTTGCAACTTGGGTTCACCAAATTTTGCTGTTTTTTGTGCGAGTGGGACAGCAGAGATAAGAAGTCTCACTACATTAGAAAGTCATGGCCAAAACGTGAATCTCTTCTCCCTGGCCAGAAAAATGTGGCATGTGTCCCTTTAGTGAATCCTGAAAAAATATTTTTACCTCCATTGCATATTAAGTTAGGAGTTATGAAAAATTTCGTCAAAGCTATGGATAAACTTTCTGATGGATTCTTGTACTTGAAATCGAAATTCCCCAAAGTCAGTGATGCTAAGTTGAAAGAAGGAGTTTTTATAGGACCACAAATCCGATTATTAATGGCTGATGAACATTTTGAGGTACTGTTAAATCCACTGGAGAGAGCAGCCTGGCAGTCTTTCAAAAGTTTATGTTGCAATTTTCTTGGAAACCATAAAGCAGAAAACTATCGTGACATAGTGGCTGATCTTCTGCATTCTTATAAAACTATGGGATGCAACATGTCTTTAAAAATTCACTTCTTGGACTCTCACTTGGACTTCTTCCCCGAAAACCTTGGAGCTGTCAGCGATGAACACGGTGAGCGTTTTCATCAGCAAATTTCTACGATAGAGAAGAGGTATCAAGGCAAGTGGAGTTCCAATATGCTGGCTGACTACTGTTGGACTAAAATGAGAGACGTTCCAGATGCAAAATATACCCGAAAATCACTATCTACCACTTTCTAGGTAAGTCAGAATCAGTAGTTATAATTTTGAGTTAGATAGCTAGTTACGGATTTTTTAGAATATTATAAAAATTCAAATGAATATCACACAAAACTCCTGCCCGATGCAGACAAACTGTAATTATATTTGAATTCAGCACGAAAAATACTTTTAGAATCTGTTATTTTAATTCTTGTGAAAGAGAAAAAGTTAATTTTTGTAGACCAGTGTTACGGGACATGATTGTCTGGCAAAACATTTAAACAGAATTGGGATATATTCTTCACCACTCTGTTCTCTATGTGGTCTGCAAGAGGAAATGGACCAAGACCACCTTCAAATATGCCCGGCCACTTCTAGTGCCCCATCCATCAGTGAAAAGTATTGGAGAGCAAGAGGATTAATGACTTCATTGTCAGAAGTCCAGCATTAGCCAACAACAACAACCATTTCTTGGCACCTCAACATTCATTGTTAAAATTCAGACATTCATCTAACAGTTGCTGTCTCGCAGATACCAGTTTGTTTTTACATGGACCTCAGGCCATGTAGGTATTCCTGGCAATGAGGAGGTGGATGCGGCTGCTAAGTCTGCATGTTGTCTGCCAGAGTTACCCACCCTTACTCTGCCTTATATGGTACTTTTGTCACCATCTATTTGCTCTCTGGCAGCAGTCCTGAGAAGCATTAGCAGTTTAGCCAATGTTTCTTTTATTTTTCACTGAGGAGAGTATAAGAGAAGAGAAATAACAAAGTTAAAATTTTAAGATAGCTTTTTTTGCTTATTATCCATGTTTTGTTTTTTATACAATGATCCTTAGCATGTTCTCACAGATATTGTGGACAAAACTGCAAGCTTTGTCGCAAGAAATGGCCCAGAGTTTGAGGCTCGAATCAGGCAGAATGAAATTGGCAATCCGAAGTTCAATTTCTTGAATTTTGGTGATCCATATCATGCTTACTACCAATATAAGGTTAAGGATTTTAGAGAAGGAAGAGGTAAGTAATCAAACGTAGTATACGAAATTCATTATTATATCTTTAAAATTTACATTGCATTGTTGCTTCAAAGCACTGGTAATATTAAATAAAAAGATTCCTTCTTTCACATACACAAAACAAAAAAAGAAATGAGCTCCATGACATGTGCAATATGTTTTTAAAGAGACAAAAGGAATGCTATTGTAGTGAGGTATACATTAATATGCACCACTGTTGCTTTTGATCTTGTACAGGCATGGTTTTGTATGTAATGACGTTTTCTGTAAGGAGTTGCTCAGGAAACTGCAGCAGTAGCTTCTACGTTGGGTGCCATTTGTGGCGATAACTTCTTTATTTATATAGGAGCCTTTTTACTTGCCCCACATCGCTGTGTCTTTTGCATGTAGAAATCCAAACTTCGCCATTAATTTTGATAGTGAGCCGGAAATCATCCTAGGGTCACATAGGTGCAGAGAAATGAATACTTGAATAGAAATCCAATTGCAATGAATATTCTTTTTTTATTAATAATACACTTCTGGTACATTGAAAAGATTCATCAAGAATCAATCATTCATTCTTGTCGCCATGGCAAACAAGTGAAGCACTATCTCTTGTTGCCTCTGTTTAAGTGGTTTCTAAAGTAACACTGTAGGGGGCTTAGACAAAAGACAGCTTCAAAGTATCCGCACATCAAGAAGTGCTGCAATGTTTAAAATTATACACAACATACAAGACCTCTGTTCATTCCCTGTTTGCACAAACATTAAATTTTTGACAGAGTTATATATTGTTGCCGCTAGGTTGCTCATTTCAAATCCCTTGAAATGTTTGGCATAAAAGTTACAAATGAGGAGTGGGAGCATTAGACGTTACAAGTATCTTACTCGAACAATAATAATCTAAATTTAGATGAGAGTAGCTTACTCAAATACTATATGTATATTTTTTAAGAATTGTGTCTAAGG
The DNA here is from genome assembly GCA_030765045.1 of Tenodera sinensis. Classification (NCBI taxonomy): domain Eukaryota; kingdom Metazoa; phylum Arthropoda; class Insecta; order Mantodea; family Mantidae; genus Tenodera; species Tenodera sinensis. The sequence goes on from CM060972.1 coordinate 102,182,697, forward strand.
GATAGAGGATGCATAAATAGCATAAGAAATATCTTGAACTGCAATGTGTTGGATGATATTTGAAGGAGGAGAGAAGGACATACTAAAATTCGGTATTATAAAGGAGGTTTGAACCTTGTTTTAGGTTTTATTTTGTTTTACAAAATTAATCTTCAGTTTAACCTTACTGGAACCCGTCTTTGGTCTAACTACAGTTTAATACTATGCGTAAAATGGTGGTACCAACTGTATATGTGGATTTTGGAGAGGTATTTTGAGTAATTGCTATTATGATGAAGTTGAAACACCTCAGGAATCCAAAACTTTCTTAAATGCACCAAATAACTTTCAGATGTGGAATGACCATGTCTTTTTACACTAGTTCAGAACTTACGAAACAGTCTTATCCTGGGTTGCAAGAAAGCACTTAGAGATTACTTAAGCGCTAAAGTGTTCATTTGCCTCTGAAATGAGCTGCATGATCAATCTACAATGTTATTCAATCAAGTATCACTAATGATCGAATCTTGGATCTATAAATCAGTTAGAGAATGGCCACCATTATTGCTTTCATCGCATGGTTTCCTCTTTAATTTTTCATATTATGATATCCTCAGATACAAGTAAATAAAAACTATTGCTGTATGCATTATTGTCGATTGATGTGTGTATAGAATTATAGTTTTATACTGGGAAGTGTTATATTTCTATTCTGTTCATTATGCAATCTTGTCTGACAAAAGGGTTATATTGGATTGGAGTGTATTTCGTTAAGATTGCGTATGTCCTGAAAACCCTTTTTCGTCACAAAATAGTTTTTATCAGTACTTTTAGCAGTGATGCATGTTTCCAATTTCGACAAGCTACCATACCCAATGTGATGAAATTAAGAGCTTCCTCTCTCCTTGTTTTAATGTTCACGATATGAAGTGTTTTAGCAAAATACGAAATTTTAACCTCTTAAGCGCTATGGACATGAAATTATGTCCATTTAAAATGACGGATAAGCGTATGGGCGTGTATACATCTCCTGTGCATTTGTGCATTTAACCCTTATTTATCCCTTATCTAACTCAACTTATTTTAATTTTCCCTGTATGAAACATTTAAGTAAAGTCTATATACTTTACTGGCTTACCTTTATATGTTCCTTCTACAGTGGTATGCCTCAAAACAGGAATAAACACTCAAGGGTACATCTCTACATTCGCGAATTCCCTTCTTGTGGCACACGAAACACTTTCGAGATGGACAGCATTTCTTTGCTGTTGGTGGTATCCTTTTAGGATAATGTTTTCCCTGAAGTCTGAGGGGTGCAGGGTTTCTGGATTTTCTACCCCCAATGTGATATTGTTCAATTAGGCTGCGAGCTATTGATAGTCAGAAGTCCAGGTAGGTCATTGTCCTGTGTGGGTTTAGAGCTCTCCAAATTACCAAACAATTGTATATGGTTATATCCAGTTGGTGCAAAAATACCTTTTTATGCCACTTCTCCCTTCAGCTGCAAGCAGGAAAGTATGTGTATGTATTTTAACAAAGAAAGAAACAGACTCTACTAAGTTGCGAAACACGTGTAGACAAAAGTTGCAAACATTTTTATTCTGATGACTCACGGACCATGCATACACTAGTGCTTTAATTCACACTATGCTGTGTTTTGCTGACACACAAGCCACACATACAATGGGTCGACTACTGTTTCTTTCAGAGAACTTATATTAGATGCGTTCAACAGAGCAAAGTTAACTTTTCACCACAGTGAAACAAAATAGTGCCATTTCAACGTTTTGCAAAGGCAGCTCAACTTTGCTGATGATGTACATGTATACTGCATATAACGAGCTTTATAACAGTTTTTGTTTCATTAAAATAACTTAATATTTACGCAAAATACAGCTGTGTATATACGAAGCACTTTTGGCACATTTAACAATTTAAATGCCCTGCACTGGATATTGGGTAGCAGTTCTCGGCTCGCAGACGTTTTAAATGGCCAGCGCTTAAGAGGTTAACCTGCATTTCTATCAGGACAGAGGCATTTTAGATATAGTTCAATACCTTTCAGAAATATAACAACATAGAATTTAAATTATTATTTATTTATGCCAACAAACTTACTGTTGGTGCTTTTAAACACACAAGCCGTGTGTGGGCAATGTTTGTCAATGGTTGTTACAGTAACTTAATGATTAGAGCACCTGCCTGGTAAGTGGAGGGTCTGTGGTTCAAATCCCAGCTGTGGCATTGAATTTTTAAGTTCCAGTTCTACCTCTCATAGAATTTAAAGTTATATTTGTGTTCTCCAAACAAACATTCATGGATATCTTGCACTTAGTGGAATTGCAGATTAAAAAACTGACTGCAAGAAGCATCTTAGTCACATATGTTCATGTTGGCACAAAATCAGCTGTTGGTTACATGGAATCAACGCTTTGTTGATAACTTCGTTATTACACTACAAGAGCTTTTCAGAATGTGATAAGAGATCATATTCATGAGAGGTAGAACTGGAACTTAAAAATTCAATGCCACAACTGGGATTTGAACCACAGACCTTCCGCTTACCGGTTCTACCTCTCAAACTTTGCCCACACACGGCTTGTGTGTTTAAAAACACCAACAGTAAGTTTGTTGGCATAAATAAATAATAATTGATCATATTCATGTTTAAAAGTGTAAGGTAAGTAAGTAAACCCCAGCGCAACAGCCCATGAAGGGCCAAGGCTTGCCACCCAGCTCCTGCATCCCCTACCTCTGCCCACTTAAGGTGTCATTGGTGAAGCGCAGTACTGGAGGGTGGGATGCGGTCAGAGTCCTAAGCCCTCCCAGCCAGTTATGCGGCCTTCTCGACCTGGGGCTGCTACTTCTCCATCAAGTGGCTCCTCAATTGGCCCCCCCACCCCCAGGACCTAATGAGACTGAGTGCACCCCATGCCAGACCTCCCAGCTGGGGAAAAATCCTCATTCTGGTACCGGGAATTGAACCTGGGTCCTCTGCACCAGAGGCAAGTGCCCAACTGCGCTATGGAGCCAGTCACAAATGTACAGTATCGAATAATAAGACATGTGAGCCACAGCATTGCGAATGAGCATACAGTACATAAATATGCTCACAGTTAAGGCAATTATTTATGAACTGTGAGAAAAGGGTTCTCTGATTAGTAATTTCTCCTATGTAAGATTTAAAGCTTTCACGGCGCACGTTATTTATTACAGCTTCACAGGTGATCAGCCGTGTGAGGTTTAAAAACATTGAGCTTTTGGCCATTGTAAACTCTATGGCCGAAAGCTCAATGTTTTTAAACCTCACACGACTGATCACTCCTATGTTATCAGTGCTATAAACTACAGTTACATGAAAATTCAAAGGCCTGGTGAAACGTTCAGAAACAGGACAAATTACTTTTCCACTAATTAATTGCTTTTCTATTGAAGTCCAACCAGTCTGCATTCTGAGGACACATCTCCACATTGCCAACTTTCTTACTTCAATCTGTAACTGCGTCTGTGACTTTACTTTATACTATTTTTATTTTCTGAATTTAATGCTGACAATATGTTGTTCCTTTAAGACAAAAGTTTACTTCTATTCCTTTTGTTCTACATTTTGGATTGCAGAAAACACGAATTCAATGTCATTCTGGCAGGTTGTCTCAGTAGTTTAATGGTTAGAGCACCTCCTGGTAAGGGAAGGGTCTATGGTTCAAATCCCAGCTATGGCATTGAATTTTTCAGTTCCAATTCTACCTCTCAATCAAAATTAGAAGTTCAACCCTGAATGCGTGGTATTTGTTGCAACAGCATTGTGTATGATTAACATAACTACACAACCGACTATTGAACTCTATTGAACTGCAACTTGCCTTCTTAAAGGCAGGAGTAGCAAATGAGACGTCTGATGTCTTTGCTGCAACTCACTGAAGTTTAGAGACTTGCTTAGTCAACTCAATCATTAACTAAAGACCTGAGTAGCTACTTACATGGCAGTGTGCTTGACACCCAGCACTAACCTTACAGTGTCAAACTCAAAACCGGATACAGAAAACAATATGTTTTCCTATTCAACTTCTATTAAAATATTAATACATGTTTGAAATTTAAATGTAAACATAAAAACAAGAGCCATGTAATGAAATTGCCTATCACCTGTAGTCTTCTGTATACCTACAAGAATATGTTCTATTTCAGCCATGATTAGCTTGAAGTAGACAGAAAATCAAGTTTTGATGAATAATTTTTAAAATATAAATGAAAATGAATCATATATCAACAGCGTTTAGTTGTAGTGTAAGAAAAATATTAGTAATCAAACTTGCTATTCTTTTTTGCTGTTAATGGTTATAATTTTCATTGTGAATTGCCATTATTTCAAAACATTTAAACTTTTGTGAGCTAGCAGATGTACCAACAATATTTAGTTTCAATGTAAGAAGTAGATTAACAATCGTCTTTTCTCAGTCTTGAGGTATATCAACACCATTGTACGGCAGTTTAACTTAACCAGAAAGTTATAAAATGGCACCTGCAGTTAACTTTTGGTTTGTTTTAACTAAACTTCCATTCAAACAGGCCCAAAGGATTTTGGAAGGAGGCACAATTACAAGTTGATATAGAGATACAAAATTTAAACAGAGCTTCAAAAGAAAATAGATCATTGGTATCTTATGTTGAAATGTTCTGGGCATAGACAGAAACATCCATTATGAAGGGCAGAGGAAGACCTAGAGCATATATTTTGATTGTAAAGGAACTTTAAATTGGAGGGTAGAACTTTATTAATCACAGGTGGTTTGAAGAAAATGAAGATCATTTTTAAACAGTATATTTAGAGAAAAAAGTAAGAGTTTAGATTAATATTTATATAATGTAAAAAGTAAGTGGAAATGAACTGTAAAGGGAGAGAAAGATAATTTAATTGTGCATAATAATATGAGGGGCATCTCAAAAGTAAGTTACACTATTTTTTTAAATTTGCGCAGTAGGCGGGAAAAGTCTGAAAGCCCCAGGGAATATAGGTGTGGGTGTAGTAGCAGCACTGTAAAATTTCTGGGCACCTAGGTTTACTGCTTGGACATTAAAACAGCAGTAACAATGGGGAATTCACTCACTCTTACTGCCGATTGTGAAGTTCACTTTTTTTGACTGGAAAAAATAAATGTATGACTGAAATTCATCATGAGCTGTGCAGTGTTTATGGTAAATATGACCAGTGGTTTCTTGTTGGCCAATTGTTCATTGAAGGAAGAACAACATTACACAATGAGCAACAAAGCGACCAACTCTCCACTTCCAGCGCTCTGGATATTGTCGATGAGGTTCGAGTCATAGGTGCCTTAAACTTAATGCAGTTTTGAACTTCCTCCTTATGCTCATATAAGCCGTGCATCACTTCACAGGATCATTTCTGAGGATTGGTGTCTATCGAAAGCGTGTGCAAGATGGGTTCCTCGTGTGCTTTCAGAACAACACAAGGCGCAAGGAGTTGTCGCTGCATTGCAATTTTTTGAGGATGAGGGAAATGGTTTATTCAGCCGAATAGTGACTGTGGATGAGACATGGATCCATCATTGGACACCCAAATCCAAAAGACAGGGTATGGTGTGGAAACGGATGGATGAGGCAACACCAAAAAAGGCAAAAGCTGTTGCTTGAGCTGGCAAGGTCATGGCAACGATATTCTGGGATTTGAAAGGAGTACTGTTGATCAATTACCTGCCCCATGGGACCACGATGACAGTGACTTGCTGTTGTGTGGTGCTGAGAAAACTCAGATGAACTATATGATACAGAATGAGGAGAAAGTTGAGCAAAGCCATTTTTCTGTTCCACAATAACACTCGCCCGCACACTACTCATAAAATTCAAGCCCTGTTTGAGCACTTTCAATGGGATGTTTTTGGTCATCCACCTTATTCACCTGACCATGTACCAAGTGATTACCATCTTTTTCTGGAGCTGCAGCATTTGGGGGAAGGCACTTCATAAATGACGAGCTAAAACAAGAAGTGGAAAGATGGCTAGCTAGTTTGGCGGGACAGTGGTTTGTTACTGGGTTTAAAAAAATCTGTTATCATGGTACCAAAAATGTATTGAGGTTCAAGGAAATTATTTAGAAAAATAGGTACTGAATGTAGCTTAAGTCCTACATAAGGGGAGGGTAATAAGGTAAAGAAGGAAAAGAAGAAAGAATGTAGCTTTCAAAGTATAACCTTTTTGAAATATTTAAAAATGTTGTTATTTTTTAAAAGAATAGTGTAACTTGCTTTTGAGACACTACTCGTATTTAGTTAATTTAATTTGTTGAATGACCAGTGCCAAATTTTAGCAGGCATACCAATTTTAATTTTTTCTTAGCACGTCATTAAATAAATAAAACATTTATATACTTTGAGAAAAATTTGACTTGAGAATGTTAAAAGTAATCTAGCATGAAGGTCATTAACACTAGAAGGACCGACATTGCCTTGCTACCTAAAAGGACCAACATTGGTTATTTTGACCGGTACCTTTTTCAATCGGTTTTCATAGTTTCATTTATAATATAATTTAAATCAGGATATTTAATGCATGAAATAGTACCGTCCTTTACATTTTAAAGGAGTTAACATAATATTTACTCATTAAACAGCGTGAATCCATTACAGTTTGAAGAACACTGCTCACAAAACATGGGATTATACAAATCATATGCATACTCAGTTATATCACTTTAGCATTCTAAAGTAGTTTGTAACACTGGTAACAATACGTAGACTGCGACACACACAATGATCACACAAACAGCTCATTTTTGCATTTAGTAAAATTCACCATCTTGTACAAATGGACTCCAGATTGTTGTGTAGGCTGTAAAGCCATCTGTCTTTAGTCTTTCGTCGCGTGTATGTTTATCATTAAATCTCAAGACCCTCATGATCTCAATATATTTGTTCCTTCCCATAACACGAGAGAAAATTGGTGGTCCCCACACCTTTGACCACAGAAATTTCGAGGGGAAGTTCTTCCCTCCATATTGTCCACCGGCATACAATATGGCCATAGCTGCTTCAAATTGGTCTAGCTCAAGAGTCCAAGAATTATCCTGAAGGTCTTGGGCCCTTATCTCTGTGCACCTTTTTATATTCTGGAGAATGTTTGCATATATATTGAATATATGCATTATCATCATTATCGGATAATTCATCACTAAATATGTTCTCTCCTTCTGGCTCACTGTCTGGTAAACTATGGAAATAATTCAACATTTCATCTTCTCGAAGATACGGTGGTAATTATGATGTGACATGGCAATGACACAGTATGGCCTCAAAAATATTTTACCATTCACTATATTGACACGACTTCTAAAACATGTCTGCTTTGGAGCTAAACTTTTTCAAACTAAGCTTCCACAATGATCACAAACCTTGGATTATTTTCAGACCACATTGTTATCATTGTTAGTTACGACACGTTTACTCTAGTGCTAAACATTATTAAACTGGGCTACAACAATGACCGAAAGCCTTGGATAACTTTCGAATACACTGCTACCACTATTTAGGTATGACAGGTGCAAAATAATTGCACCGGTCAAAATGATCGGCTACGGTCCTTTAAGATAAAAAGTATGTATAATTTTTTTTAAAACCTGCTATAAAAACTTAAACATTTTAGGGAATCGCCCTTGCTCCATTTCATTAAAAGTCACGATGTATTAAAGTGGTAATCATACTACCTCAATGTATATACTTTTTTAAAGAATGTTAACCGGTCAAAATGACCGGTACGGTCCTTCTAGTGTTAACAAAACTGCGTAAATTAAAGGTTTTACACAAGTAAAGCAAGAAAGATAGCTGGTGTTCTGGAAGAAGACCTTAAATATATTAAAAGTGTACATTCTACCGGGTTAAGAAGTATTTCCTGTTCTCTCATTATTGCTTGTATGACAATATCTCTTGTAACTCAAAGAGACTGGTAGTGGTGATGTTAGAGTGAGCAGCATCTCCTTGTGACAGACTTGTGTATTAGCTCTTGAAAACTTCTTTGGATCTCCCCCTTTTCAGGCAAATGCCTTATGTAGCAGTGTTCACTATCTATTTACAATGTCATTACATTGAAGCCAATGCTTGTACAAGCTCCAAATTAAATTAACATGATACATCCATAGTATTTTAAAGCACTAAAATCTTACTTGTTTATTATAAAATCAGGACAAGAACCAACTGTAAATGCTGGAGCTCCTGCTCCACAACTGAAAGCAGTCCTTTCGTCAGCTCAACAAAAGCAACAGCAAGAATTATTGAAACAGGTCGCAGAACAGCCATTTATTCCGAAGGATCCACCACCAGAGTTTGAGTTCATTGCTGATCCACCCTCAATTTCTGCTCTTGATTTGTAAGTACTCTTTAAAAATGTCTGTAAACTGTAACTAAAGGCTTCTTGTGCTAAGCACCTGCATACAAATTTCAGTAGTTAGTGACAAACTGTTACAATATTAAAAACTAGTTCTGAAACACTAGTTATCTGTAAGACTATAGTAATGAGTTAAGATCAAACACTGTTCCATGGTTCATAACCCTTCATTGCACCTGTAGCTACCTCTCAGTTGAATGAATGAATTAATGTATTTTATTGGATACTAAATCATTTACATCTTGGGCTATCCTGTCATTGGACACCCTTTTGGTATTCTTTTCATATATTTACTTTTTGACACTACTGCTATTTATTTTGTTTACTGTAATACAATTGCAATACAATTCTATAAATACACGATATCTTAGAGACTATAAGCTTCACTTATTTTTAGTATTTGCTGCAAGTGGTACTGATGATGCAATAGAGTTGAAACAATTATTACATATTCCAAGAAATCTTTAAACCAAACCATCAGTTTCATTTTGTTAATTTAGTATTTTTCTTTTATTATTTGGTCTATTCTCAATCTGTGGCAATGATAATTATTGTCAACCTTGTTTCAACATTTTAATTATGTTTACATAATTAATGATTGTTAGGTGTCATATGTTAAGGGTTTTGAAAGATAAATTGATGTTATTTTCCTGGCATATCCGAAGTAATAGAAGGTTCTTCATTTAAAACCTAATGGGCACACAGCATTTTGTCTGTGCGCGATTGGGTGTGCCACAGCCAGCTTTGTTCCTGCAAACTTCACATGTAAAGTATGCATAACATTCTTACCTTATAGAAGATGCTGGAAATGTTGTCCACCCTCGGTAAAACAAGCATTATATTGAGAGAATACCTTCTGATTCACACGATTAAGTTGGGCCACTGTAATGCTTCTGATTTCATTTCTAATGTTTTGTTTTAGTTCATCCAGTGTATGAAGATTTAACTCAAGGCTTTTTACTGTTGGGATTTTTTTTGTTATAAATGATTAAGTCAGCATAATATCACACAAACTACTTAAGTGATACAGCATTTACAGAGAAGTGCAGTAGAAATTATTGTAAAAACATAAATAAAATTTCAACTGAATGTTTTTTGGTGAGGTTCCATTTTATTCTGCCCAAGACAGATCTTTACTCAGTGATTTTTTTGTATCTAATCACTAGATAACCACTAAAATGTTTCAATACTAAATCTCCATTAATAGTAAGGCTGTCTACCAAGAGCATGTTATGAAGATGTTAGGTAACAATATCTATTAACACTTAATTGTTACCAAGAGTTCTTTAAGTTATCTGCAAGTTCTAAGATAAATGCATGTAGCTATCTTTTATAACTGGCATGTAACAGAAATTTATTGTATATATGTTAATCTGGACTTTACACTGGCAGGACCACCTAAATAGCAAGTGATTTACTGTTATTAATTTCAGGGACATTGTAAAACTAACGGCACAATTTGTGGCACGTAATGGACGGCAGTTCCTTACAAATTTAATGAATCGAGAGCAGCGCAACTACCAGTTTGATTTTCTGCGCCCACAGCATTCCCTTTTCCAATATTTCACCAAACTTCTGGAGCAGTATACAAAGGTAAATGCAAGTATGCATTATTTATTTATGCCAACAGTAAGTTTGTTGGCATAAATAAATAATAATTACCATCTGAACATTATTTAATCCTGGGATATAAAGTACTTACAATAGTAAGTCACCATTGGGGTAATTTGTCTCTGATGTGAGACTGCCTTTGTGGTTTACCAGGAGAAATACGAACTGGTTTGAGAATTTAATGCCATTCTGGCAGTTCGTCACAATAGCTCAGTGGTAGAGCGTCCGCCCGGTAAGCGGAAGGTCTGCGGTTCAAATCCCAGTTGTGGCATTGAATTTTTAAGTTCCAGTTCTACCTCGCAAGTATGCATATTTGAAATTCAGTTTTATGCCAGATATTATAATGTTGAGGATGTTATTTATTGTTCCTATATAATGTAACTCAATGTCATATATTGTTTGCCCTATTGCTTACATATTTTCATTAATTGACATTTTTATGTTTCTCTCAGGCCCAAATGACCTAGTTGTCAACGGGCCCTTGTACGTCACTCTTTTTATGTTTCTCTATTAATATTGATTTATATCTAATGAAAAAAGGTTAGATTGGGTTATAAATTAATAATTGCATTGCGAACTGTAAGATTAGCACAGAATTGATAAGCATATTTTTGTGCCTGTTGTTAATGAACAATGGGATGTAAATACCAAGAATGTTAACAATGCAAAAAATCAGCAGGATGAAATTTTCTTTTTAGTAACTATGATTCCTTCTCAGACATGAGAAAGATTGGATTTTCTATTCTGGTCTATGAAATTATTTTTGTGTAATTGGCAAACTTTCATAGTGGAATGTTATGATTGTTGATGTACAGTTGAAATATTCATCGAGAAGTGACACAAAAAGAATTAGAAGAAAATATTCTCTTTTAATTGAGAAAGTAATACAACAGTGTTGTACATAAAACCAAGACATTGGTATTCAAATCATTAGTACAAAGTATCATCTTATATGGTGCAAAGATCTGGATGGTAGTCACCAAGCAAATAAATTGTTGGCATCAGAGATGTACTTTTGGTGAAGGGCAGCTAGGAAATCAAGAAAGGGAAAAATTAGGAACCAGAAAATTAGAGAAACAATGAATGTTAAATGGAATATTTTAGAAATAATAAAAGAACAACAATTGATAGGTATGTTTTGGGCATCTGAAGAGGATGAAGAGAAATAGAATCCCAAAAATGAGATTGGATTGGAATGTTGATGGCAGGGGAAGAAGGTGGAAGCCCAGGAAACTGTGGCTGGATGAAGTAAGAAGAAATATGATCAACAAGGGCCTCAAAAAAGAAGATGCAGATGACAGAAGTCTGTGGCAGAGCAAAATCCATTTGGGCTGAAGAAAAACTACTGTATTGTAGAAGAATCCTTAATAATAATAATAATAATAATAATAATAATAATAATAATAATAATAATAATAATAATAATAATAATAATAATAATAATAATAATAATAGTAATAGTAGTAATAATAATAATAATAATAATAATAATAATAATAATAATAATAATAACAATAACAATAAAAGAACACTACAATCTAGTTGTATTGCCTTCATCTGTTACCACCACACTCTGAGGAAAGTTGCAAAAGAAAGGAAAAGAAGAGATCTCATCGCTTGTGCAAAATAGTCATCAGCAGCAGAATCCATGTATATCAAATAATATATATTCTTTTTAAATCCATTACAATTGTATCCATAGTGCGGTACATTAAAAAAGAGAAGCAGTGACCACAATAAAAACAGTTGCAATGTGATATATGGGTATGCTTACTGTTATCTTAAGATCAGCATTTTCTGTAAGCTGATTTTATAGAAAGAGCTGGAACGTAATATGTTACTGAAACCAATCCTTATATACAGCAGTGAAATGTTGTCCACCGATATGGAGGTGGTCAAAAAAGGGTCGTGGAAATGCTATAAAATGATGTAGAAGTGAGTGAAAGGTAGCTCCATTTCTTTACATTCTGAAGTAATCACCAAATATTGGATAAAAATTAGAGATAATTGGAAATATGAACCACTACTTGTTAACACATTTCGAGACTCCTGTATACCTTTTCGGTAACTTAAATGAGGAAATGGATCATGATCATCTTCTACATTGTCCGACTTTTACAGAAGATTACAACTTCCCAGCTAAATGTTGGAGTGCAAGAAAATTAATGATTTCTTTATCAAGTGTTTGACATTAGATACCAACCAACCAACTTATTGACTCAGGATAATTTTCCACTTACCCAGGATTCTCTAACATAAATTTTTCTGATTAGCAAGCAGTGCTTTTGCTCATACACAATCTTGAAACCTGCTTGCTGTAAAGATTTGTCAGTTCTGAGTCTGTGATAAAATGGCAGAAAAGATCAAAAAGCAATGTAGTTGATCTTTATGAGAGAGCACTGCAGAGGTCCTCATAGTTTGTTTCCAGAGAAAGTCAGTAATGTAGTAATATGCTAGGTCACTTCAGCAGTAGAAATGATGGCTATATATTGTTGAAAAATGTGACAGTGACTTAAGAACTCTAAAATAAACCTTTGTTTCTCTTATTGATGTTAATTTGTTTTTCATGCAGGTTCTCATTCCACCAAAAGATTTGATGTTCCGTCTCAAAGAGGAATGTAATTCAATGACCACAATTCTAGAGCAAGTAAAATATCGAGCAGAGTGGATCAAATATCAGGAGGCTCAGCGCCGTAAAGTGGAAGAAGAACTGGAAAAGGAAAGAGGTAAGACTTTTATTAGTTCCGTGTGCTCATTGTTTCATGAGAACATGAGTTTCAGCTGTTCTGTTTTACTAACCATTATAAACATTATTTTATTTTAAATTTCAGTTGCTTATGCTCAGATTGATTGGCATGACTTCGTTGTTGTGGAGACAGTCGACTATCAGCCATTTGAAGTGGGAAATTTCCCTCCTCCAACAACACCAGATGAAGTGGGTGCTAGAGTATTAATGCAGGTGAGACTTCTTGTAACCTATTTTCTATAGATGTATATTTTAAAAAAGATATTTGAATATGTCCCACAGTGGTTCACCATTGCCACAGGATTAACTTACATAGAAAATTGCAGAGGTGAAGAAGAATAACACTGTGACTGCAGGACAGTAAAATTGTAATTTAACATTCCCTAAACTGCTGGCAAGTTCTAGGGCAAGGCTGGGGAACAGTGTCGCCTCTCATGCATCGCCAACTGTCAATACCTTTCTTGTTTGACACCTATAATATATGTATAGCAGGCAAAAAAATGAAGGTCGCTCAAGTTATCCTACCAGTTGCCCAGCCCTGTTCTTGAGTATTTAAAATTTACGAAACTTTTGCAACTTGCTATGAAGGTTTAAAATTTCATTTTTTGAAGTACTATATAAGATTTTTAATATATTTGGTATTCATTTATTTATGTATTGATTATGATTTGGGGAAGTTGACATTTTTACTACGGTTTTAGCATAATTAAATATTAAGGTAAACTTCAAACAGAGAAAAACTGTTGAAATAACAAGTTGCATTTGTGAATTTTAAATCAGAAGGACATACTGAATCCATTTTTTCACACAGAAATGAAAGTTATTTCACCTAAGCTCTAGAATATATTAAATGAACCGAAGAATCAACACACTAAAAATGGGTTAACATAGAGCACAATTTTGCATGCATCTGTTGTTTCTTGCTAATTATGTCCACTGCTTTATGGAATCAAAAACTAGAAACTAATAAAATTATTGAAGCTCACCTGTATGCTCTGGGCATTGTGTGTCAGCCACATATTTAAGCAAGTTAAATCTTGGTTTGGGTGAGTTACCTGGATAACTCTTAAGCTCAAAAGGACTCTGGACTTGAACATCATTTCTTCATTCAGCATCCGATATGACCTACCTGGTTAAAGGAGTTTAAAACAAATGTCAAGAAAAAAACATTAAATAAAAACACAAAGAACCCCTCAGCTTTGCAAACTTATGTAAGAAAATTTACAATTTCAGGATAAGTTTGAAGGCAACTGCCTGCATCCTTAAGTGATTAACTTGAAGTTTTTGGCTCAATCTTGATTTTTCATTTTATGTCCCAAATGTTTGTGGCAGTTTTTTACTTTCTCTACTCGTATAGTAAAGTAGAGGAAGTATTGTATTCCACCCAGAAATTTGATTTCGAGATTTCACAGAAAATATGTTTTGAGGCCCCCAAAATAAAAAAAAATTAAAAAAAAAAAAGCATTTTTAGAAAAAGATTCATGTGTGTGTGTCTGTGTCAGTCTGTGGACAGCATAACTCAAAAGCGAAAAGTTGGTTAAAAACCATAGTTGGTATTTAAGTTTAATCTTCCAAGGATGCAACACAAAGATTTTGAAGAAAATTGCTCCACCCTAAACTACCCTTTACAGGGAAAATTTGTCAAAAATTTTGATTTTCTTGAAAATGGCTCTAATGATTTTGATTTAAATGCCATATGTTTGAGGTATTTTTCTGACAAATGAAATGTATATTTTGAATTTTCTGGCTATAGCCCATGAAGTCCTATACTCTGGATGACTTTTGCATAATTGGTAAACTGTAAGAGATAGACAATATCTTACCATACAAAAAAATGCTGATCTTGATAAAACACGCAATTTATGTGTAAATAAATTTTTTTGTAGAGTGAATCATTTCGGAGATATTCCAGGTTATTTGTGTGAGTTTTGGAGAACTTATACTTCTGTCAAATGGAACATAGTTATTCATTTTTTTATATGTTAACCATGTAAAGAGAATGAAATTTGAAATCGATAAAAGATTTGACTATCGCTCAAAGCTTACTGTATTCCAATATTCTCCTTGCACCTACACGGAAATAAACAGTAAGATAATTTCTGCAAATGTTTATCTCAGCTAACATGAAGATATAGAAATAAGAGTTTGCAAGAATGGTTATTACAAGAGTAGAGAAAGTCATGTGAGTACAACACATCAGATTTTTAACAAAAGGAGTGAACGAGTTCTTTGTTACAGGATTGTATATATCCGGCAACAGATTAAAGACAAGATGGCGTGGCCAAGGATTTTTTAAACAAAGTCCATGTTTCGCCAAGATTAACTTTGAGTTAAGATAACAGGCATTCATAAATCACTTGACTTTTTTAAATATCTTGAATCCACTGTTCAAAACTATTTGGGTTATTGCTGCGGCAAAGTATTTCTTTTATAATTTCTTTGTTTCTTATGGAAAGTTGAAATGGCATCATTTTTATGACAAACTTTGGTTTTTCTTTCGCTAACTCATATTCATATCTATGGATATTTATTATGCAATATTTCTTTTCTGCATGATCACCATCAGATTGTTTGGTATCCCTTCTTATAATTTCAGATTACCAACACATTTTCCATTTAGTGCAACATGCATCCGCCACTGTTTGCATGAAATTCCATGTCCTCACTGTATGATGCCAAGATCACGACTCTGTAAAAGATTCACTATTATTCCCCTTGGTTACAGAGCCTAGCAACAATTGTTTTCCCATTTTTTCCTTCAATTTACACTTATAATCAATGTTGGTCATGCTCTACACTACTATACTGAATAGTTTCGTTTGTAAGAATAAAGTTTACAAAACAAAATATAAGATTTACATAACAGAAAATTGACATTTTTGGTGGACATAAAATAAACACAATAAATTGAGCATGAATCGTCTATTTCTGTTTATTACAATTTTTGTAATATGCATTTCTCTTCCTATATTCATGCTTTCCGAATTCTAGGGATTGAATAATTGTAATAATAAAAATATTCTCTAATGTGCTAGATATTAGATCTTGGATGTTTGGATTTACAAGTCAATATGAGAACCACAGGATTGCAGAAAAGATCTTGTAAATTATTTTGTATAGAGCATGCAGGTCCAGCTTTGAGCAGTTTATGATCTACTTTCTTTCTTAAACCTGCTAATGATGTGCAATACTTCTGTTACAGAGTCAAAAAAAGAATAACACTAATGATAATGAAGCAATGGGCTAAAAATTGTTATGATGTATGCATTGAACCCATCTAACATAGAAAGATGACTTTTACATAATTTTCCTTGTCTGAAAAACTTTAGACAGTGTTGTCAGTGTGAATTTATTCCATTGTTTGTCTTTATTTTAGAGAGCTTATAATGTTTAATAATATAAAAGGGGAAGGCAGGTAGTGCCAAGAAATGGTTAGAAAGTACATAAAAAGCACATGCAGAGTATTGCTCAGAATTGCAAAAGTGCTCCTTCGTAATAAGCAATTAATATCTAAAACAGACTGTTGGTATTTTTAAACACACAAGCCGTGTGTGGACAATGTTTGAAAGGTAGAACTGGAACTTAAAATTTCAATGCCACACACAGCTTGTGTGCTTAACCTCTTGAGGGATATCGACGTGAAACCACGTCCATTTAAAATGGCGGATGAGCGATATGGGTGCCCTGTGCGTTTAAGCATTTAACCCTTATTTATCCCTTATCCAAATCAACTTATTATAATTTTCCCTTTATGAAACATTTTAGTAAGGTCTATATACTTTATTGGCTTACCTTAATATGTTCGTTCTGCAGTGATTTACCTCAAAACAGGGATAAACACACAAGGGTACGTACATCTCCACATTCGCGAATTCCCTTCTTGCGGCACACGAAACACTTTCGAAATGGGCGGGACTTCTTTGCTGTTTGTGGTATCCTTTTAGGATAATGTTTTCCTTGAAGTCTGAGGGGTTTAGGGGTTTTGGATTTTCAACCCCCAACGTGGTATTGTTCAATTAGGCTGCGAGTTATTTATAGTCTGTAGTCAAGGTCGGTCATTGTCCTGTGTGGGTTTAGAGAGCTGTCCAAATCCCCAAACAATTGTATATGGTTATATCCAGTTGGTGCAAAAACACCTTTTTATACCACTTCTCCCTTCAGCTACAAGCAGGAAAGAATACGTATGTATTTCAACAAAGAAAGACACGAACTCTACTCAGTTACGAAACTCGTGTAAGCAAAAGTTGTAATGTTGATCTATTCTGATGACTCAAGAGACCACGCATGCAGTAGTGCTTTATTACACAGTATGCTGACGCATTAGCCACACATACAATGGGTGTTTCTTTACTGAAATCTTTCCGAGAACTTATATTAGATGCGTTCGACAGAGCAAAGTTGACTTTTCACCACAGTGAAACAAAATTGTGCCATTTCAACGTTTTGTAAATACAACTCAACTTTGCTGATGACGTACATTTATACTGCATATAAGGAGTTTTATACCAGTTTTTGTTTCATTAAAATAACTTAATATTTACACAAAATACAGCTGTGTATATACGAAGCGCATTTAACAATTTAAATGCTAGCAGTTCTTGGCTCGCGGACGTTTAAATGGCCATCGCTCAAGAGGTTAAAAACACCAACAGTAAGTTTGTTGGCATAAATAATAATTAATATCTAATTAATGGACAACCGTATTCTCAATGGGTCATAAATCCATGGAAGCCAAGACACAAGTGCTGTCACAAAGTATGTTATGTACTACAATTGTATATTCAAATGAGTAAAGTGACACTATTTTGAAATAAAATACACATTAAAAATTCAGGTTAAGTGCTTGAATTAAGTAGCCCTGTGCAATATAGGGATTTGATAAAATAATTAAAAACAGCTGTAACATTGCATGAGTGCTTTATGGTTTTAATATCAATATTCAGAAGTTTTGGATATGTATTTGCAGGAACGTATTGAAGAAGGAGATGAAATTGAAATGCAGATAGAAAGTGAAGAAGAGGAGGAAGAGGAAGAAGAAGAACAAGAAGCAGAAGAGGAAGAAAAGAGACCAGAACCAGCAGAAGAACGACCAGAGGAGGAGGATCAGTTAGCAAAGGAGGCTAAAGATAACACACAGGTAATCCCATAGCATGTCTTCTGTTTGTTAACTGTCTGACAAGAGTGAATCCTATCAAAGGAAGTGCACATCTCTATCATGCTGAAACTGCATGTACTTGCTAGACCTGTGGTGAGCCTAGGTATGTTTGCTCTGTACCTGCCCTTGGTGGAGTTTAACCACAGAAATAGACAGGACTATGCTGCTATTAAGTTTTTAGGATGTGGGATGGTAAGGAGGTAGCACTCATTTTATAAGCTTCTCCTTGGTTGCCTTTTGCTCTGTTGGTGTCTATCTGACCAAAAGGCATTGATGTTATTTTGTTTGACCACTCCCAAGGAGAGGTAGGACTAAATGCGCTGTAGTTTAATGCTTTTATTGCTAGGAGTGCCTGTGAACAATGCAGGGTACCTAGTTGCTCCTGAAGCAGCACTCTATAAACAAATAGTCCCAAGGGATAAACTAAATGGAAGGAAACAAAACCTAAACCGCAAAATGTTACACAAGAAATAACAATCATAAATATAGGAACTGGGAAGTACTTAAAATAGTATTTTTAAGTAATGGAAACAGTATTCACCATGTCCTCAATTAATGTCAATTGTAAGTTTGCAAATTCACAATGAGTCAAGAAAATTGTTTGACTGTTATACAGGGTGTTAATGAACTACACCGAAATAATTTCAGTGATTGTAGACGTGACTAATATAAGCAAGTTGAGATAGGCAACGCATGATCTGCAGCTTAACATAACACAGTTAATTGTGTTAAACCTAATTGGCATCATATGCTGATAAGTTGATGTTTAAACAAGGTGGGTAGGATTATTGGATTAGAATGTCTTTAAAACTGCTTCCCAAGTATAGAAGTATTGAAACTTAATAGCTCCTTATTGGCATTCTCAAGATTTAATGCCTCAAAGATATCTCAAATCTCGAACTAATCACCTGCCAGTGCGACACTGAACAGCGATTAACTGCCTTCTTGCATCAATAGCCTACTCTATTAGTGTTTGTGTAATTGTTCTGGTGGCCCAATCCATAATGCCGAAAACTATTGTTCCAGAGGTCATTGGTTCAGATACTGTTAAGTGGTTAATTTTTTTTCTTCGTCATAAATTAAAATAAGAAATGGCATGATTCATAATTATGAAGGTGAATCTGATTGGCCAGTACAATAACACTAGTATGATTTCCGTTCTTCAGGACACTGCAGTTAGTGTGCTGACGATTGCCTGTTGGACAACATGGAAAACATGTACAGCGTTTTTGAACTAGCAGATATGCACCTTATTTCCGGTGAATCATGATGTTATGGGTTAGCTGTTGCAGTGCTGTACAGGGAACGGTATCCCGATAGGTGCCAACCACATCACTCAACCTTCCAGTCCATCGATATACTTTGCAAGAGAGAGGAACCTTCAGGGGCGATACGGGTGTTGCATGAACTCGACGCATGGTGCAATTCGAGGAGAATTTACTGCAAAGCATCGCAGAAGAGCCACCTACCAGCACACATGTTATTGCATGTGCACTAGGCACTAACCATGTTATCGTATGGCAAGTCATACATGAAGACCAACTTCACCCATTTCACCCACAGAAGGTGCAAGCACTAAAGCCGGAAGACTATGGCCATTGGTTACAGTTTTGCAACTGAGCTTTACTCCAGCAACCTGAATGCTTTTCATCAGTATTGTTCACTGATGAGGCCTTGTTCACCAGGGATGGCCTAGTTCTTAATTCAAGAAACAGCCATGTGTGGGACTATGTGAATCCACATGCTGTCATGGAGAAGAGTCACCAGCAGACTTTTTCAGTCTACATATGGGTTGGAATAATTTCAGACCATGTCATTGGCCCATACCTGCTCCCCCCTCGGTTAAATGGACATGCTTATTTTCATGTGTTGCAGAACATATTACCTGTATTTTTAGAAGATGTGCCCCTTCATATTCGTCGTCGAATGTGACTACAACATGACGGAGCTCCGCCCCATTTCACCCTTGCTGTATGAGAGCATTTAAACCATGTTTATGCTGCCCGATGGATCGGAAGGGGAAGTCCAACTGTAGCTTGGCCAGCACGCTCTCCCGATCTCAACCCAAATGATTTCTTTTTCTGCGGTCACCTCAAGTCTCTGGTGTATGAAGCACCTATTACATCAGAAGAGGAACCTAACTGCCCGAATAATAGCAGCATGTGAAGTTATGCGACACACACAAGGAATTTTGGACAGAGTACGACAGTCATTCCTTCACCGCTGTCAACTTTGCATTGGAAACGCAGGTCACCATTTCAAGCAGTTCCTTTAAACCTGACGTAAAGAGTTGCATTTACTTTTGATTTTATGTAAGTTCATTCACCCTTTAAACCTTCTCCCATTTAGACGTACAGCATGTGAGTGTATTAAGCAGGATTCAACCTTTGTTAGAAGGAATTGTAATTAATTGCACTTACAAGGTGAAATTACTCTTTAAAATGCATTGTACAAGAATTAAAAGGTTAGACAAAATATTAAAACAAAAACAACCAAACAAACAAAACAAAAATGAAAAAAAACAAGACAAAGTGAAGGAGATGCGAACTCGTTCACCTTTCACTTGAAAGCTAATGTCATAACCATTGCGCCAGAGGGAGTGCTCCGACCGTCTCTTCATTTTCATGTGTTGTGCACTCAAGTGGTATTATCATTAGCAGTTGCATACTGGCACTTTAGAAACTTATAGCCGTAACTTCCACATTTGAACCAACAGGCCATAAGTCTCCTATCCCAAATTACTTGTTTCAGAGATCTCCACTTTCTCTGAAAATATTTCGGTGTAGTTCATCAACACACTGTATATAACAGTGGAATTCAATCTTTTTTCTCTGCTTACCCCCAAGGACAATTCTCCATTCCAGCCTGCACCCCTAGGGCAAGGCCCTAGGGTTGTCCTTAACCTCTTGAGGGATATCGACGTGAAATAACGCCCATTTAAAATGACGGATGAGCGATATGGGCGTGTATACACGTCCTGTGCGTTTAAGCATTTAACCCTTATTTATCCCTTATCCAAATCAACTTATTATAATTTTCCCTTTATGAAACATTTTAGTAAGGTCTAAATACTTTATTGGCTTACCTTAATATGTTCGTTCTGCAGTGATTTACCTCAAAACAGGGATAAACACACAAGGGTACGTACATCTCCACATTCGCAAATTCCCTTCTTGCGGCACACGAAACACTTTGGAGATGGGCGGGACTTCTTTGCTGTTTGTGGTATCCTTTTAGGATAATGTTTTCCTTGAAGTCTGAGGGGTGCAGGGGTTTTGGATTTTCAACCCCCGTGGTATTGTTCAATTAGGCTGCGAGCTATTTATAGTCGGAAGTCAAGGTCGGTCATTGTCCTGTGTGGGTTTAGAGCTCTCCAAATTACCAAGCAATTGTATATGGTTATATCCAGTTGGTGCAAAAATATCTTTTTATACCACTTCTCCCTTCAGCTACAAGCAGGAAAGAATACGTATGTATTTCAACAAAGAAAGACACGGACTCTACTAAAGTTACGAAACTCGCGTAAGCAAAAGTTGCAATGTTGATCTATTCTGATGACTCAAGAGACCATGCATACAGTAGCGCTTTATTACACAGTATACTGACGCATAAGCCACACATACAATGGGTGTTTCTTTACTGTTTCTTTCCGAGAACTTATATTAGATGCGTTCGACAGAGCAAAGTTGACTTTTCACCACAGTGAAACAAAATTGTGCCATTTCAACGTTTTGTAAATACAACTCAACTTTGCTGATGACGTACATTTATACTGCATATAAGGAGTTTTATACCAGTTTTTGTTTCATTAAAATAACAATATTTACACAAAATACAGCTGTGTATATACGAAACACTTTTAGCGCATTTAACAATTTAAATGCTAGCAGTTCTCGGCTCGCGGATGTTTTAAATGGCCATCGCTCAAGAGGTTAATTCAAATTATGCATAACTATGTACAAAATAGGTTAGAAAATTTAGAATTCACTAAATACTACACAAAGGAGGATTATGATATAAATGTGTAAAATAAATACAGGAACCACGTTAGAGATAACACACACACAAAATTATATGAATTTGTGAAGTAGAGACGGTTTCAGAATTATTCGACAGTTTGGTTGCAAATAGTGCAGAGGAGTAGAGGTGGATCATAGATATTGGATACAAATCCATATTTACTGTAAGATTCACTGTAATATCTGCATTTGACGCTTCTCAAGTTTTTCAGCTTGCTTATAGACTAATCATTTTCAAAAGTTTCGCCATGGTAGAACACTGTTGTTGGACTTTTTAATGACTGGTTCAATATTATCACTTGTTTCATTGATTTTCGTATTCCTCTTATATTGAATTTATCCATCTTACAACAAAATATGTAGTTCACTACCACATTAATAAAAAGAAATTCAACAATGATAATCTGAAAATTAGTTCAGAAATATAAAGAACAGCAGAGACCTTGAGTAAAGAAAACGAACCTGCAAATTGGCTACTGAGTACTGAAAGATTATAAACCAGTTGGTAACATACATTCTCGGACACTTATTGGTATCAACATTTGAAATTATTAGCGAGTGCAGCTGTAAGACATCATTGTTGGGTATACCATTAAACAAAATGGTTTCTTGGACAGAGGACAACTCAAATCTCTCTGGCTGAAATTTTTTCGTTTTTTGTGTTCATTCAGGAAATAAATTATACTATATTGTCATAACCCTATTTAACTGGGCCAGACATGGGGCAATAAACTCAGAGGTAAAGCTATTTCGGTACCGGGAGAGCTGGGAAGTTACATTTCATTATTCAAACAGACTCATTTTCTAATAACCAACAGAGAACTTTTAATTTAGCTTGTTAGACAAATGAAATTATAATTATTCAAACAATTTACAGACCAAACACCTGTGTTCATGGTAGGGAAAGATGTCGTGTCTCATGGTTGTTCCACATAACTCACTTAACTTAAAGTGGCCATTGGGCCAGTGCCCAAGAGGCACAGTAGACCTTTCTCTATCACGGCTGGCGACGCAGAGAGAGCTGCAATCCTGTCACTACCTTTAGCCTTTTCCTGACCTTGGTTTACCCCCACCACTAAGGCTTAGGTATTGCCAATCTATGTAAACTTAACCCTTTGCGGTCGTATGTCGATATATGATCGAGACATCAGTAATGCCCGTACGGTCGCATGTCGACATATGATCGACAGCAAAGCACTTCACATTTTCTCGTCTTAGTTACAAGAAGTAACATTTCTGGCAGCATGTTACAGGCATCATAGTGTTTGTGGAAGGTTTGCCCAGCCTATACTGCCATCTGTTTGGAAATTATTTTAACTATTTCAACATACAGAGGAAATGTTTCTGTCTGGGATGCACAGTATTTTGTAATGGCTTTGCGTGCGTATAAACCGGGTCCTTCTGGAATTAGAAAACGAAAGTTTGATGTGTTGTGCAATGAAGATGTGAAAGAATTAAGGTTAATGATTCAATCTGAGTTGGATGCAGTGAGTGATGACGATGTGGACAATGAATTATAAGAGGAGAATGATGTGGAAGTATCCGGTGCTGAGGAGTCCGTAAGTGAGAGTGAAAGCGACACAAGTGCTGCGAATGTTGCGTGTGCCGATACATGGAAATTGATAGGCAAAGCTGACCAGAAACCTAAAGAATATACCTTTTCCAAGAATGTAGGTCTAAAACTGAATCTTGCCTATGATGCTGAGCCAATTGAATACTTTGGTTTATTTTTTACTGATGAGCTAATATCTCAAATTACTAAGGAAACAAATAGATACGCGAGAGAAAAAATTGCCACGTTACAACTGTCCCCACGCTCTATTTGGAAAACTTGGGCTGTGTCTGTAGTAGAAATGAAAGGGTTTTGGGGGAGGGTGTTGTACAAGCTTCAAAATTCCCAGGCAAGCACCCATCCCTTGTTACATGTAAAATACAGAAGGTGTCGAGAGTCTGGTGAAAGGCACAAGCAACCCAAGGCCAAGGTCACACCCCGGTACAGCTGAGAGGAAAGGCTAAACAATGCACCACATTTTATATACCACTTTGAGGGAGAAAAGCACAAAGACTATTGTCTGCAGCAATCGAAAACTAATTGGGCGAGAAAAGAAACCTATTTCTACTGCAACACGTGTGCAAATAAACCGGTCATGTGTATTGGCGAATGTTTCGAGCGCTATCACATGCTTCTCAATTATCAAATGTAATTGTTCTGTCATAATGAGAGGTGTGTGACGTGTATATGTGTACATTGTGTTCGTGTGTCCGTTTCCATTTTATATAAATTACTATTTATGGGCGAACGCTTTTTCATTGCTATGTGTTTTTTATGACATGGATACTTTATCTCGGTCTAAAGTGTTTACAAACTTAAAACAATTAAAAAATCTCCATATTAGTGGACAGTATAAGCAGCAAAAACTGTTCCAATGCATCAACTGTAGGTAAGTGCAGTAACATAGGCCACTTTTGCATGAAGCTTTTTTTCCATTTGCGTAGCTCCAGCAGCAAATTGACAGGTCCGTCCTGGCTACGGAAATTTCTTCCCAGGACTTGGTCCGCAAAGGGTTAAAACATTTCCTCTGTGACACCACAGAGATGAGGAAACACCACAATATGCGTATTTTAAATTTTGCAAACCTCTAAAATGCTTTGCGCACCCAAGTTGAATATGTCTAATATACAAGAATCTTATTGAAAATACAAGGGAAAAATTTAGTTGTGGGTCATATGTAGGTAATGTGGAGCTCAATTTTCAAAGTTTGCAACTAAATCTGTTAGAAAATAATTTTAGTAGAATTTTGGCATAATGAAGCTGTGTATTACCAGATATTAGCACAATACTATCACAAAGTTTTCTATGAACTGATGTAAGAATTAGCTGTTAAAAGTAGTGTGATTCAAGGATCACTCACTTAAATACCTCACTGTTTGACTATTTACCTTGAACAGGTTTTGGAACTAAACACATTAGAGGGAAATGGCCAAACAGTTACGTTTGTGAGGGAATGATCCACTGAGTTACATTACTCTAATAGTCAATTTGCTTCACTGTATTCTTTCCAAAAAGTTACTTGTGATGGCATAAAAATGCTGTGAAATTATTTATACCAATAAACTTACTGTTGGTAGTTATTTATTTACGTCAACAGCCTTACTGTTGGTGTTTTTAAATACACAAGGTGTGTGTGGGCAATGCTTGAGAGGTGGAACTGGAACTTAAGAATTCAGTGCCACAGCTGGGATTTGAACCACAGACCCTCCGTTTACTAGGCGGGTGCTCTAACCATTAAGCTACTGTGACAACCTGCCAGAATGACATTGAATTCTCAAATCAGCTCATATTTCTCCCGGTAAACCACAAAGGCAGTCTCACATCAGAGACAGTTATCCCAATGGTGACTTACTATCATAAGTACTTTGTCCCAGGATTGAATAACTTTCAGATGGTAATTATTATTTATTTATGGTTTACTGGGAGAAATACAAATTGGATGGAGAATTTAATGTCATTCTGGTGGAATGTGGTGACATATACAGATGGAAGTGAAATAACCTGTCAAACTTTAACACTGAATTTCTCTTATTGTGAATAGCAAGAAAGTCTAATACCAAAAAACTAAAAGGTTTATAGTTTTCTAGGAAAAACTACTTTTATTCAAAAAATTTATCATCACCTAGCTGAATTATTATTGATTAAAGGATCTTAATTTATGGCTATATTCATAGAAAATGGAATAAACTACTAATTTTTCCTTTGGCATATTTCAATAGATTCAACCGTTTTTGTGTAAGAAATCCACAATTTGTTGCCTTCTTAATTGTGTTAGAACTGGCAACAGCATATCAATTGTACTTATTTTCTTCCCATATTAGTGTAGATCGGTGGAATGTTTACTTAATCACATGCAATTGTTCTTTGTCAAAGCCACAAAACATGTGAAGTCTCTCTTCAAATATGGAGTGCTTGCTCTAAACTCTTATTTCAAATTAATCCCAATGTTATTGCATACTTGTTACTGCTAATAAATGTCACAGTAGGGCCATTTTTTGTTTCTAAAGCTACCACGTAAATAATGGTTAGTCTGTGACTGTGGAATTCATGTAAGTCTGGGTGGCTCAGTTGGTTAGATGCTGGCCTACTGATCCCAAGGCTGTGGATTCAATTCCAGCCCAGACCAATGGTTTTTAAGTGTGCTTTAAAATGACAGCTCCATGTCAGTAGATTTACTGGCATGTAAAAGAACTCCTGTGGGACGAAATTCCGGCATGTTGGCGATGCTGATGTGATCCTGGCAATTGACAGTGTCGTTAAACAACAAAATAATTTAATTTAAGTGGAGTTCATTGGGCATCAACACCAGTTTCAAATTGATTTACCTACATTTCTTGAAATATTTTGTATCTTTTGCACATACTCACACGCACAAATCTTGTTAAATCTTGTTGGAATAATTAAGGGGAAAGAGCCTCCAAAAATTCTGCATCATGTTATACAGATTCCTTCTTTTAGACTGGCAATTAAAAGTAGGTACATGCTTGCATGAAGCACATTAGTCCCGTTTTAGTACAGGTATATTAAAAATTAAAGAGAATCTTAACTTACCAGTTGGCCAAACATATAAACAATTCCACATAAATTTTGTTTAAGCATATTACAGTGCAGTGTAAATTCACGTTAGAAATTATGCTTACCTAAAGGTTTAACAATTACTAGTATCACATTGTTAAATTCAATACAGAATAACAGTATTAATAATGCAAAAGGTGTCTCGTACAAAAGTGACATAACCTTTGGAATGCTCAATGCAAATTTGCCACATAAATATCCAATGTAGGTAACCTAACGTTCATACTTGCAGAGTCATTAGCTGCCAACCTATGTACCAATGCTTCATACATATGTTTTGCAGACAATATTGAAACTACATGGGTCATTGTTAGAAACTACCTTATTATTTACTGTGAACATGAATATCGTGTTAGGTCCCTACCATTCAGTAAATAAAGTGAATAATGCAACTCACTTTTGCTCAGCGTGCATGCACCGTAAGTAGACATGGACTTAGTGTGCATTTGTTTCATTTCAAGTGAATTTATGTATTTCTGACTGATTAGAGCATATTTAAAGTTTCTTTTTTTATCCTTCTGTCATATTTGTGACTTCCTAAAGGATGTTTTACTCTAACCGGTGTCAGAAGTTTGAACACAATTTTGCAGGGCGTTAAAAACAAGAATCCTATTCCAAGTAAGTCGTTATCTATCATGGCATGAGTCTGTGAACTAGTACAGGCCAGATATTCAGACCTTTAAATGTGCCAAATAAAATCTTTGCAATTACCTGAAAATGTTAGATTCTGGGTAGTGTTTTCATATGGGGCAGTCAGCAATTCATGCAATTTTTTGTTGTCTGGCGCACTGCGACAAAACATCTGATTTTGATACATGGCCAACGTTAAATGGCTTATATGGAGAATTAGAATACTTCATTGATCCACCGGTAGAAACTGATTACTCAATCAACAGGTTGTGCTACTTGCCTACATTCTCTTTAAACGTGATTATCTAGTTAGCGGTGCATTTAATTATAAAAAGTTATTGTAATTTTTTGTTAGTTTTCATCCACTCTCGCACCTCCTTCAGTATGGCAGATTATTTCACTTCCATCCTGTATAGAGCACCTGAATTTTGACACTGCATTAAAATACAAGGTTGAAAATATATATAAAAAAAAAAAACCACTCTTTGGTCATTAATTTTAGGTACAAGACATGGAAGAAGAATCAAGTGAAGAAGAAGACAATGCCCCACCCCCTGCTGCTAGCACTAAGAAGACTGCAGCGCCTGCATCAGCAGCAGCGCAATCTACACCACAACCACCTCGTGAAGTTCAGCAGCCGCCGCCACTTCCTCCAACACCAGACAAGGTCGTGGTCAAAAAGGGCTATGATCCCAAACAAGGTAGGTAGTTATTATTTATTTATGCCAACAAACTTACTGTTGTGGCATTGAATTTTTAAGTTCCAGTTCTACCTCTCGAAGGTAGTTAGTTATTTACAATTTTCTGAACATCTGTTGTACTTGAGGTGGTTTTAAATAAATGCAATTGCACAGCCGGGATTTGAAACACAGATCTTCCACTTCACGCGCAGCTACTCTAACCATTGAGCTACTGTGACAACTTGCTAGTATGACATTGAATTCTCCAACCAATTCATATATTTCCCAGTAGACCACAAAGGGAATGACTTATGTCCGGAACACTAAGGAGCAAAGATGAACAATGTGCAACAACTTCTCTGAAAAGTTCCTTATGTGTGACTATAATTCACCTAGCAATCCATCAACAAGCATTTTTAGTTGTTATTTTTCTATGCTTATTGATAAAAGCTATAAATTGTCCTTATTAATAGTTTTCATTGTCATTGGCTGTGTAACTCTTGTATTTCTATATTTTTACTCATTATTCTGGACATATAAATAATAAACATATTTGCCAACAAATGAGAAAATGTGATAAATTAAGAACAAATTAGAAACTAAAAGCTCCGCTTATCTTATTAATATTGCAAGTTGTTACACTGCTGATTAGTTTCAAGTTGTATCCAACTTATTATCAAAGCTATCCCAAGAAAATGTGCTAATTACATCAATTTTGTAACAAATGAACAATAAATATATCTATTCATGGTGTATAATTACACTGCATAGTATCACCCATGCCTTAATGACGTTCCTCATCCCACTGCCTTTAGAGTGTCAACTGGTCATGTGGATGGTGCTGTCATGTATTTTACATTGGTCACTCTGAGATGTAACTCAACAAGCAGAATCTTTAACAGTACTCTGAATGCACAACAATAACCAACTGAACAACAGCAGATTGTTTCACTAAGTATACATTAAGAGGACCCTCTCTGTTGTGTTCATGTCATTAGCAGCAGAAGAAGGATGAAGGACAGGTTTACAATTTCTTGGAATGTGGTCATTGAGGGATGGACACTACTGTAAATGTCTCATACTTACAAGGTTTTTTACATTACAAATTTTAAAGTTTAAGTAAACAAATCCTTGTCTAAAGAGTAAGGATGAGCCAGAACTTGTATTTCATCATACTATATATGTGTTTAATTTATCTTCAGCGGTAAAGACAGCAAGGCCACCAGCACCAGATGAGTTCCTCATTTCACCCATTACTGGGGAGAAGATTCCTGCCAGCAAAGTGCAAGAGCATATGAGAATTGGCCTTCTGGATCCTCGCTGGGTAGAACAGCGTGATCGGCAGATACAGGACAAGATAAACCAGGAAACTGTGTATGCTCCAGGTTTGTATGATCAACTTTACATTAAGCATATGTTAAATTTGTAAATGAGTGCTTAATACTCCACATTTATTCATATACAGGACATAACAAAAATTTGTGAAAATGTTTCTTGCAGATAGAGGATAAAAAAATGTTATTTGAACATAGGTCCAGAAATTATTTCCTTCTTAGATCACCTTTTCTACAGCTGAATCCCATAAAAGAATACTTGAGAGATCTATGGGGAAACAGGAAACCACAGCATATGTTCAAAATGGTCTCCATTAGCTTCAATGCATCCGTCAACCCACTGTTGCATGTGCTAAATTAGGCCTGGAGAAATTTGTATTGCTTGGCAGCCTTCCAGAATACGAGAATGAAGAGTCTCTAATCGGCAACTGGAGTTGCATAAATAAGAGATTTCATATGTTCTCACAAATAAAAATTTAGTGGGTTTAAGTCCGGTGAACGCGGAGGCCACGGAATTGTTTCACCTCTTCCTATCCATCCACCAGGAAACCTGCTATTCAGAACTCCACAAACAGAAAGACTGAAATGAGGAGGAGCTTCATCATGCATGAAGTACATGCCTCGTCTTATTGGTAGTGGAGTATCTTGCAGCAAGACAGTATTGTACTGCAGCATAATGACTACATCACCTCCACCTGATTTAACTAGATGTAAAAGCGAATGTTTACTACTGTGCAATTAAACAACTATTCTGTTGTGGGGTTATGGCCACAGGACAGCTATGTATTGCACACCTCACTGTATAAGCAGAGTTATAGAGAAAGAGCTCTACCATGAAAATGAACAATTTTCAGACCTATGTTCATATAACATTTTTTTATTCTCTATATGTAAGAAATGTTTTCCCAAAGTTTTGACATACCCTTTTGTTACATCCTGTATTTTAAATCAGGAAATTCTAATTTTTTCTCTGTTGAAAATAAAACATTATGATGGTGGTAGCAATGGGGAACTTTTAAATATGAAGGTTTCAGGCATCATCAGTTGTAATCTTTTGGCTTATTACAGTTGTTTAAATGAAGTACAGTTGTGGCAGGAAGAACTAGAATATTTACACACAAGTGTGCACCTACTTGCACACCCATATATTTGTTTTAGAGCTCATCTATCTGGTATACGCATTTATTTAGAACATGAGCTTAGAATTTGCTTTGAAATTGAGTCTTCTCTTTTCAATTTCTTGAGAACTTCATAGTATTCGTGCCTTTTGGGGTTCTTTTTAGTGAGTTTTTTATTATTTATTAACAGATGTCAAGTTATGGGTTGCATTAATGTTCAGATGCCAGTAAAGTACTGTTGTTTAAACATCACACTACCACTACAACTAGGTATTAGTAGTACTAATATCACTAAAAGTTTTTAACTGGAACATTTTTCAGACAGTTTGTCTCCATATGCTGATGGAATTATATATTTGTATATTCTTGTATCATCTGTTTTATATGAAAAAAATTTGAATTAATAAGATGTAAAAAGCAAAACACTATTTGGAGATCACATCATGGTTCTCAAAACATAAAAGTTAGCTTTAAAATAAGGAAATATGGATTTTGTTACCTTTTAACATTAAATCATTTCAATTATGTCTTACTTGCATGGTATTTAACTGCCATCTATGGGAGAAACTGCAAATTATTTTACATTAGTCTTTACTATTACTAGTATGAATAAAAAGGGTTGTCTCACAAAGCATTGCTGCCAAGGTATTTTGTTGGTTTAAAGAGAAACATTGTAAGTTGCATATGTAATTCTAAGACAGTTTTTTCCTATATACAATATAGGGAGTCTAACGAGAGCTTTTATTGTGGGACAGCAAATATTAATCCAGGACAAACATAATTTCATACAAACAAAAACTCAAAAGGCAGCACAGAAGTAATGCTATATATCAGACTTTCTTCAGTCAAATCATTTGTTTACCTACTTGTCTGAAGGACAGTTATGTCATGCAATAGCATTCTTTATTTGTGTGTTGGTGTTTTGAATCAAGGATGCATATAGGTATTTTTGTGGCGAAAAACTAAGCAAAAGATCTATCTGCTAAACTGAAATTCCAGTTTAATGAAGGTCAGATAAATCAGGTTCTTGTGTGGGGGTTGGGGGTGTGTATATCTCAGATTATAAACTGTAAATTGCTTACCAGTATAAGCAGGTGCTTACCAGTATAAGCAGGTGCTTACCAGGTATGTTGTGTAAACATACAATTGTACTGAAGATCTTAAATCCATCTGGGATGACCCTCAGGGTATGTAAATATCCCATCTTGGATGAACCAGGGAGTGCACCATAACTTTCATTTATGAGCCTTGTGATCTTGCTATACGTGAATATTTTTATGTTCTCCTTACATGCTGTGATTGTTGTACAGGTTCTGCTATTGAAGCAAGTTTGAAACAATTGGCTGAGAGGCGAACTGATATTTTTGGTGTGGGAGACGAAGAAACTGCTATTGGTAAGAAGATTGGAGAAGAGGACAAGCGCAAAGATGATAAGGTAATAAATAGCACAGTTATCTTTGACATATTCCTTCTGTTGTTCATGAACTAGGCTTTGTAGAAGAACCTGAGATATTTTTGTGGTCAGGTATGGATGTTGTATATGGACTTCATGTCTCATGGCTTGTGTTTGTAGCAAATGGGATTTCAAGTGGTCTCTTTTATATGTTGATCTAGAGGTTAGTATAGGTTTAAAATTTATTGCTGGGATGAAGGATGAATTTTCATAATGTTGGTAATACTATGAGGATTCTTCTATCAGGATGCGATCACACACTGATTATTATTTTAAAATTGATGCTATTATTTGTGGTAGGAATTGTATGTTAAAATGCATCAGAGAAAAGACTAATACCAATAGTCAATATGCCAAGTTGTTTAGACATAGTACATGTAAATATCGTATACACAATATAATTATCAAAATTACATTTCTTAAGCCACGTCCCGAAGTTATTGTGATCGAAAGGAAATATGTTCGAGGTCAATCATGACCGTATGATCAACACATCACAATCGAATTGAATCATGATTGCTATGCCCATACCTAGGGAAATAATAATTACCCCAATAGAGAGGTAATAAATCACTACTATTGTATGGCCTGTGGATCTCCGGCTCGGACATTTCTCAAGGCCTCGTGACACAGTGTTGCCAGTTCTTTAGCGCAAATTTCAAACAGGGTATTTGAAACATTTCACACATCTGCAGATCGCATCGCTACTTCATAAATTTATGTGGACAATATGCATATAAATGATCACAATAATAGAATATGGAGACAATTGTTATACCGTTTACCTACCGGAAAAAACCTGCACAAACACCAAGGCAATAGAAACTACATGGTCGTTGTAAAGCAGAGTTGGCAACACAGTGCTGCATTTGGAAGCCACGCCTAGCAGTGAGACCACTGATTGGTGCTAGCAGAAAGTTTTAACAACCAGTGCATTACTTGCTTCCAGTATTGCCAATAGTAACAGCGACTGCCCATAACAGATGTAAAGCTAATATTCAAAAATAATAGTGGTGTAACCAAGATATTGCATGAAAATAAAACTGAAACCTCTGTTTCAATGTTTTCAACTTAATAAATATATACTTTAATTGTTAAGATAATTTTGAAAATCCATTTTCCGAAATTCATTACTATACGGAGGGTCTGTGGTTCAAATCCCAGCTGTGGCATTGAATTTTTAAGTTCCAATTTTACCTCTCAAACTAATAAATGGTGTTCCCTTAATAAATTTTCATGACTCCAAAAATGGTTGTCTCCTCAATATTAAACTGACTATAAAAGGAGAATCACCTTTTAATTATATTGTATACAGTTTACTAAAAGTTAGGTAGCTTATTGTATCTTTTCAAACTGCGAAGAAATAACAATTTTACTTACGTTATACAGGTTACCTGGGATGGACACACTTCTAGTGTGGAGGCTGCAACTCGAGCAGCGAGGGCAAACATTACGCTGGAAGAGCAGATTCATCAGATTCATAAAGTAAAGGGGTTGCTTCCTGATGAAGAAAAGGAGAAGATTGGTCCCAAACCAGTGACTGCCAGGCCAGGAATGCAGACGCTGCCTCCTCCACCAGGCACAAAGCCAACTGCCCCACCACCCAAGCAGCCTACTGCACCTCCGACTAAGCCTCCAGTGTCGGTAGCTGCACCGCCTCAGAGCAAGCCTCAGCCAATTGTCCCACCTCCAGTACCAGTGTCTGCTCCTCCTCAACAACCAGCCCCTCCACCCCCACCACCTGCCCCGATGGCACTCCCACCAATGGCAGCTCTGCCACCCCCACCAGGTCTGCTACCACCACAACCTGGCATGATGATGATGCCCATGCGACAGCCACCTCTTATGGGTGAGTACTTTGATTGAGGTTCTCTATTTTATTAATGTTTAAGGACATGTATTAGTGAAAATAGGGAAAAACTCTTTTCATTGTGCCCATTCAACTCCATCTGTCTTAGTTCTTCCCTTTTGACATTTTTCACTATGCAGGATGTCCTGCATATCATGGTTTTAATTTACATTTGTGTAGGCTCATCAGGAGGGCTTTGGTTATTAAACTTTTTAAGTAATTTATTTAATTTAAGAAAAACAGCAAAGTAGGAAACAGATTGATACTGTAACACAATGAGAAGTTGATCCTGTTATTTTTTTTGGGCACTTTATTTTCTACTAAACTGAAGCACAAAAGCTCAGTTCTCTTTTGCTGTTTCTAAAACCGTCTGCAGTTCTTCGTGATCTTACAATTCACAGCTGTTGTCCTGTTGTAACCTTGACACATTTTTTCTGTCTCACAAACAGCTGGCTTTGACTATACAATACTGAACACTAAGACTCACGATTCCTTCACAAAACAATTATCCTCTTTGTCTCACAAAACTACTTGCCCTCTCATATCCTGCAAGCTTTTATACTGAGAATGATGAACAGACAACAACAACAATATTTTTGATCCCAACATAGTACATGTTCATCCTACTAATGGTTAAGTTGAAACTCAAATCAGCTTATATAGCTTCTCGACCACCTAAGTAATTTTCTCCCTCCTAACAGATTTTCCAATCTCATGATTGGGTCTCTCAGGAAGACTTCAATTTTTATTGGCTGTGGAGTCAAACTGTTTAAACCTTAATGGTAGCAAATTAATAATTGAAAATAGTGTCATATGTCCACCATGACATAGCGTTCAAAAGATCAAAAGATGTTTATACCCATAATTTTTAGTTGTATCTTGCAAATTTCCCTACATAACTGCTATTTTATACATAAGTATTTGTGAAAATAAAAACAAATACAAATTTACCTGAGGGCTTTTAAATGACAAATTTGACATAGATTGAACCAAAACTGTAGACAATTTTCAATTTAATGAATAATTAATTGTAAATAATTTGTTCATTAGTCCTTTGTAAACATTACTTTTCATTTAGAGGAGTGCAGACGGAACTAACGCTACAATATGCAGAATAATGCTCTTCTGGTACTCATATAAAATACAACATTGCATATATAGCATTGTTATTATATTGAGCTTTTATAAGTTAAAAATAAGAATTTAGGGCAAAAATAATAATTTGATGAAAACCGTATTGCATATTAAATTAATGTCGAAAAAACAATTTGATGTAGCTCAATGAATTTGTTCCTTCTTTTGTGTTATCTTATGCTTACACAGTAAAAATTTCTATCTAGTCTAAAAACAAATTGACAGTGTTCTTAAACAGGGTGAAAAGTTGTTCAAAAGCTTTTTTTTCTTAAGACACCCTTCCATGATCTGATCATATACTCTGCGCTAGTCAACACCATGCTTTTATGGAATAAAACGTAGCAATCCTTAGAGAGAACTTACCATCATGTTTGCATCCAGCACAGCAGATTATACATTTTCCTGCAATCTAATTGGTATAATTTGCATTTTGAATTCTGTGCTTTGTAGCTTGTCTCTGAACGTTTGGATTTTCAGTTCCAGCTCGTCCACCGTTCCCAGTGGCAGCACCAGCTCCACCTATGCCAGGATTTATGCCACCTCCTGCGCCACAAATGCAGCCACCACCACCACAACCTCCTCCACCAGTAAGCATGGTTTCTCATTATGATGACAAGATATTCTATGGACTTGTTTTAAGAAACAAACATAAAACGTTGACAATAAAATATATGGATTTTGTGTACTTTTTATAGGGTCCTATGAAGCATCCAGCAGATATGGGTGTTGCAGATGACGAGCCCCCTAATAAGAAGATGCGCACAGAAGAGTCACTTATGCCAGAGGCTCAGTTTATTTCCAAATATAAGGTAATAGCACCTCTTTTAGCTATTATAATGATAAACTGTTCTTTATTATTTGGATTCAGGGTACACCATTATGTGTTATATAATATTTTCTCATCATTTACACTTTCCCATATCAGTTAATGCAAGGGCAATTTGATAAGTCCAACTTTGCCAAGAAATCGTACACAAATCACAGGTTTCTTGTTGGCACCAAAGTCGTACATCTATTCTGTGTATAATTCCAGAAATTCATCATCTGTTTCTTAGAGCATCTTTGGGAGCCTGTAAAAGCCCTAGTTTTGTGGTGCATCATAGAAAATAGAGAAAAGTGAATTTTGTATTCATATAAAGCATAATTTTTTACACGGTAATACAATGAAGGAAATGGAAGAAATGCTGAAAAATTATTATGGGGACTCTGCTCCATCACATGGTATGGTTCACAAGTGGTTCACAGAATTTCTATGTAGCTGTTCGAGCACGAGAGATGTTGAGAAGAAATGGTGAACAAACTTAATATGAGGAAGACCAATGAGTGAAAACCCATGAGATAGTCAAGATCCTACATATCTCAAATAAATAGATACATAATACCCTACATGAATATTTGTATATGAGGAAGCTGTCAGTAAGATAGGTGCCATAACTGCTCACGTTTGACAAGTGGTATTATGTGACCATTTAGCAGGAATGTTTGAACATGTTCCAGTGCAATCCCAGTGAGTTTTTGCAGCGGTCGATGAAACCTGTATCCATTACTGTCAACCTGAGACAAAGTAACAATCCGAGCAATGGATTTCCTTTGGTGAACATGCTCTAAAGAAAGTGAAAGCCTTTTCGTCAGAAGGAAAATTCATGGCAGCCAACTTTTGGTATTCTCAAGGTGCAATATCTATTACCTGGAAGAGGATAAAACAATCACAGGTTTATATTATACTACAATACTGGATTAATTTCGCAAGGAACTGTTAAAGAAAAGACTCCATCAGGTGAAGAAAAAGAGTCTTTCACCAGGTTAATGCACTCACACATACGTTTGATGTTGCCATTGCAAAATTCTTGAAATTGGGCCACGAACTGCTACCTCATCCACAATGTTCTCCAAATTTGACTTCAAGCTACTTCTTCCACTTTGCCAACCCCAAAAATTGAGTCGGTGGGAAGAAATTCACATCCAATGAAAACATCATAGCAGAACAAACTTATATTTTGCATACTTCCAAAAATCACATTTCATTGAAGGCTTAAAAGAACTGGAGAAAGGTTTAACAAGGTGTATTGAGTTAAAAGGAGACTATGTTGATATGTGAAGTTGATTTGTTTGAAAAATATGTTGTTTTATTTAAAAAGTCACAGACTTATGAAACTGCCCTTGTACATTTTGCACAACCCATTTTCACCTAATTCAAGAAATCATTTTTGGCCTTTACCCTAAAATCTTTTGTACATAAAGTTTGCATTAATATTCTGCAAATGATTTGCACAATTTAATATTTTCCATTATTGTTAACATTACCCATTATTCCTAAGCATTGTGTAGGTTTTAAATTATGAAGCTTTTAATCTTTAGAATGTAATTTGCAACAAAGAATAGTATGTTGTGGCGGCAATAATTTTCTGTCTCCACTATTTCCTGCAGTGATTCATTGTAGTATTCCAGAAATCATATTCCCCCCCTATTTATCATGTTACAGTGATGTAGAACAAATTAAAATTATAGTTACAAAATATATATGTGTGTCAAGTCATTTTATGTTAGCTAGAGATCGGTGCTTCACTTATGTTTTTTAATAAATTCAGATGCAGAGCATGCTTCTTAATTAGTCAGTTACATCTTCAGCTGCCTTAGTTTGTTTATGATTTATATACTTGTGTATTTGTTTCATTTGCTACCAAGTTTGACCAAAGTGACATATTTCTTTAAATGTTGCAGTCGCCAGTGTCATTTAAAGTTGCTGTACCCAACATGTCAGAGAAACCTGAATGGAGGTTAAAGGGACAGATGTTGACCCTCACTTTACCACTCACAGACACAGTAGCTGTCATCAAAGCTAAGATACATGAAGAGACAGGAATGCCTCCAGGAAAGCAGAAGTTGCAGTGGGAGGTACGTAATCTTTATGATAAGCATGTTCATCAGGTAAAAGCATTATAGGAGCCATTTTATTTAAGTGTCAGGCATCAGTGTACATAGTGATATTAGTACCTGTGGAGAAACTTGGGTTATGAAAAGGTAACTTACATTGTAGATTTCACACAAGCTAACAAGTTGAAAACATACTGCTCTTACACTCTATCTTGAGCTCTCAAATGGCATTGTCATTGAAGAAGGCATTAGGACTTTTCCAGATTTTTACACAGGTGTACTTCAAATTATACAGTGCTGTTTAAGAATCGGCGCTAGCGACAAATGCTGCGCTCCCGCAAGTCACTGCCCGCTCGCCGAAAGACGGGACTTTACATGCCAGAAGAAACTGCCGCGCACTTTTCATGCGTCTGTTAGTTTCGACCTTGGCACGCAGTAGTGGCGCGACTTATCATATGGTTGGACATGTTGTTTGCATGATGGTGAAATATTCAGTAAGTGAACGTGCATATATATATAGTGAAAAGTCATTTTCTGAAAAAGAAATCAGTTTTGCATTCATGGATGTAATCTGAAATATGAGTATGAGATTTCTTGTGGTCTGCTGGAAAGATGCAAATCAGTTGGAGTTTAGTGTCATACTGGCATGTTGCCACAGTAGCTCAATGGTAGAGCAGCTGCATGTACAGTGCAAGATCTATGGTTCAAATCCCAGCTGTAGCATTAAATATTTCAGCTCTGGTTCTACCTTTCATAATAATACGTTCATTGTAAGTGAACATACTAACTGGTGCACATTTATAAATTACTTATAATCTATATCATAAGTAATTTATAATGATACACATTGTGATTTTATTTTAATAGCAGTTTTAAAAGCATTTCATTAAAATTAATAGGAAGAGCATTAAAATGTTAATGGTTTCATGCATTTTTGGTGTAAACTACTTTTACTTAATTTCCATCTCTGAGTACACCATACACTCTAGTTTCCTCTCCACGAATGTGCGGCAAGGGTCCACCATCTTTGCTGATGAATGTCATCCTATATATGTGGACAGCATCAGTAATGAGTTGGACACGTTCTCCGTGAATATTGCGCTATAGCTGTCACAAAAGTTAAAGGTGGTTGGCTCAACACAAAATCCAATCATAGGCTTGCCATGTCTTGCAGTATTGTATAAACACTGTAAAATCAGGCTGTGCAGCCAGGTGATATATCATTTGTACCCACAAAATGTATTTGTACAACTGGAAAAAGAATAGTAATATTCAACTATCAGCCACCTTTAAATTTTGCAGCTATCTAGTTGTACAAGTTACCCTGTGGAATTTTGGAGAGGGATGCCGCAATTACTCAAACTGTAACAAATTATTTGACACTTATTATTTATTTATGCCAACAAACTTACTGTTGGTGTTTTTAAACACACAAGCAGTGTGTGGGCAATGTTTGAGAAGTAGAACTGGAACTTAAAAATTCAGTGCCACAGTACATAAAGTACTTACAAAAGTAAGTCACCATTGGGGTAATTGTCTCTGATGTGAGACTGCCTTTGTGATTTACCGGGAGAAATACGAACTGGTTTGAGAATTCAATGTCATTCTGGCAGGTTGTCACAGTAGCTCAATGGTTAGAGCACCCACCTAATAAGTGGAGGTTCTGTGGTTCAAATCCCAGCTGTGGCATTGAATTTTTAAGTTCCAGTTCTACCTCTCAAACATTGCCCACACAGGGCTTGTGTGTTTAAAAACACCAGCAGTAAGTTTGTTGGCATAAATAAATAATAATTACCATCTTAAGGTTATTTAATCCTGGGACATAAAGTACTTACAAAAGTAAGTCACCTATTGAGGTAATTGTATGAAGTGAGACTGCCTTTGTGGTTTACAGGGAGAAGTACGAACTGGTTTGAGAATTCAATGTCATTCTGGTAGGTTGTCACAGTAGCTTAATGGTTAGAGCACCCACCTAGTAAATGGAGGTTCTGTAGTTCAAATCCCAGCTGTGGCATTGAATTTTTAAGTTCCAGTTCTACCTCTCAAATTATTTGACACTGCTTCATGAGGAGCCTTTCGGAAGAAAAGAACCAAAATGTGTAAATATGACATCCTTCTCAGTGACTATGCCAGGCCACATACGGCTTGTCAGCTTCTGTGGTGTATAGGTAACATGCTAACTTCTGGTTCCCAAGGTTGCTCATTCAAACCCGCAAGGACAATGCACTTTTTGTACATAGTCCTTGGCAGGACTACCTTCAGAAGAAAAGTAAAGCTGGTGGTCTTATGTTATAGATTTAAAAAAAACTAAAAGCTGCTGCATCCCCTACCTCTTCCCTCTACAGGCGCCATGAGTGGGGTGCAGTACTGGAGGATGGGACGTGGTCAGTGCCCTGAGCCCTCCTGGCCAGTTATGCTGCCTTCACAACTTGGGGTTGCTACTTCTTCATCAAGTAGCTCCTCAGCTGGCCCCTCTGGGACCCAACGAGCCTGAGTGTACCCCATGCCAGACCTCCCAGCGGCAGAAAAATCCCGACACTGGTACCAGGTATCAAACCTGGGTCCTCCTCGCCAGAGGCAGTCATGTCATAGATTTACCCCATGTAAAAGAATCTCAAGCCTGATAGTCCTCTAAGAAAAATTAGGTGCTCTTTCTCACCCAATATAGATGGGATGTGAAGAACTATAGCAATTAAAGAGCATCTAAATAAAAGCTTGTATCATTTCACTTACAACCCATTTGACAGAAACAAGATTGGCCAACATGCACTGGGAGGTTTTACCATGCAGTCCCAGTGATTCCCACTTGTTTGGGCCTTAAAGAGCATAACAGTAAGAGTCTTAGATGCAAGGGCTTGTGTGATGCCTAAATTGAAACTATATTACATCACCACATCATAGTTAGGTATTTACAAGCTTTCAGTGTGCCACATCAAAATAACTGCACACTATTTTAATGCATTTCTATCATTGGGATATGGTGTGCAATTAGGCCATGAACAGGCTGCAATGATTCTTTTTATAACCAAAATGATCTTCAGGACATACCGGGTGACAAGGATTTTTTAAAAAATGTTCTTTAAAAAGAAATATTACATTTAAAATAGTACGAATTTATTTGATTAAATTAGTGAAAATATCTTGCTGTCTAGTTACAATTATTTTTAAAATTGTACAAAGTTATTTGAAAGGTAGAATTGGAGCTGAAAAATTCAATGTCATGGCAAGGATTTGAACCACAGACCTATTCATGCACAGGTGCTCTAACCACTGAACTACTATGACAACTTGTCAGTAGACATTGAATTCTCCAACTAATTCATATTTTTCCTGGTAGACCACAAAGGGAATCTCGCATCAGAGATAATTATCCCAAGGGCAACTTGCAATCATAAGTACTTTATGTCCTGCGATTAAATAACCTTTAGATTGTAATTATTATTTAATTATGCCAACAAACTTACTGCTGGTGTTTTTAAACATACAAGCTGACTTAAAAACACAAGCAATAAGCTTTCTGGTATAAATAATAATGTGGGAAACTTTTATTCAGAATATTCGGGTAATAGTGGTATGTTTAAGGTTACAAGGCTGATAGAACATTTGAGAGAATATTTATCTTTCTGCTACATAGTTACAATTTATTTAGGGATGATCATTTTTAGTCATACCTCTTATGTAATCATATTAATGCAGGCCATGTTTCCTTGCATTAGTTCACTTTTAATACATTATTGTCCCATTTATTAAGTTTATAATTTCTGACATCTGTAAAATGTTTAAATGTAACAAAATTAACATAAATGACATTTCTCAATTAGATAATACAAATACATATTAACGTTTGAGAGATAGAACTGGAACTGAAAAATCCAATGCCACAGCTGGGATTTGAACCACAGAACCTCCGCTTACCAGGTGGGTATTCTTACCATTAAGCTACTATGACAACCTGCCAGAATGACACTGAATTCTCCAACCAGTTCATATTTCTCCCAGTAAACCACAGTTGTTATAGTAGCTTAATGGTTAGAGCACCTGCCTGGTAAGTGGAGGGTCTGTGGTTTAAATCCCAGCTGTGGCATTGAATTTTTCAGTTCCAGTTCTACCTCTCAAGCATTGCCCACACACAGCTTGTGTGTTTAAAAACACCCAACAGTAAGTTTGTTGGCATAAATAAATAATAATTACATATTAATGTATTGAAACAAGTATTACAGACAGACATTTCTGTTTTATAAATTATGAGAATATTTGGAGTTCCGTATAATCTGCCGCAAGGCATTAGAGGCAATAAACACCAGTGCAGATATAATCAGAGTTATTCTTGTACTAGAAAGAAGTATTGATTTGAATGGAACCGTTTGAATTGGTAGAATAAAATTGAAGCCATCTTGCACTAATTTTAGTAATATTTGAGTTAGTTTCATTGTGATAAGCTTTTTTTTCTTTCTTTTTAATTTAAAATGTATTAGGGTGCCAGGCAGGTCATAACATATTAGTATTGCAGTACTTAACAACAAAGATAAATTTTAATATTGGAAATAATATTTTGTGTTGCAGGGTCTTTTCTTCAAGGATTCCAATTCACTGGCTTACTACAATATTATGCCAGGAACAATCGTTAATCTCCAACTCAAGGAACGAGGTGGTCGCAAGAAGTAAAATTCATCCTTCCTTTCTTTCCTTTTTATTTTAGAATGCAGTAGTTCTATTTGAGCATCTGAATTTGTAAACTGCTA
Organism: Tenodera sinensis; assembly: GCA_030765045.1. Taxonomy (NCBI): domain Eukaryota; kingdom Metazoa; phylum Arthropoda; class Insecta; order Mantodea; family Mantidae; genus Tenodera; species Tenodera sinensis. Next base: position 102,225,042 of record CM060972.1, read on the forward strand.
TGATGGCCATAGAAGTAAATCATTTGTATCATCATTGATGCAGTACTTGTCGAATCTTAGTGCATTCAGACTGAATTGAATGTCAAACATACAACATAGTTAATTGAAGGTCATTTTTGTTTACGCTATACCTTGCTAACTTTGGAATATAGGACATGTTTTGGGAAGTATCACTCCTATCTTCCTGAAGTATGCCCTAAGTTTCAAAAGTGAGGTATAGTATAAACAAAACTGACCTTTAATTAATGTGTTTAACCTCACTTATTGAAAACAACTGCCAATCATTAGTGAATATAACATAATTGCCATATGCCATTTGGTAGCACAGAATGCAAGAAACAGTTTTAAAGCATGCCTCTTTGTAGACCCTCAAAGATCCAGGGGTCATGGTTAATCAGATTGTAAGCAAGTATGAAGAGTAACAACATATGTATATATCTGCAGAAATAAGATTGTGCTTTTATATATACAAGCATATATAACAAATAAAAGGGTTATATATTGGTGACATGATTGAATTTATTTTATCCAATGCTAATTACAAATTCCATTGTTCATATATGGCTGTTGTAGGAATAGCTGTTGAACCAGTGATATATGAATGGCATTCTAAACATTTGCAACCCGAACAAGAGAATGCAGGATTTAAGAGAAATGCAATTCCATTTTTAAGCATAGTCACCTTGTAAATAAACCCAGCCTCCTGCGGTCCAACCTTTTTCACCAAACTTTTCATATCCAATTGGTGCCGTTTTTATAATAATTCAGTACATAGCATACCGGAGATAATGTTCTTAGTGAAAGATGAAATAGTGTGATAGCAGACGCGATTATCTGCAGGGTCGAGGTTACAGAATGGAATGCATAAATCAACGTTCCTTTATCACAACATATTTATTTGTTAATTTACACTTTCAGCACCATATTAATTAATCAACAACTTTCATAATTGGGTAGAATCTACACTGCATAAAAGTTTGGGTGAAAGTTACATGTTCACGCGCTACCAAAAAAAACACATCCTTTCATCTTGAGCACACAGACGCTAATGAAAATAGTCCTTGGCGTCTCTCTTACGCAACACCGCCATTCTTTTGTATTCATCCGCGCAATAGTTTCTATTGGTTGAACACAAAGTGACAAGAAAACATTGGCTATCTTGAATATTAAAAATAAGTCCCTGATACACCCAAACAAGGACTAGAAATTTACACACTCTTACAAAAATATTTACATGAACGATTTTCTATTGGTCAATATTCTGTCTCATATGCCCCTTGTTTTGTTTTTCAAGTTGTCACCTTATTTACAATCTTGAAACACAATACAATACTTCTCCCTACTCCTATGATTCAATCACTTTGTACAATATTTTTTTTTTTTCTTTACAGTCTTCTTCACTGTTTGTCTTTGTCTTTTGTTTTGACATGATACAGCATGTCTTTATAAATTTCACATATTCGATTACTACACAATATATTCAGTTATTATACAATACATATCCAGTTATTGTACAACACATTTAGTTATTACACAACATGTCCAATTATTATACAATACATATTCAGTTATTGTACATCACATCTAGTTATTACACAACATGTCCAATTATTATACAATACATATTCAGTCATTGTACAATATACCCAGTTATCATATCACATATGTTCTGTTATTATACAATACATATTCAGTTATTACACAATACACATTCAGTTTTTTGCATAACACATTTAGTTATTACTCAACATATTCAGTTATTACATAATATATCCAGTTATCATACAATACATATTCAGTTATTGTACAACACATTTGGTTACTACACAACATGTCCAATTATTATACAATACATATTCAGTTATTGTACAATATATCCTGCTATCATACCACATATGTTCTGTTATTATACAATACATATTCAGTTATTACACAATACACATTCAGTTTTTTTGCATAACACATTTAGTTATTACTCAACATATTCAGTTATTACACAATATATCCAGTTATCATACAATACATATTCAGTTATTGTACAACACATATTCAGTTCTTATACAACACATACTCAGTTATTGTACATTTGACATTGACACAAATATAATTTAAGTGTATCATGGTTTATTATGTGGTTTTTGACTTGTATTCATTGCTATGAGGAGAGAAAAACAGGATACAAATTTTGAGCTAATGATTATGATCATGTTTATGGCAATATTTTATTCAGTTCTTTGCCTTCTTTGTCTTATAAGCTTATGTATAGGCAAGTTGTTGAGTCGGTTCTTAAACTCCGATGTTACTAATGGTACCATTTTTATTAATTGGGTTATTATTCATTGTTGTTTGGTTCAACATTTCTTCGAGCTTAGCATTAGCTATATTCATCTTAATTCATGGGCATTGTTTTTCTGATTATGGTTTTCCTTACTTCACTAATTGTCACTTCTTTGTCTCTTATTTCTATAAGAGAAAACTTCTATACTGATAATTATTCTGTAATTATATTATTTTTCTTCTCAATTTACCCTCGACATCTTTGTGTCGAAATATTATGTCTTTGTCATCATAATTGATTCCTTTTTATTTTTGTCCCTGACATCCTTATGTCAAAAACATATTATCTTCCGTCGCTATGATTCATTTCTTTAATGACAATCAGTGTCCTCATCTGTCTTTGTTGACAATGCTCTTTGTGGTCGATATAGCCAATGACTATGTTGATTTTCTTCCTTGTTGTAATTCCTAATCTGAACATAATATTCTATAAGTAACCCATTAAAAATTGTTATCTTCCTTCATCTCTACTACTCCTGCCTTACACATTTGTTGGCAAAGACTATTTGGTCCTTTCTTTGTATGGCTTCAATTTATTTTTATGGTATCTTCCTACCAACTTGCCATTTGTATTCTGTAGCTCATACGTGTGGTCACCCAGCTGTTTTGTTACGACCAGTGGTTCCATCTTTCTCCCTGTGTAGCCATCATGGTGTCGATGTCAATTGTAAGTTGCTGAGATTTTGTTGTTTGTCATCCACTCGGTTGGGACGAACTTAGTTGTTGTAATTTCCCTGAGTGTTGGTGGTGGTTGTTGTTTCTGTATTCTGTGCAGCATCTGCCCTATTTGGCACATCTTCATCTACTTCCTGCTGTCTTATGTTGCCAGTGTACCATTGGTCTCTGCCCCTTTGGCGTGAACCTCTGTCATATGACGGTCTTTGGTTGTTCAAGTGTTCCCTACTGAATCGTATGTGATTCACTTGATGGGTATGGTCTCCTGGTCTTCCACGATCATATGTATATGTTCTGTATCTCGATTCACCACTCGGTATCGTGTCGTGGTACCGCTGTCTTGTGTTCTCCATCCTCTCGCCATGATTATGTGGTTGTGGGAAATGGTGTGCCCCTCTCCCCCTTTCATGGGTACTCCTAGTATTTCTATGTTCTCCCTCACTCTGGTTGTTCGTAGCCATGTTCCGGTTTAGGATGGGTGAGTTTGGGTGACCGTTCCTATGTCTATGCTCATTAGGCCAACCATTTTGTGTTTCGAAGGCTGTCAGCAATTCTATCATCTGCAAAATCTACTGGCCTCGCAACAATTAACCCTGTTCTCACTGTGTCTGGGAAATGTCTTGTTATGCTGGCAATTAGTTCTGCCTCCGACAAGTTGGGGTCTAATAGCTTTCCTTTGTTGGCTACTGAATTGAATTGAAAATTGAATTGAATACTTTCATAAAATAATCGACTAACGACAACCCTTTGGTTGGATCGTATCTACCTGTCGCTAGCTCTACCCTAGTTTGGTTTTGTTTAGCTGGGCCCCAATACCTTGATAGGAATAAATTTCTGAATGAGCTATACGACTCATGACCAGCTAGTGTTAACCTGAGCCATTCTAATGCCTTGTTTTTTAAGCTTTTCTTAACTATCATCATCCTAAGCTCGTTTGGTATCCTTTTCACTTTAAAATATTCTTCCATCTCTTTAACAAAGAGTTTTGGATCGTCTCCCTTCTCCTCGTCAAATGTAGGTGGTGTGATTTCATGTAATATGCTGTTGGTGTAACATGTGTTGTGTGTCGTGTCATTGTTTGGTTGTGAACCTCTTTCTCTGTGTGGTGAGTCAACATTTTGTACATTATTCAAATAACTCTCATCTTGTACATTACTTACATCTAAATCATCTTGTCTTTGTAATGCATTCACAATATCATTTACATTAGCCAAACTTTCTTTCCCTTTTTTCATTTCTTCACAAATTGATTTTAAATCATTCTTTATTTCTAAGTGACTCTGTTTCATATCATTTATAGCATCCTGTTGTAAATGCATCACATCATTCATTGTCTTAATTTTAGGAATTACAATTTGTTCTACAGTTTCATTAATAATGTCTTTCTTTACTACCTCAATCTCTTTCCTTAATTCCTCAGTTATTTCTGCTTTTACATTTGTAATCTTACAGTTTACACTTGTATTACATTCTGTTATTTCATCCCTACATCTAGCAATTTCTCCTTCTAACACAATCTTGTTCTCTCTCATTTCTGATTCTATCTTTCCCATCCTATCTCCTACAATTTCTATCCTAGCTTCTAAGGCTTCCTTTGTTTCATTTAAGTTTTTATGTACTAATTTTAAATTAGTTTCCATTACTTTCATATTTTCTTTACACTCCTGTCTTCCCAATTCTATTTTCTGTTCTAAGTTCTGTCTACCTAATTCCATTTTCTGTTCTAAGTTCTGTCTCACTTCCTCCATTTTCTGTTCTAAGTTCTGTCTACCTAATTCCATTTTCTGACCTAAACTTTGTTCTATGTCCTGTTTTAATTCTGCATTATTTTGTTCCATCTTCTGACCTAATTCTACCTTGTTTTGTTCCAGTTTCTGACCTAAACTTTGTTCTAGTCTTTCAAACATGATCATCATTAACCTTTGGTCTTTGCTTATTTCCACCTGTTCCTCACTTTCTAATTCTACCTGATAACTAGGCCTATCTGCCCCTTCCCCCACTCCTGTTTCTATCTCTTTTCGCGACATTTTAATTTCTTTATCCAATTCACTTAAGGTTAAAAGTCCCACTACTTTGCCGCTTCTCAGTAACATAAAAAATGGAAATAAAATGTATGTAAAAACAAAAATTTTTGATCCTACTTTCTTTTCCGTTGGTTTTTCGTCCAGTTATTTACGTTTCCTGGGCAGTTGGCTTCGCTAGATGATCTCCGGTGTTTTTCCCACGTTTATTCTCCGTGTATCGATGTTTCGTTGATATCAAACGATGGTCTAATGGCGTCTTTTTCCTGCGTGATGAGATAGCGTCTTTTGATGTTTTATCGTACTCGTAATTTTGCATTCCATTCTAAATTCGCGCTCCACGTTGGGTAAGCCATTTTGGTGCCGTTTTTATAATAATTCAGTACATAGCATACCGGAGATAATGTTGTTAGTGAAAGATGAAATAGTGTGATAGCAGACGCGATTATCTGCAGGGTCGAGGTTACAGAATGGAATGCATAAATCAACGTTCCTTTATCACAACATATTTATTTGTTAATTTACACTTTCAGCACCATATTAATTAATCAACAACTTTCATAATTGGGTAGAATCTACACTGCATAAAAGTTTGGGTGAAAGTTACATGTTCACGCGCTACCAAAAAAAACACATCCTTTCATCTTGAGCACACAGACGCTAATGAAAATAGTCCTTGGCGTCTCTCTTACGCAACACCGCCATTCTTTTGTATTCATCCGCGCAATAGTTTCTATTGGTTGAACACAAAGTGACAAGAAAACATTGGCTATCTTGAATATTAAAAATAAGTCCCTGATACACCCAAACAAGGACTAGAAATTTACACACTCTTACAAAAATATTTACATGAACGATTTTCTATTGGTCAATATTCTGTCTCACAATGAAGTTACACCTTCCCTGAATAAAAAAAAAGGTATTTTTAGAAAAGGTCTGTGTGTGCGCGCACATGCACTTTTCGTTTTTGAGTAAGCTGCACACTCTTGGTTTTAATTTGATTCTTATTCATTGCACTTAAGCTTATTGCACTTCCAGAATAACCATGAAACTTTTGTAGAAACATACAAAATCAATGCGAAAAGTTGAAGTATCCACTGGATTAAGGAGCAAGGTAAGTGAAGCAACAATTCATCCTCTCCTTGTCAACAAGCAGAAAAATAAATATGGTTTCCTGATTGTGCAGGGCAGATTATATCTTTCGGAGCTGCATTGTGGTTATTAAACAGATGTCACAGTAGTGTAAAACATACTAATCTGTTTTATATGTTAAAAAATGGATCGAGACCACCTTCAAATATGCCCAGCCACTTTTAGTGCCCCATCCATCAGTGAAACATATTGGAGACCAAGAGGATTAATGACTTCATTGTCAGAAATCCAGCATTAGCTAACAACAACATATGTTAAAAAGACAGGTGAACTCATGTGAAATAAAGAGTGATTCAAGACTGTACCACTGGTAAAACACCTGTGTTGCACTTATGCTGGGTTGCAAGAAAGCAGATCTCTTAATGCTAAAGTGTTCATTAGCCTCTGAAATGAGTTGCATGACTAATCTACTATGCTATTCAGTCAAGTATCGAGATCGAATCTCGGATCTATAAACTGAGAATGGCTGCCATTATTGATTTCTTTGCATGGTTTCCTCTTAATTTGTTCATACTATGACATTCTCAGATACAAGTAAATAAAAACTATTGCTGTATGCGTTATCGTCAATTGATGTGCGGATAGAATTATAATTTTATGCCAGGAAGTGTTGTATTCCTATTCTGTTCTTCATTATACAATCTTGTCTGACAAAGAAGTTATATTGGATCTGAGTATATTTCATTTAACACTGTGCATGTCCTGAAAACCTTTTTTCATCACAAAATACTCTTTATTAGGACTTTTAGTAGTGATGCACGTTTCCAATTTCGACAAGGTACCATACCCAATACAATAAAATGAAGAGCTTCCTCTCTCCACCCACATCCCTTTTAAGTGACTTCACTTTATCAAGCATATGCATATAACTAACTACCATATCCTGTTGAATTATTGTTAATTACCACAAGTTCTGCAATAAAGGAATGCACCAATATAATTCTCGAGAAGCTTTGTCATCGGCTGGAGTGTATAGTATTCCTTGTGGTTGTGGCTCAGTATACATTGGAACTACTCAGCGCAGTGTTAAGACCAGACTCACGGAACACAAAAGAAGCTGCCGCCTGGGCCAAACTGACAAGTCTGCGGTTGCTGAACATGCCATTAATGCAGTCGGTGAACACAGTATTAAGTTCCAGGATACGCGCATCCTTGCATCTACCATACATTACCATGCCCGACTACAGCGAGAGGCTATTGAAATTTACAAGCACCCTAACAACTTTAATAAGAAGGAAGAGGGCTTAAGATTAAACAGCAACTGGCATCTGGTCATAGAACATCATAAGAAGCAGGATAGCAAGGTAAGCCAATCAGAAGAGACCAGCAGCACAAGAGAGATAGAACCCCCTCCACCAGCCACCACGCCTCTGGACGCCCCGGGCCAATCAGCGCACGTTGCGCATGGTATAAATGGAGCCCCACAGACAGTCGACGCATCAGTCGTAGTGATACCTTCCACGAGGAGACTTCGACAATGCCACTGAGGATGTCTACCGCAGTTGTAGACGAAACGTCTGGAAGACAGATCTCCAGCAGACCACAACATAACAGCCCAGAAGATATTTCTTTCTACAATTGAATAACATACTTCTATTTGAGAAAAGTATAACCAATGAAAAGTTCAAACAAATAAGAAATGTCTTGGAAAATAAAATATGATTTAGCATCTACATTTTATGTCATCTCTTATTGGTGTACCAGTTATGCAAAAGCCATTCACAATGAAGAGCACTTCCAAGGAAATTTCCAGAAAATTCAAGATATATATTTCATTTGACATGAAAATATCTTATGTTGTTTTAATCAAAATAGAGCCATTTTTGAGAAAATCAACTTCTTCCAATTAAAGGGTAATCTGGGGTTGGAATATTTCGTTGGAAAGCTTTGTGGAAGGTACTGAACTTGAATATCACATTTGGTATTTAACTGACTGTGTTTTTGAGCTATACTGTTCACAGACACCCATACACACAGACCTTTGATAAAAATGCTTTTTTTCGGACACTGGGCTTCAAAACATGTATTTCTGGCAAAATCTTAGTCTTGAAGTTTTGGTTGGAATACAACAGTTCTCCTTATGGTAAATACATAGTGGAGAAAGTAATGAACATAGATTTACTCTCACTATTCAGTTGTTTCAATGTCATTGAAGGGGTATAGAATTTTTAGGCTGGCATGTAGTGACCAGGTTTTGAAATATGTGACATACAGGGTTCTTCATTTAAAACCTAATAGGTGCACAGCATTTTGCCTGTGCATGATTGGGTGTGCCACAGCTGGATTTGCTTCTACATAAACTCCACACGTAAAATATATATAACACTCTTACCTTATAGAAGATGCTGGAAATGTCGTCCACCCTCAACTAAACAAGTATATCGGAAGAACACATTCTGATTCACATAATTAAGTTGGGCCACTATAATGTTTCCGATTTCATTTCTAACATTTTTGTTTTAGTTCTTCCAATATATGAGAATTTACCCCATAAACTTTGTCTTTCAAGTTACCCCACAAGTAAAAATCACAAACTGTTAAATCAGGAGAGTGAGAGGGCCATACACCAGCACTAATCACTCTATCTTCAAACACTTCCCTAATTTTATTCATGGACTCCTCTGCTTTATGGGCAGTAGCAGGATCTTGTTGAAACCACCCATATGATTTCTCTTCTTCCATCAGTTCATGATAAAATGGGGTCAAAATGTCAGTGTGGTACCTCTCTGCATTTACAGTCTGCTCGTAGAATATTGGACCCATTATGCATCTAGTGCTAACAGCACACCAAACTCCAATTCTCCAATCATAATGAGGGATTTCTTTAATGCGATGTAGATTTTCAGAGGCCTAGTACCAACTAGCCAAACTCCAATTCTCCAATCATAATGAGGGATTTCTTTAATGCGATGTAGATTTTCAGAGGCCTAGTACCAACTAGCCATGCACACAACAGCAGCCTCTAGTAAGGGAATCCAGCAAGGTCACAGGAAAGGTGAAATGCCATATGCTCTGTTAGGTTTTAAATGAAGAACCCTGTTTTCTTACTTTCTTTTTTGTAGTGTTTAATGCCTGCTTTTGCTACATACGGACCGCAGGCAGTGACACTGATGATACATGGAATGAAGATGGAGCACTGGTGGAATGAGATGGCAAGGGAACCTGGAGGTAACCCACCCCAGTGCTGCTTCGTCCACCACAAATCCCACATATGGTTGCCTGGAATCAAACCCGGGGCGCTTTGGTGAAAAGCGAATGGTCTAACCACTCGGCAGCAGTGCAGCCAAGGACCTGAAGATTTGTTTTCCTCTACCCTCCCTATACCTTCAATGATAATGATTATAATGAAGTAGATATAGAAAAAAGTACAAAATAAACTTTCTTAAGAATAGTTTGTAGAAATTATAACAGAATAATTAAGAGTGTGATGGTTAGTGTGTCTGCCTCACGTTCAAGAGGTCGCGAGTTCGAATCTCACTTAGGGTAAGTTATCCGGGTAAAGTTTTTTCCGAGGTTTTCCCTACCCTGAGAAGACGAATGTCGGATAACTTAAAGCTCCATGGACCTCGGGCTCATTTGAGCATCATTTCACCCATTTCATTTCATTCATTCATCCGATATGACACAATGTTGGAGGACGTTAATTAAAAAAAAAAAATAATAATAATAATTAAGAGAGAAAGTCACATGAACATAACAAATGTATCAAACACATTACATTTTGTAATTTGTTTTATTTTAAATTATGGTTATGGTGATATTAAACCACTGAAATATGCAGAATAAAGATGCAAAATTGTCATGTTAAACAATTCTGTGAACCACATTTTGTTTTGCTGCAAGCTAATGTATATATAATATATTTGTCTGTTAATGTTAATCGGATTTGAAATAATAAAAACAATTATTTCTGTGATAAGTATTACTAGGAGAGAGAGCTTTAAAATAGTGCATGACAGATATCTGTATATTCACTCCAGAAAAATTTTAGAATGAATGGAAGAGTGCCCAGGATCCCCATTTGTTGTTTAATGACATCCTGCAGTGTTATTGTTGTCAGTACCATCACCCACAAATTAAAAATGTTGGAGGTGAAGGTAAGCCATAATTAAGGCTACATTGGAGGACGTTAATAAAAAAAAAAGATACTTAGTGAAACTCCATAGTGATATTCAAATGAGCCTGAGGCCCATAGAGCTTTAAGTTACCCGACATTCATCTTCCCAGGATAAGGGAAAACTTCCATAAAAATCTTATTCAGATAACTCACCCTAAGCGAGATTCAAACTTGGGACCTCTTGGACATGAGGCAGACACACTATCACCACACTACAGAGGCGGGCAGCATGCATCTAATCAATGATTTAATATTACCAAGCAGCCCCCATTTCACAAGGAGTTATAGTATTTGCCAGAAAGTATGTACAAGAACATATACCTACATTTTACATTTGTATACACAAAACAATCAAGGTAATTAATACACCCAGAAAATGTACAATGTTTATTTCTCAGTTAACTTAAGTACTATATTTTATTTTGTGAAATTGTATGTCCTGAGAGGATCCATTGGCTTCCTCTGTGTGTGTTAAGGAGCATATTATAATCAACTCTCAAATGAAATAACGGAAAATTGCATTAGCTTTACCTACTGATTCTCAAAATCTAACGTTGATCCAAGAACCTTTTTGGTACTTTTTTTTGTATATATTGTATAAAAACTGGTTATTTTCATGTAGGTATAACTAACAACCAAACGATACATGTTCAAGATTACCATAATTCTCCAAATCTGCACAAGTTTGTGTTATTTTTCTTCATTTTAAATAGTTGCACAGGAGAGTGTGTGATTTTGAGTCTATTTTACTCATTAACATGCTTTGTGTTCTATAAATGTTAAGATTTTTTGAATCAACATCTCATTTAAAATGCACTGGGTAGGTTCTTTTTTTTTTTTCTTAATATGTAATAAACATGATATTATTTTCCTTTCCCATTTTGTTTCCCCTTTCTTATCACTTCCCAAATACTTTTACATGTCAAAGCTTTTTAGCAGAATTTTTATGTCTACTAATTGGAGTCAAGTTTCTCTAGTAGACTGATTTAACTAGAGTGGCAGCACTGTGCATGTTTTGGTTGCTATGATGCCTTCCAAACAAAAGTACCTACATCAAATGAGTATTCATCTCTAATTGTAATTTATTGATTGTGAAGAGGTCATTAGATGCATTCCTGCTCTATTAATCAGCATTAAGCAAGCAGATATATGCTATTTCACTATAAGGAATGTGTACATATAGTTCCAGTGCACAAATGTGATATTGAAACAGCATCATCTGGGATCTCAGGATTTAGAAATACATGAAAGGCACAAAAATGTCTGGTAAAGGAAGAACTAATGATAATATTGAAAGAAAAATTACTGCTACAGTAGGTTCTTTACCAAAGCTGAATAAAAATCATATTGCTATTACTAAGTCTCATTCAGCTTCAACAACCAAACCAGTACAGTCCAAGGCAGTCCCAAACAATCGCCCTGCAACTGCATCAGTGTCATCTCCTTCCACATCTCAGGTAAGAACAATACCGTATGTGTCATAGCCTAATGCAAAATAGTTTTTTTCCTTGTTACACATTTTTTTGTAGATGATTACTAATGCTAGTAACTAGAAAGTAAGGTAATTATTTACTTTGTCACTTTGTGATCAATTTGTTTCAAACTGTGATTAATATGCACTAAGTAATACCCTAATAATATTTTGGAGCAAAAGCTCCTTGCAGTTCATTACACCCTCATCCTTAATTTCCTCCCACTTGCCTCCCCCACCCCTTATACCACATTCACATTCTTATATTTATAGCTTATCTATGTATCTTAAAACCACTTTGGTTATGATTTGAAGGGATACAAAGATGGTCATTGATTCAGTTCTAGCAATGTAAGACATTTCATTACACCTGAACCTAAGCTTTTAATTGTGTTTTTATCTAGTTCAGCTTTTAAAATACTGTGAGAGCCAATGAGCTAAGAACCAGCTGTGCTGGTTTTTTTCACTGGGCAAATGAATACATGATTCCGCACTGCTTCTGCAATCAAGGTCATGTTACCAACATGGCTTTGCTCTGCTCTGGTTCTGCAGTGTAGAGTTGACAGTGATATAATGTGGTTCAGTTATTATGAATTATTTATTATTTTGCACTGTATGTAATCACAAAGTATATTAGGAGTCTGTATATGTTTTTTGATCCACAGCATGTGTTTATTTATGATTTGTATGTGTTAATTTAATCTTCTCGTCAAGTGGAAATATGATTTGCAGAAAGATTTACAGGTGCAAAGTTCCAGGTCTACTACAATCCATACACTTTATAATAAAGTACAGACCTCAGGAACTGTTCTGTGTAAGAAATCTGAAGGACAAGGTAAGATTCTTACAATGAAATGTTAGACAACATCAGGTTGGTAAGTAAAGCCTTTAAAAGCAGTTTGAAAAATGTTGTATGATTGCATCTGTATCATTTTATGATAGACACAGATGACAAGCACCAATAATGCAAAAAGGAAAAACACCTGCAACTGGTTCCTACTTCATTGACACTCCCGGTATCAAAGGAAAGAAAATATTATCACTAATTTCCAAAAATAAGTCTCTTATATGAAACAACCTTTGCTGTTCAAGTCCATCCATGAAAACAATTAGTGTGTGTGTGTGTGTGCAAGGTACATATTTCTCAAAGAAACCATAATAAAGTATGTTTATATCATTTCTTTATGGTTAGTCATAAAATATTAATCTAAGCATGTGTAAAAAAACTAAACCCCTAGTGCTACAGCCCAGGGAAAGCCAAGGCTTGACGCCCAGCTGCTGCGTCCTCCACCTCTGAATTTTGTCCCGCAGGAGTTCTTTTACATGCCAGTAAATCTACTGACATGGAGCTGTCGTTTTTAAGCACACTTAAAAACCATCGGCCTGGGCCGGGTTTGAACCCGTGACCTTGGGAACAGTAGGCCAGCGTCTAACCAACTGAGCCACCCAGACCGACATTGTCATTGGTGGGGTGCAGTACTGGAGGGTAGGACGTGGTCAGCACCCCAAGCACTCCCAGCCAGTTATGTGGCCTTTGTGACCTAGCACTGCTACTTCTCTACCAAGTAGCTCCTCAATTAGTCCCCTGGGACCTAACAAGGCTGACTGCACCCCGTGTCAGACCTCCCAGTGGGGGAAAAATGCCCATGCTGGTATCAGGAATGGAACCCGGGTCCTCGGCACCAGGGGCAAGCACGCTACTTAAGCATGTATAATAATTTTAAAAAAAAATGTGCTCACATTTTAAAACTAAAAGAAAATAACAGTAATTTTGTATGTTATGCTGATCATTTCAAGTAAAACTGAGTTGTGATTCATGTGAAATACATTTCGCATAATGTAAGTTTTTACAATTTTGTTTATTAAACATATTCTGAAAGAATTGATTACTTGTTAGAATTGCAAGCAAAGGATATTTGTTTCATTAGTAATTGCCTATCAGAACAGAAAAATTTCAGTGAACAAAGGCTAGTGGAGTGAGGTTGGGACAAATTTGCAAAAAGTGACATCTAAATGCTGAGTGAAGAAGCGGGATTGACCTGGATAGAATGTGAGGGATCTTATGTTTTCTTGCCACTCTCTGTGGTCTAGGGGTAACATGCTAGTCTCTAGTACCCGAGGTTGCAGGTTCAAACCCAATGTAGGACAATGGATTTTTTCGGGCATAAAAATCCTTGGCCTGACTTCCTTCAGAAGGAAAGTGAAGCCAGTGTTCCATGTTGTAGATGTGTTATGGTAAGTAAAAAGCCTCAAGCCTCATAAAGTGGCCTCTGAACAAAATTAAGAATGGAATGCCCAATATAGAATGGAACGCTGAGAACGACAGCAGTTAAAGAACATTCAGAAATTAAAACTTAGTTTTCTTGAGAGGTAGGATCGCAACTGAAAAATTCAATACCACAGCTGGGATTTGAACCACAGACCTTCCCCTCAATAGGTAGGTGCTCTAATCACTAAGCTGCTATGAAAACCTGCCAGAATGATATTGAATTCTCCAACTGATTCGTATTTCTCCTGGTAAACCACAAAGGCAGCCTCACATCAGAGACAATTACCCCAAGGGTGACACACTATCGTAAGTACTCTATGTCCCGGGATTACATAATCATCTGAGTTTCCCTTAAGGTGAGATGTGAGATGCCCTCTGTGGCTTTCCGGGAGAAATATGAATCAGTTGGAGAATTTAATGTCATTCTGGCAGGTTTTCATAGTACCTTAATGGTTAGAGTGCCTGGATAGTGTCTGTGCTTCAAATCCCAGCTGTGGCATTGAATTTTTACTTTCTCTACCACATAAAGTAAAGAAGAGGAAGTATTGTATTCCACTCAAAAATTTGATGTTGAGGTTTCACCAGAAATATATGTTTTGAGGACCCCTGAATCCAAAAAAAGCACTTTTAGAAAAAAGTCTGTGTATGTGCATGTCTGTCTGCCTGTGTGGAGTGTGTGTGTGTCTGTATGTCAGTCTGTGGACAGCATAACTCAAAAATGAAAAGTTGGTAAAAAACCAAAGTTGGTATTTAAGGTTAATGTCTCTCAAGGATGCAACACAGAGATTTTGAAGAAAATTGCTCCACCCTAAACTACCCTTTAAATGGAAAATTTTTCAAAAATTTTGATTTTCTTGAAAATGGCTCTAACGATGTTGATTTTAATGTTTGAGATATTTTGATGACAAATGAAATGTATATCTTGAATTTTCTGGCTATAGGCCGTGTAGTCCTATTTACTTTGGATGACTTTCCATAACTAACATGAATACGATATGGAATAAGAGTTTGTAAGAATAATTAGTACAAGAGTAGAGAAAGTCATGTGAGTGCAACACATCAGATTTTTAAATTATGGATTTTGTGTTCAGATTATCCAGATTTTTGAATTTGTGGGGTTGATTAGCTGGGTTCTCCTATAATTGATTTATTAACCAAGGCTTGCAAAAGTATGTACTTATGGATAATTACATAATATTGCAAATAGTTCAATGTTAGAAAAAATCCAGTAATTATTTCATATTAAAATGTTACTGTTTTATTTAATTCAGTGAATATTATTCAAAATATTTGTTATTGGAACTGTTGCACTAACAGACATATGAAATATGAGTAGACATATGAGTAGACAATGCCCAGCCTGAGGTACAGACAGCAGTCGCCAGATGAGAGTATAGGCAATGGCCTGTAAAACATGTTCCATTGAAATGAAAGAGGCTTGAAGTGTTTTGATTGATTCATGTTTAATTTATTTTGGTGAACATATTTTCCTTAGAGATCTCTCAGGTTTAGAAAATCTGTTTGCAGGTGCCTAAACGTGAGCCTCCAGAAAATACTAATGACATGCGGTATGAGGTGAACAAAGCCTTGGAAAAATATCAAAGGTCAGCCATGAGTCTTCCAGAACCTGATACAGTTTCAGCATGTATTGAGGTAAATACATTTTGTTGTAAATATTTCACTAATACTTGTTTTAAAACCATCCATATAAGTGTTACATAAATTTAGTAGCAGAAACAAATAATTTGCAGTACTTTGCTTTGTAACAAGGATTTAAAATTATGTAAATCATAAGAAGTAAAAGTAAGAATAATTCTGGCAGTAGAGCAAAATATGTACAAAAACAGTGAAAGAAAATGCCTGGTTTATGGTTGAGAAGAAAATGTACCCTCTTTTTCCCCTTTGTTTTCCTCCTCAAAATTTGTATGAACATAACTTACTTTTGCAAGTTTGCTATAGAGATGTTTCTTGGCAGGCTCAGTTGGCTGCACTGCGTGAGAGACTGCATGTTGGTCAACTGTTGATGGAATCCACTAAAAAACAAATGGAGAACATATCATTTCAAGAGGAAGGAGCAGACAATTCTGAAAACGGTAAAACTGTAAAAATTGAATTAGTATTATTTATTTATGCCAACAAGCTTGCTGCTGGTGTCCCCAAACACACAAGCGGTGTGTGGGCAATGTTTAAGAGGTTGAATCAGAAACTGAAAAATTCAATGCCATAGTCGGGATTTGAACCACAGATCTTCCGCTTATCGAGCAGCTATGGCATTGAATTTTTCAGTTTCTGATTCAACCTCTTAAACAATGAATTATTATTTATGCTATTCACTTCAAATGGGATGCAGTTTTAATGTGCACACTGATCAACAAGAATGCAATTTTTTTAGAAACAATCTACATTAGGGCTTTTGTTACACATATCTAGGAAATCAGATTTATAACTTTTCTTTTCCCAGAAAATATGAATACTGGAGAAGTTTAAGCTTTCTATTCTCCAGGTTCATTAGTGAATCATATTATTAAATCTACTCCTGTGAATCTTATTAAGCATAAGGAACATGGTGAATCCCCATGTAGAAATTAATTAAGGTAGAATATACGTAATTGTCCAAAGGGATTCAGATGTACTCTGTGAATAATGGCTAGTTACAATACAGTGTGATCGCTTTATGATGAGGCCATGGACTGCACTGTATTATGTATTGAGCTGAGGATGTTTGGTATGAAAACTTCCAAACTTTAGACAATATTGTATTACTATGCCCAGGCTTTATTTACTTCCCATTGTGTGCTCTTTTGGAATAAAGAAAGTATAGGATCTTATTTATAATTTCGTATAGGGGGGGGGGGAGTCTTTGTAAAGAATCTTTGACAAATAGCAATTCTTATTTAACACCTTTTAAGATTTGAAGCAAAGAATTCTACCTTACTCTGAGGAGGAGGAGAACAAGAACAAGAAGTAATTATTGTACTGCATATGAGGCATTTGGCTCTATTATCAAGACTAAATAAAGAAAGTTATCACTCTGATTTAGGTTGTCAGCATTTTTTTAAATGCAGGTTGCTCTATTATTAGGTTTTGTATTGCATGTATCTATTTCACTGATAAGCAAGCCATCTATCAATACAGGCTTTGTCACTTTGCTTATTCACTCTGCAGTGTGCGAGTTGAACTAAGCTTAATTGAGTTGCCATAATGCACAGCATAAGGAAGTGCTGCACCTTGGATTGCACTCGGTGTAATTTTAGACTTTGAGGGGCCCTTAGATAAGAAGGCAAACCTCATTTCTTTCCACAAAATGCAAGTTTTCACTGTATTGAAAATGTTCTACACCCAATTTCATACTGTGCAGCATTTCTACAGGTATGCTCAAAATGTGAAAGATTTAATATGGTTTTCTATAAGTTAGGTTTTCAATTAAAGGGTGCAGTATTATTCAAGGATAAATTCAATCCTGGCAGTTTAATGTGCAGTTGCGTTTAAATAACCAGCAGAAAATGTGTTAAGATACCAAACACATCAGTAAGCTATGTTGCAGTAGTAGCAAGCTAAAGATTTTGGTATAATAATATTTTTCTTAAATTAAAATAAGAACAAATTGGAAACTAAAAGCTTCACTTATCTTAGTAATATTACTGTGGAAAATCTTGCAATGTTACTAAGATAAGTGAAGCTTTTAGTTTCTAATTTGTTCATATTTTAGATTCTGTTGCTTCACTGTTAATAGCTTCAATATTTCCTTAATATTTTTCTTATTTTTGATTTGCAGATCCTCATAAAATTATGGAAATTCGTGCTGGAAAACTTTCCTCAGGAATAGGTTTGTAATATTTATACCATTCTTTTTCTTTCTTTCTCTCTTGGTTTCCATTTTCTTATCCGGCAGGGACTTCATATTCATAATAGTGATTAGGTATAATAGGAAAGTGTAAAATTTGCATTCTGTCTTATACACCAACTTAAGATTTGTCCATCAGTAAAGTAAAAGGCAAAGCTCAACTTTCATCTCATTTTTATTTTCTCTACCGAATTATAGAAAAACTGGAGTGCTAGATGCTCCAGATACAAAAAAATAAAAGATGGGAATTTATCACAAATCAAAACATGCCTGGATACTCAAGAAAAAGTGCAGTTGCAATCTTTAGACTATTTTTAGGCCATGATTGTCTAGCAAAGCATCTCAATAGAATTGGGATTTATTCACCACTTTGCCTCTTATGTGATCTTCAAAAGGAAATGGACTAAAATCATCTTCAATACTGCCCAGCTATCACCAATGTGGAATCCTTGAGTGAAAAATACTGGAGAGTAAGAGGATTAATGATTTCATTATCAGAAATTCAGCATTAGCCAACAACAACTATTTTCCCTACTATGTACTTAAAGTAATTAGGGAAGTATTGTGACATGGCTTCTCCATGTCATTAAGACTCTTTGATTTTCAAGGAGGTTGCCATAGAGACAGTTTGAGTTGTTGAAGATTAAGAGACAGAAACTAGTATTGTGTGAGAGTTTGGAAAGATTAAGAGACAGAAACTAGTAGTGTGGCTGTACTTGAAGTTTGAGAAAATAAAAAGAGTTGGTAAATTTGTTACATTTGGTGTCAGGAAGTGGGATGGAGGGATATTCGGAAACCAGGATGATGGCAATGATGAAAGAATTATTTGCCAAAATGGAAACGAGAAACGACAACCTAGTGGCCGAGGCGACAGTTGCGCCCGTTTCGGATGATATGAGGGAAAACGTGGAACAACTCGGCGAACGGATTGGCGTGACGGAAGACGTGGAACAACTCGGCGAACGGATTGGCGTGACGGAAGACGTGGAACAACTCGGCGAACTGATTGGCATGACGGAAGACGTGGAACAACTCGGCGAAAAGGTGGAGGACCTCTGCCAGCATGTGGACGTCGTGGAGGACGACGGGGAACGTCTTGGCGCCCTGGTAGTAAGAGTTGACGAGAGCGTCAAAGTACTGGATGCCAGGGGCAGACGGAATAGCGCGGAGCCGGGGAGGGAGCACCTAGTGGCCGAGGCGACAGTTGCGCCCGTTTCGGAAGATATGGGGGGACCGTCGGGGCCATCCAATCACCTGACGCATAGTGCCGTGAACGGAAGAATGGTGGACATCATCGTGGACGGCAGGATACAGGAGAGGCCGTGCCGAGCACGAGTGAACACGAGTGCAGCGGTGGACGCGACTCGCGCGGATGTGGTGGGGTTTGTTGCCGGACCCATCGGAAGCAAGGTGGCTGCGAAGGTGCGCCAGAGAGGTCGGCGGACATGGTACCCAGTGAGCCGTTTCAAAGTGCGCAGGATGGCCCGTCAACACACCAGGAAGAAGGGCAACTGGACGAGGGACCGTCAAGACCGGCGGTACTGTTGCAGAATTTCGAAGCAGGATGGCATACATCGTCCTACCTGGACCAAGGGACACTATCCAACAGCGATACCTAGGATCGTGCCCCCTGGAGAGCGAGGTCCTACTGGCCCTCAAGGTTTACAAGGATTCCCTGGCCCTCAGGGTCTGGTAGGCTTGCCTGGAATGAAGGGTGAACGTGGATTCCCAGGAATGAAAGGTGAACAGGGCAATCCAGGACCTCCAGGACAAGCTGGTGCACCAGGACCTGAAGGACCTAAGGGTGACTCAGGCTCTCAAGGACAACATGGAGCTCCAGGACAACCTGGTCCACAGGGCCCTCCAGGAGACAGAGGACTTCCAGGATTACCCGGCCCAACAGGACCTGCTGGCCTCAGAGGTCAGAGAGGTGCACAAGGTGAGACAGGTCCACCAGGGAAGCCAGGCAGTGAAGGACCTCCAGGACCACAAGGTATTGCAGGACCTCTAGGACCACCGGGACCAATTGGAGAACAGGGACCAGAGGGAGCACCAGGTAAAGCAGGAACACCTGGTATTGCAGGAAGACCGGGAGATAAGGGACCTGTAGGACCTCCGGGAACTCCAGGGGCACCAGGTCTTCCAGGGCCACCTGGTCCAAATGGACCTCCAGGACCAGCAGGAGAACGGGGTCTTCGAGGAGAAACTGGACCACAGGGTGTAGAAGGGCCACAGGGAGCTAGAGGAAAGCCAGGACCTCCAGGGCCAGAGGGAGGTAAGGGTGATAGAGGAGAAGAAGGTCCAAAGGGTGCAAAAGGACACCGTGGTCTCATTGGTCTACAAGGGTTACCTGGACCTCAGGGACCTCCAGGAGACAAAGGCATGACTGGACCTCCAGGATTGTCGGAAAAGATGGTGAACCTGGAACTAAAGGTATGCCTGGAAGAGATGGAAACCCAGGACCTCAAGGTATACCAGGACCACCAGGCCCTCGTGGACCACCAGGAGAAGAGGTTCGATGGGTTAATCCACCGGGGCGCAAGGGAGATGCCGCAGTGATAGTGCTGGTCGGGACGACCAGCTCTGAGGAGGGAGCAGTGTGACATGGCTTCTCCATGTCATTAAGACTCTTTGATTTTCAAGGAGGTTGCCATAGAGACAGTTTGAGTTGTTGAAGATTAAGAGACAGAAACTAGTATTGTGTGAGAGTTTGGAAAGATTAAGAGACAGAAACTAGTAGTGTGGCTGTACTTGAAGTTTGAGAAAATAAAAAGAGTTGGTAAATTTGTTACAGTATTGTACACCACCTAAAAATTCAATGTTGAGATTTACATCAAAAGTAGATATTTTGAGGCATACTCAACCTGAGAAAGTGTTTTTAGAAAAAGGTTCATGTGCCTGTGCATGTGTGAACAGCATCAAAAGGTTAATTAAATACAAAACTTGGTTTGAGAGCTAGAATCAGAACTGAAAAATTCAATACCACAGCCGGGATTTGAACCACAGACCATCTGCTTTATGTGCAGACGCTCTACCTCTACATTCTACTTCTTAAACATTGTCCACATGTGGCTTGTGTGTTTAGAAAAATCAGCAGTAACTTTGTTGGCATAAATAAATAATAATTAAAAACTTGGTATTTAAGTTTTTAAGAAAATTCTGACACTCTAAATTATCTTTGTTATAGAACATTTTTCACTATTTTTCATTTTTTCAAAAATGACTCTAATGATTTTAATAAAATAGCTTATGTTTAAGCAATAATTATGACAAAATGTGTATCTTTAATTTTCTGGTAACAGCTTCTGAGTCTTTCCTATTCTGCACCACTTTATATAATTGGCAAACTGTAAGACATAGACCGTATGTTACTAATCAAGCCAGTAGAACTCATCAAAGCACAAAATTAATGCCAAATAGGAATTTTCAGTTACCTTACACTTCTCTCAGCCGCAAATTACTATTATTTTCTTTTTATTTATTTATTTGTCATGTTCATCCAAAGAGAACAGAATTTAAAAGCCATTGCATAGCAAATTACTTTGAAAAGATTGGACTATCACTTTAGGTATAGTAACAAAATGAGCAGACCTCACTTTACTTGCTTTGCCAGACATTTTCACTTCCCAGAGCATGGCAGGCTGACTCACTTTGGAGAGCACTCCTTATATAGCAACATCTAGAAGTTTCTAATTCCCTGATAACTGCACTTTAGTGAATACAATGAAAAAATACAGCTATTGACAATGAAGTAATACAAATCAACAATCCATCACCTAGCAGCCATAACAATGATGACAATACTAACTTTTCCATTCAAGATGCAAATAATGACTTGTGAAACATCTCTGGAACTGGAATTTAATTCACAATTACCATAGATAGGTAAAGTTTAATCACTAAATATTTATTAATATTCGTTGAGCATTTTAATGTTTACACTGGGCAAGCATGTAGCTTATCTTGTTTATAGTTCCAACCTCAAGATAACCTTGGCCATAGACTCTGTGCCCCAGTATGGTGAAAAGGACCTTCCCAAGTCTATAGAATTATTGAGCAAAATTAGAAAGCACTTACATGTTAAAAAGGAAGCACTACTAACAATGCAGTGTTCTTTATGTTTGAGTTCAATTTTTTGCATCACTATTTTTTACACTCACTTCTTTATAATGTTGTAAATATTGAAACATTTTCAAGATCATTCGTTGAGTAGCCCAATGGCTGAAGATGACATCAAATAATCTTAAAAGCATTTCAGTATTTACAACATTATAAAGTGAAGGTGAGTGTAAAAAATAGTGACTCAAAAAATTAACTCGAACATTAGAAAGCACTTACTAACTCTTGGAAAATGTCTACATTTTCTTCCACAGAATACAAAACTTTAATTTTAGTATTTATCACTGCACAACGCATACTCACTCAAGTTTACTCTCAACTTCCCAACCTCCTTTGGAAGTCTGCATAAAAGGGACTTCATTATTTTGTCACTAATGTATTTAAATATTAATTTTAAAATAAAAAATTTAGAAATACATTACATGGTAATTATTATTTATTTATGCCAACAAACTTACTGTTGGTGTTTTTAAACACACAAGCCGTGTGTGGGCAAAGTTTAAGAGGAGAAATACGAACTGGCTTGAGAATTTAATGCCATTCTGGCAGTTTGTCACAATAGCTCAGTGGTTAGAGCGTCTGCCCGGCAAGCGGAAGGTCTGTGGTTCAAATCCCAGTTGTGGCATTGAATTTTTAAGTTCCAGTTCTACCTCTTAATACATTACATGTTTGTTGCATGGGAAAATTATGAAATATGCAGCAACACCACAAATATGTAATTATAAGCAGTATAAAACTTTACATACTATAAGAGCATGGAACATATTGCGACTCTTAATTTGGTATCACAAGTAAATAAACACTAAATATGCATTTGCATACAAATCTGATGTCTAGTCATTGCATGCACACCATGCCAATATTATACCTAATAGTAAAATTCATGCTGTATGTAACATATCTTAACTGCACAATTTTGAGTTGCATTGATATTATTGAGCATTTGTTATTTCTTGTGTGATTATTAAATGTTATAAATTCTTTTCCAGGTCAGTATCAGAAAACAATGAATGAAACTATGAATGTATTAGAGAAGCTGCAGATGATGAATGACTTTCATGATAGCTCTAGGCTGAAACAAAATGTTCACTGGAAAAAAGAGGAGGAGGAATAAACAACTCGTTGATTTTTAAGAAAAGTTATATTATAAATTTGTGCATATATACATCCTTTTTGGAGAAATATATATGAACATTGCTTATTAGTTTCTTCTTGTTTTCCCATGCTCAGCATCCACTTAAGTGTATACTGACACAATTTAGCTTAAGAAACTTCAGTGCAGTCAACATCAAACATTAAAAAATTTTGAAACGATAAATTAGATCTGAAAAATATAAGTCACATATAAGACACCTTCAAGCAGGGTTGCCAGATTTTTAAACTCAAAAGTAGTGAACATTGGCCGAAAAAGTAGCGAAATTCCAACTGAAGTAGCTCAGAATATTGCATATATTAATTTACATTTGAACCTGATTTATGTGTCTATCAAGGGGAAGTGGGCAGATTACTTATAACTCAGAATTACTTACAACTGGCTTGTTTCACTTTTCTTGCATTAAGTGCATGTATCTCATTTTGTTATTGATGACTAAAGCCACAATTCTTAGTCGCCTTACCATGTGCATGAGACTGTTTCGTTCAGTGCTGATGGCTGGCCTCTCGGTCTGGGCGAACACACTCAGGGCATAACTGACACTCCTACACACAATGCGGTACTAAACATTGTGGCTTTACTGATGATTATATGTAGTGTGGTATAAGCAATTCCTAAGTCTGAACAATTTGGGTTTTGGTTTTGTGTGGATTAAGTTCCACCTCTTGTATGAATTTTACTTGCTGATCTAATTTGTACCATTTCCTTTTACTGTTTTCCATGGCTGATTAAAAGCAACTGAGAACTGAAAGACAAAACCACTGTTCCACAGTAAATACCAGATACTGAAAACGTTTTTTTACTTCTCATATGTGCTACAACATTGTCACACCAAGGGCTGCCTGCTCATGTTGGGTGTTTATCAACAGAGATAAGGAAAATACACCTTGAGTTTATTTTCAGTTAATGTATACCATATGTTCATTCACTGAAATTTAATATGTATAACTGTGAATTACATATAAATAAGGTTTAATTAACACATTTCTAAATTACATTTTGCCGGGACCTACAAAAAATTTACATATAAAAGCGACTTACATAGAACTGGGTTACGTATAAAGCAGGTTCAACCGTATTTTTCTTCTTCTTCTACATGGTTTAGGCTATGCAGCCCGTTCCGGCGAAGTCATCAGTGGACCGTATTAATAACTAAAATCTAAAATAAGAACAAATTAGAAACTAAAAGCTTCTTTTATTTTAGTAATATTACAAGTTCTTCAAACACTGACTAGTTCCAAGTTGGATACAACTTAAAACTAGTTAGCATTTGAAGAACTTGCAATATTACTAAGATAAGTGAAGATTTTAGTTTCTAATTTGTCCTTATTTTAGACTGTTGCTTCACAGTTAATAGCTTCAATTTTCCTTGATTTAACATTAATAAATGCTAATGGCTTCATTGCCAGATGCAAGGCACTAGAAAACAACATTAATAAATGCTAATTATATCATTTTCCTGGGCATAAAGGTGAATGAGATATAAAAAAGTATGCAATATTTATCAATAGCAAATAATAATCCAACTATATATTCATGATGATAGAGTATTAAATAAATACGTAAATAATAAATTTGAACTTGTGTATTACAACCAGTGTTTCCAATAACCCTTCCTCTTCTGCAATTCATTTTTTGTGTTCTCTGGATTGTTACCCATTTTGGAAGTGTGGTGTAGGATAGGAGGAAAAGGTTAAAAATTTAGACAACACCTGTTATTTTCTTTCACACTCACTTTGATCCATATTATAGAGCCAAGAAGATTCAGTCCCATAAGACTATGTAGCTTAGGTTTAGTAGATATCACTCGAGAAAAAACTCACTGTACCACCATATTACTGAATTCAAATAGAATTTTGCTTTTACCACAAGCAATTTGTTGACCCTTACTGTCTTGCTGCCTGGTTTTATAATCAAATATGAAGCAGAATTTTAACTACCTCTGATGTTGAAGTTTCCAAATAAGCCTTTAGATTTTTTTAGGGTGATACCTAAATTTAGAATCAATATAATACTCTTAAAAAGTATAATTAATGAGACACAACATTTGCACTTTCAGCAATTAATACATTTTTATTTCCAGTTACAACCATCAAAATATGAAACTGTGTGATCAAAGGAACCAGGAATTAATTCCTGTAGTACAGGTGCATCTTAATCCTGAAGGAGGCCCTTATGGAGCAAATATTCTGTTTCCTAAATGTATGGAATACACACTGTATATCTGTACATCTACTTACACCATGAGTGTATTCTGATTTCATGATCAAAAGTAACCAGATTTGCTTGTACCCCATTGAGCTGCATAAAATAAGAAGCTATTACTTTTACCAGCTCACTGTGGACTGAGTGGTAATGAGAAAGCTGATTTGCAAAAAAGGGTACCGGCAATGTGCAGAAATCTATAGTTAATCTACCATTTTATGCAGCTAAAAGATTAGTCAACTCTGAATTCAAAAAAATTATTGAAAAATATTACTATGAAAAATAAAAAAATAAAAGATGGGAACTACCAAACATTCAAACAGTAATTCCTGAGTATCCTCGAAAAACAGCAGTTGCAACCTTCAGGTTGATTACAGGACATGATTGTCTGGCAAAACATTTAAACAGAATTGGGATATATTCTTCACCACTCTGTCCTCTATGTGATCTGCAAGAGGAAATGGATCGAGACCACCTTCAAATATGCCCGGCCACTTCTAATGCCCCATCCATCAGTGAAAAATATTGAAGAGCAAGAGGATTAATGACTTCATTGTCAGAAATCCAGCATTAGCTAACAACAACAACTTTTTAGAAATTCTGATTTGTTTCAAAGCATCTGGCATAAAATAAATATTTTACCAGGAAAAATACGAACTGGCTTGAGAATTTAATGCCATTCTGGCAGTTTGTCACAATAGCTCAGTGGTTAGAGCGTCCGCCCGGCAAGCGGAAGGTCTGTAGTTCAAATCCCAGTTGTGATGTTGAATTTTTAAGTTCCAGTTCTACCTCTTAAACTTTGCCCACACACGGCTTGTGTGTTTAAAAACGCCAACAGTAAGTTTGTTGGCATAAATAAATAATAATTACATTGAATAATTTGAGGTGTGCCTTCAAATTTTAGAAGTAGAATCGAGACTGTGGCATTGAATTTTTCAGTTCCAACTCTACCTCGCAAACACTGCCCACATATGGCTTGTGTGTTTAAAAATACCAACAGTAAGTTTGTTGGCATAAATAAATAAATAAATAAATAAATTAATTAATTAATTAAATTAATTAAATAAATAAATTAATTACTTAAGTAATTAATTAATTAAGTAATTAATTAATTAAGTAAGTAAGTAATTAAGTAAATAAGTAAGTAAATAAATAAGTAAGTAAATAAATAAATAAGTAAGTAAATAAATAAGTAAATTAAATAAAACAAAACAAAACAACACAACAAAACACAACAAAACACAAGAAAAGAAATGAAAAGAGAAGAGAAGAGAAGAGAGGAGAAGAGAGGGGAGAGGAGAGGAGAGGGGAGGGGAGAGGAGAGGAGAAGAGAGGAGAAGAGAGGAGAAGAGAAGAGAGGAGAAGAGAGGAGAGGAGAAGAGAGGAGAAGAGAGGAGAGGAGAAGAGAAGAGAGGAGAAGAGAAGAGAGGAGAAGAGAGGAGAAGAGAAGAGAGGAGAGGAGAAGAGAGGAGAAGAGAAGAGAAAATAAAATAAATAACTAAAGTGCCTTCAAATGTTTGAAGTAACTAGGCTAGCAAGACACGTATATTAAAATGATGATGATGAGGAGAAGGACAAGAAGAAGTACAAGAAGAAGAACAAGAACAAGAACAATAACAATAGTAATAACAATAATAATGGTGGCGGTGCTGGGGGTAGTAGCAGTAGGGACTTTTACCTTCCTGGCAGAGAACATAGAAAACCACATTGTTATGCTATTAAATATTCCACCAACTTAACAAAAATCAATGAAAGCTTTATTCTGTAACCTCACGAAATCATAGTAGCCTAGTTGAAGTTTGAGTGGTCCAAAAAGTTGCAAGTAGCCAAATCGTGAAACGTCATAGCCGCAACAAAATAAAAGTAGCCCCTTTTCACCGAATCTGGCATCTCTGCCTTCAAGTGATATGAATGAGCTATTTTAAGTAAAAATCAATACATAGAGTAAATTAATCATCTGTCCACTTCTTACTTTTTAATTAGCAGAAAAACATGGCATTATCTTGTAGCGGAAAAATGCTGTTGGTTCACGTTGTGTCACCATTTGATGCGGAATGGTGATGTTTGCTCCGGCTAGTTCAGCATGAAATCTCTTTAATCCAGGGTATGTGTAGGTATGTTTTACAGATTACCCCAGAAGAACTTTTGTATATTATTTATTTTTTTACTCTCTGACACTTTCGGGAGTTATGCCGACTTTCGATACTTATATATACTCGCAGAGGAATCGCACTCACGTGTGTACACCACAACGTCCTCTACCGGTCTGGGGCGAGTGAACACGCTTCCTGGCGTCCCCACGCTAAGAAAACGTTCTCTCCAATTTTAAATTTCATGACGTCATCCAAAAGAAAGCCTCGTATCCAAAATGCTATTTCATTCCTTTTCCCAATTTAGAAATGTCCCTTTCTATTATAACATGTTTTTTTTTTTTAATTCCAAATATATAGTTACCTTTTTATGATTAAACGATGTTTTCTTTATATTTTATTAAACATATCGCGCGACTTTTAAGGTTGGCAGACCTGAATTTTGACCGTGATTTCAAACTATGTGGTATGACATCATGACTCGTTAATTTCAAACCAATAATGCGTTTATCCTACAAATTTAACGACTATTATTTACTCATATCTTGCTCACCTTACAACACTTCCTACTCTATTATCTGCCTATGTTATTACTCAACACTTATTGCAAATCTCACATCCGGCAATTAAATTAAAACGTGTCTTTATCAAGCCCATTCGATTTGAAATCTAAATTTCGGTATCAATCTGAGACTGGACAATTTTTGGTAAAACATAAATTTTCCAAATATTTGTTTACATTTAAATAAATTAAAGTAATGCGGTGGTACTTTTTAATGGTTGGCATTGAGAACTCTTTTTATCTGCAGGGTGCCATGGTATTTCAAGAAAGACACGCATTTTTGCAAAGACAACTCATATTTCAATTTAATATATATTGCTTATACTCAAAATGTATTATTATAAGAAATTTGCATCAGTAAGTATAATTTAGATAATATATATGTATATATCCAGAACTGTTTTAATACAATTTTGTACTGAGATGGTTTGTGATTTATCTTAGTGGTAACAAGGCTGAAACTATAATGTTAGAAAAAATTTCTTCTACATGATGATAGGTAACAAGTGCATTTAGGTGTATTCTTCTGTGGCATTTAATGTGAATGTAGTAATGAAGCCTATGTATCTTTAACCTCAGGTAATGTAGGTTGTGGTTTATAAAGTTATTGTCCCAGACATATTTAAGATATTAAAATATGACAAAAGAAATAAATGTAATATTTCTCATTGAATATAATACAAACAAATAACATATTCAAACACTCATTCTCTAACTCTTATGAACATATCAAAGTCATTCATAGGTATAACACAACCTTGATCATCAAATCTTTTGTTACAAATTTCTTTTAATTATTTTTACGTTTAGGTTATATGAATTTTGTTTTACAGAGCAATTATAATTAAATGTAATGTTCATTTATATATTGTGTGATATTACTTGTAATGCTCAATTCAATTTCATGAAATCTATTGGCAACTTCAAGGTCAAACCTGGTTGTCATGACAACAGACTGGTGTGCCACAGGCACAACACATGCTGAGGAAACTGTCAGAATACACAAGTTACGTTAAAGTATAGTGTTTGGGTGAAACATATTAGTGTTTGAGTAGTAGTGTGAATAAACATTTATAGCACAATAATACAAACAATATTTACGTTCTGTTGGAATACACAGTTAATTTTTCATCATTATTGCTTCCAGACCAATACTTTTTGGAGTATTGTATGTCACTGTATGTGGTGTACCCCTTTGGTTGTAAAATAAATGTTTGTGTTTAGTGTATTTTATTTGTAATTGCAGCTGTAGCATCTATATTTCAAAATATTTGTATTAAATCTTAATTATGGGCTACTCACAATGATGATTCCTTCTCTTCTTTCTTCTTTTCTTCACACAAAGTTTTGCTGTTGATTGTTAACATTTTGTTTACCTCTAGAACTCCAGATGTCACGGTTTCAAATCTGGCAGAGTATGAAGGAACTATTTTGGGCACAAAAATCCTTAGACTGGCTTCTTTTGAAAGGGAAGTAAAGCCATTGGTACTGAACTTACAATACATAAAAGAGCCTCAAGCCTGACAAGGAGGCCTTTGAGCAAAATTAAGCGGTGTTTCAGGCCCAAAATAGAATAGGACACTGAGAACCACAAGCAGTTCAAGAGTGTCCATGAATAAAAACTGTTTTATATCAAACTGCTTTCTTAAAGCATTTGCTACCATGCTTTTGCCATCACTATACAGTAATTAGCTCAAGCAGTTGTTTCATTTTTGCTTTGTGTGCTCTGTCAGTCTGGATGGCTCAGTTGGTTACATTTTGGCCAACTGATCCCAAGGAGCGTTCAAATCTGGCCCAGACTGATGGTTTTCAAGTGTGCTTAAAAATGACAGCTCCGTGTCAGTAGATTTACTGGCATATAAGAGAACTCTTGCAGGATGAAATTCTGGCACATTGGCCAGAAATGCTGATGTGATCCTGGCAATTGACAACGTTGTTAAACATCAAAATAATTTTTATGGTAATTTTAATTTCCTCTACTACGTATAGTAAGTAGGAGAAATATGGTATTTGACCCAAAAATTTGATGTCAATATTTCACTGGAAATATATGTTTTGAGGACCTCTGAATTAAAAAAAAAGCCTTAGAAAAAAGGTGTGTATGTGTGTGCGTGTGCATGCATGCGTGCACATGTGTGTGTTGTGTGTCTTTCAAGGATGTGACACAAAGATTTTGAAGAAAATTTCTCCACCCTATATTACCCTTTAAGTGGAAAATTTTTCAAAAATTTTGATTTTCTCAAAATGGCTCTAATGATTTTGTTCAAAATATCATATGTTTAAGATATTTTTATGGTAAATGAAATGTATATTCTGAATTTTCTGGCTATAGTCTATGTAGTCCTGTTTACTATGGATGACTTTTGCATAACTGGTAAACCATAAGAGATAGACCAAATCTTACTATACAAAAAATATTTGTTAGCTAATGCTGGATTTCTGACAATGAAGTCATTAATCCTCTTGCTCTCCAATATTTTTCACTGATGGATGGGGCATACAAAAAATATAGATCTTGTTAAAACACACAAGTTATGTCCAAATGCATTTCTTTGTGAAGTAAACCATTTCGGAGATATTCCTTGTTATTTGTGTGAATTTTACAATATTTATACTTTGCTCACATGAAACATCATTATTCACCTTTTTTATCTCTTGGCCATGCAAAGAGAACAGAATTTCAAAGCCTTAACATAGCGACCAGCTTTAAGAGATTTGACTATCGCTCAAAGCCTACTGTATTCCCATGTTCCCCTTACACTTACAAGAAAATTAACAAATTTCTATAAATGTTTATCTCAGCTAACATGAAGATAGGGGAATAAGAGTTTGTAAGAATAGTTAGTCCAAGAGTAGAGAAAGTCATCAGACTTTTATTTGTCAACCTCATTGGCCTTATAATGAGAGCTTCACAAAGTTATAGCCAATTTCATCCTAGACTTCATTCCTGGCTGGGGAAACCTCTTTGCTTAGTTACAATTCTTCTCTATGCTCAAAAGGGTCTATAAGTATGCACGTGGGAGTAAATGTGAGTGTGTTTTATGTTAGAAATGACCATAAATGAACATTGAAGAACCTACAGTCAATAAGCTGTTTATATATATTAGGTGTAGATAAACAATTCACAGAAAATTGTAGAGTAGAAAGGCGGTAGGAAATAAGTATTTTGAGGTTGGAACATGGGTTACAGATGCAGTATAATAACAGGAGCACTGCATGAATATAATTGGAATTTTACTTTATAAAACATCATTTGCCAATCAAAATGAAATGTGATTCAGCATGACAATTGTGTACATACTGTCTCCACTATACGGTGTATGGTTTTAGAAGGCACATGAGCTGAACCAATGGATGCACACGGTGGCTGCAGTGCTGCCAAGTGATGCGCTGGAGAACGGAAGTTATGGGGAGGGAACGAGGAAAGAAACATTTGTCGTGTTACAAATTGTCAGAACGTAAACTTATGCAGCAAAGGATAATGATGATAACATTATAAACTGTAACACTCAATATTAAGGTACTTATTTACACGCACTTCCTCAGCTGCCAATCCCTTAAAAAAACTGTACACTTTAAAAATATTTCTGGCCTGGGAGCGGTGTAATTTACCCTTACTACCTGCGCCACTGGTACCAGGCTTTGAAAGTGACACTGTTAACACTTCACTAAACACAATGTAAACATGTAAATTTTCTGCTTATTGTCACAGTTACACAAAGCACAATTTGCATTACGGATTGGTCTTGAAATGAACTAAAGAATTTGCATGCAACTCCAGTGATCCGTGGTTAGTTAATTTAACTAAATATACGCAATTCCTAACAACACCTCATAATGTCTTGCTCCGTAACTGCGCAATGAAAAGAAATAAAACACACAGGCAAGATTGGAAGTTGCATACATAAGCATAAACACGGGAGTCAGTTGTTTATTCTCCAAGCGATAACTTGAGAACCATACATCGTAGAAAAATGGCCTTTGTACAGGCTGCCTCAAAAATTATTGCCGCATACACCAAGGCATATTGGAATGTCGAATTTCCAGTAATGATTTTGGGCACATGAAAAAGAGAAATCTCTGTTGCTCACGCTTGTGCTGTGCATTTCGAACTAGGCAATGCTGCACGACTATGATAGGACAGTCACTCTAGGCGAGCCCTCTCTAACTCTGCCTCATGTGCCTTCTAATATCGTATGCCTTATAATCCACTGTCTGGTAATGAGAAACTAATCATTACATGCATATTGTGTATCATCCTGTAGGCTTCACATAAAACACACCTAGTGACAGTAACTAGTACTATTGAAGAGTGTGTTTTGTTTACATTAAACAGGCCACAAACAGTTTTCACTATTGAAAACTCTGAAATGATGGATTTAAAGTACACACATGCAGCACAGTAAAAAGCTTCTGTGACACCTTATTCCTAACTTCAAAATCCTTCCACTTAAATATACTGAAGTGATATAACAGTAACTTTCCAATGACTTTGTAGAAATATTTGAGTCAACCTATAGCAGGACCTTCTTCCTGCCTATAGACTTTTAGTTTCACTTAACTCACTCAGCAATTTAAAGATAGCAGAGCTGTTCCCACCACTTCCAGCCCTACATGACAATGGAGGTTAGGTTCCGAATTACTCTCTGTTACTGCCTTTTCTACCTTATAAGCATTACTATATGGTATGCAAAAAGAAGTTAATTATAACTCTAGTTTTCTGTATGTGCATGTTTTAATAGACTCCTAAAATCAGTATAGTAGTACAACAATTCATATATCAGTTCATACAGCAAATATAAGATTGTCTTAACTCAAAATATTTAATTTTTCGGGAGTGTCAAGTGCTTGTAATGATTCTGGAAAACTGCTTAAATTTGTCCATTTATTATAACACTGCAGGTCAAGTCAAAGTTACCAAATGCACCATTTCATTTATTTTATAAAACATTCTCTTCTTCTCAATACGAGTGTTGATTATGATACCTGAAACTTCCTGTGTAAGCAGAAATATTTAAAACCAGTTTGCCAGCAAGATTAACTGATCTATGTTCAGCAGCACAAAACTAGTGTATACCTTTTGTGGTAGTTGTGTTAATCCATTATGTTTCAATCTTTAATTTTCACCTTCCAGTTCTTTTGCATGCAGATTTGTACACATCATATTAAATAGCTTCACTTTAAACCAGTAGTTCACAACTTTTTTGCTATTTTAGATCTGAATACAAAGCTGTACAAAATATATTTGTCAAGAAATCAGTTTCTCAAATACCTATAATACATATTATCAATAAACCATGTATGTTCCATTAACTAGCCTGTCCCCAAAGCTCTTCTACAGCAATTAAACTACAGCAAGGAGATGATAAACAGTGGTTCCCTACTTTATTGTCAGTAAATTAACATTTGGAGTATTATCAACTCCCATCACTACCAATTGAAACATTTAACATTTCCTGCACATCCACAATTTTCTCTCGTGGTTTGCCAACTTTCTTTCCTCTTTCTTGTTCTACTGCATCAATCTGTTCCCAGTCTGACCAACTCACTGTAGGAACGCCTGAAATATAACATGAAAATATTGGCATAAATACTTAGCAGTTATACAGAGATGACTGAAAAGAACCAGTTTCATCTACAACTACAACAATATCAGAACAAGTGTTTATTATCACTGCTTCTGCTAGATGAATTGCTATTATATCTGATTCACATTTATTTGGGCTGTAATGTAATAAGATTGATAAGGTATAGGGTGCATAGGTTTCTCATAAATGCATGAGGAGGTATTTTGAGGCTGTTATGCCATGATCTGCTGGAGATAAATGCGAGAAGGCTGGACCAATCAGCAAAGAGTATTCTTGGTATAAATATAGCAGCACTTACAGTCAATACTTCAGACACAGTGAAATTTTGTCTGAGGAAACTTTGACCACACCACTGAAGATGTCCACCGTAGTGTAGACGAAACATCTGGGATGTCAGCAGATCACGGTATAACAGCCAGGAAATAACCTGAAGTTAGACATAAGCAATAAGACAATGGCCCTTGTACCCCAACCTTAAAGATCTTTTGTGCTACCCCTATCTTGCGCTAGGAGTCCAGTGAATTAAACACTGGGAGAACATCCAGGCTTAAAAGTGCTATACTTATGAGTGGGATCAAACCCAGGAACATTCCGTTGCCGAGAACCGAAGCTGCCATGCTCTAACCCACTGCACCATGGCAGAGACTGCTTTCTTAATGTGTGGTACATAGAAATACAACAATATTTATTCACCTCTTTTTTTGAGAAGTTCCGCAATGGCTTCATATCCCAACTTTTCTTCCTGTGTGTTCAACAATCCAGATTTCAAGTCCTCAACAATGGCCTTGCCTACTCCAAATGCTTGGGTCATTGTAGACAAAATAACACCAACTGGCCCTGTGGCTAACCAACCAGCAACATATAAGCCTGAAAGTGATAAAAAAATGTTACGTTTATTTACTTTCATCAATACCTAATTTACTTTCTTTTTTAATGAACTTTAAACAATTAGATCATATCAGACAATGAATGAAAGGGGTGAACTGATGCTCAAATGAGCTTGGGGTCAATACAGCTTAGTTACCAGCATTTGTCTTTCAGGATCAGGGAAACTTCTGGAAAAATCTTATCCAGTTAATTTACCCTAACTGAACTGAGGTTTGAACTCAGGACCTCTTGAATGTGAGGTAAATATGCTATACACACCACAGAGGTGGGTAT
Source organism: Tenodera sinensis (assembly GCA_030765045.1). Classification (NCBI taxonomy): domain Eukaryota; kingdom Metazoa; phylum Arthropoda; class Insecta; order Mantodea; family Mantidae; genus Tenodera; species Tenodera sinensis. The sequence continues at coordinate 102,259,806 of CM060972.1, forward strand.
TTTATGTTTCTTTAGCTGGAAAAGAAGTAATGAACTGCAAAACATATGAATCAATGAACAAAATTGAGGCAGTTATCATAATCAGATAAACGCATTTAACCAACTCAAGTTCAAACTATTAATTCAATGTGAGCCTTCAAGAAAGATCTGGCTGTCACTGGTGGCACATTTGTGGAGATCAAGAAAAGTCTGCTTGACATCACCCCCTCTATATGAGGAGGCAAGGCAGCAGCAGAAACAGTTACAGTTGTAGACATAAGTTAGTCAGTGTACCAGTGCATCAAGTGTCAAGTGATTGTATTGCCGTAGTTACTGTATCAGAGACAGAGAAAGTGAAGAAAGACACTGAAAGGACTGAGTCAAGGTTAAGAGAAATAAAATTTGTGAGTTGTGATAACAGAAAAAACTGTAGACCATTAATGACTAGAAGAAAGCTCTGTATTTGTGATAAAATTTTAGAAGACAACAAAGTGATTGAAAAGTAACCCAACTGGATTTTGTCAATTTGTCACCATATTAATTATGTAAACTACCTGCAATTGGGATTTGAACCACAGACCTTCCGCTTACCAGGCGGCTGTTCTAACCATTGAGCTATTGTGACAAACTGCCAGAATGGCATTAAATTCTCAAACCAGTTCGTATTTTTCCTGATAAACCACAAAGGCAGTCTCACATCAGAGACAAATTACCCCAATGGTGACTTACTATTGTAAGTACTTTATATCCCAGGATTAAATAACCTTCAGATGGTAATTATTATTTATTTATGCCAACAAACTTACTGTTGGTGTTTTTAAACACATAAGCCGTGTGTGGGCAAAGTTTGAGAGGTAGAACTGGAATTTAAAAATTCAATGCCACAACTGCCATTCTGGCAGTTTGTCACAATAGCTCAATGGTTAGAGCAGCTGCCTGGTAAGTGGAAGGTCTGTGGTTCAAATCCCAGTTGTGGCATTGAATTTTTAAGTTCCAGTTCTACCTCTCAAACTTTGCCCACACACGGCTTGTGTGTTTAAAAACACCAACAGTAAGTTTGTTGGCATAAATAAATAATAATTACCTGCAATGTTTTAACTTTTATTTATTTGACAATGCCTGAATCTTGTACTTTGTAGGCAATAAATCAACTATTGTATGTATAAAAAGTTAGAGATATAATAACTAAAACATGATTGAGAATAGGAATTTGTAAATAGTAATGTAGAATGTGACTTGTTTAGGAATGAGTCACAGTACGAGCATAGCTTTCTCAGTCCTCCCAGATACTTTTTCAGCTACTATTAGTACTGGGTATGTTCTTATGCAGACACTAATTTTAGTGATTTGCAGTTGCAAACAGCCATTCATTCTTGCCAGATCGTGTTCTGATATTAATTCTATCAAAACAGTCAAGGCCACATGTTGATATGAGTACACTGTAACTTTAATTTGTAAATAGTTTATAACATAATACTGTAAAAAGGAAAATTTACAAACCAGGTTGAACAACTCCTCCATTGTTTGGAATAAGGCCTTTGTTTGAGTCAAAGGGAACGTCCTTGTCTGCCTGTATGCTGCGATAACCTATACTTCGTAGCACCAGCCCGCAGGGGATTTCTTCAATTGCATGTGTAGGTACAGCCCTTTGTTTTTCATCCAACTGAGTGACTGAAAACCTTACACCCCCAACCTTATCTGAAACAAATTATACAGGTACTCTTTGATCTAGCAAATGGGAGCTCCAATTAAAAATAACTTGCAATTTATGCACTGTAAGTTTGCTATAATATTGCTTCATGTCAATTTGTGATCATAATTTAAAATTAGATATTTTCAAAATATTCTTTTACATTCACTAATTGAGGTGTGAAACTGATGCTACAGTTTTTGGAAAATTGTCCTACACATGTTAAGATCGACATAGTTACAAAGTACAAAATATATTCGTCCATACCTATCTAAGGTAGGTCATATACATATACTTGTAAACAAATAAGGAAATGTAACGCTCCATATTCACTAACATAATTATAAAATAATTTTAAATAACTTTAAATACATTTTAACAATTATATTAACCTTTCTGGTTATCATAGGCCATCTCAATATACTGTCACAGCTCTAACATAACTTCAAAAATTCTTGTAAATGAAAGCTAGCAAAAAACTTGTACCTGGTTCATCTGGAGCTGGAAGAAATGCTTTCGGAGAACGATAAAATACAAGATGAAAGAATTTAGAGTCTCCTTTGGTAAACTCTTGGAAAGTGATAGAAGGTGTGGAACTTGCAGCCTTACAGAGCAACTCGGTCAGTCGACGTCTTGGTCGCTCCAGATCTGGTAACAATAATATATAGATCAATTACCGCTAAGAATAGCTTAGATATTTTTACAAATATCAGTGATAGTTTATTTTCTCTCTTTAGCACACTTATATTTTAAAGTTGGTCATTTTTCAGAATACCTTTGAAACACTAGAAACAATTCTCACTTACTTGGTATTAGTTCTTGAACAGACTGAAAATCTTGTGGATTGCAGACTGTGATGCATTTCTGTAGCTTAGTCATTTCTCTGAATTCTTTAATTGTGAAGGCAACCTGTAGAGGTCCACGTCTTCCCACCACATGCACATGTCGAATCTTACTGCGGGAAAGTGCTTCTAGTGCATGTTCTGTGATATCTGTGTTCTGTCACACAATCAACACCAATATTTGCATAACCACAGATAAATGTTGAACATGTACAGTTTTAAAGAGTAACTCTTGACTTAGTAAATTATATTAATGAAAATCTTTTTTTAAGAAAAAATAAGGGCAATACTTCCAAAATGTAATATTACAGAGCTGACACTGAGAAGGCTGTTTTCTCTGCTTCCATCCACACAGTAGAACACAATGTGTAACATGCTAAATCCTCCTGTATATGAATTATGGAAGTGTTTAAAACAGTTAAACTTTGTCAAGTTAGTTCAAATTGAGAAGGATATTACATTTTAGTTTCACTTACAAGGTTACTGTCCATCCAAATAGACAAGAGCAATGCACAGTGGCACAAATTGACTCCTGCAGTTAAGTGACAGGTAACTGGCATCAGTTTGTCCAGTACCTTGCAAACGCGAGCATTGCTCCGTGTGAATGATAGCACAGATAAAAATAGAGCAAACAATGGATACATTACTGATATCTACTAATGCGTGTTTGTCATCCCAGTTCTCATGCATTTATGTACTGCTTCGCTTTCACTTTAAGGCTCCATCCTCTCTCACCCCACTCCTTTTACTGTGCATTTGACTGCTCTCCTCTATTTCAATAAACAGTAAGTTACTTTGGATATGAATATGGAGGCAAGGGACAGCAACCTGCTTTGCCCCATGGAAACCCAGGGAGCTGAAACTGCTATGTACACTGATGATGGTTTGATCCAACTGCTTAAAATTCCTATACCTTTTGATAGGTAAAGCTGTGTTATAGCAATTTAGCAAAGAGCTGACAGTCAGGTTCAATAAAATGTGATATTTATTGTAGAGCAACCCACATAAAAATATTTTGAGGTATTGCTCTAACTTGCCTATTCTTTTGTTTATTTGGGTACCATATTATAGTGCTTCGTTGAAATGCAAAACATATACACTATATAAAAAATGAAAAACGTATTTCCCTTCTTCTAGTATTTCAGATCACTGTATTTGGACAAAACAAGCAAAATCAATGTGACTATGGTTATCAGTAAAGGCTGGTTCATGACCAGTGGTAATGGTAGTGATAACCAGAATGAGAAAATTTAAATACATGTATTCAAATGGAATTGTTCACAACCGAAGGGAAACCTTCCCAGGCCCCTGGAATAGGAAAGAGGACATGGCCAAGTTTCCAGTTTCTGGTTCACATTCCCGGACACAAGTTATATTCATATTATGCATATTGGACTTTTCGCTGTAGAAATTATTCAAGATGCCATATCATGAAACAGCCACTAGAGCTCTGTTGCAAACTAGAAAAAATGTCAGAAATAAGTGAATTCCCAATGAGCAATATTGACCTTCACTTTGCTATCAATAAGCTGATCAAAATTTTGCATTCCCATTCTCATTACTGGGCTGTTTGGAACCAAAATGTTGAGTGCTGCCTTACTTCCTGTTCTAGTTACCACTACCAATGGTTGTTAACCAACCTTAGTGGAGGAGGATTTTAGCAATAAGTACACAGTCATTTATTGTGCTTTTGGAAACCTCCAGGGGTGAAACGAAGGACATGAAAGTTGACCAGATCTGAGGTGGTAGGTTTGGACACAACTAGGGTCCTTATGTCTTCAGACATTACACAACAGGACCTTCCATAGGCTTACTACGCGTCCCCAATGGGAGGTTCATCCCACACTGAATACCAAGGCAGACAGTTTCACAAAGCAAACTCTACCACCACATGCTTCACTTGCCTTCCTTTAGCCCTGAAATGAAATGACAGGACATGGGGACAGAAATTTGTATTCACCTACCAACCAGGGAAAACTGTGAGAACCCCAAAGTCAAACTGGCCAATTTAATGGGAATCAAAACCAGGATCTCCCAAAAAATTATGATAAAATATAATGAAAAATTACTATCCATACCTTAAGTTGATCAATAGGTGTCAGAAGAATTCTGGCAACGTCCAGAGCAACATTGCCATGACCTAACACAACTGCCTGCTCTGAACTCAGGTCAACCTTCAGCTCTCTGTCTTGGGGCAGTCCATTGTACCAACCCACAAACTCACGGGCTGATAATACGTTACTTAAAGTCTCTCCTTTAATTCCAAACTGTTTATCCTCTTCTGCACCATAGGCCTGTGAAAAACATATTACTTCGATAATTATACAAATACCTCCTACAGAGAGAGAGAGAGACCCATTAAATTGGTTAATAACTTACCAATAGTACAGCATGATATGCTTCTTTGAGTTCTTGAAGAGAGATATCTTGGCCAAGTGTGACATTGCCTATGAAGCGGCACTGTGGACTTTTTGCAGTTTTTGTAAAAGTATTAATCACATTCTTCACTTCAGGATGGTCAGGTGCAACTCCAAAACGCACCAAACCAAACGGGACTGGTAGTCGTTCATAGATGTCTACTTGTGCGTTTGGAAGTGACTGTAAAACCCAGATGAACGTTTTAATACAGTATACAATTTATTTTCTTGTTCCTTCAAAACTGTTTTATGTCTATACAAGCTTGTGTGTTTAAAAACACCAACAGTAAGTTTGTTGGCATAAATAAATATGAACTTCTACTCACTTTGATAGCTTTAAGTTTAGAAAAACCTGATGATGATTGTAAACATGATGAACTTAATGTGATACAATACAGAAATTTGCTTATCTTAAGTTCTATCTAGGATGCAAGTTTTTGAACACAATATGCTAGATGTGCTCTAGAACAACTTCAAAAGAAAAATTATTGTATATTTATTCCTTTAGATTATTTCCACAAGTATTTACCAAATAAAAGAATTGAAGACAATTATCATAAAACTGCAAATCATTTGTTAGAATAATCCAACAAGACTTCACTCGTCAAAATTCAATTGACAATGGAAGTAATGGGGAAAAAAAACTGGCCTTCACAAACTCATTAGTTACACATAGCCAAATACAATGGTGTGCAAAACTTAAGGAGAAATGCATCTTTTGCATGCTGTGTTGCTGCCCAGTAACATAGGTTGATGAAATCTGAACCATGCATAGAAAGGACTGCTACAACATGGTACAGTAGGCAACTAAACGAAATATGCAATGAGACAAACAGAAATTACACCTTCGTACAGAGACAATTAATTACACTGAAGTCTCTGCAACTCATGATGGTCTCCTGCATGTTACAAAAGGAAGGATATGGTTCTTAAAAGGGTGTGTGGTCACCAATGACAACAATGCATGCTGTGCAATGTGCTCCCATGCTGGCCACAAGGCTGGTAAGGAGTCCTTGTGGCAAGGTCCTCCAATTGTCCATTTGACACAATATGTCTCCCCAATGCATCCCACACATGCTCAGTGAGATTTAGTCAGGGGAATGGACAGGCCAGTCCATTCCCTGAATATCCTCTTGTTCCAAGAGCTACTCCACCTATGCTGTTCAACACAGTCAGGCATTGTCAACCGCAAAAATGAAGCCAGGGCCGACTGAAACCCTGAAAATACTCAAAAGGAGGAGTGCAGAATCACAATAACATTAACCGGTGAGTGAACCATGTTCAAAGTTATGGAGTCGATATGCCCAAGCAACAATATTCCTCCCTTCACAATGACACCTGCCCCACCAAAATGATCACATTCAACAATGTTCCTGGGTGCATTACGTGTTCCCATCTCCCACCAGATGAAGGTTCATAGAGAATCACTACTCAGACTCAATGTGCTCTCATCCAAGAAGAGCATGCAACCCCTCTTCATTGGTCCAGTCCTTTTGCTCTTGACATCATCATAAATGGTGGTGTCATATGCAAGTGTCAACAGAAACCACATATTGGTCATCGGGAAAAGAAACCACTGCCTTGCAGTCGCCATACCTTTGTGAAGCATGCCATGTGATGTCCAACTTTGCACATGTGGGAGTCCTCTGGCAATATGTTCCCACACTTTCATTAAGTTTCACCAAGTAGTTATTATGTTATGTTCCTTTATCTATCTCACCCTGAATTTTACACACCAGTGTACATGTCAATTCTAAATAGCTCTATTTAATACCATGTTGAACTTTTAGGTTAATAAATATTATTTATTTATGCCAACAAACTTAATGCTGGTGTTTTTTTTAAACACACAAGCCATGTTGGGCAATGTTTAAGAGGTGGAATCAGGACTAAAAAATTTAATGCCTTAGCCGGGATCTTCCGCTTATCGAGCGGCTGCTCTAACCACTAAGATACCATGGCAAACTTTCCAGTACAACATTAAATTCTCCAGCCGATTCATACCTTCCTGGTTAGACCACAAGGGAATCTCACATCAGAGATAAATATCCTAAGGGTGACTTACAACAGCAAGTACTTTATGTCCGGGGCTTAAATAACCTTTAGATGGTAATTTTTATTTATTTATGCCAATAAACTTAATGCTGAATTGCATCAAGTCTGTTCAAATTGAGCTAAAATTCATTGCTACCCCTCAATTAGCTTTCAGGTCAACATTAGGTTTCACACTTTTCTGTTAACATCCTTATTTAAATGGCAAATGTAATTCAGACCTTAATTATGTGCTGAACTGCATAAAAGCTTGCAGGTCCACTGCCTACAACACACACTTTCGGAGAAGCAGAGGCAGCCAAACTCAGAAGTCTTTTTATAAAAATAGGACTGTGCTTTCTAGTAGTACATAGATTAGAAACACGTCCTACAATGTGCAGTGTTGATTTCATGCCTGCTCCCTGAAGAAAGAAAAAAATATGTTAATTTTTTCTTGTATATTATATTGTACTTCAGGCAAGAACCAGAAGTCTGTCTTTTGGTAAATTTTTCAGGATAGTAGTTTTACATACAAAGTCTTAATATGCAAAACTTACACAATAATGATAGAGATCACTATTAGGAACCATGCAAAGCACAAAAAACAGGAAAATCTAAAACATACAGATGGAAATTCAAGTTCTTACCTTGCAAATTTTAAGTAATGCCTCTAGAAATGTAGGTACTTACAACATACATTATGCTCATATCTTAAAACATTAGGTCAAGTAAATTTTCTTTTCTTCACATTTATGTGGCATGAGAAAACATTTAAAACTAGGGGAATTTTGTAGTTTTCATGGCACACAGTAAATCTGAATAAATATTTCTTTTAAGTATTTTGCTAAGTAATATATTATTCCAACCTTTTACTTTCTTTAGCACCTGCTTATATCAAATTTCACAGGAAATAGATTCTGAGATTCACTGAATCCAGAAATACAGGAGTGTAAAAAGTGTTTGTACACATAGGAACATACATTAAGTACCTGGAAGGATGGGAATGGAATGTGAGGATAAATATATAAATACCTTAATCATGCTCAGTAATGCATATGTTGTATTTAGCCATACTTTATATCACAAATCATAAACAAATTAATTAATAATCTTACCTTAATGTAAACAAATGCTATTATTTCCCATAAAAGTGATTGTACACCTCTAATTTAGCAACATTTTTATAAATAAATACCACCATTCAGTACTTTGTAGGTTCCCTTTTGCTTTTAAAACCACCTCCAGTCTCCGTGGCATTGATTCTGCTAACTCTATTGTCTTTGGCTCAATTAAGTCCCATTCTATCTGAAGTACCTGTTTCAAGCCTTCTTTACTAGAAAATGTGTGATTTCTAATTTTTTGCTCCAAAATAGACCACAGTTGTTCTGTAGGGTTGATATCTGGTGACTGAGGTGGTGTATGAAGTTGCTTTGGTATGTTTTAAAGCAGTCACAAATTAGTATTTCCAGCTGTATGTTTAGGGTGGTTGTCCTGCTGAAAAATAAACTTGGTCTCAAGACAGTTTCTGAACATTAGCATGAAGATTTTGTACTAAAATGATCATATGCTTTTTTAATATCCATCATTCCATTTATAAAATGCAGTCCATCCACACCTAAAGTGCTCATGCCCTACCAGATCATCACTGAGCCACCTGTGTTTTACTGTGAGCACTAGATGTTTTGGATCCAACTCGGTATTCTTCTTTCACCACAAAATATAACTTCCATCAGAACCAAAAATGTTAAACTTACCCTTTTCCAGAAGTCTGGTACTTTATTCCAGTGCTCCTTTACAAAATTTGTTTACTTTATTTGATTTCTCTTATTTGCCCAGAACTTCTTCCAAGGTATTTGACCATAATATCCAGCTTCTCGGTAAACATTGCACACAGTTCCTAAAGTAAGAACAAATTAGAAACTAAAAACTTCACTTACCTTAGTAATGTTGCAAGTTATTTTTGGTATAGCTTTGAGAATGACTTGGAGTCAACTCGAAACTCGAGTCAGTGTTTGAAAAAATAACTTGCAACATTACTAAGATAAGTGAAGTTTTTAGTTTCTAATTTGTTCTTACTCTCACCAATATGTGTCTTGTGTAACGATCCAGCAGAAATGAATGAAGAACACTTGAAGACCTGTGAAGCATTAAGATCAGAAGAAACTACAGTTCAAAAGTATTGGAAAGCACGAACGCTAATGGCTTCATTGCCAGATGCAAGGCACTAGAAAACAACAACAACAACAATTTTTCTTACTTTAGAATCTTGTTGCTTCACTGTTAATAGCTTCAATTTCCTGAATTAATTGCACACAGTATTGGCTGAAATGTTAATACCACATCTTCCCAGATCTGCAGCCAACTTCACAGCACTGATTTTAGCATCCTTTGTTGTTTCCTGTATGATATACCTTTTATCTTGCTCTGTCAGTAACTTAGGCCTTCCAGTTCTTGGCCTGTTTTGCACAGTTTTTAAAACACAAAACCTATGAACTATTACCTGCACAGTGGAATGAGGTGTATCAACAAGTTGAGATATTTCTCACAGCAATTTGCATCATTATGCAGTTTAATTATTAGCTTTCTTGTTTCTTCTCCTTTCCCTGTGATTGTTCCCCTTGAATTTTTCTGTGGTTTGTTCTCTGTTTACCGATGACTAGCCCTGCTCCATTACTTAACGCTGCTATCCACAGGTAGACAGACAGGGGAATGTTGACTAGTTCTGCCTTTGACAGTGGTCTTCCTGAACCACTATCTCAGGTGCACAATCGCTTTATGTGCCTACTTTAAACATCTTGAAATCCATCCTTTTTGTAACACAAATTTTAATGCAAAATAATATAGATGCACAAACACCTTTTACACTCACTGAGGCGGCGCCGTGGTCGAGCGGTTAGCGCGCTCGCCTACCACCTAGGCAGCCCGGGTTCGATCCCAGGGACCCGCATGTGGTATTCGTGGTGGACGAAGCGGCGTCAGGGCGGGTTTTCTCCGGGTACTCCGGTTTCCCCCGCCATCTCATTCCACCGGTGCTCCATCTTCATTCCATGTATCATCAGTGTCACCGCCTGCGGTGCCGTAGTAGTAAAAGCGGGCGTTAAACACCACAAACAAACAAACACTCACTGTATGCCTTTTAGAAATAGAGACCTTTTTTTTTTTCACATTTAAGTTCAATATCTTCCAAGGATGCAATATGAAGTTTTTTCGGAAAGCTCCCCCACCTCAAACTAACATTTACGCAGAAAATTTATTCTTATTTTTGATGTCCTCAAAATAAGAGAAGTATTGCAATGTTCAAACCAATAACAATAAATATCTTGGAAATGACTGGTACGTAGTGAATGAAATCCTGGGGGTGATGGGTAGGATTTTCCCCCCACGAATGATTTTATACCCAGAACTTCCCCCCACTAAAATATTCCAGGGGCAGTTTATATAACCAGACAAACAGTGAAACATACACTACTAAAATGCTTCCCTCTCACCAACTTTTAACAATTTTGCATCCTGTTGATAGTATAAAAAAACCACTTAAATTGTGGATTTAAAGAAATATGCATTTTTTATGAAGCTAGCTTTTGTCTATTATTATGATTTATTGGTTATGCAGTTATAGAGTAGGTATTCATTCCAGATAAAGCGACCACCAAGATGTGTATATATATATATATATATACACATACACACAGATGCTTTATTATTCAAGTAAATATTATAAACATGTGCACTTCAATCAAAGCCATTAAGAGTAAATTTTGAGAAAATAAAAAATAATTAAGAACATTTCATATAGGTATAAGGGAAGCTTTTTGAAGGCGAGAGGGGGGAGGGGGTGGATTTTCTTGAAAATCTTCATGTTGCATCCTTTTGGAAGATGAACATATATACCAATGATATTTATCTGAATTTTCATTTCTGAGTTATACCGCTCTCACTCTCCCTCTCTCTCAGGGCCTTTCACCCCCCCCCCAAAAAAAAAAAAAATCAGGGATCTCAAAACGTGTGTTGCCGGTGAAATAGCAAACTTTAGGGTGAAATACGTGGTTATCCCTTGTAATAGATACGAGGATGTGCCTAAGCGGCTACATTGTCTATCTGCCTACCATGGGTAGAGAAGGTAACAAGTGGGTACATACAGTTTAGGAGAAAATTTAACATAAATACATAGTAGCGTATTTTATGGCAAGCTGATAAATTGAAGCGGCCTAATAATTTCCAGAGATATAGAGGCACAAGAATAAGGGTCATCTAGAATAAACATTATGGTTCTGGCGTTGTAGAGGCAAGATTTAACGATTTTCAAATCGAACCGCTAAATATCTCCGATACTTCCTTAGGTGTACTCACAGAGTATAGGGTACGCACTACCAACATAACTATGTTTACAGAATTTTAACCTAACATTTTTCAGTACATTTAGTAATCAAGAATACATTGGAAAATAAAATAATGACATTGAGAGCCACTGGGGTAATTTATTCCCGCGCGTGAGCCGTGAGCAATTTCAAGACTACAGTCATAAAGTGGTCATAATCGAGCTGAAGTGTACTGTAGTTGTTTACAGTTTTTTTCCCTTTGTTATAAGAAATTAAAAAGTCTTTAATAACCGAGTAAATAAGTGTATTTTGTGGTACTCAGAGCCGAAATTTAAAGCACGCAGGAAAGATTTTTCGTAATTTTATTGCACAGTATTGGGCAGTTGTTTTCCTAACCTAAATATTGTGTAAACTTGACGTATTTGCTACCGTACCTTTACACCGGATCTTCAAAGGTGAATCATGGATGAAACATAATTTTGTTGTTCATATAATTTCACTTTCGAAGAGATTATTAGTCTTGTCATTGAACTTTAATCAGTTTATCAACAGGTTAACAGGCATCTAACACGTTCCAAAAGTCCCTAGATCCCACCAGAGATGTGAAGATGAATGAGGTCACTAACCTGATAAATTTTAATGTATTTACCAGGTCAGTGTTTCATAACACATAATTATTAATTTAAAGTGACAGAGCTACTCTTATTAGATCGAATATTTAAAACGTGTTATTACATATGCAGGTAATATGCTTGTGAGAGAAAAAAATAAGATTGAATAATTTTGCTTGAATGAATACCTTTATAAAAATCAAAGATTCACAATGAATAAAATAAATAATGTTTGAATATTAATTTGTATTAAGCATCCATTTAGAACACAAAAGAATATGGCTAAACATTCAGCCCAGGCTATTAACTTGTCATATTGATGCCAAAAATGTCATTATCTAAGAACTTTTCCCCATAAGTTTGTCTCATGTACCTCTCTTCTTATTGACCAATTCCATTTCTGTTTTACTTTAGTTAGGTACTCGCCTACCTTCTTGTTACCTTTATGAAAGAGTTTACTTAATTCCATCTTTCTAATTTAAGCCATTTTCCGCTTATACACACTTTTCCGCAAATCTTTCCCTTTACATTAAAAAAATTATGTGCTTTATGTCTTCTTTTCCTCAAAATAATGGGTACTGAGTTTGTGGGAAAGCTTTTCTCATCCCTTTTAATGTCTATGCACTAGCTTGTATTTTGTACTGCTCTCTCTTTGTTTTACATTTAATTTATCAATATACACTTCTCTTTTCCATGTACTTTTTATTGTAATATATGATTCTAACTATGTTTTCCAGCTGTGTCACTAAACAATGCATGTATTTCTATGCTTTCAGATCTCCTCCTTACTCCTTTCCAAAAACCATTTACATCATTTTCCCTCTTTCAAATTTCCCCCAATCCATTATTCTCCAGGTTAGTTTACATACTGTAGCTCCCCCATTTTCTCTTAGTCTTTACTTGAAATTAACATTGTCTTACCAGATTCCTTTAACTAAATAATATTCCAAACCAATATTTAAGAGCTCTCTCTCTCTCTTTAATCACACTGTCCTTCCCAATTTTTTCATCATGAAGGGTTACTTCATGAATAGTCAGGTTCCAAATTATAGGGCCAATTTTTTGTTAGTCAACATTTTACACCCATGCATACATGAATACAATTTTGCCCCTACTTTTTTTAGGGAATTAACAGACAGGGAACGTGATTTTGCCTGTTTTCAATGAGACTATGCAACAGCTCATACCAGGCTGCACCATAGCTGAGTGGTTAGACCATTTGCTTTTCACCAAAGCAGCCCGGGTTCGATCCTAGGCAACTGCATGTGGGATTCATGGTGGATGAAGCGGTGCTGGGACGGGTTTCCTGCAGGTTCTTTGGTTTCCCCCGCCATCTTCATTCCATGTATTATTGTGTCACTAGTAGTAAAAGAAAGCGTTAAACACTACCAAAAAAAAAAAAAAAAGAGAACAATTGAAAGTGTATCTTCTTTCTTGGAAGTTTGAAAACAGTTTTGTAATAATTCATTTAAACCAAAAGGGTGGGTTAATTAATAACACTACACAACACATAATTTACCGGAACATGCTTCGGAGGCTGACTCTCATTATCAGCCGGACATCTACTGGTTCTCCCTGGCGTGGATGGTGATGGTTCCTCTGAGGTCTCCTCTGGTGGTGGTTCAAGGAACTTGCTGAAGATATCCTTCTGGGGGATGTCGAAATTGAATACTCTGTTTCTATTTTTCAAAATGAAGATTAGTTCCCATGTGGACAGCTCTTGTTTTCCTGTTACGTGTGTCCTGAAACTCCTCAATTGAGGAGCTACTTGATGGAGAACTAGCAGCCCCAGGTCGAGAAGGCTGTATAACTGGCTGGGAGGATTCGGGGCACTGATCACGCCCCACCCTCTAGTATGGCACCCCACCAATGATACCTGTAGTGGGCAGAGGTGGGGGATGCAGTGGCTGGGTGGCAAGCCTTGGCCCTTCATGGGCTGTTGCGCTGGGTTTACAGAAGATAATAAAGAAATTAGAACTTTTATTTCTAAGGAGAAAAGATGTACTTAAGTCAATATGCCTTAGAATACTTACTTTTCCTCTCTCAATGGTATTCTTGTACAGTCCCATCGGATTATGTGCCCATACTTTAAATGGCACCTGGGTTGCAGATGCACGCAACTTCCCTGACACTTTTTTTCACATGTGCCATTTTATGCATTGAAACAAATAGGATGAATGGACAAGGTTCATTATTGCACAAGTTGCAATATTGAATGTCCCTTACATTGCTTACATTTTCAAAGATGATGTTGGGAATATTTTCCTTGTGCTTGAAGACAGCCATTGCAGCAACTTAACAGATTGTCATAAACATGTTGCAATTATTCTTGAGATATGTTGGTTATTTCTTCCTGTATATTATTTTGCAGTTCTTGTGATGCTCAGGGTTTAGATTTATACATTTTGTCTTTCAAATTGCCCCACAAGTAAAAATAGCAAGATCTGGGGATTGAGCACATCATATCTCTATACTGATCACTTGGTCAGCGAGGACATCAGCAATTCATCTTTTGTGGTAAATGTTCTAATTATACACAGATATCAATCCTTTGGCTGTTAAAACATGACGTTTTCAATCCTTTTTCTGGTCTAACACTGAACCTGTGCTTTTAAATTTCTTGACTGTTTTATGAACTGTACTACTTCTGTTAGGTGGATCAATATCAGGGCAGCGTTCCAAAAATTCACTATGGCACAGAGACAGAAATTCATGTTTTATAAAGTTGCAACAAAGAAAAAATCATTTTTCTGTAGAAAATTGGACCATGACTGTACTAACACACAACTGAAAACCACCAAAGAACGTTAGCTACTGCCTTCATTTGCCATTCACAGCATGAATCAGATCACGTCATATGTGACGCTATAGCGGTAACTGAAATCCTAGCCGATGAGTGGCACATGCCCGAGAACCAGGAGTCGATAAGAGCATGGCCATTTAATCTGTTGACCTTGTATTAGTACCCACATGGTTCATGCACATTAATTTCTGTTGTTTGACAACACTGATGTTATTTTAAGGCAGAAACTGTGAAAACAAATAGCATTAGTTATAAATGCAAAGTTTGTCATTAGTGGAACAGTTTAATCAATGCTTTTATAATATGAATACGATTTTTGTGTTTGCATTTTACTTTCTCTGTGTACAGTAATTGACAGGATCTTATCAGTGCCCTGGGGTTGTCTCCTTAGTGTAGTTATAGCGCTGCTGCTTGCCAAGTGGGAGGCCTGGTCCAGGGTGCACTCAGCCTCATTAGCTCCCGGAGGGACCAATTGAGGAGCTACTTCATTGAAAAGTAGTGCCTGTGGTTGCAAAGACCACATAACTGGCCAGGAGGGACTGGGGCATTGACCACATCCCACCTACAGTACTGCACCCCACTCGTGATGCCTGTGTTGGGAAGAAGTGAGGGACGCAGCAGGTCTAGGCCCGGAAGGTTTGATGCACCTCAGGGTTATTAGTGCCAGAGGTGTGCTGGAATTTTGTCCTGCATGAGTTCTTTTACATGACAGTGAATGTATTGACATAGCTCTCTCGCTTTTAAGCACACTAAAACCTCCAGTTTGGGCTGGGTTTGGACCAACAACCTTTGAATCAGTAGCTGAACCTTACCTTAGTGTAACCTGCTCTAATCAGAGAAGAATTTGGATCCTATGCAATGTAAGACAGGTGACATATTGCCCCCTTACCATAAGGGAGCCAATTTTGTTTTATCTTTATTCTTTGCACCACAAATGTTTATATCTACTCACCTTAAAAGGATGTTGATATTTATCCATTATAGTTCTTTGCTATATAGGCACCAGTTTTGATAATTGAGTATTGTCTATTCTCTTCCCCACCCCACCCCACTCCCTTGACTTAGGCAGATCAATGTTAATCATCTAATACCAGAGTAAGAATGATTTTTGTCCTGGAAAGCTCCATGTTCTCCCACAACTAATAAATAATCTTATCATGGACACAAGTATTGATCTATGTTAGGTAATTATGTTTGTTTATTTTTTATAATGGGCACAAACTAGTAGATTAAAGCTTCATTTCAGTTCTCTCTTTGTAGCTAGAACCAAATTTGTATTTATATTTATTTATACAAAATTTGCCAGACACTATAAGAAGGAAAGAAGCTTAACAATTATGTGGGGTCAGACAGTTGACACATAGGTATATAAAACAAGTAAATGAAAAAGAAATTTGTACTTTTCTTGTTTATTTACTCTATGTTCCATTATAAACAGAGTAATATTACATGTACTTGGTACATTAAATTACATTATTTCTTAGATTATATAGTTACTGCATGTGCATGCGTGCAAAAGGTAAAAATCCAGAAACATGTGTTACTTGATGCATACAATAAAGTGTATTTCAGGCCAGTTATGGCCTTTCCTCAGGAGTAAAACTAAAGACTTCTTCAACAACTTACAATGGATTTCTACAGAACCTTCTGGTTCACTGTTTATCACTTCATCCAAGCTTTTATATTTTTGTGTGATATATGTGATATCAAATTTGTTTTTTAAGGTGCCTGTGTGATTGTATTTGAATTAATACCCAATAGAGATCTTACAACTCTTAATATATTGTCATACTAATATGGTAAGCACTTTATATGAAAAGAGGAAAGGTTTGAAAAAACAAGGCACTTGCGTAAACATGCATCGCCTATATGTGTTGCTATGGAGAAATAATAAATGTTGGTCGTGTCGCCATATTATATTTGTTAAAAGTGTAAAAGTCTACTGCAGCAGAGGGCTATGAAGAGAATTCTCTGTGAAGTAAAATGAAGTTTGCTGACAAGATTTTGTACAGTGGGAATGGTAGTGAAGGAATTTCAACAGAGACAGCAGACATAGACCAGAGTTGCAGTGAAATTTTCTTTGGCAGTGTCTGTACAGGGGAGTTACAGTAGACTTAACAGTAAAATATTACAAAAGCAGGCCATTACTGCATGGACCAATTGTTCTCAAGCACCAGCTGTCACCTCTAACAATCCAGGTGGCTGGACAAAGAGCTTGACAGCTTGACATACTTTTACTCTGGCAACTTTACACATGCTCTCCACAGGTGCAATCAGACAGCAACTCAAGTACCTACACCATAGCTCAATAATTTCATAAAGAATGAGGGGGGGGGGGGGGGGGGGAAGGTAAATTAACTTAATTAAATTGTTATTCAAGTTTAAAATGCTAACCTTGCAGTATCTGATATAAATCCCATCTGAGACTCATGGTAAACTTTTATTTTGATTGGCTGAACAAACTCCAATTAACTTATTATTTTATTTATGCCAACAAACTTACTGTTGGTGTTTTCAAACACACAAGCCGTGTGTGGGCAATGTTTGAGAGGTACAACTGGAACTTAAAATTCAGTGCCACAGCTGGGATTTGAACCACAGACCCTCTGCTTACTAGGCAGGTGCTCTAACCATTAAGCTACTGTGACAACCTACCAGAATGACATAGAATTCTCAAACCAGAGAATTTAAAATACCAGACTGCGTAGTTGACATTGAATTTTTAAGTTCCAGTTCTACTTCTCAAACATTGCCCACACACGGCTTGTGTGTTTAAAAACACCAACAGTAAGTTTGTAGGCATAAATAAAATAATAATTACCATCTGAAGGTTATTTAATCCCGGAACATAGAGTACTTACAATACTAAGTCACCATTGGGGTAATTGTCTCTGATGTGAGACTGCCTTTGTGGTTTACCGGGAGAAATATGAACTGGTTTGAGAATTCAATGTCGTTCTGGCAGGTTGTCACAGTAGCTTAATGGTTAGAGCACCCACCTAGTAAGTGGAGGGTCTGTGGTTCAAATCCCAGCTGTGGCATTGAATTTTTAAGTTCCAGTTCTACCTCTCCAATTAACTTATTTCACACATAGTGGAGTGTTCGTTGTCAACAAAAGTTACAGGGATACTATAAATGTAACAAATATTTAGAGACTATAAGCATCGCTTATCTTAGTATTTGCTGCAAACGCTACTGAGGACATGATAGATGGTTGGTTGCTAATGCTCAGCATATTGTCACGCCCTGCCGTGGAAGGGTGTGTGACAGAACGTAACATGGGAGCATAGCTGGGTAGTTATGAGTAAGTTGAGCAACTCATGGTACCAACACAGTTTACAAAAATAGAATTTTAATATAATTATACAGGATAACAGATAACAAGAAGAGCAAGCAAGCCGTTCTGTGAACTATAGAAGTCTTTAGGTTACCTTAAGCAGATATAAGATGCATGTCCAGGTTAGAAATGATGTCATGACATGCCCGGCCTGCCCTGCTGAGCTTTCAAACATCAGAGCACGTGGATTCGTATATCACATGAAAACAAGTCCCTCGGCTTGATAAGAATTCAGGGTTTAAATGCATGAATCTCACTTACTAGGAAGCGTAGTCGATACTTGGTCAGCAATATGTCAGCAATGACTGCGGGTGAAGGACCTATGTATTTGCATGACCTAGCCATGCAAGTGATCTTGTAAGAAATGACTTTAAGAATAACCTGGCTCATACGTTACATCATTGGAGTTTTTCCATTTGCCTTCTTGCTTCTCAACAACGCATTGAGAGATCTGCAGCTGTTAAATTTTGACACTTCATGAGTCTCATTCATTGTAGAGTCCTCTTCTCTACAAAGTACACATTTGGAGTTGGAAGGGTGTTTAGTTTATGTAGAAGGGCTGCCAAACAATTATGTCCTTATGTAATCAAAAGAGAACAACAGCTTTTGATCATGGCCATTCTGGAATAATTACTGTTGCTTTGTTCAAAAAGTTTTTCCATGATTTATTTATACTCTATTGAGTTAAACTGTCATACTTTTTCTTGTTGGGTGGTTTTATGTATTATTAGTTTTGATGAGTGAAACAATAAAGATAAGTTTTTTAATTTGGTGAAACATGCTTTTTTTTTTTTTTGCCAAGGCATCTGTTTTTTCATTACCAAGGATTCCACAGTATCAGGGAATTCACTGTAAAACAATCAATTTATGAAGAGATTGTAAATGTTTAATACTTTGGTAGATTGCAGCTGTTCTTTTTGTTGTACATACACTGGTATATAGGCTTGTAATGCAGATTTTGAATCACTAATTTCAATGCAGAATTGATTGCAAAAGTTTACTGTCAAAATGGGCTGAGTTTGGACCAAGAGATATGTAAGAGCAAAATAATTTGCTATATATTCCAGCACCTGCTCTGTTGTTAAAATTTAGATCAATTTTAGATCCATCACCCACTCATTTTCTAGGAATATTATGTAGTTCTAGAAATTAAACTCAGACTATAGTTTCATGATACGTCCATCACGTCCTCAGTAGCATTTGCAGCAAATACTAAGATAAGTGAAGCTTATGGTCTCTAAATATTTGTTATATTCGTAGAATTGTTAATGGTTAACAGTTTCAGTTTTTCATTGGTTACAGGGACAGTTGCTAAATGTTTAAAAATTTTATTAGCATTTTTGCGCTTAGCCAATATCCTTTTCGGCTAATTATCTTTAACATCGTGACTAGATACAAATAGTTATACTAACACAATTTACATACACATACAATATAATGACCAATGTTGACATGACATTCAAAGCAATTTTTCATAGTCCTTTAATATCCTGAGAGGGACGTAGCAGACGGATATTGAGCACGTACTCTCTGCAGGCGATCCCGGTCAATCAGAAGTGATTTTCGTTTCACCATAATGTCACGCTCCAAGTCACCACGTGCTGTCAGGAGTCCTGACATCGACTCCTCTGCATGCCTCAACTGTGATTTCATTGCTGCTATATTTTCTTCAATAGATTTCACCTCAGCTATGAGCCTGCAGCACAATTAATAGGAATGTCATATCTGTTTAAGAGGTAGAACTGGAACTTAAAAATTCAATGCCACAACTGGGATTTGAACCACAGACCTTCCGCTTGCCGGGCGGACGCTCTAACCACTGAGCTATTGTGACAAACTGCCAGAATGGCATTAAATTCTCAAGCCAGTTCGTATTTCACCAACAGTAAGTTTGTTGGCATAAATAAATAATAATGTCATATCTGGCTTAGCAAAGAAAACAAATATCTGTTTCTTACAATTAGAGTGAACATTTTAAAGATAAAGCTTACGCATATTGTGGATCATCCCTGCAATTTTCAGTGCGAGGGCGTAGTTCTCGAGAGGACAATCGAGTCTGAGCTTTCTTGACACATTTGTCCATATTCCTCAGTGATAATTTAATATCAACAATCAACTGCTCAGTATCTACAATTCGTTTTAATGTCTGGAAAAGGAAAAGATTGTTTGTAACAATCATAACTATCATTACCTGCTCTTAACAATAAAATTCAAGTTCCAGATTGTTACAGACCATATGCGTCATTCAAATTTAGCTAGAACAATTTAGCAGCCAGTAAATTACTAAATGAACAGACTTGGACATTCCTCCCTCTCTCTCTCCCTCTCTGTCATACACATATTCAGATGTTTTTCTAAAACTTTTTTTTTTTTTTTTTTAGATTCAAGGGACCTCAACACATTTCTAGTGAAATCTTGATAAAATAAGTGCTAGAGAAGGTAAAAAGATAAGATGAAATATTTGTAACCAAGACTGACATCGTGCAATAGAGGTTCAAATTTTTCAGTAAGACATACGAGAAACATCTCATTTTTACTTTCCCTGCAGCTTAATAGTAAACAGAGGAAGTATTGCATTCCACCCAAAAGTTCATTATCAAGATTTCATTGGAACAATTTGGATTAAAATGCTGTATGTTTCAGATATTTTAATGGCAAATGAAATATATATCTTGAATTTTCTGGAAATATTCTTAAAAGTCATCTTCATTCTGGATGAGTTTTACATAACTGGTAAACTAGAGACAGACAAAATCCTACCACACAAACAATGTGTGTATGTATGTGCATGACATACTCATTCTTCTTCTAGCTTCCCAGTACTTGGTGACAATGTCAGGATACACCTTCAAAGCTTGGCATGATTCTAGATGTTTCATGTTCATAATTTCCTTTACAGTGCACAGTAGACAGTTTGGTGACATTGAAAGGCCAGTCCGATAGAGTTGGTTATTCAATCACGTCCAGTTATGATATACAAGGTGGCAACAGCTCATTTTCTTGGTAATTTTGGAATTATTTTAGGATTTTGTGCAATTTGTAGCACTTGGGATTTTTATTTTCTTGTGTTATTGTATTTATGTAGTTTTTGTCTATTTTGCTTTTTACAATGCATTTGATTCATTAGAAAATTTTTCCCTCAGGGATCCCCATCTAGAGGATATGTGGATGGCAACCACAAGGTACCCAAGCTGAGCATAACTTACTTCTACTTACTGCTGTTTTGTTCCTCATTGTAATCTTTTCTATCTGACCTATTTTAGTCATCTCTTGTTCTCTTCCGACCCTGATGATATTAGGGTTCCTGAGGGCTAGGGAGTCTTTATTTTCCAATCTTCTCCTTTCATTTGTGTTTTTAAGTTCCAGTTCTACCTCTCAAAATTATTTAGATATTAGACTTCACTTGTCTTTTGTAAATGGTGTAATATGTGATTAATTTCAACAACTTCAACCATATACAAAAGTGGCTGTCTCTAAATATTTGTTAATATTAGTTCATTTATCCTTGTTTTGGTTCCCATTCTCTGTTAGTGTGAACGAATCTCAACGCAGCTTCATAAACTTTAGTTCAAGATTTCTTAAAACTTTGAATTTTGTATACAATATTTGTACATTAGGCCAATAATGTAAGCAGTTATTTAAAATTTTAGTGATAGGAGTTTGTAACTTATCACAGGCACTTACTTTTTTTAGTTCATCTTCCAGTAATTGTTTGGTGGCCTCTAAGTCTGCTACTTTGTTTGCCAAGGCATTATCAACTCTCGCTGCTTGTGTTAGCAGATCCCTGGCCATGTCGTTAGTGAAACTTTCAAGAAAATTACGTAGTTCCACAGAGCGGGACCTTTCCAGTTCTAGTAGATGTAGGTTTTCTTTAGTTGTGTGCTCCCAGCTCTGAAGTGATGGCTGCCTGTTTTATATGAAGAAATTGTTCAATTTTAATTCTAAATATACATCTCAGTAATCTAATTTAATTATAAGTACCATATTTCCATTGCATAATTGTCGCCATTGCATAATGGTTACATTCTGATTTATAGCTAAGCAATCAGGACTTAAGCATAATCTTGTATTGTGATATTGGGGCCAGCACATAACAAAGGATAGACAGGGCCAAGCTAGTCACAGCACATTCCATGCTGGCAAGTGGCAAGCGGCAAAGATGTTCAATGTCAGGCTGCCTTGTGCAACATTGTGTGTATGTGACTGTCGACAACTGAAGTAGCAGAAACAAAAGGGTTTCAGGAACATTCTCGAGACTTGTGGCTGAGTCATTTACAGTGCATTCGCACGCGCATGTGTGTGTGACTCTAGAAAGGTCCATGTGACATCATCCCCAGTATATAAGGAAGCCAGAGTGAGTTGTAGAGAGTTGAGTTACGGACATGAGTCGGTCGGTGTCAGTGAGTGTGAGACAGCTGTACATGTGTGGTACGTCACATACTTCATAAGAAGATTCAGTGAGCGTCACGGGTGATTGTAACGTAAATAGGGTAAGAGGTACAGAAGAACTGAAGAAAGGCACTAAAAGGACTGAGCCAGGTTATGAGAAGTAAAAATTGTGAGTTATGATAGCCCGAAAGACTATGGACTATGTTAAGGATGAATAGAAAACTGTATTTGTAATGCAGTTTTAGAAAATGATAGAAAAGTAACCAGACTGGATTTTATCATCTTTGTCACAGTATTAATATTCCAGGTGTTCATTATCAGGAAATATTGAAAATAATGTGCTGCTACTGCAAGCTTTTAGGTTCATGGCAGAGTACAGGGTATGCAGTGTATTGTATAATATTCCTCGTTGTCAGTGCCATCAGTTTGCTGAATGCTGACACGTGTCTAGCCTGTCAATGAATCTGATTGGTTCAAGTACCTGAAATGCATATGAATTAGTAGACATGTCTAAGCGATCAAGCGAATGGATAGCAAGGAATGTGAACCACTTGATTAGCACATGTGCCAAGTCACTAACCATTTTATTTTTCAACTGTGGGGTGCAGTTTTTTGACTCTTTTGTTACCTCGGGTCGTGGTACAGGGTGAAATAATGTGGACACAGGATAAAACTTTTTCACAATCTTTTATTCACACCTTTTTCACTGGGGATTACACACGTGTTACTTTGGTTAACATTCTATACACGCAGACCGACTTCCTCAACTGTTTCTTCGTACTGCTTGTCATTTTAAATTATACTTTTAGCGTCTTAACTCACACAGGTCAAAAACACATCTTCTCTTCTTTGGACCATGGGATGCTAAGACATTGAATCTAGCACATTCCTTAACAACTCATCTGTATTCATACACCTATGCATATACTTTTTATGGCGTCCCCTATGACGTCATCTTACATGTTAAATAGTTCCCAAAATGTTGAGGAAGCGATCTCAATCCATCCCTCCCAACACTTTTAATATTTAATGTAAAATAATTAATATAATATACATTAAATTTAAACATATTACTAAACATTAATGACGTTATCAAACAAATAATATTCTTAACAATGAAACAGTGGTAAAGCACTCTCGGTACTTAACAAATCCCTGCCAACATGAAAAATAAATTAAATTTTGCAAGATATATATTTACATAAATACTTTCTTTTCAAAGTCTGACCACATATTCTGTCTCATGTGTATGGCATTTGTTTCTAAGTTATTGTAACAAGTGCTTATGTATATTAAATGTTCACACATATCTGTTACAATGACCTTCACTTATTATTTACCAATTTTAAATTTTCCCCAGGCCAAATTGGGAACTTGTTCAGTAGTCCAATAATATTGACTCCAGTTAAAAGCTACACGTGAGGTATCATACATGCTTTTGTAAACAAAAGGTGAGCCATAATTCAGTAAATCAAAAGTCACATTCTTCTGTTTTTTAATTTTTTTTTTTTTATTTTATATTTTATTTTATTAGTTTATTTTCTGGAGTAGGTGTTTGCATTGTGATGTCAGAGTAACTTTGTTTCCCCCTTACTCCTCTTTCTTTTCAACTACAAACAGCCTAACATGGTCATGCTTCAATATGCTCAGGTTCTCTCTTACTCCCATTACCCATGTTGCTGAAAGTTAGTCCAAACCAGGGGCAGTCTTAAATAATTCTTTGCATAATGGTCACATTTGAGTTTTTGTTTTGTGAAGAAAGCTTAAAAAATCTGATGCTTATGCAATTAAATATGGTAGGTTATTTCATATTATACAAGCATTATAGTTCACAATTACACACGAGTCTTACCCTTCTGTGAACTGTACAGAGCCAGGTTTCCACATGATATTTGGACTGCTAAGTTTCAGATTGACTGCTACTGTTTCTATGTCATAAGACTCTTTTTTGTCACTCCAGTCCATTTCAAGTTTAGCCTTTACTGTTTTGTCACGCTTTTCTTGTTCTTCCAATTCTCTGAGCATTCTTTCCATTAGATCATGAACTTCATTAACCAAGCTTCTTTCCTGTTGATGCAAGAAAATGAAACATTTGTCAGAAGCATCATGTATCATTTGCAGCATTCAGAAAGCTAACAATTTTTAAATTTTTCAGTTCTGATTCTACCTTTCATTGCTATAAGGATCCTATTTACATTGGTGTCTCTACCTTGTAGTTTAAGACCTCGAGAAACTCAATGCAGGTATATTATAAAAACAGTGATCAAGGAAAAACCTCATAACCTGCCTTGTGAACCTCAATGGATGCATCACTGAAAGTGATCGGCAGTATTTCAAAATCCATTATGCAGACTTATTTTTCAAAATGAATATCTTTTCCTAAACTGTAAATCTATGGACCCATTTAATTGTTTTAATTATTTAACCTCTGGATTTATTTCATGATTAAATGACCAAAAAAATGCCACAAATGATTTATCAATTTGTTTATATATATATTATTCTACTATGTTCTTTTATTTTGGTTTCCAAATGACGTTTGCTTTTATCAATGTAAACTCTGCTATAATCCAAACATCTAAATTGGTAAATGCCAGAATTTTTATAATTTGCAATTTTATCCTTTTTAGAAAAGTTTAGTAAATTGTTTGTATTATATTTATTTTGAGGAACCAAAGTTATTCCATGTTCTTTAAAAAATGTGGTAAATTTTGTATTAGCCCAGGGATAGTAATTAAAATTTTTAAAATTACAATCATCTTTTATTTACTTGAGAATAAAAGCTTCTTTACCAGTCTTTTGATATTTAAATTTCTCTATTTTTTATATATAAAATCTGCATTAAAACCATTAGCACATTGTTAATAATGTGTTTACATCCTGTGTTTAGTGAAAACAACTTACACTAAAAACAAATATGAGTGAAGCTTGTAGTCTCTAAATATTTGTTATATTTCTTTATTACTGCTGAATCTTGTTGAGCAACAAGAATAACCCTTTCTGAGCCGATTTGCAAAGCTTTATTATGCAATTATACGATGAAATATGGCTATTTAAATATTTGCTAAACCATTCTAAGGGTTATAACAAATTTTAGAGACTATAAGCTTCACTTATCTTAATATCTGCTGAAAGTTCTTGAAATCAATATCAGCAGATATTAAGGTAAGTGAAGCTTAGTCTCTAAGATTTATTATAACCTTTAGAATTGTATTGCTTCACTGTTAATGGCTTCAGTTTTTCATAATATAATTTGCAAAACCAGTTTTCAATTGGTTTGCTTGTGCATAATAGGACCCATGTTAGGTTTAAACTGCCATAATTCTAACACAGAAAAAACATATGTACCTTTTGAAGTTCTATTTCCACAGTGTCCTTTACTAAATCAGGTTCCAGACGAGCAGCTCGTAAAGTAAGACATTCACTTGAAATGGACTCTGGCATGCGACAAACTCCCATTGAATTTTTCAGCTTCTGCCGCATTGTTTCCATTAGATTTAGCTCTTCCGCCATCAAATTTATGGAGTGCTCTAGTTGTGTTTTCCAGTGGTAAACTTCTTTAGTTCTAACAGCAAGCTTCTTTGTTGTGTTATGTTGTGTTCTATCATTGTCAAATCCTGTGAGCTTTGCACATTCTCTTGCACCAAAATCAACACTGAGGGGGGGAAAATAAATTTATTCTTAAACTGTTTTAAAATATGTAGTATAATTAGTGTGATCACTAATGAGAGTAATGAGATTTAACAGTCAAAAAGGAGACACCCCCGTGTAACATGAAAATGAGCAGTCTTTGTAAAACATTAGATTGTTTTATTATACAGCTGTATAATATATTATTGAATTAGAAAGTACCAAGAAGAACATATTGTAATAATGTACTTAATATAGGTGAAAAATCTGATGTGTAACATTCATATTACTTTCTCTACCAATTCTTCAACAAACAATTTTTACAGAAGCTTATTTTTCTGTCTACTTCATGTAAATTGAGATAAAAATATGGAGAAATGGCTGTGTATTTCTGTATAGTTACAGCGGGGATGATGGAATGTTACAAGGCTTAAGTTTTACAAGCTGGTCGCTATGTGAGGGCTTTGAATTTCCATCATTCTCTTTGCAGGCCCAGGAAGGATGGGGAATAGTTATGTCTTCCCATTTGAGAAAAATATAAGTATTGGAGAATGCAAAGTAATAATAAGGATTATCTTGGAAATTGTTAAAATTTCATGGTGTGAAAATATTTTAACTATGCAGTATTTTAGTCTAAATTATAAGAGCCACTTTTGAGAAAATAACAATTTTCAAAAAAATTCCTCGCAAAATATAATTTGGGTTGCAGGGATTTTTTTGGAAATCTTAGCGCGGCATCCTTAGAAGATAGAATGTCCTCCAACGTAGTGTCACATCAGACAGTGAATGAATGAAATGGGTGAAATTATGCTTAAATGAGCCCAAGGTCCATGGAGCTTTAAGTTACATGACATTCGTCTTCTCAGGATAAGGGAAAACCTTGGAAAAAACCTTACCTGGATAACTCAACCTAAGCGACATTCAAACTTGCAATCTCCTGCACGTGAGGCAAACATACTACCACTATGCTACAGAGGTGGGATGGAAAACTTAAACATCGTATTTGATATTTAACTGACTTGTCGTTTTTTGAGTTATGCTGTTCACAGGCACAGACATGGACACACACAGACACAAACACATGGAATTGGGTAACTGAAGTCAACAGCTGAGAATGAGATGGAATGATCATGAAAATGTTTTTCCAAAATATTAAAGTGAAGATTAGTGTAAATAAGGTGACTCAAAAAAATCTAATTCAAATATGTATCATGTAATGATAATAAATTTTTTTTTTTTAATATTTAAAAAAAATAGGAAACCTTACTTTTGGGATTACCCTTGTACTAAAGGTAACTAGTAGAGTAAGTAAAAAGGAAAAGCCCATGCTCAGTATATTTGTCCAAAATTATAATTTGGGTCTAACAAATGATTGGATACACAGTAGTAAGTGACTTACTTGCAAGCATGCTGAACTTCGCCTCTAAGACCTTTGAGAATATCTGCATTGCGTTTTTTCCATTCTGCCTCACTGTATCCAGTTACGGAGTACATATCAGCAACAGGCCTCACTCCAGTGATTCCTGATGTAGGTCCCCATTCAACTACTCCTGTGGCCCAAGGACCAATCACACCCATTCTGGGTTCTTCCGCTTCTGGTGGTGCAAAGGCTTTACGCAGTTGTGATAAGTAACAAGGAGCAACTCCTTTCGGTGGCTGAAATAAAATGAAAATCTCTTCAATATTTAAAAGATTACACTTGTAAGCATCAGTTCAAAAGGAAAGCCAAAACAAATTTAAAAAAAAGTGTGATGTGTTTGATTTACACGACTCTTCTTCTAACCTATTCTTACAAAAGATTACTTCTTGTTAATCAAGATAACCTTCATTACACATTTCATTGTGAGTGTAAGAACAATACAGTAGGCTAAAATGATATAAAAACTTGATGTTTGTAATGGCCCTAAAATCCTGTGGTATTTGCATGACCACAAGGAACAAAGCACTTTTAAAAAAATGGCAAAGTATTGAAAAGTTCAAACCAATATTAACATATATGTTGTAAATTACTCATGCCACAAAAAGGTATTTTGAAATGAATTGTGCTTTTTAAAGAGATCTACATTTTTGTATAACAATTTACCTGTTGTGCAAGATTATATGAAGTTCCTTCCAAATAAAGTGGAAGAAAATTCAAGATATACATTTTATTTGTATTCTGACAATGGCCACCACCACACATCAGAGGGAGCAGAGGTTGACTACCTTGCAGCACTGGGCGTTGTGGCGAGTAAACAATGACAATGGAGCAGTCAAAACAATGATGACTGAAGCGCAGCAGAACAAAGCATTTCCAGACTGTTTAGGATCATTCTACTGCTGGCTTATATATGAGAGGTTCAAGAAATTGTGAATTTCAAGAAAGATCCGTGGTACTTCACTATCATCTATATGAGGTGCAGTTCAAAAGTAACACATACATTTTTGTTGTGACTGTACAATTGTTGCTGCAGCAGAAATGATAATGGAGAAGAAGAAAACGACCTTGAGCAATGAGCAAACCATCAGTTCAATTACAAGAGTGAGCGTATGAAGGTACACGAGCAATTTCTTTAAGAGACTATTTGTATACTATGTATTATGGAATTTTCGTGAGAACAGCATGCTATCATCAAATTTTTTGTGTGTGAAAGATGAAAATTGACCATGAGTTTGTCTCTGTTGGTGTGGATGATGCACTGGACTATAGTAATGTGAATAGGTGGATGATAAGGTTCAAAAAGAGGAAGAGTGAGCAGCACCAATTTGCTGCACTTGAGCACACATTGCCCATCTACAAAGAAAACTCTTATTCAGTATTCTGGTATTATAAGACACCGCCTCCATAGTGCACTTGCTTCAGGTGCAGAGGACCGGGTTCGATCCCCAGTACCAGCATGGGGATTTTATCCCCTCTGGGAGGTCTGGCACGGGGTGCACTCAGCCTTGTTAGGTCCTGGGGGGACCAATTGAGGAGCTACTTGATGGAAATGTAGTGACCCCAGGTTGTGAAGACAGCATAACTGGCCAGGAGGGATCAGGAGCTGACCATATACCACCCTCCAGTACTGCACTGCACCGCACCATTGACAACTGTAGTGAGCCGAGGTGGGGGGTGCAGTGGCTGGGTGGTAAGGCTTTGCCCTTCATGGATTGTTGGGCCAGCGCTTAGTTTTAGGTATTATAAGGGTGTTATTGTCATATTCTCTTCCTAAGGGCATGTCAAGGTCTGAAGAATGTTACAGAGACATTTTGAAGGACCAGCTGTTGATTGCAATTGCAGAAAATCAGCCTGAAATGGTTGGAAAGTTCATCCTCCACCAAGACAAATCTTCAACTCTTGGATTGTCACCAAATTCCTACTGCAAAATGGAATTGAGACACTTAAACATCCTCCCTATTCAACTAATCTTGCTCTGAGCAACTTCTGCCTGCTTGGACACCCCAAAAAACATTCTCCAAGGGAGTCAATTTTCTTTGAGATCAAGCCTAGCATCTGCAGTATACCAGTGTCTAAAACAGACTCTACCCACTCCTACAAAGAATGTTTTGAAAAGTGGGTTGAATATTGGCAACTGTGTTTAAATTAAGGAGGCTATGTGAAAAAATGAAGTGTTCACTGTTAGCTGTGTGTGTGTGTGTGTGTGTGTGTGTGTGTGTGTATAGTTGTCATTGAGAGAAATGTGAGTTTGTGTTGTCAGAGACAGTTTTGGAACATTGAATCATCCTGTTGGAGTTAGTCAGTTTTGAAGTGTTGGAACAGTTTTAGTGAGCGTCATCGTTGAAGAGCAGTTTGTGAGACAGAGAGAGTGGAACTGAATGTCTGTGTCAAGGTTACAGTAAGACAGAACAGCTGAGTTTCAAGATATTGACAACTTGTGGATTATGTTAACGACAAAACAGAACTGTGTTTTTGGTGCTTCAGTTTTAGAGGAGAAATAAAGTGACAAGAAAAAAGTAACACTCAAATTGTCATTTGTAACAGTACGTAAATTTCTTATATGTTGTGTTAGCTAATACTGGATATCTGACAATATTTTTCACTGATGGATGAGGCGCTAGAAGTGGCCAGGCATATTTGAAGGTGGTCTCGATCCATTTCCTCTTGCAGATCACATAGAGGACAGAGTGGTGAAGAATATATCCCAATTCTGTTCAAATGTTTTGCCAGACAATCATGTCCTGTAATCAACCTGAAGGTTGCAACTGCCATTTTTTGAGGATACTCAGGAATTACTGTTTGAATGTTTGGTAGTTCCCATCTTTTATTTTTTGATTTTTCATAGTAATATTTTGCAATAATATTTTTTTAATTCAGAGGTGACTAATCTTTTAGATGCATAAAATGCTAGATTAACTATAGATTTCTCTACACTGTTGGTACCTTTTTTTGCAAGAAAATCAGCTTTGTCATTACCATTTCTTAAATATATGGTAGTTTAATCAAAATTATTAGCCTTTCTTTTTAGAAAATAAAAACTTATGTTTTCACAAAAAGCTTAGTTTTGGGTAGAGGATTTTTTTGAAAATCTTTGTGTTACATCTTTGGAAGATGTTTTACTTAAATACATTTGGTATTTATGAGACTTTTCATTTTAGAATTATGGTGTTCACAGACACACATACAGACTTTTTTTCTAAAAATGCTTTCTTTCTTTTGTTTTCATGGATCTCAGAGCATGAATTTCTGATGAAATTTTGATAGAAAATTTTGGAATGAAATACATTATTTCTCTACTTACTGTAGCGTATGTAGTAGTAAAAGTACAAATGAAGCTCAGAAAATTTCTTTTATGCAACTGGCTCTGTTTTATAGTTATGAAAATATTCCTAGAGGAGAGTGAATACCTTTTCATCAGCTTCAGGACTAGAGTGGACTGCAGCCTTAACTGCAACTGATTGAGCTTCATGTTCCGGAGAAGGTGGAGTCTCATATGGTGCCTCTCGTGGTGAGCCCTGCAAATCAAAACATAACATTCAGGGACAATATCTTGCATCTAATTCAAATTACTCACTATTATATATAAAATACAATTTTATCCTTTTACTTAAAGTAACTCAATATAAAATGTTCTAAGTGGGAAATATTGTGTGGCCAATGGCCCCCTCCAAAGCTATACCTAGGTATAGAGAGTTTAGAAATGAGATTCTTGCTGTGTTAGATAATACACAAATAGAAAACTGAAAAGTAACAGAAACATTGTGTATATTCATTTGAGATGATAAAACAATATCAAAACAACTGTGAAGAGATGGTTGGATCAATTTCTTTAAGAGTTTAGAACAGCTGATGAAGCCTAATTCATCATGATAATGAAAAAAACAGAATAACTGCAATCTTTATGCATGCAAATCATTCATTTGCTTAAGTAATGGCATACATATAAGAAAAAGCTATTTTTGTAATTGCCTCAGGATTTTAAAAAGCGAATTGAGTGAATTTTGTAAATTAGTCATAATTCAGCTACCAACATGGTGTTAATCACTTTCATTAATAATGGCTGACTTAACTTATTCTGTTTACTTGCTTTGTATATAGGATTCACTAGTCAGCAATACATATGATTAATTTAAATGACTGACTAATAATTTTGTGATCACATGCATTCTGCAAGAATTTAAATTCTATAAGAAATCATACTTTATGAATACAAACTACAGCTTGTCTAAAATGTCTGACATTCCCCCACGAAGCAAAGATGCATAATAGCACTGAGGAGTCTATTTGCATAAAAGAGAAGTGAGGGTCCGTCTTCCAGCTGCCGTGAAAGTGACAAGTTCATGTGCTGTATATGAGATTGCCTCCAAGTTTTGATAACCTAGTCACTTGCTCCCCCACCACTCTCAACACTTCCCCACATTTCTCTTCACTTGTGCCTATGGAGTGTCAGCACGTTTTAGACAAACTGTATCTGAATATGAATAATGGATGTTTTGCTGTTACTTACCCCAGGACAGATGCATGGAATTTTGTCTGCAAGGCGTTCTCCTTCCTGAAACTGCGGGGCAAGCTTAGGGTCATGTTCAGGCATAAGACGAGATTCCTGAGCTCCCTCCATTGCTTGTTCAGTTGGTGGAGGGCAGCTACAATCGTCCTGAAAATTAAAGAGCGAGAATGAACTGAAGTCATGGAACATATTTTATACATACTTTGTGCAACAAGAGTCATTTTTAAAGTTCCCAGAATGAAGCACAAAATGATGCCACAGATTTCTGAAGCTGTTCATATTTTTCAACATAGTCTCCCTTGAAATTAATGCACTTGGTTCAGCAATGCTCCATAACCTTTATCCTGTTTCAGAGGTCAAATTTTTCCAGTTCTTCAAATTATGCCTCAATTGAGCATTTAACATGTATTTGGAAAGATAGTAATTCACAAAAGTGGGTATCATATAGTAAAAATGTGTCAGTATATAGGAAAAAAAAAAGAGAGGAAAATGGTGCTCTTCATCATGTGACAAGTAGGAGCACGTGATTAAGTGAACTGCGTTCAGCGTTGGTAGGAAGGAGGGAAATAGAAGTTTAGGGATAAAGTCAAGTAGGTATTATAAAAAAGTGAAAGTCAAGTGAGAGAAGAAAGTGAAAGAGATAAAAGAAAGTGAATCAGTGAGGTGTAGGAAATTATTAGCAAATGATCATGAAATATAAGAAAAAATGAGGGGGGAAATAACTTTTTGAATGGAATGGGTAATTTAAAATAATAATGAACGTAGGGAAATGGAAAGTGTAAGAGAATTTGGTGAAAATAAGTGAATCAAAAGGTGAAAGTTAGAAGAAAAGACAAATTTCAATAAGGTTAATTAACAATAGTCAAAGAATAAACAGCAGAGGTAAAAAATTATATCTAGAGAATCCCAGAGGGCTATCCAGTAACAGAGGGGCTAGGGTGCAAGTTCATGGGCAGCCCAAGATGTACATGCTTTAATATTCATTAAATTCATAGTCTTTTGCTGTATGTGTCATCTCCCAAGCTTTCATGCCACATTTAAGATGTGTGCCCACTTGGAAATGGTTTTCATATCAGTAGGAATTTCTGTTGCATTTGTACCCTTCTCTACCAAATAGGTACTTAATAACCACACATGTTCAATATTTACCATGTTTCCCATATACATGCATCTGCAATGTAGTTTCTTAAACATTCTCTGTGTTATTGAATAAATGTTTCCATGAAAAACGGCTGAAAACAAAACTTCTTTGGAAACACTGCTGCATTCTGTGGGTCATCCCAAGAACTTTTCAAATGACGGCTCCCAGCAAATACTTTTTGTTCCCAAACCTGAAGAAATACCTGGATGAATTAAGATTCATATCAAATGAGTTGAATCTGAGGGACATGCTTATTTTGCATAGGTAGACAGATTTTATTCTACTGAGACCATTAAAAGGTTGAAATGTCTTTGGACTAAATGTACTGATTTAGAAGTGATTACTTTAAAAAAAAAAAGTTTGTTACTGAACATTTTCCTTAAATCGTATGTTTTTTTTTATCAGGTATAGAAATTTCAAAACACTCTTCATGTGTGCATTGTATGAAAAAATATGATCACATTTTCTTTCTATTTTTCTTTCACTTTTTTTTTCCTATTGTGACAAAATGATGATATCTAGTCCGATTACTTTTATATTGGCTTCTAAACTTTTGCACAAACACACAGTTCCC
Organism: Tenodera sinensis; assembly: GCA_030765045.1. Classification (NCBI taxonomy): domain Eukaryota; kingdom Metazoa; phylum Arthropoda; class Insecta; order Mantodea; family Mantidae; genus Tenodera; species Tenodera sinensis. Next base: position 102,293,496 of record CM060972.1, read on the forward strand.
TTCTTGTTGTTAACACAATCTATAGTCTTTTGTGATATCACAACTATTTACTTTTCATAACCTTGACTCAGGCCTTTCTCTGTCTCTCAAGTCTGACAATATACTTACTCAATGCTCATTAAAACTTCTCCATCACGAATATACCATTGACACACTGACAAACTCAACTGTTAGTGTAACACTAACTTTACTGTTTTCTCTCCTCCTTATATAGTGGAGATGTTGTCACATGGACCTTTTGCGAACTCCTTCAAACACACTGGCAATCACATAGCCATATCTTTCACAAAGGCTCTGAAGAAAACCCCTTTTGGTTCTGCCACTCTGATTATTATTAATCACATACACACAAACACTTGCAAGTGGCAGTCTGACCTTGAGCACCTTTGCTTGCTGGCGTGGTATGTAGTGTGAAGTAGCTTAGCCCCCACCCCACCCCCTTTGTTTTGTACCATGCCCGATGTCACAGTATATTAAAGTCCTCCAGCTGATATGCCATATTGGACAATGCTCAAATATGCCCAAGGTCCACAGAGCTTTAAGTTACCTGACATTCATCTTCTCGGGATAAGGGAAAAATCTTATCTGGATAACTCATCCTAACCAAGATTCGAACTTGAATGTGAGGCATACGCACAACCACCACATCACAGAGGTAGATATAATCACACACACTCTCCTTGTAGTAAAAACAATGAAAAATCAAAGACATCTTATTAGGTATCTTTTCCAACATATTCAAATTCTAATGCCCAGGACTTGTAAGACCTTTTTAGTCATTTAGGAGTTAAAATTTACATATTTTATTTATTTTTAATCATTAAAAACAAACACTTCCAAAATAAGTAAAATTTTTGTCATATGTTTCAGTAGAAAGTCCTAAATAAGAATTTTTAGCAATGCTTTTGATATAGGACTGCATTTTGCGATTTATATATAAGATGTTTATAAAATAAGCATGTAGATAAACCAGTTGTTATATACAGTCACTGGAAGTAAATACATTTTATCTTTTTCTGTAAAATTTGGACATAAAGTATGCTTAAAAATATTAAGTTACTTATACAATTTTAAGGATGTTTAGTAGAATTTTGTACAAGTGGAAAGATTTTCATCATAGGCATAAGTTGTGATTGTAAAAAAATCCCATGTTCCACAGTTGCATACATAATTTTATTTCTAAATCATAACAAAAATTCATAATAAACAGTCACCCAGAATGAAAATATATTGTGAGATTTAAGTTTGGGACCTATATTGAGCATAAGTAATAAAAAAAAAAAATAAAGTGAAGGATCACATATTCTTTAGTTATAAATATTTTTGTCTTAAAAATGTTAATGCTACATTTTTCGAAATAAAGGAGACATTATAGATCTGTAGGTTTTAATCACTAAAGCATTTCTCAAAGTCACTTATTTTTAAATTACATTTATCTATCAGCATGAAAAATATTAAAATAATTTATAAAAGTTGTAAAATGATACGAAATTACAAACCTTGGTGGTTTTTTCCTCTGAGATTTGAATTGTACAGTTTGGATCCTGTATTTCAACATTATTGGATGGTAAATTGTTGTTGTTCAATATACCACAACAAGTGGACTGTGGCTGTCCCTCTGGCATACCTCTTTCAATTGTAAAACACTTTTGGTGCATTGGAGCTGGGTTGTATGTTCCATCAGTAGCGAATTGTGTTGTCTTTGGGCTTCCTTCTCCACCTCCTACCTGGTTCGTCCATTGCTGTCCAGATCTTGGCGGACATTTTCCTTCCATTTTGCTTTGCAATTGTTATGAGCTTAACAAAATTCCTTTTGCCGTTTTTAGAGTTATAATTTTTTGTTCTTAATGCTTACTTTCTTAACAAAATTTTGAGTAATGCATGCATTTTTGTCTAGTTTTGAGAAAGCACTTCATCAAATTCCGGGAGTTATTTGGATAGCAAAATACAGTGTGTCACCAAAAGGGAAACTAAAACCTGTAACTCAAGAAATTAATTGAGCTGAAATATATCAAAATCTGAAATAATATGAATAACAACTTATATGGTTTGGAAAATATACTTGTACATGTTGACATATGAATTAGATGCTTAGATAACAGTGCTGAGCTCTGGGCACTGATATTATTATAAGTTTACCTTATTCTGCACTGTGCAATAACTTAATAAATAGTCCAATAAGTTGAGCATGAATTTTACTCAAATTAATGCACTACAACAGGCATGAGCAAAATCGACTCAACTGGGCCACTCACGTTCTTGCCTCACTCCACCGGCCATCCCTCCCCTAACTTGCTGTTCAGATTCCGACACGCCTCATTCAGTGGAAAGTATGGCTGTTTGCTGCTTAATATGCACATTTCAATTTGCAAGTATACAGCATTACAGTATCAAACCCCACTTTGAGCAGAAGCATAAATCAAACTTTGTTGATCTTACAGGTAGTTATTTACAATTTCAAAAGGTACTTTCTCAATTCTTGTATTTGTAAACATATAATTTCCTGTTTCAAAGTTTGCACACAATATTAAGTTTAAACCAAACAATTTATGTTGATCAAATAGTTTTAAAATATTTTTAAGGCTAAATAGCAATGGAACTTTACTGCTTTATTTATTGTGAAAGAGAAACAACTTAATATGTTAATCCTAAGGCAGTGTAAGACTATTACGTGCATAAGACAAAGAGAGGTTATAAACTTGAAGGTTATGTAATTTGCCTAACCACAGTAGGTGGCTGTGTTAATTATTGTATGCAAAATATGTTTAACATAAACAAACTAGTTGGAAGCTTTCATGGCCGGAGTTAGAATTAAGGCTAGAGATTTCTTCCAGGCTTAAAAGACATGGTCTGCTGGAGTTTTGAGGTCCAGACATTTCATCCACACCTGTGGTGGACATCATCGGTGGCGTAGTCTGAGTCTTCTCTGTGAAGGTTCAGTTACAACAGAATCGTTAATGACTGGAGGTACCGTATTTATATGTTGACCGCTCACAGGGGATTGGCTGGGCTTGAGCGGGAGGTATGTGTTAGATGGGCGGGGCTTCTCCGCTCTGATTGCTGAATGATTTATGTGATTTCTCTGCATTAGTGCTTCTTTTTTATGTTCGAGTATCGAATCATGAGTGTCAGCAGACTTTTTTCCAGGGGGGTCACATGTTGGAAGTTTGCAATCAAATAATATTAAATCATTATTTTACTGTCAAAATTGATATTATTTGTTGCAGATAACCATATTAATTTGTGCTAAATAAAAATTGTTCTTTACATCAAAATTAAAAGTATAGTTTAATAGTCAGTAATTGGCTGCACATTAAGTTCACCAACTTCCAAGGGGGGACCACGGCCCCTCCTTGCCCACCCTTCACGACGTCCATGTATCGGATGCCGGGTTTTGTTCAATTTTAGAGTTTCTTCCTTCCTGTTAAAATTATTGGGGTGTTTGTAAATTTCTATGGCTTCACGTTGTAGTCTGGTGTGGTAGTATGGCATAGATGAAAGAACAGTAGTCTCCTTATACTGAATTATGTGTTCATCGTTGGCCCATATTGCATGTTCTGCAACTGCTGACTTGTCTGTATGTCCCAGCCAAGAGTCCCCACAAGAGGTGCTGCGCTGGGACATACAGACGAAGCGGCATCTGGGCGGGTTTTGTCCAGGTTCTCTGGTTTCCCCTGTCATTCATTCCACCAATTGCTCCATTATCACCCTTCCAATCATCCATTTCGCCTGCATTTCATATCATCCTCTTCCTCACCATCATACCTGATGCTTGGCTGACCATCTGCTTCCAGGTCTACAATTTGCCTCATCTAGAGGTCCTTCTGCTCTCCGACAGGCGTCTGACCCTAATAAGTCCTACATAAGGGGAGGGTAATCAGGGAAAGAAGAAGAAGAGTAAGTTGTAGCAGAATGTGTCTTTAAATGTTGATATGGTTTTCAATTTATTATGCACCTTATTTTAGAATTTCATTTTTGACAAATAATTGTGATCATAAATGCCATTAACTGTTATATGAGGTACCCTATTAGTTTTTCCTGTCCATACTGGCCTTGGTTCTTGAGGTTGCAGGTTCAAACTGATGAAGGGTGATGGATTTTTTCATGTTAAAAATCCTAAACATAACCTCCTTCAGAAGGGAAATAAAGTCAGTGGTCCTATGTTGTAGATTTACAGCACATAAAAAATCAAGCCAGATAAAAAGGTCTCTGCAAAAAATTAAGCTCTCTTTCATGCCTAATATTGAACGGGATACAGAGAATCATAGCAGTTAAAAAGTATCCATAAATAAACACTCAATTTCAATTACTTGACCCCAGTTTTTATTCATGGTCCGGCCAGTAGAAATAAGCAGTTTAGAGAAAAAGAACATATAATAACTATAGAGGGCAGTGGACACACCAAAGCTTATAAAGTGGTTGCAGTTAGGTTGCCACCTTAGATTACCAAACAGTTCTTTCAAACAAGTCAATCTCCAAGAACACTATAATATGCCTAAAAATATAAAGCAGTGGTTAAATGGAACATGTAAAAGTTGAGTCTTATTAATTTTTAGCCCATGCTAGGTTTAGGTTATGGTTTCAAGATTTCATGCAGTTAGGTTAAGTGACTTTTTTTTTGCCAATAACCTGGGATGATCCAATTATTTGTCAACCTTATGTATTTTTATTTTTTTTGGTCATCCTGAAGTCTAAAGTCTATGTTTTAATTGTTTGTAGTATAGGTGCTTACCTTTAACTAACCATGAAGCAGAAGTGGCCAACATAAATAAATGAATTTATTTCTGGTTTTCTTAACAAGGTGTCAAAACATAGTACTCAAGTTCAAATTATGAATTTTCAGACATCACAAAAAGAACCCACTAAATTTCCAAGAGCAATAAATAAAATACACTTACAATGATTAGCTGCAATTAGTATAGTCTGGTTTGTTTGGCTTTCAGAGTTTCTGCAATAGAAACAATAAAAAATAACTAATATTATAATTTATGGCAAATGTAAAAATTGTAACCTCTGTTTTACATAGTAAATATATTCTGAACCCTGGTAGCAACAGAGATGTCACCGCTTTATTTTCCTCATTTCCATGGTAACAAATGATTAGCAGAACCTTTATTCTGATGAGGTACTGTTTATTGATCTTGGAGGAATAAATTGATTACAAAGCTGAGGTTGGGAAGAGATGGTTTAGGTCTGATTCCTTCAACAGAAAAAGGAAAAGACACATAATTTAAAAGTGCATCCCAAAATGCATAACACACACATGCACCTCTGCAGCTTCTAGAAGCTCTTTAGTACCTACAGAGGAACTTTAAGATGTATGGAACTCAGACTCATTTGGCCATAATTTCACTAATTTCATTCACTCATCATCCAACATGGCACTACGCTGGAGGACATTAAAATACAAAAAAAAAGAAGGAACATTACAAAAGCAAATGATTCTGCTTTTCACTAAAGTAGGGTTAAGTGTACATTTAGATCCCACAAGGAATCTTTAAAGAAATTCCTTAAATGCAAATGATGACAGTACAAGTGCACACTATCTGTTTTGGTAAGTGCAATGTCTCCAATACACATCAGTATACAGAGGAAGTATAATATTTTATTGAAAACTTCAGCATAGGATTTCACAGAAAATACACAATTTAAGACTCTTAGTCTAAAGAAAGCATTTTTAGAAAAAGGCTCATTCGTGTGTGTGTTTCTGAGAGAGTGAAAAAGAGAAAGAGAACACAGCATAACTCAAAAATGAAAATTCAGTCAAATACCAAATGGCATTAATTTTGGCATCTTCTGAGAATGTGACACAAAGATTTTCAGGAAACTAATGGTCATATAGAAACATTTGATTATTTTTGGTTTTATCAAAAATGACTGTAATAATTTTGATTAAATTATCAGATGTTTGCATGACAAAATGTATGTCCTGAATTTTCTGCCAATAGTCTGTAAAGTCTTCTATTGGTAAACAATAAGAGCTATACAAAATCTTACTACATAATATGTACATTGTATACACATACACAGTGTATATCAAATAAAATGTTATGTCCCATTAACCATTTCCAAGGAATTCTTTGTTATTGGTTTGAATTTTCGAATACTTATATTTGTTTTAAGTAGTAAGTCGCTGTTTGCTTCGTCTCACAGTCTTGCAAGGAGTATAGAATTACAAAGTCATCACATAGCATTCTGTTTTTCAAAAATCTGATGATCACTTCAGCCAGTTACAATGAGCGTGTGAAGGTTTCTCTTGATTAACACGAAATAGAAGAATAGGTTCTTTCTTGTAAGAATAATTTGAAGAAGTGAGTAGAGAAAATCATATGAATGCAATATATCTTATATATAAATAAAGGTCTTAGAGAGGGTCATCTCATTAACGCGAATAGTAATAGAAACATTTTGTTTATCCCAGTTTCTCAATGTATTCTCCCTGGCACTGTAAGCAGTGCTCCATCTCTGGAGCCACTTCTGGAAGCATCCATGCCACTCAGTTTCTTGCACTGCTTTTTCTGGGCTAGAAAATTGGTCACCTAAAAGTCAGTTCTTCACCATAGGGAACAGGAAGAAATCACATTGTGCCAGATCGGGAATATAGGGTGGATGAGTCAATAGGTTTGCCTCAGTTCCTTGCAGAAACTCCATTGTTACATTAGCGGTGTGGGCTAATGCATTGTCGTGATGGAATAATGTGCCACTTAGTCCTGTCTTTGAATGTTATTCTTAGATTTTTTAAACACTTTTGAACAATAAACTTATGTGTATCATTTTGCAGCAACAGTTTTCTGATTTTCAAGCACAATTGTTGTCATGCGATCAATTCTGGAGAAGAAACAAGCAACGATTTTCCTTCCAGCACTTCTTGCTCTCTTGATCTTGATGGACAGTTGGTCATCCGGGAACACCCAAACGGAAGACTGGCATTTTTTTTTTCCGAGTCAAACTGATTGATCCATGCTTTGTCACCCATATCAATATTGATACAAGGTCCAATGTTTTCATGGCTATGTCATTTCCTAACACAACGCTTTATTGCAACCAGATATGGAAGAAATATATCTAAATATAAACAAATACACCGTGGCTTGCCACAAGGTGCAGTGCTCAGCACTACACTTTTTAATATATTTATAAATGATCTACCACAACAAATACAAGAATCAGGTGTGAAGTGTGCACTATTTGCTGATGACTTGGTAATGTGGACTTCAAAACCAAAAAGCAAAAGTACAGAACTGGAAAAAACCATGCAACAATCCTTAACCAACTTACAGAGGTGGACCAAAGAAAATTTAATGACTGTTAATGCAACAAAATCAAACTACCAAATCTTTTCACTAAGATAAAAACCACTAAAAATAAAACTAAATTTTGAGGGTCAACAATTACCAGAAACAAAGGAAGCAAAGTATTTTGGAGTTACATTTGATACCAAACTTACATGGACCAAACAAATAGAAAATGTAATACAAAGAGCAGAGAGGCGCCTTTCACTGTTAAAACGTCTAACAGGAATGAAGTGGGGATGTTCCAGAGCAACGCTTAACACAACATATAATATATATATATATAAAACCATTGTTTACTTACTGCAGCGAAGTCCTTGTAACAGCAAACACAAAAAAAATTCAAATGTTTCAAAACCAAAGTCTGAGATTAATACAGGTGCTATCAAAACCACACCAATAGCAGCTATGGAAATACTAACCAACCAATATCCCATTGAATATGAAATAGAAAAAGCGGCTCTTATTCAACATGAAAAGTTGATCAGACTCCCATTCAATACATGGCACAAGAGAAATTTTACACATACACTAAAGACTCAGGAGAGCTTTCTTTCCAAAATTCAAGACATCAAGAAGGATGTACACCTTCCTAATTCAAAGGAAAACTTCATATCTAAAGTCAATCCAACACATACATTAGACATCACATATTATTTACACCTGACAGAAGAAGTTAAAAAAAGTGATACTCCAACTAGTGTTCTAAAATTATTGGCATTAGAGACAATCCATACTAGATTTCCAGAAAATGAGTGGCTCCATATTTATACTGATGGATCATTGATATCATACCAAGATGGAGCAGGTGCTGGAGTCACATGTCACCTCTTTTCCTATTACAAATCTTTAAGTTATGGAACTACTAATTTTGATGGAGAAATTGAAGCAATTCGAATGGCTCTACAAAATCTTTTGTACAAAATTTCACATTTTCAGCAAGCAGTTATTCTCTCAGATTCCAGGGCAGCAATTATAGCAATTACTTCCAAGTTGTCACCAAAAAACCAAACTATTATAGAATGTTGGAAGATGCTTAGCCATCTAACAGCACTTCAAAAACACCTAGTCTTCCAATGGATACCGGCTCACTGTGGACTGAGTGGTAATGAGAAAGCTGATTTTCTTGCAAAAAAGGGTACCAGTGGTGTACAAAAATCTATAGTTAATTTACCATTTTATGCAGCTAAAAGATTAGTCAACTCTGAATTCAAAAAAATTATTGCAAAATATTACTATGAAAAATCAAAGAATAAAAGATGGGAACTACCAAACATTCAAACAGTGATTCCTGAGTATCCTCGAAAAACAGCAGTTGCAACCTTCAGGTTGATTACAGGACATGATTGTCTGGCAAAACATTTAAACAGAATTGGGATATATTCTTCACCACTCTGTCCTCTATGTGATCTGCAAGAGGAAATGGATCGAGACCACCTTCAAATATGCCCGGCCACTTCTAGTGCCCCATCCATCAGTGAAAAATATTGGAGAGCAAGAGGATTAATGACTTCATTGTCAGAAATCCAGCATTAGCTAACAACAACATATTTGAAACGCGGCGAGACTCTCCACAGTTAAATCTTTTCAGCATTTTTTTCATACCTTTCCACCCTAAAGCTTCTGTGGTTCAAATAAATCATGAAGCACCCATCTTGAAGACATTTTTTTACACAAAGGCATTCATGAGAGATGGTTAAAACATTCAGTGAACTAATCCATAATGCCAATTCAATGTCCTTGTAGCTTGGTATTGGAACTTCCCTAAACATTGCTTCCAAAGTGGTGATGTTTTTGTCGGTCGCTACTGTTGCTGATTTGCCACTCTTCTCTTCATCTTTAAGAGATTACCATCCCTTCATTGTGCAAATCAGTGGAACACAGTGTCACATGATGGAGAATACTCCCCAAAAGCCCCCCTCAAATGCTCAAGTATCTGTGTTTCATTAAGCCACATTTGAAGCCGTACAAAATCATTGCACGAAAATGCTCTCTCGGAATCTCCACTGCACATAAAAAAAGTTCAGTTTCCAGACTTCAAACATAAACTGAACAAAAAATGAATGGCACAACAATGGTTCGCTTGCTACCATTGTGTCACTAATGAGTTATCTATTTTAACAAAGCACCAAGCCTTTCACCAAGAGTGGCCAATTTTTCATGTCTCAATACATATCTATTGACCCTCATATTTCTAGTCCATATGGTATTATGGTAGATAACCACATAATATGTACAGTATTTTTAATAGGTTGTGGTTACCAGTTGGTTTAAAGTATCTAATTAAAAACATGGATTTACTAATTTTTTTATGTATATAATCAATGTGAGCAAGTCATGTACAGTCTCAGTTCATGTGTACTTATGTCGTTTATAGTACAGTTATTTACCTAGAAGCTAATATTGAGTCTTTGTCAGACTAACTTGCATTGATGTGGTTTTTTCCCTCTTGTATTCTATCCCAACAAGGTATTACCCAACAAAGCGTTTGTAAAGACCTATCATGATTGCCAGGAACACTGTTAGTGTTGCAAACACTGTCAATGCATACACAAGAAATGAAGTATCAACTTCTTGGAACACAGATGTATCTGGTAAAGCGGTAGTTATGTCTTGAAGTTCTGTTCCTTTACAACCAACATACAACATTACTTGCCAAGGCAAGCCATAAGCTTGTTTTGGAGTTGAGCATGATGCTACAATGCTCACATTACGTTCTGCAATCCACAGAAAGGTAGTCCTTAATTCACAATCACAGTGTAAAGAGTTATTAGGCATATACAATACTAGCAATCTATCCAACTCTATCAGAAAGGCTTTGGTTATTGTGGAAATACTATTGTAAGTTAAGTCAAGAAACGTCAAGTTTTTCATATCCACAAAACTCTCATCAGGCACTTGAATAATGTTGTTATCTCTGAGAGAAAGTCCAGTTAATCCAGTAAGGCCACTGAACATGTGCTTTTCCATTTTGCTTATGCTATTGTTCTTCAAGTTAAGCATTTTCAGGCCTTGCATTTCACAGAAAGCAGTGGGTTGAACTGCATGAATTAAGTTGGATGCAAGAGAAAGTTCCACAAGGGATGTAGCACCACAAAACGTATTGCTATGTAAAGCCTTTATGTAGTTATTGTTTAGGTTCAATTTCTCCAAATGGATCATCCCATGAAATGCTCCACTTTGAATTGTATGCAGATTGCAGAATGACAAGTCTAGTGATTTCAAATGCAGCAATGCAGCTTTCTCAAAGTCACCAGTAAGAAGTGATGAGATGCTGTTATTTTTTAGGTCCAGATATACGAAATGTGTAGGAATGTCACCTGGCAATCTGAAACATGTGAGAAAAGTGTTAGGAAATAAAAAATATTTAAAATGTATGTACAAAGAAACAGTCAGACCCTAGATTTAGGTTATTGGCACCCCGGGCAAACAAAGTTGTGGCACTTCCTTTAAAAAACTTCACCTCTGTTATTTATCTAGTGAAAAAATAAATCTAAAGTATATGAATTTGTCACACAAAAGCTCTGTTTATTTTAATTAATGTCACTATAACTAGGCCTAACAACTAATAATACTGATACAAGGAACAGACTCATAAATGGGAGATTTCTGGTTCAAATTCTTTCAGGACCACCCTCCATGACTGAGGTTTTTTTCAAATTTTCCTCAGTCTAAATGCCTGGCAAAGGGTGAAGAGGTATTCTAAACTTATGCCCAGTATGTTTGCTTCCCAAATTTACTTTCCAAGTTATCATTTCACTTCCTATACCATCAGTATCTACCACCTATGGTGCCATATGTAGTAAGAACAGGCATTAAATCATCCTACGTGGTCTAAGGGTAACATGCTAATTTCTGGTTCCCTAGGTTGCAGGTTGTGGAGGGTGATGGATTTTTTAGGCATAAAAATCCTGAGCATGGATTCCTTTGGAAGAGAAATAAACCGGTGATCTCATGTTATAGATTCACAGCACATAAAAGAACCTCAAGCCTGATAAAGAGGCCTGTGAGCAAAATTAAACAGTCTTTCATGCCCAATATAGAATGAGACACTGAGAAGCATAGGTTAAAGAGCGTTCATAAATTAAACTTAATTTCTCAACAGGCACTGAATAGTAATTTAAAAAAAAATTAAAACTAAGATGTATTAATAATCTGCTTTATCTGATTACCCTCTCCTTATGTGGGACTTACACCCCCTAGGACTTACAAGCCTGTGCCTAAACCTGTCAGGGAGCAAAGGAACCTACGGACTGGATAGGGTGAAGATCTGGAAGCAGGTGGTCAGCATGAGAGTGAAGAAGAGGATGATATGAAATGCAGGTGAAATGGTTAATTGGAAAGGTGATGATGAAGCAATTGGTGGAATGAGTGGCGGGGGAAACCGAAGAACCTGGAGAAAACCTGTCCAGACGCCTTTTCATCCAAATGTGGATCCCTGGGATCGAACCAAGGCCACCAAGGTGGTAGGTGAACACTATAATTGCTCAGCCATGGCACTGTCTATGTTAATAATCTAATTAATTAATACCTATACAATTTTAGCTGACTGTCCAGATTATTTTAACTAAGAGTAAAGGAAAATTTACTGAAGTAAGTGCTGCGAAAAAAATATGTACATAAAAAATGTTTTTCTTGCTTTGCTTTGAACAAATCCAACAGACAGAGATTGAAGTGATTCTTGATGTTGTGAGGTGCACAGGCAATCTGTTAGACCAATTAACAAGGCACTGTTTATGAACCTTTTAAAGATGATTTAAAAATCCATCTCTTGTACCCTTGGGTATTCGCTCAGTTATAAAATAAGGTCTGGAAACAGCTTATACTTGAATATATCATTGTACTAATCTCTGCAAAGGTCATAATTTCTAATAATGCAACCTTTATATTTGTCTTTTTAGTTTAAAACTATAATTAAGTATCATTTGAACATTTCCTTTTATTAAATTTTGACTAACTTACATTTGTAAGGTCTAAATCGCACAGTTTTCTAGCATATAAACTGTTTCATGATGCACCAAAAACACATTATTAGATCCCTGAATAAAAAACACATTTTTAGAAAATGATCCTTGTGTGTGTCTGTATGTGAATAGTATAACTCAAAAACAAAGTCCTTTACATGGAACATTTTTCAACATTTTGATTCTCTCTAAAATTACTATTAATCATCTTAATTAAAGTACCAATGTTTAAGATATTTTCATGACAAATTAAAATGTAAATCTAAAATTTTCTGGGAATGTCCCCAGAAGTCCTCTTCATGTTAAATAGCTAGGTGTAAATATCAATAAGGAGGCAAAGCAAGAACAGGACATTAGACACAGAATACATTAGGAAGATCTGCTATAAGAATGTTAAATGGAGTATTATGGGTTAAAGATATGTTTAGGGAAACAAAAATTTAGATACACCAAACAATAACTCAAAGTTCAATGACATGGAGCCAAAACTTGGAAATTAAATAGAAGTTTACAATTAAAATTATTAGTGACAAATGAATTTTCACAGACGTTTTGCTAGACACTCCAAATTGGAAAGAATAAGAAACAGTGATTTGAAGGAAATTTAACAAGAAAAACAGTTTTGGATTACATAGAATGCAAACAACTAACATGGAATGGACACGTGAGAAGGATGAAAGATAGAAGGATACCGAAGAAAATACTAGATGGGTTCCAACAGGGTGAAGGAATAGAGGTAGACTGGAACACACATAGATGCAAGAAATACAACTGATGAGTCAAAAAGGACTAGAACCGGAGGATTAGGAAGACCAGGAAATTTGGTGGAATTAGATGTGAAACTCTGGGCACAGGAAAATATATCAAACATTGAAAACCTGTATATGTATATATAAATTTATGTTTTACAGGTATTTTTGATATATTTGTACCATTTCAAATTATTATTTATGCTTAATGCTAAAAGATTTACTTGAGGGAAAAAAGTGCTGTAATTGAGCCAAAAAAGAAAACAAGTTTCTATCTGAAATAGAAATGGGGACCTATTTATTGTTATATAGTAACTTACCTGGAAAGATTCTGCTTTGAACACACTACAGATTTGCTCCAAGTAAGGCAAACACAGTTTCTGTGGCAGTCATGCTTATATCCAATGCTCCACACGACCTGCAGATACACTAATGTCACAGTAAGTTGCATGACAATATTGCAGTTGAACATTTTGTGCTCCATTAATTCAGTGAGCCTCTTTACTTTTGCTAGCGAATCATGTCAACTGTTGGAACGGAGGACATAGAACTGGAAGCATAGCTCTGACACCTATTTTGTGGGTCGCTAGGGGATCCGTACCCTCAAACTTCTGGAACCCCTAGGAAGAAAAACCAACAATTTCCATTCTTTTTAAAGATATATCCCATGTTTTAATTTTTTTGTTTCCATAAATATTTAGACCTCTTCTTGAATCGTAGCCACGCGATCTTGACACGGATTGTTTAAAGAGTTATCTATAACATTCGTCACCGAAGCGATGCGTGCATAACTGCTTTCGTGGCTTTCATGTGCTTCTGAGGTCTGAGGTGTCTTACGGATGTACGGAACCACGGAACCACAAAGGCAGCACGTAAGTGTATACCAGCGCCATCTGCTGGTGACTTTACACGTTTACCATATGCACTTCCTGGGTCGGAGGGGACTGGAGGGGACATATTTCCTTTATCAGGAAACAAAACAAAAAACGAAGAAGAAGAAGAAGAAGAAATATGAGTTGGCTTTTACCATCTTCTATTGGTTCATTGAACAAAGTGGGCGTGGCAACAAAATTACGGATGGGTGAAAATAAGTATAATTTCGAAAAGGACATTTACAATATAAAGCATAGAATCGAAAACGAAATTACAGCAATCAGCCATTGTCCTTCTATATTATAATAAAATAGAAAAAGAACACATAGAAGAAATAAGAATTAGAACGGCAATCTGCTGCGCAGGTTATTAACATCGCAGATTGCCTTCTCTGTGGTCAACTGGTCATGACCTGACCACAGAACATCTATCTTCCTGACTGCTTCTATGTGTGAGTGCAGAAGAGGAGTGAACGGAACTATACAGAATTGAACTGAAGCTACAGCCTTCTTTATTTTTACTATTCATATTAAAAGTTCGAACTATGTCTAACACACTTCTTGAAAACCTACATACAACCGCCCATATTTAAGGTACTATATTATGTTACGTCGTGCTTTGGTTTCCCGCTATTCGCGGGATGACTTCGTATGTGTGTACTTCAAGTTTGGTTCCCACTTCTAATACAGTGCGATGACTAATTTTTATAAAGCGTTTCGTGCCATCTACTCGTAATCTAGCACGAAAGCGCACAGTTAAGTACGTTGGAGAAGCTTGAATAAGATTTTAAGATGGTTATTTTGTTACATTTTAATCACAAAGTAATGTAAACGACGTCGTTTACAGGCAATGCCCTTGCCAGAACCCAAACAAGTTGCTGCTTACGCCACAGAACATCAACCTCTCTCTTTTGTTCTTGTTAGCTAGGCATATGACTGCTCGCCTTATGCAATGCGGCGGGAATATGAAATGTGAACAAATCACATTTGAGTGAAGAAAACTTAAAATGTAATCCCCTACCCCCACGAGATTTGTTGGGGTTGTCTGCTCTTATCGGCGCCTCTGGTCCGAGAAAGGTCGCAAGAATGATTGTATTACATGGATACATGAAGCTAGTTAGGGTCGACTCAACGTGACTTAACATGACTTAATTTAATAGTTTGGCAATGCAAAGCTTATCCTTTATGTTACGTCAAGTTTGGATGTCACGAGACTAATGTGAACCGATCGGCACGAAGTAGTGCCATGGAGTAAAAAATAACATTGTGCTTTTCTGTTTAACTATTTGCGTCGACACTTTCTTTCGTTTTGTTCCAAAAGGAGGTTATGGCTACACTGTATTCGTACTCGACATTTCCGTAGTCTCTTTATTTTCATTTTTAGAGAAACATAACCACTGATTAGAAAAAGAGAGCTATATCGAATATCCGACATGTTTGTCGAGTGTAACAATAACCAATCATAATCATTCCCATTACCTTAAGTGCATCCTAATTCAGCGAGATGTCTTACTTCACGTTATTCCCATTGCGTTAATTATTATTGTTTTTTGTTGTTTAATGACGCTGTTAATTGCCAGGAACATAGCATCGCCGCTGTGCCGGAATTTCAGGTGTTCTTTTACATGCCAGCAAATCTACTGACATGGGGCTGTCGTTTTTAAGCACTCTTAAAAACCATCGGTCTGTGCAGGATTTGAACCCGTGACCTTGGCATCAGTAGGCCAGCGTCTAATCAACTGAGCCACCCCATCGCCTTAAGTCACGTTAAGTAAAGTTCATTCCAATTTCGGCATTAGTGCAAGGACAAAGCGACTCAAATGTATAAGGCAACATTTTTACTTTCTCTACTACGTATAGTAAGTAGAGGAAGTATTGTATTTCACTCAAAAATTCAATGTCGAGATTTCACTGGGAATATGTTTTGAGGCCCCCTAAGTCCAAAAACAGCATTTTTTTTAAAAAAAGGTGTGGTGTTTGTGTGTGTGTGTGTGTGCGTGTGTCGATCTATAGACAGTATAACTTAGAAACAAAAAGTCGGTTAAAAACCAAAATTAGTATTTAAAGTTAATGTCCTTCGAGCATGTGACACGAAGGTTTTGAAGAAAATTGCCCCACCCTAAACTACCCTTTACATGAAACATTTTTTGAAAGTGGCTCTAACGATTTTAATTAAAATGACGTATGTTTAAGATATTTTTTGACAAATGAAATGCATATTTTAAATTTTCTGGCTATAGCCTATGTAGTCCTGTTTACTCTGGGTGACTTTTAAATAACTCGTAAATCGTAAGAGATAGACCGAATTTCACTATACAAAAATCTAGATATCGCTAAAACACAATCTATGTCATAAATTTGTTTTAGAGTGAACCATTTCGGAGATATTCCTTGTTATTTGTGTCAGTTTTGGAAAACAAGCTCGTCAAATACATCATTATTCATTTTTTTATGTTAACCGTGCAAAGAGAACGGGATCTCAAAGCTTTAAAACATTTGATTATCGCTCAAAGCCTACTGTATTCTCCTTGCACCAACAAGGAAATAACCAATAAGATAATTTCTGCAAATATTGTCTCAACTAATACAAAGAAGATACAGGAATGAGTTTGTAGGAATAGTTAGTACAAGAGCAGAGAAAGCCACGTGTGTGCAACGCAACAGATTTTGTAATTAGTGTTGTGATGAATGTGGCGGTGAAAGGACAAACTGAAATAATGTATGTAATGGATTGTGCAGTGGATATAAACTGCATGTGAGTGCTCTTAAATAAACTTGATAGTAGGTAATGAAATTATGTGTTGACATGGTTTTGCGATTAATCTTAAAATTATGCACAGGAGGGGGGGGGGGGGGAGCCCAAAAAATCTGAATAATATAGAAACGGATTGGCCCTGTAAATCAGTCGCTAGCACACCTGTCTGCTGTGTGAGGGGACCCGGGTTCCATTCCAATTGGAAGGGTGAGAAGTTTTCTTTACTCAAGGTTATTGTCAATGCTCCACATAGTCTGGAAGTATGAATGAGTGTGAATCTATTTGTGATCTAATGTACCAACCCCCCCCCCCCCCAAAAAAAAAAACTCACTGTACTCGAGTTTCACTTTATTACTTAGTGACTTGTATCTGTCCCAGAGTAACTGCCCAATAAGCAGCTATCTCGCACTGTAAAGAATGGACAAAATCTTTCTATGCTTTCTCTATCCTCTGTGATAAAATGCTTGCTCTATAACGCTTTTTAGTACATTTTTTTTCTTTTTTGTATGAGGGGAAACCAAAAAGACTCTTGAGTGGTGCCGGAGAGATAAGTAGTGATGCGTATAATCTGGATGTGCATGTAATCCAAAAATTCTGTGTTTCAATACTTCATTGCGTTCATTGGTTCTTTGACAGTGACCAACTTGAAATATGAAAGAAAACTGGTTCTATGGAAGTGTAATATTCCCCAGATTGTTCATTCAAAAATTCCCCACCTTTAATTTATCACCAATGCCCCCCCATTTTCTGTTTTTAAACATTCAGCAAGCACTTCAAATATAAAATGTTCAACCCACTATCCACTTTTCATCAGGAAACCAGGACAAATGTGTATCCAGAAACGAATTTAGATTAAGTAATATCACTTTGTTTTAGGATGTGGAGATAACACTAAAAGGAAAGGAAAGAAACAGAGTCGTTAATTTCTTAACATGGTAATATATGGAACACACGCAAACTTCAGCCATGAATAGCGAATATTTCGGAAACTGCAAACGCTAAAAAATAAATTATTATTGAAATTGTCTTTTAATTACATGCCTCCTACATTAAGCTTATTTCTCCCTTAAAACTTGTTTTCCGGCTGTAGACAATTCACAGAAAATGAAGGGAATTTTTATAAAATGTATCTCTAACATATATTTAAATTTAAATCGTTAGACGTGCATATTTTTTGAGATACTACAAAAATAATTTGTTCTTATTTTAGAATATATTCATGTTCCTTAAAAAGTGTGTGCTGGGATAACTGGAATGAAAATCTTCTTTTTGCATACTTAAAAGATATCTATTGAAATTGAGTACAAAATGTAATATTTGCCGACATTTCAAGATGAATGTAGATTTTTATCGCCAATGAGTCGCGAAAGATTACAATGTACATAAAAAGGTAATAGTTTGTGACCACATGTTCGTATTTGGGGATAAAAATCTGGTGTTCATCACTGTGAAATTGAGACATCTGGTCATTTTAAGTGGAGCTTGGTTAAGATAGCTTCCTGCTGATAACATCGCGATGTTAATCAAGAATTAGTGGAATCCAATTCGTCGTGATTGTGGTGGCTAGTAGATTTCCTTTACACGCGGCAAGCGGAAAGCCTCAAACAAACGCGCATCACTTCCGCTACAGGGATCACGGCCAAGGGCTTTGCCATTCATGATGTTAACGACCAATGTTTAACTGTTGTCGCCGCCAGACTGCATGGCGCAGCATTGTCGGGGGTCGCGTGACCTCCCCATGGCCACGTGCCCGTCAATTAACAACCAAACAATGTTTTATTGTCCGTGTCACTGCTTGTATAATCCCGCAGGCGCATGGGAAAAGGACCGAGCTAATGTTCAAGTGTGCTTCACCCTGTCCTGATTTCTATTGACATAGCCACCGCAAGCGTATAATTCATTTATTGCACAATTCTTATTGCTTTGTTTACGTGTCGTTGTCACGTATAATATGCATTTAAAATTCCGCTGCATTTATTAAAGGTTGCAGAAATAAATAGCAGTCCTGCTAGTATTATCTTGCTCGAAATTTCCATTGTGATAAAAAATTGAAAATTATATAGATTGTGTCGAACCGAGATTTAAATCATACTGTACAGATGATCTGTAATTTAAAAGTATCTTTTATCCTCTATAAACTTCATTTGTTTCATCGTTCCTAATAACAAAATAATGTTTATAATCAGCAGTAAATTAAAACATTGTATGCTGGACCATGCCTAAATGTACGTCTGGAAGCTGCACTTCAATGCACGTGCTCATTAAAATGCAAGTTTTCACCAATCAGAAGAAAGTGCAACTATCGATTATTCTCGTATTTTCAATCGAAGAACGTCTAACTCGAGTTTGGAAAAAGTAAAAATGTCGAACATGTGTGACAGTGAGATGCAACTTACACGCCGGAAATTTCTGCAAAGCTATATGATATGACTAATAACTTATTGCCACAAAAATCAAGAAACATGTACGATTAATTGTGTACACAATTCATGGATTGGAGAAAATTAAAATGCATAACCTCATTTTCACAAAATGTATTGTCGCGAAGTATGAAACCATTGACCTTGTGGACTCATTACTCTATTTTCAAAACAAATGTTCAAGTTAGAGATCAGTGTGAAATAAATACTTTGGCGTCTGAACACCAATCCCAACACTGTCAGCTGTTTCACTGCGAAGATAAGGTGAATTCACTTATTGAGCGTATATAGATAGTTATAGATAGTTTAAAGCTAGACACATAGTCGCGCATAAATAGTTGTATGAAACTTGACTCTAATAGTATTTAAGATACTATTGTTATAGTCTCTTTACATAATATGCTATAAACCCATTGTTACACTCTTTTCTTTAATACAAATACATGACTTATTGCCTTTGTCATATAGAAAACTAAACTTTAGGGAGCAATGCATTCGGTGCATTCTGAGAATTTATTAGAATGTCTTCAGGAATGGATAATTTCCCTTTGCCCATACACATTCCAGTTATACACTAAGTCTACCTGCCATCAATTTCAATTTATTTATATCTCTCATCTTCAAGGAAACCATCATTTTTACCAACTTGTTCCCATCCAGCAATAATAAATCTACACTTTTAATTAAAAGTACGCACTTGCGTGATGTGGCGGTAGCACCTCTGCCTCACATACAAGAAATCCTGGGTTTGACTCTCGATCAGGGATTTGCAATTTCTTTTCAACCTTTTCTGAGATGTTTGTTATATGTTTTTTCCAACTTAGCTTTCTGTCGAAAGTGATGCCTAAGTATTTGGCATCATCAACTGCTTTGAGTGGTTTACCATTATAATTTATGTTAATATTAACTGGTTTGTATTTTAATGTAAATAATTCATAATTTGTTTTTTCCACATTGATAGTCATGAGGTTTTTGGAGCTCCATTCATGTACTTTGTTTAGGGCTGTTTCTATTCTGTCTTTAATTAATTCAGGTTTTTTTTTTTTTTTTTTTTTTTTTTTTTTTTTTTTAAGAACCTGAAGTCCAAATGACTACATCGTCAGCAAATAAAGCAATTTTGGTTTCTAAAGTTTTTATTATTGATGGAAGGTCATTTATATATATGTTAAAGAGTGTTGTGCTCAGAACAGCACCTTGTGGAAGTCCTCGGTGTGTTTGTTTATATTTGGAAATGTATGTATTATATTTTGTGGCACAAAATCTTTGTGAAATAAACTGAGTTATCCACTTAAGCATGTTACTCTTCACACCTATTGATTGCAACTTCTCAACTAATTTGTTTCTCCAGACTGAGTCATATGCTGATTTAAAATCAATGAATACTGCCAAGGTATCCTCCTTTCTATTAAATATATTAAATATATTAAACCAAACCTCTTGTACTGTTCTGAAGCTTTAATAACAGCAGCAAATGCTAACATCAATAAACTTGAACAAATACAAAATCAGGCTCTTCGCCTAATCACTGGAGCAGTTAAATCCACACCTATTGATGCCATGCTTGCCTTAACACGGACCCCATCAATAATAACAAAAATAGAAGAACAAGCATTGCTCCAACACGGGAAAATGTTACGACTGCCAAACTCTAAATGGACAGAAGAGAACCTCGCCCCTTCAATCCTTAAAACTCATAGTAGTTTCCTAGAAAAGGTAACACAGATTAAATCCAAATTGAACATTCCTAACACCAGAGAAAATCTACTTATAAGAGAAAATCCATTGGAATTATTGCAACCTACCTTCAATTTGGAATTAATAGAGGAAATAAGTAAATCAGACACACCAAAAGAAATACAAAAACTTCTAGCTCTGGAAACAATCAATACTAGGTATCCCACAGAAGAATGGCTGCACATATATACTGATGGATCCTCCAAGGAAAACCTTACTGGAGCTGGAGTTACGTGTTCACATTTTTCCTTTTATCATTCTGTTGGCAGAGACACAACAAATTATGATGGAGAAATAGAGGCTATATACATTGCTCTCCGACAATTATTAAATATTTCCTTAAATAAATTTAACAAGGCAGTAATTCTTTCAGATTCTAAAGCTGCAATTCAGGGAATATGTTCAAATACTACAAAGAAGTCAACAAAAATTAGAGAATGCTACAAAATGTTAACACAACTCCATAAAGTTAATAAGACTGTTCATCTCCAATGGATTCCAGCACACTGTGGAGTCATGGGGAACGAAGCTGCAGACTCACTTGCAAAGAAAGGCACAACAATAAAACAAAATTCTAAATTCAATTTCTCATATTCCTCAATAAAACGCTTGATCATTAAAAATTTTTCTCATTCATACCTACAAGAAATAGAAACAAATGCCAAAGATAAAAAATGGATTACACTACTTTCCAATCCAGATATAATCCCCCAGAGACCAAGGAAAACAGCTGTTGCAGCCTTCCGACTATTGACAAATCATGACTGCTTGGCAAGTCATCTCTACAGAATAGGTATCTCAGCCTCACCGATATGTGTCCTGTGTAACGATCCAGCAGAAATGAACGAAGACCACTTGAAGACCTGTGAAGCATTAAGATCAGAAGAAACTACAGTTCAAAAGTATTGGAAAGCACGAATGCTAATGGCTTCATTGCCAGATGCAAGGCACTAGAAAACAACAACAACAACAACTCTCGATCAGGGTAACTTACCTGGAGATTTCCTCCAGGCTTTTATCATATGCTGAGAAGATGAATGTCCGGTAATTTTAAGTTCTATAGGCCCCGGGCTCACTTAAGAATAATTTCAATTTCATTAATACATTGGCCGATCTACTCGATTAAAGATGCTAAACAAAATAGTTATTTATGTAACTAGTGTACAATCTGACTATGTTTAGTGTGTGTGTGTGTGTGTGCGTGTGTGCGTGTGTGTGTGTGTGTGTGTGTGTGTGTGTGTGTGTGGAAGGTGAAAACTGTGACAATATTCACCGTGAACTTGTCTGTGTTGGTGGGGATGATGCACTGGACTATAGTAATGTGAATAGGTTTATGATAAAGTTCAAAACAGGGAGAGTGAGCAGCACCAATTTGCTGCACTTGGGCAGACCTTGTTCATCTACAAAAAAAACTCTTATTCAATATCCTGGGATCATAAGGGCGATATTGTCGTATTCCCTTCCAAAGGGCATGTCAATCACTGGAGAATGTTACAGAGACATTTTGAAGGACCAGCTGTTGACTGCAATTGTAGAAAATCAGCCTGAAATGGTTGGAAAGTTCATCCTCCACCAAGACAAATCTTCAACTCTTGGATTGTCACCCAATTCTTACTGCAAAATAGAATTGAGACACTTAAACACCCCCCCCCCCCCCCCCCCATATTCACCTCATCTTGCTCCGAGCAACTTCTGCCTGCTTGACACCCTGAAAAGCACTCTCCAAGGGAGTCAATTTTCTTTGAGATCAAGCCTAGGATCTGCAGTATACCAGTGTCTAAAACATATACCCAAAGTCTCCTACAAAAAGTGTTAAGCATTGGCAACTGTGTTTAAATAAAGAAGGAGACTGGAAAAATGATACGTGTGCTATGGATGATTTTGTGTGAATAAAAAATATTGAGAATTTAATGTGTTACTTTTGGACTGCACCTCGTAAATGTGAAAACAAAGTTAAATGAAAAAAACTAAAGGTACAACCAGTGAAGCAAATTAATTCTACTGATATAACAAATTGGGCAGAAGTGGGAAACGCAGCGGCCGGGTGGTAAGCCTTGGTCTGCGTACGGCTGTTGCGTTAGCTGATATTGTTATTTAATATAACAAGTATATAGAGACTGTAGCTTTCACTTATCTTTTATATAGGTATTCTACAACTCGAGTTTCACATTTTAGAAATATTGAATATAAGCAGATGAATAAATCATGGCCCCGTAACGCAGTTGATAGAGCACCTGCCTGCGGTGCAAGGGGTCTTGAGTTCGATTCCCGGCAGGGGGGGGGGGGGTAGGCATTTTTCTCCAGCCAGGATTATTCCTCATCTGCAAGTATAGTGGCGGCACCGTAGCTGAGTGGTTAGACCGCTCGCCTACCACCTAGGCGGGAACAGCATGTGGTATTCGTGGTAGACGAAGCGGCGCCTGGGAGGAGTTTCTCCAGGTTCTCCGGTTTCCCCCTCCATTCATTCCGCCAATTGCTCCATTATCGCCCTTCCAATCCTCCATTTCGCCTGCATTTCATATCATCCTCTTCCTCACTATCATACCTGGTGCTCGGCTGACCACCCGCTTCCAGGTCTTCACTCGTCTGGTCCAGAGGTTCCTCTGCTCCCCGACAGATGTCTGACCCTAGACACTGTCTTGTAAGTCCTACATAAGGGGAGGGTAATCAGGGAAAGAAAGAAGGAACAAATCAGCTGTGACTGATCATTTTTGGTAATTTAATCATGAAATAAATCAGAGGTTAAATTATTAAAACAATTAAACGGACCCATAGATTTAGTGGTTTGGGAAAATATATTCATTTTGAAAAATCTGATGTGTTGCACTCACATGACTTTCTCTACTCTTGTACTAACCATTCTTACAAACTCTTATTCCTATATCTTCTTCGTGTTAGTTGAGATAAACATTTGTACAAATTATCTTATTGCTTATTTCCTTGAAGGTACAAGGGGAATATGGGAATACAGTAGGCTTTGTGCGATAGTCAAATTTTTTAAAGCTTTGAGATTCCGTTCTCTTTGCACACTTAACATTTGTTTTCCGAAACTCACACACATAACAATGAATATCTCCGAAATGGTTCACCCTACAAGAAAACTTATTTGGACATAAATTGTGTTACATATTACAGCTTCGCGGGTAATCAGCCGTATGAGGTTTAAAAACATTGAGCTTTCGGCCATTTTAGACTCTATGGCCTTCATAAGAATGAAGCCAGAAAATGCAAGGTATACATTTTATTTGCCATAAAAGGATCTCAAATCGTTAGAGCCATTTTCAAGAAAATACAAATTTTCAAAACATTTTCCATGTAAAAGGTACTTTAGGGTGGAGCTATTTTCTTCAAAATCTTCGTGTCGCATTCTTGAAAGATGTTAAACTTAAATACCAACTTTGGTTTTTAACCTACTTTTCGTTTTTGAGTTATGCTGTCCACAGGCGCGCACACACACACACACACACACACACACACACACACACACACACACACACACACAAACATGTGAAGGTAAACTTTGAAAGAAGAGTCAGAAATTATAAGCAATCGTGCATAGAGCGGAAGATTCGTGGTTCAATTCCCCGCGGTGGCATAGACTTTTTCATTTCTGATTCTGCCTTTCAAAGACAATAAACAAAATGACCTTTGTATTATATATATTTATTTTAAAATAAATATTACATTACATTCTAATAAATGTACAAGAAATATTACAGACATTTATATTAAACAAGGAATAAACTGACTAGAATCGATTACCACATATTTAACGAAATTACAACAATAATCCTTATCATCGCTACACTTCGAATATTCACACATATTGCAGTCTAGACTTGAACTGGTGCACGTGTTTATTGTGTTTACGTCATCCATCCCCCCTCCGCACGGCTCGGGAGGGGTGTGTCATTCAGATTTTGTAATTTCCCTCTCGTTTCTTTCATAATTTTGGAAGGAAAACTTTTGGCACAACTTTTTGTTTTTTTAAATGCTGTACCCCTGTATTACCTTTAAATCAACCAAATCTAACAACTGCTCGCAATATGCTCGTTGTTATTAACTTCTAAATGTATGAAACTTCGAAGTGCAAATTGCCACATTACATTGAAATGGATTTTAAATATACAACGAGATACAAATGTTCAACAAATGTAAAGGGAGAGAGAATTAAAAGTTTAGGTTGGTGTGTTTTATTCAACAACTCTTATAGATCAGGGATAATGATGTTACCTTTGATTTTTAGGTTTATCTTTTCTAAATTACATTCTGAAATTACATTTATGTGCTGGTAACATTTAATGACTAGAATAATATTCTTGAATTAGCTTTTTATTAAAGCTTGTTCTCTTTCGTGATGGTTTATGATTTAATCGACTTCACTTGACAGTACGAGGACTGCGCCAAATGTTAACACTAGCTACATAGAGGCTGAAGTACGGGAGTGGTAGAAATCTCCAACAGTTTCACTACTGAACAGATTACTGCTCTAGTTTAAGGAACTCCAACATTATAAAGCATTGACAACTTAATTTTAGGTTAAGTAACCATGGTATAGGAACATCTTATTGCGTGGGACACGACTATGTCGACTCCTTTCTCCATAAGTAGTTAAGGCCCTAATGACAGTTGTGATGCTCATTCTCTCATTCACTCACTCCTTAAATCGTTCTATAATCGTATTCCCATAGCTTTAATATGTTTTTATGCCTCATTTCAAATATTCTTCAGTAACACCACGGGGACTTAGTTTTTTGTTAATTTACTTGAGCTTAACAAATGTTTTTGTTGTTATGATCAATATTTCGAGAATGAAGATCGTGAAATAATTATCAAGTGTCAACAAGCACATGTTTGAAAGCTCAATTAAATTACTAAGAAAAATTATAAGCCAGATGGGGATTGGCAAGATAATTACAATGCCAGAACGTTTTCTTCCCCCTGCAGGTAACTTCGGCACAAAATTCTGAAAACAAATTATATACCACATTTTTGTATTGTGTGACACTTGTTTTATATTTTGAATTCCCAGATCATCAAATCTTGCCATTTGTACAGTTTGTACAGCCGCCAGTTCAACAGGAAGACTTTGTAGGTTCTTAGTCGATTCGAAGCAGAGATTATAGAAATAAAACATGAATGTAGGAGAAAAAGACTATAATTTTATAGTGTTTTAACAAGATGCTTTAAAATTATCGATGAGGTTCGATTCTGATTGGTAAATAAGGCATCAATGCGACGTTATATAAATTGAAAGGCTGTAGAATGTAATTATCAATGTAACTTCCACTAAACTAATATCAATCATATTAACATAAACTTCGCTTGATGATTGCGGTGATGTCGATTTTGAACGAAATATCCAGACAAAGAACAGGTGGTCAGTAAAAGCTTTTCATTAAGTCTTACGGTTCTCGTACGCCACATAACATCCAAAGAGTAATTAAAGAACCTCTAAGTACCACGTTAGAAAGTGTGAAGTGAATGACAGATGATAAGCACAATTTTATGTTAATTTTTTTACATATATTTACATGCGATGTGTAGTGAGTGATCTCTGTGTGAAGCAAGTCTCCGGATCCGCGTCCTAAGGTGAGTGCAAAGCAAGAACAAAACACTTGCACAAAATGTCTATGATACGAAAGCAAAGGAAATAATAATCACTATTAGGGCTGCTGTCAACTGTTTATAACTTGGAGCTCCCTCTCTTGGAACAGTTCCTTTCTGAGGTTTGTGCTACTGTAGTAAGGAGTACTTCTACAGAGATGCTATTTTTGCAAAGCACATCGATGAAACTAGGAATCTCTCTTGCCGTGAATGAATAGCTCTCCTCACACGAGCAATAGCATCCATGAGCCTCACAGTTACACGTCACCGTGACGTTCATAGTTTTTATTATCACTGTCGTGCTTCGGTAACCTTGTAAACGGAAATAAATAGTTTTTATCAGTGGATAGGTCAGATATTTATTGATGAATAATGCTTATGATAATGATGTCTGTAGTGAGAGGTCCTGACTAAACCCTGTCTCTTATAACCTTGTTCTGCTGAGGTGTATTCTTCTGCGCTCCCTTTCCTTCCTCTTTCCCTTGATTGGTGAATGTACACAATTGAACGGCGATGTATGGCAAACAAGCCCTGTGCAATGCAAGGTCAGGCGATAAAACTAAAACACCTTCTGTATGATAGTTGCACTGCTTTCGTCAGATTTAAACCAAAGGATCTGCTTATCTGTTGATAAGAATTTACAGGCATTCCAGATACATTGCGTTACGTGATATATTTGATACATACGGTTATTAAAATGTGTATCTGACAATTCTCTTGGAATACATTAATACAAATTACCTATGTTAAATAAGGAATTTGTATTCCGCAAGAATCTGTTATACAACAGCAGCCAACGAGAGGTGACGTGAACGTGACAAAGTTATATGGAACAGGGAATAGAAACTTGAGACATGTTAACAATGGTTACGAAGTCTGTCGTAACACCAGGTACCCTCGTGGTTCACCTTCGTGTTTTACAAGACGTAAATAGACGCTCAGGATCCACCGTTGTCCTGGGGTCTGCCTACTGGAGCTGCCAGTTGTGGGATCCTGAGACACAGGAAGCTTTGGGCTAGTTGTTCATGTTCTCTGCCGTGAGGGTTAAGGTAGTGAGAACACTACGTCTGTTGGGATTCACACCAAGGTTCTCCCAGTTGATCCACGACAGCCTCGCCGTCAAATCTGTTAACAATAATTTAAATTGTACTTCTGAAACATTTTATTATAAATGAGTCAAACCACATAAACAACTTTCTCGGGATTTCGATAACATGAATAGCGGACTATGACTCTTGCCATTTTTATCCTGTCTTATTTTCCATGCCTAAGTAAATTTAAGCATATTTCGAAAATATGGACAAATATGTGACTAAGAGCACACTTTCAATCATATGTTATGTAATATCACTTAACATTTCAGATATGTTTGTAAACATAATTTCACAACCTTTCACCCTTTCCCCCTCAGCCCATTGTGACATATTGGGGAATTTGGCTTGATGCTGCAAACTACTATTGCATAAACTACAGTGAGATTGAGAACAGTTTCAATAATTTTGACGAAGGTGATTGGTCTTTAAACAAAATGTACAACCATCGTTTTAATTCACAATGTTAATAAATTAAGCCTACATAAAATCAAATTTCTCTGTATATTAAGATCCATTACTCGCCTTGAAAATGTGGACATGAATTTATGTATTAAGCATTGTGAAGGGAACTCAAAGTGAATTATCGAGGGTTATATAGGGAAAACAGCTTACTGGCAGATCCCAATAATTCAAAATGGCCGACATTACACTAAACTACAGTGGACATTACACCAAACAGCAATGCTGCCAACCTATAAAATAGGTTACTAACAAGTCTATGAGTAAACCCAAGGAAAACAGGAGAAGGTTTCAATGCGCATTTTAATAAAGGTGTAAATTAAAATGTGTGATGCTATGATAAACAAAGGCATTTAAGTTCCATAAGCCATATACATATACAAACCATTTTTGTCATTGGAAGAATGCTTTCCTCACTATTTTTTTCTCTTACTCATATTTATAGACAGTCTTTAAAGGAAATAAAATAAGTATTGTTTAACCAAATAAAAATATTATTTCTAATCCCAAGTATTACAGGGTTAAGGCAACATACTTTCAAACGATAATAATGCTTGAACATTCCTGAACGTCCTTGCCATGGAATGTGGTAACATTTTGGATAAAATCACTTCCGAACGCTAAATATTGGAATATATTTAATGCATTAATGTGTTTTGAAAACAAAAATAACAACGGTAACTGTAACTGCGTATAATGCTATAAAGCAATTCAAGACAAATCCATACACACGAATAATACAATGGTGTCCACAGATAAATGCAGTGTCTTGTTTTAAAATCTATTGTTTGCCTTCCCTGCAACCGGTTAAAAACGTTGTGTTCTGTGACAACATAACAGATGTAATAACAAACTATGGCCGTAGCTTTATCGTGGTTATATTTTACGAACAGTTGGCAGTACTAATGCAACCTAACAGATGGAAATCACCAAATATAACCAGACAGCGCCATAATGGGGGGAAAAGAGGACTCCAATAAGCTGTTTTGTGTATAAGAACCCACGAGGGTGTGTGTACTCACCGCTAGTGTTCCATTCGGCTCGTTCAGCAGCCTTGATCTCGCCCCGCAGACACTTCTCCACGTACGTGAGTGGATCATAGTCGGCGGTAAGCACCTCCCGGAGCAGGGCAATGTAGGCGATGGCCAGACGCAGGGTGTCGATCTTGGAGAGGCGTTTCTCATAAGGAAACGTGGGCACGTGCACCCGCAGCTCGTCGAAGGCCGAGTTGATGCTGCTGAAACGATAACCACCCGCCAACACGCGATACCCACGTTAACAACGGCATTCTAGTGCTAACAACTACATTTTACAACTACGTATGAGGCACAAGTAAACCAGGGGGGTAATCCACGAAGTAACGACCGTTTGCGCATTTCTGCTGCGCAGATCACTATGGAGCTGCTATCCAATATGAAATGGTTTCCTTGACAGGTTCTTACACGGTCTTGTGTGAAAGCAAGTGGAAACAGGTTGTTATTGTGCATTCTGCGATTGTTCAAAATGAACTATATGATACAAAAGGCTAAGAGATGACAGATATTCAGTTTGTGAGTGGTCGAATGTTAAATCCCACGGAACTTCGCTGAAAACTAAAGGAAGTGTATGGTGGTATAGTAATGAACGAAAGAAATGTGGAAAGTGACATGAAATGTTCAATGATAGACGAAGAATATGACGAAACTCGACCAGAGCGTCCGTCACAAAGGATTTGAAGAGTCAAGTAAATAATCAAACGGTGCAAGACAGTGTAACCCTAGACCAGTTACGGATTAATTTTCCAAGCATTTGTGGTTCTTTGCTTGGAGAAACTATGAACATCTTGGCATGAATGGACTGCTGGTAGCTTACTATCCCAACGGATAGCTACCCTTTCCAGGCCAAGGCCTACTGCCCGGCCGCTGCGTCCCCCACTTCTGTCTACTACAGGTGTCATGAATGGGGTGCAATACTGGAGGATGGGACGTGCTCAGTGCCGCGAATCCTCCTACTGACAGCCTATCACAACGTGGTGATATTAAAGCTCGTGGATTGACAAATGATTACATAATGGAGGTGATTATGTACACAAATAAAGTACAGAGGTATTTTTAGACGTGGCGAATGACCTTGCTAGGATTTGCGCGAGTGACGTCCTGCAGATTGATGGTGAGGGTAACCTCTCTGTTACATTCCTCGAAATAAACAAGAGAATAACGCGAGCGGGTACTGTGCTTAATCACGTACTGTTCCCGATGTTTACTACACGGAAGTAGGGGAGATACTAACCTGACACCCTTATGGTCTTATAAATACAAAAGTGAACTTGACCATAAACCACTGCGCAACTATCGGTCATTCGCCACGTCTAAAAGATACAAGTCTGAATATATGACACCTTTTTAAATAAAATATGTTCTCTTTTAAGGCAAATAGTTGTTCTTCTTGGATTACCCTCATATGCGCAAACGGTTTGTTCTTTAGAAGCTAGTTAAGAAAGTTTTAAGAAATAAAATCTTAGGGATATTCCAAATGTGTTTTTAAAATGTTAGCCTTCAACATGTACTAAACTATGCATTATACTACATGGAATATTTAAACGGAGATTCTTTCAACTCCTCAGGCACCAAAACTTACTACATTTCTGCAATAAACAAAACCCTTGTAAAATAGGTTCTTCTAGTCAAATTATTTTCAAATGTGAAATATTGAAACACGAGAAAAGGACATGGTTCCATTTAAAAAAAATATATATACATTATTTCCAATTATATCAAATAAGTGAAAGAATTTTGGCGTTAAAATTGAGATATTCATAAAAAGATCTGATGTTTCAAATATTTACAGAAATCTTTATGGCTCTACTTATACACACCCTTAAAATTGTAATCAATAATGTGACCAAAGTAATGTCATTATTAAAAATAAAACAATTATTTCGAAACTAAAAGCTTCACTTATCTTAGTATATTGGTGTAAGTTCTTGAAATATTACGCAAACATGTTTCAAGAACTTGCAGCAATTTACTAATGTAAGTGAATCTTTTAGTGTCTAAATAATTATTTTACTTTAGATTCGTGTTGCTTCGCTGTTAACAGCTTCAGTTGTTCATTGAATGTCAGTATTGTAATTATGGGTTACCATAAGTAAGATCCTATTAAAATCGTATTCATCGAGAATTTTCAAACGGAAAATACACCAGAAGTTCTCGAATATTCATTCATGTACCTGCCTTTCGTGTATATCTATACAGGAAGGGGAACAGTAAGGAACAGACAAGAAATTATAATGCAGCATGCTTCAATAAATATGTAGAAGATGTTATTCAACAATCACGTTTATAATTTTGCTGTCTAACTTCCTTTTGCCCCAGACCTCTCGCAATCCTAGAGAAATGTCCTGAGCCTACGACTCTTAGGTAGCAATGGAGAAGTCGCAATGTATGATTTGGAGGGGGGGGGGGGACAGCACCTCGAATCTTTTATACCTATGACCCTGATGGCTCCCCCCCCCGTAGGGAGTGATGAAATGAGAGGATTCTAAAAGTAGCCGGACCTGAGGAGAGACGACAACAGAGGGCAAGCTCCCTAACAGCTACAGATTGAAACTCCCCGGTGGTAGCTTGTACAACTGGCTCCCCTCTCCCACTGTGGGCTTATAGATCCCCTAGGGGTCGAGAACCGGAGGTCTACTACGACCCGGAGGACGAAGAATGTCCTGCTATTCACGCAGAAACTCCCGCTGACACTTGTAACCCTGAAATAGCCATCCAGGATGAAAGATGGAATGAAATGAGAAATGAGGTGAAATGGAGGGACAGGAAACTCAGGGGATGTAATTATCCTTACTAGCATTCGCCTAGTGAGTCCCCCCCCCCCAAAAAAAAAGTATGATTCTGGAAGGTCGGCCACGGGAATCGAACCCACGATCTCCCGCCACAAACGCTGCCACCTGAGCCATTTCAGTCGAACATTGCAATGTAGATGCATAATAGCTTTTGTTTTATTCAACAGTACGGCATACGTAACCTGAAAATCAGAATTTTATTTAAGAGACAACACTTGGCAACTTAGGTGATTGCGTACTGAGATCTGAGTGTGAAATACAGAGGTTCGCGTATCTTGAAATGAGCTTTAAACCAACTTAATTTAATTCTCACTAGTACGCTTCAGCTCACGCACGTGAGTTTCTACTTGGTAGTTGGTATATAAATTTAAATTCTTACTTTAAGCATTAAACAGTTTTTGATAGGAAGGCCTGGTTGATACTTCTCTTATTATTTAAAAGTTAGGTTAGTTTTCATGCACTACACTAATTGATATGCATGCTCTTTAAGTATTAGTTACTTCTGCATTTCAGTTCTAAGGTGTTTGTTCTTGGCACATTTAGGCAGCTAATTAATGAGCCATGAACGTAGTCATATCATAAGTTCCGTCGCGATATAAGCGTGAGATGCATAACAAAGAACAGAGATCCAAAAACATCCGAACCGCTGCGCGGTGTATTCCCATTGTGTACACAGAAACACGATAACGCAGCTGCTGTAGAGGTCATCAGATTGACTTGTTTTTGTCTGCTCTGAAAGTGCAGTATTGAGCTGACGTGATAACGTGTCATTGAGTTATTAACCAGTGTGCTTTATTATTTTGCCCTGTACTTAGTCACAAAGTGTATTATGGCTCATCTACTGCAAAGCGTGTATTTATTTAATACTCGTATGTGTTAAGTCCGTCAGCTCGCCAAGTGAAAGTGCTACTTGCAGAAATATTTCCAGGTGACTTACGATGCCTATTTCTGGGGTAACTTAGTGTACAAGACAAGTCCACACATCCTGGAAGATATCCACCAGGAAACTGGCAGCATTTCCCAACATGAGCTACGGCGAGTGATGGATAGTTTCCTAAAGAGGTGCCAAATATGTATGGACAACACGATGGCCAGTTTAAGCATCTCCTTTTAACAACATTGATAAATAAAGCCTTTAAAAGTAATTTTAAAAATATTGTATGATTTCATCCGCGTTTTTCTATGACGAGCGCCGATGACGCGTAGAGCGCAGCCGGTTCGGAGTCTTTTGGATCACCCGTTATAATATAGTGAATACAAAGAACAGATAGTTACTCAAAATGTCCTCCTTTGGATGTCACACAGTCGCAGCAGTACGTATGACATTGATGTCCAAATTCTGCACTGTTCACTTCAGCTCGTTTTAGGGCCTCCGGATTTCCGTGTCGCTCGTGTCGAGCAAGCTTTACTCTCGTTATGTCCCAAAGTTGGTAATTCATATCTGGACACGTGCAACAGTGGCTCAAGGACAATGTTCCTGAGCTTAGAGCCCACCAAGATTGGCCATCGGAAAGTCCAGGTTTGAACCCGCTGGATTACCAACTATGGGACATCATCGAGAGAAAGCTTGCTCGACACGAGCGACACAGAAATCTAGATCCCCTGAAACAAATCTGAAGTGAACAGTGCAGAATGATTGGCCACGTCGTTTGAAAGTCTGTGCGGCCTCCAAAGAAGGACGTTTTGAGTAACGATCTGTTTTTAATTCACCGTATTGTAGTCAAGAAATGGTACGAGCATATTCTGGATAGTACCTACCATTCTTTATTGTGCTACACACGTTTATATTGTGACAGAAGCTATGGCTAGCTGTAACACTTATGAGAATATACTTCCTAGATTCCAGTCGAATCGAAGAAGATATTAAAGGAATAAAAAATGAATGTAGAGGAAAAAGCCATTACTTTTTGAGTACCATGTGCTGAATGGATTCCATTGCAATTGGTGAATAAGGTACAAATGATACCGTACGTTGACTAAAAGGCGCATGCGTATCATCTTACGTAACTGTCTGTCCACTATCATCTCTTGGGGTACGCATTAAAATAGTTCGATTCCAACGTAAATATTTGGATTCAAAGTTTTTCTTTAGTTTTATATAAGTATCTATATGTGAGAACGGATAGTAAACTGCAGTTTCAAATTATTAGTACCGTTATCATCATCATTATCAATGTTTTGTCGTACACCAGTGTATTTAATCAACTGTCTGTAAATGTACGCATCCCTGTCCACCACAGAATTTTGAGGATAGCTGAAGGCCTATGGTAGCCCTTAGAACTGGAATGCAGAATACTATAAGATTGAAATGCCTTGCCCCGCGCCCCCGGGGCCTCCTCACATTTTGACAGGCGGTCGCTCCGGGGGGCGTGCGGGGGCAGACTGTGCGGACCTCAGCATCCTCTTCCTCTCCCGTATGTTGGCGGCATGGCGCTGGATCCGGTAGGGACTGCCACTAGGGTAGAACTCGCTGCCGTCCCCAGAACTGCCGCCACCGCCGCCCAAGTCGCCGCCCCCACTGCCGCCGCACTGTTCATCTGTAACAAACCATAATAGTCGACAATTCAGTACACTGAGAATGGAACCAGTATCTCATTTTATACATAAACAGAAGACGACATCAGTGAAGAAATTAATTTCTATGTGCAATATGTGGGGTATTATAACCTAAACATCTGCTGTGTTGCACTCACATGACTTTCTCTACTCTTGTACTAACCATTCTAACAAACTCTTATTGCTCTATCTTCTTCGTGTTAGTTGAGATAAACATTTGTTAATGTTCTGTGGAATATGGGAATACAGTAGGCTTTGAATAATAGTCAAGTGTTTTAATGCTTTCAAATTCCGTTTTCTTTGCACGGTTTATATCAGGGTTCGAATTCAGGATTTCTCCCCTAAATAAATAATTTTCCCAGCTCGTCAAACAAGAATTCGTTCCCTGCTAGGGAAGTAGTTTTTCTTTTTACTGTGAATATTTACTATTACTGCTCTTTGAAAGTGAAGAAAGACAAGGCTGTGAGGAAAAAAACACTTGTGAGTTGAAATATCATGGCAGCCTGTAGACTGTGTTAACGTCAGTAAAAGAGAACTGTGTATTTGTGCAAACATTTTGGAAGGAAATAAAGTGAGATAGAAAGACTGGACTTTTATCATTTTATTATAATATGAATCCAACATGCCGTGCCCGGTAACAGATTTAAAAGTTGGCCAAGTCTTCTTTTCGGTTTCCGAGGCTCGGGTAAGCTTGCCATCGGTTGTGAACACTCCCATTTGAAAGCACGTAGGTATTTCAACTTTCTGGTTGTGGTTGTTGTGAACGAACCTAAAGCTTGCTTTACACAATGTTAGCCATTTGTTTCATAGGCATGAAATCGAACTCGTCCTTTGTCCGTACCTACCCAAATACTTGCCACAACTGTCCCATCAAGGTGTGCTGCACGGAGAGTTTACCATCTGTGGGTTGTAATGCGACACTAATCGATCTTACCCTCATGTTAATTCTAAACAAATTCGTCTGCACAAACAAAAACAATAGATAGACGCAGCTGTAGCTGTCATGGTGGCAGGAAAGAAGAAAGCAGGTGTCCACAAGTTTTTACTTTTATCATTTACCTACAGTTAATAGAGCGTGTATTGCATTCAACTAGAAAATTCAACATTGAAATTTCATCGTAAATACATGTTTTGAGATACACTAAATCCAAGAAGGAAGCATTAGTAGAAAGTCCTTGTGTCGCAGTATCTGTGTGTGCGTGCGTGTAGGTGTAGGGGGGTGTGTGTGTGTGTGTGTGTGTGTGTGTGTGTGCCAATTTAGAACAACACTAGGTTTTGATGATGATGATGATGATGATAATAATAATAATAATAATAATAATAATAATAATAATAATAATAATAATAATAATAATAATAATAATAATAATAATAATAATAATAATAATAATAATAATAATAATAATAATAATAATAATAATAATAATAATAATAATAATAATAATAATAATAATAATAATAATAATAATAATAATAATAATAATAATAATAATAATAATAATAATAATAATAATAATAATAATAATAATAATAATAATAATAATAATAATAATAATAATAATAATAATAATAATAATAATAATAATAATAATAATAATAATAATAATAATAATAATAATAATAATAATAATAATAATAATAATAATAATAATAATAATAATAATAATAATAATAATAATAATAATAATAATAATAATAATAATAATAATAATAAT
The DNA here is from genome assembly GCA_030765045.1 of Tenodera sinensis. Lineage (NCBI taxonomy): Eukaryota > Metazoa > Arthropoda > Insecta > Mantodea > Mantidae > Tenodera > Tenodera sinensis. The sequence goes on from CM060972.1 coordinate 102,329,539, forward strand.
AATAATAATAATAATAATAATAATAATAATAATAATAATAATAAACTATGGGAAAGACAGATAAATGATTGCCATGTGTTAAAATCAATGCATAATGTAATACACCTAGTTGAGTTAGGAGTCCTAAGTTAGGCAGTTTCCATCGGTCTGGTGCAGGTTTGCACATGGGGCCTCGCCTCATCTCTTTTCTTCTCGTCTCCTCTATTCTCTTCTCTACTCTTATTTTCTCTTCTCTACACTCCTCTCCTCTTTCGTCTTATCTAGTCTCCTCTCCTGTTTCTCTCCTCCTTTCTCTTCTCTTCTGTTTTATTCTTCTCTCGTCTTCTCTCCGCTCCTCTACTCTCCCCTCGCCTCCTCTCCACTGCTCTACTCTTCCTTTCTCTTCTTCTTTCTCTTCTCCTCTTCTGTGATACCTCCACCCCCTCCCTTCCCCGCACTATCTCCCTCCTCCACTTCTCTCCCAGCCTGTAGGTACTACGAGAGATATGAAATGCACTCACCGGACAGACCCAGGTAGTGGAGCTGCTGCGATGCCGCCGAGGTGGCCGAGCGGCTAGCGTACGCACAGGAAGGAAGATCGCTAAGTTCATCATCGCTGAGATCGTTGCCCAGGTAGCTGCTGGCAGAGCCTGAGCTGAGAGCTTGTTGGGATAGAGCACCAGCTCCTTGCTGCAGGTGATGGTGATGGTGATGATGGTGGTGATGATGCAAGCTGCAGGACGAGGAGTCCGCCCTGGAGGTGGTCACGCGGTTATTGCTGTTACTGCTCGACCTGCAACACAAACACATGCTACAGCACTGCCTTAGTTGCAAACATTACCTACATAAGTTACATGGGTCTCAAGAACATACATGTTCACTAGAAAAATACATATTTGTTTGATAATTGCTACATACAACAAAAAAATCTGGTGTGTTGCACTCACATGACTTTCTCTACTCTTGTACTAACCATTCTTACAAACTCTTATTCCTATATCTTCTTCGTGTTAGTTGATATAAACATTTGTACAAATTTTCTTATTTATTTCCTTGTAGGTGCAAGCGGAATATGGGAATACAGTAGGCTTTGTGCGATAGTCAAATCTTTTACAGCTTTCAAACTCTGTTCTCTTTGCAAGGCTAACATAAAAACTTAATAACGATGTTCCATTTGACGGAAGTTTTAAGTTTTCCATAACTCACACAAATAACAAGGAATATCTCCGAAATGGTTCACTCTACATCCGACATAAATAATTGTGTGTTTAAGCAAGATCTACATTTTTTGTATAGTGATTTGGTCTATCTCTTACGGTTTACATGTTATACAAAATTTATCCAGAGTAAACAAGACTACATAGGCTATAGCCAGAAAATTGAAAATTTACTTTTCATTTGCCAGTAAAATATCTTAAACATTTTAATAAAGAAAACCAAAATGTCCGAAAAAATTTCCTTGCAAAGGATACTTTAGGGTGGAGGAATTTTCATCAAAATCTTCGTGTCGCATCCTTGAAAAACATTAAACTCCGATACCAACTTTGGTTTTTAACCAACTTTTCGTTTTTGAGTTATGCTGTTCACAGACTGACACACACACACACACACACACACACACACACACACACACACACACACACACACACACACACACACACACACACACACACACACACACCACAAACTTTGTTTCTAAAAATGTATTTTTTTTTTTATTCAGGGGTCTAAAAATATTTTAGGTGAAATCTTGACATCGGATTTTTGTGTGGAATACAATACTTCCTCTACTTATACCTGTGTTGTAGAGAAATTAAAAACTAAAGCATGGAATTTAGAATTAACTTAGTAATTTTTAGATAAAATGTGTGTGGTGATTCTAAATATTTGAAAGTTTTGAAAGTTTTGCTATGTAGTTCATATTTCTTTTTAACTTTGCCTTACAGTTAAGACAGTACAAAAACCATGGGTTAATTTTTATAAAAATTAGTTTCTGATTTTGTGGAAAAAAGTAAAAATCTTTTTTCAAAAAAATGTGGATTAGGAGGTAGAACTGGAACTTAAAAATTCAATGCCATACACGGCTTGTGTGTTTAAAAACACCAAAAGTAAGTTTGTTGGCATAAATAAATAATATGTGGATTAGGTTTTATTTTGAAATTTTGAAATTATTTGAAAAAAAATCAGTAATTCAAAACTAATTGACAAACAAAAATGAAACTCTGTCAAATAGTTTCACATAACATTCCAAACATGTGTAGGTATAAAAATGAAATATAGGTCGCGCATTACTTGTTGACGAATGACCTTCAGTGAAGGTCCAGTGAGCTAGCCTACTCTCAATAAACAGGTGAGCAAATAGTTTCTGTTACGATAACAAACAGCTCTGCTTCCCTATGTTATGTTTCGAGGAAAACACAAGAGTACAGTTAACTGCAACGTTTGTGCATTGCCAGTGTTTTAACGAGAGATAGCTAATGAAAACGACAGCAATTCAGGTAAAGAAGACGAAGACGAATTGAAATGTTCGGTATAGAAGAAATACATGCAAATTAAGTGTAGGTAAATACATTGTAATGCATGCGGCTGACATCACTGGTAGTGTTATAATTTGCTTTGTACTTGCGTACCGTACTTCAGCACAGAAACATGAGAGCAACGTACACATCATGTGATTGTCGTTTCTGCTTCTGTGTGCCAGGGTTCCCGTACAGGTGAGCAAGTGACTCGCCTCTAGCCTCTTATTTAAAAATGTGATGTGTTGCACTCACATGACTTTCTCTACTCTTGTACTAACCATTCTTACAAACTCTTATTCTTATATCTTCTTTCTTGATAGTTGAGATAAACATTTGTACAAATTATCTTATTGCTTATTTCCTTGTAGGTACAAGGGGAATGTTAGAATACAGTAGGCTTTGTGCGATAGTCAAATGTTTGAGATTTTGTTGTCTTTGCACACTTAACATATAAAACAAATGAACAACGATGATCCATTTCACGAAAGTTCCAAGTTTTCCGAAACTCACACACATAACAACGAATATCTCCGAAATGGTTCACCCTACAAGAAAATTTATTGAGACATAAATTGTGTATTTTAGCAAGATCTACATTTTTTGTATAGTATGATTTGGTCTATCTCTAACGGTTTACCAGTTATGCAAAAGTCGTTCAGAGTAAATACGACTACAGGGGCTATAGCCAGAAAATTCAAGATATACATTTCATTTGTCATAAAAATATCTCAAACATATGACATTTTAATTAAAATCGTTAGAGCCATTTTCAAGAAAATGAAAATTTTCAAAAAATTTTCCATGTAAAGGATAGTTTAGGGTGGGGCTATTTTCTTCAAAATCTTCGTTTCGCATCCTTGAAAGACATTAAACTTAAATACAAACTTTGGTTTTTAACCGACTTTTCGTTTTTGAGTTATGCTGTCCACAGACTGACAGACACACACACGGACCTTTTTTCTAAAAATGCTTTTTTTGGATTCAGGGTGCCTCAAAACATGTATTTCCGGTGAAATATACACATCGAATTTTTGGGTGGAATACAATACTTCCCCTACTTACCAGTAGAGAAAGTAAAAATGTAATTCTTCGAGAACTAACGCACGTATCTTTGTAGCTTTAAAATTATACAAAATAGCAATTTTACCCATGACCACGCTTTAAGTCACTGAGCATGAAGCAGGGTTCGAATTAACGGGGGGATGGTGCGGGGGGGGGTGGAATTTGCTCGCCAAAGAAGAACTCCTTCCCTGCCAGGGAGGCACTTTTTCTTTTTACTGCAGGTATTTACTATTGTTCTTTGAAAATACAAGAAGACAGGGAACACTATCGATGCAGACTGTACATGCTACGAGTGCGAACTGTGAGTAAGCAAAAGTATGATATCGCAAGTAGGTAAACAATAAACACTTGTCAGGTTCATTAGTTGCGCTTGCATTCATGGTCACAATTCGAGCAATTCTGCGTCGCAATGACGAGTGACAAGAATGCGAAAGTAATAACAGTGATGTATTCCAGGCTTCAACTTGGAGTAATATTAATATTGCAGCTCCTCAAGTAAAAACTGCAGCATTGGAGCTGAAACTAGTGCGAGTAAGTGCATTACACTGGTCAGAGGATGTGCAGATGCACAAAACTAGATTTGAAGAATGGAAAACAAATCGCCCCTGACTTTCGTCATACAGTTTTGGCTGTACTGCTCAGAAGTACGGTGCCCTTAAAGGCAATTAAACGCATATTGCAGCTGCTACTACCACTGGTACATATTACTACGGGGTGTTTCCCCCGTCGTCACAAAGGTATGGATGGATGCACTTACCTGAGCGAGGTAGCGTTGCCCAGATCATCGCCCGCACCGCCTCCTCCACCGCCACCACCACCACCTCCGCCACCTCCAGTGGAACTGTTGTGGAAGCTGTAGACCAGGTCACCTCCGCCTGAACCTTCGTTGGTTGAGTTAGCCGACATCCCTGAATAGGGCTCGGCGGAGTAGTTGGCAGTCAGAACCACCACGATCGCGTGTTGCAGCCTCGAGTTGCAGGGGAGATGTTTCGGGGGCAAGTGGCGGCCATGGGGTGGTGCTGCGCCAGATATACCGACTCACCCCAGTAGCAGGTAGGGGATGGGAGGGGGGGGGGGAGGGGGACGTCCCGGCCGGCAACAACGGGATACATACACGGCTCTGCTCGGCTCGGCTCGGCTTCTACACCAATACAGATCTAAGGCTATTCATGTGACACTTTGCGAACACTTTATTCAAGTGGATACACTATTCTTTCACATATATATTATTCCTCCTCTTCTAGGATAGGAATTACCATGGTTCCATCATGTTGGGGTCACCAAATGTTATAAATCTACATTAAGATACCAAATCTGACTCCTTTTATATATCACTAAACATTTTAATAATTTAATTTGTTCAAACACACACACTTTTTCAATGTTTTGAACAAAAACAAAATCTTAGATTTACTTTCTCTACTGTATAGTTATAGTACGCAGAGAAAGTAAATACTGTACTCCACTCAAAAATCTCATATCGAGATTTCACCAGAAATACTTGTTTTGGGACTTCCTGAATCTAAAAAGGCATTTTTACTTTCTCTACTAGTAAGCAAAGGAAGTATTGTATTACACCCAAAAAAACGATGTCGAGATTTTATCGGAAATATGTTTTGAGGCTCCCTGAATAAAAAAGACGCATTTTTAGAAAAAGGTGTGTGTGTGTGTGTGTGTGTGTGTGTGTGTGTGTGTGTGTGTGTATCAGACTGTGGACAACATAACTCAAAAATGAAAAGTCGGTTAAAAACTAAAGTAAGTAGTTAAGTTTAATGTCTTTCAGGGATGGGATACGAAGATTTTGAAGAAAATTGCTCCACCCTAAACTACCCCTTACATGGAACATTTTTTATTTTCTTGAAAATGACTAAAGATTTTGATTATAATGTAATATGTTTGAGATATTTTTATGACAAATGAAATGTATATCTTGAATTTTCCGGCTATAACTCATGCAGTTGTATTTACACTGAAACTTAGCCCACATAGAAAGATTTTCTCCTATTAATCAACTCGATAATGTATCGTACCTACAGAATATTAAACTTCAATATTGTTACTTTCTGATGGCAACGCCGTGGCCGAGTGGTTAGACCGTACGCCTATCTCCTAGGCGGCCCGGGTTCGGTCCCAGGGATTCGCTTGTGGTATTCATCGTGGACGAAGCGGCGTCTGGGCGAGTCTTCTCTGAGTTCTCCGGTTTCCCCCGCCACTCATTCGACTAATTGTTCCATTATCATCTTTCTAATCATCGATATCATCTGCATTTCATATCCTCTTACTCTCATACTGACCACCTGCTTCCAGGTGTTCACTTTGTCTGGTCCATAGGTTCCTGTGCTCGACCCTAGGCACTGGTTTGTAAGTCCTACATAAGGGGAGGATAATCAGGGAAAGAAGAAGAGTATTTTCACTTTCTCTAGCATTTATCTTAGAGAGAATATTGCATTTCACCTCAAAATTCGATGCCAAGAATTCATAGGAAATACCTACACCTTTTAGGGCCATTGACCCCCAAAAGTTTTTCTTTCTTTCAGACAAATGTCCACATTTGTATCCGCGACCAGCATACCTCAAAAATATGCATAAATATCAAATATCGTATTCGAGACATTTGCCTCGCTGTTTAAACATGCCAGGCGAAGCTTTCCAACAAAATTCCCATCCCAGACTCATTTACATGGAAAATGTTTCATTATATGTCATAATAAAATAAATATATGAGTTTTTACCTCCTCTACTACGTATAGTAAGTAGAGGAAGCATTGTATTCCACCCAAAAATTCCATGTCGAAATTTCACCGGAAAGATATGTTTTTATGCCCCTGAATACCCACAAGAAAGCATTTTTAGAAAAAGGTAGGTCTGTCTGTCTCTCTCTCTCTCTCTCTCTGTCTCTCTGTCTGTCTGTCTGTCTGTCTGTCTGTCTGTGTGTCTGTCAGTCTATTACCTGTAACTCAAAAACGAAAATTCGGTTAAAACCCAAAATTGGTATTTAGGTTTAATACTTCTTACGATGCGACACAAAGATTTTAAGAAAATTCCTCCACCCTAAACTACCCTTTACATAGAACATTTTTATTTTCTCGAAAATGGTTCTAACGAATTTGATTAAAATGTCATATGTTTGAGATATTTTTATGACAAATGAAAGGTATATCTTGAATTTTCTGACTATAGTCCACGTATCGTATTTACTGTGGATGACTTTTGCATAACTGGTAAACCGTAAGAGATAGACCAAATCTTACTATACAAATAATTTACATCTCGCTAAAATAGACAATTTCTGCCCAAATAATTTTTTTGTAGAGTGAACCATTTCGGAGATGCGTACCTATTCCTTGTTATTTGAGCGAATTTTGGAAAACTTTTGTCAAATGGAACATTGTTATTCATTTTGTATATATTAGATGTGCAAAGAGAACGGAATATGAAAGCTTTAGAACATTTGCCTATCGCTCAAAGTATTCCCATATTCCCCTTGTACCTACAAGGAAATAAGCAATTGCAAATGTTTTTCTCAACTAACACGAAGAAGATATAGGAATAAGAGTTTGTAAGAATGGTTAGTTCAGCAACACATCAGATTTTTTATTTAACCATTTTGATTAGAATTGCAAATGCTTTACGAACATAATGTAGGTATTCTTGAATTCTCTGCGAATAACTGTGAAATGCTCTTCGTTCAGAATAAATTGTGTTTATGTATCTAATGTTGATAGATGGAAGCTTACTGTACAGAAGAAATGCAGATTCTCTTTACATATATATACCTACAATTTATTTCAAATACTTCTAAATGTAGCGTCAGGCATTTCCAAGATGTTTATTGCTTTTGGTTTGAAATTCTCATACTTTGAAGTGTTCACCATTCAGCTGTTTCTTGTGATGTCATGCAATTTCAATGTCAATTTTTTAAATTTCAATTTTTTAAAATTATATCTCTTATTACCCTTGTAAGAAATTAAAGAATGAAAATTTTCATATAATTAATAGTTTTTCTTCAAAAAATGTTAACGCCGCTAAGTGTAAAAATGTCATAAAACAGGGCATTATTATATTAATTATTTTTTTAAAAAAAAGTATAACTAATATCAAAATTCCAAACGGACATTTTAGTGCCCATATTCTGAACTCTATTGGAAAAAATGTTTAAATCTGTAGCTAGATTTTTGTGAAAGTAGATAGATTTTGAATGTGAGAAAGTAACAAAAAATTGTTTCTGAGAAAAATTAGTTTAAAGTTGCAATTAAAAGCAGAGGTGCAACACTTTAAAAATGACGTTCAAGATATGCTCCCCCCCCCCCTCCTAGGGGTTAAAAATTCGCAGATATATTCCTTAAGGGGAGGTTGTAAGTTGGTTTGGGTCAAAAATAGCAATTTTGTGTTTTTTGCTGATTTTGCAAGTTTATTGTATCATATTCTAGTATTTTAACCCCTAAACACTTGCCAGAAGTGTCTTTGAAATAAATTAAAGTGTCCAAGCACCTACCTATTTGAATAAAAAATTATATATCCATTAAAGTTTTTTTTAAAAAAAATGGAAATAATATCTATGTGTCAGCACGTTTAGAGAGCATTGATTTATATGTGTGCAAAATTTCATACTTCTAGAGTGATTACTTTCTCTGAAAAGTGGAGTTAAACTTCTTAAAGTTAACATTGCAAGCATAGAGCCTACAACCTCCTCTTAAGGCAAGGCAAGAAAAAACAAAAAATAGATTTTTTTTTTTACCAAAGAGGCTAAAAGATCCCTTCGATGTTCCCTTAATAATATAATATAAAAATGCAATATAAAAGAGCTGAATTTAAAATCAAACTAGGAAAATCCCTGAGCATCATATGAGAATACTATTTTTCAAGTATATTTGTATTTCTCGAGACAAAAAGTTACTGAAAATAATGTAAGTAAATTGTGATACAGGATTTTTATAGAGGCATTGCTAATATCTATTACTGTGTCATTTCACCATTTTTTAGAAATATTGGATCTTTTTTAAATATGTTGACGTTAAATTTGGTATCTCTTCCCTACGTCCAAAATGTAATCCAATGACGGACATGTTTTCAGCTGGATGATGATATTTCAACTGTTTTTTTAATGATTCTTGTAAATGGATAGAGAAATTCGCGTAAGTGTAACATATATTTTATTTTAATCGTTATACTCTATAGTACTTTACCTTGTACCTATAAACAGATCCACGTAAGACAGGAAGTGAGTAAGCTAGCTGTAAGTCCCTGTTGCATGTGCTTCAAGTGCTCTGCTCTCTGATTGGCTGTGTTGCTTATTGACCGCGGGACTGACGAACCAATAGCGGTGCACGAGGGAGGATCCTCTTGCAGAGCTTGTCATGAGCAGTACACATGAACATGGCGGCGCTATATCTCAGGACCGTGTTCTTCAGGCGATCAGCAGAATTCGACCTTTACAAGTTACTCGTGTTTCATGTATTACTTGTAGGCGTTTATTACTTTCTCTACTACATATAGCAAGTAGAGGGAGTATTGCATTCCATCCAAAAATTCCATGTCGAGATTTAACCGGAAATTTATGTTTTGAGGCCCCAGATTCCAAAATAAGCATTTTTTTAGAAAGGTCCGCGTGCGCGGGTCGGTTAACAACCAAAGTTGGAATTTAAGTTTAATGTCTCTCAAGGATGCGGCACAAACATAAGGAAGAAAATTGCTCCACTCTAAACTACTCTTTACATGGAAAATTTTTCGAATATTTTGTTTTTCTTGAAAATCGCTCTAATGATTTTGATTAAAATGACACAATTAAAATATTTTTGTGACAAATTAAAATTATATGTTGAATTTTCTGGCTATAACCCACGTAGTCCTGTTTACTTTGGATGACTTTTGCATAGACCAAATCTTACTGTACAAAAAATGTAGATCTCAACAAAACACACAATTTATGTCGATGGCGATATTTTTACAAAAATGTCAACTTTTTACTTCGTCTACTACGTACCTCTAGTAAAGTACCGAAGAATTGTACTCCACCCAAAAATTTGATGCCGAGGTTTCACCGGAAATATGTTTTAGGGCCGTCTGAATCCAAAAAGAAAGCATTTTTAGAAAAGTGTCCGTCCGTGTGTGTGTGTGTGTGTGTGTGTGTGTGTGTCCGTGTGTGTGTGTGTGTGTGTGTGTGTGTGTGTGTCCGTGTGTGTGTGTGTGTGTGTGTGTCCGTGTGTGTGTGTGTGTGTGTGTGTGTGTGTGTGTATGTGTCTGTCTGAAAGTCTGTGGACAGCATAACTCAAAAACGAAAAGTCGGTTAAAAACCAAAGTTGGTATTTAAGTTTAATGTCTTTCAAGGATGCGACACGAAGATTTTGAAGAAAACAGCCCCACCCTAAACTACCCTTTACATGGAACATTTTTCGAAAATTTTGATTTTCTTGAAAATGGCTCTAACGATTTTTATTAAAATGGCACATGTTTAAGATATTTGTATGAGAAATGAATAACAGATTTTGAATTTTCTGGCTATAGCTTATGTAGCCCTGTTTATTCTGGATGACTTTTGCATAACTTGTAAACCACAAGAAATAGAGAACATCTTACTATACAAAAAATGTAGATCTCGCAAAAACACACAATTTATGTCTCAATATTTTTTTTTTGTTGAGTGAACCATTTTGGAGATATTCTTTGTTATTTGTGTCAGATTCGGAAAGCTTAAAACTTTCGTGAAATGGAACATCGTTGTTCATTTTTTATATGTTAAACGTGCAAAGAGAACGGGATCTCAAAGCCTTGAAAGATTTGACTATCGCACAAAGCCTTCTGTATTCCCATGTTCCCCTTGTACCTACAAGGAAATAAGCAATAAGATAATTTGTACAAATGTTTATCTCAACTAACACGAAGAAGATATAGGAATAAGAGTTTGTAAGAATGGTTAGTACAAGAGTAGAGAAAGTCATGTGAATGCAACACATTAGGGTTTTTAGAAGCTACAGAATTTGGAAAAATTAAGGTTCAATTTTGAATTTTTATGCTTACCCCAAAGATATTTATATGGTAGTGTAGTGTAAATATTTCTAGTTTATTGTGCCAATCATTAGTAACCAGATTCAAAAAGATTCTGGCTGAATGTACAGATTTTTGTTCCCAACGTGAAGATGTAGGTATGCCTTAAGGGCGGCGTATAAATGAGACATTAGAAGAAAGAATAAACATAGTAGGTATACTTGTCTAAATAAGTCACAACTGCTTTTTAGAAATCAAACTGACTCGACTGTCAAAAACACAACATTCCCTGCTGAGCTGTCATTATCGTGAACTGGAGAACAAAAGGAGTCTCCTCGGCTCCCTGCACCCCCAGCTGTGATACCCACCAGTCCTGGTCTGTGATTGGCTGTGTTCAGATCTGCACTTGACGTGCAGACGAACATAGGATCAATAATACCCACAGCCTTAACTTGCATATCCAAAATACCTGCATTAATCTGCTAACTGAGATATTTTGCTTTATTGTAAACATTGCAGGTGTACAATGTATTACTGGTGAGTAGCATGCCGGGTTCGATTCCCGGATGGAAGATGGGAATTTTACTTCAGCCAGGATTATCTTCCCTAGAACCTAATGTTAAAGAAAATCCAACGTAAACAAAACCAAAGTAAACGAGTAAACATCATTGCCGATGTTCAATTGTTTCAAAGAAACAAATCTGATGTGTTGCACTCACATGACTTTCTCTACTCTTGTAGGTAGTAACCATTCTTACAAACTCTTATTCCTATTTCTTCATGTTAGTTGAGATAAACATTTGTACAAATTATCTTATTGCTTATTTCCTTGTAGGTACAAGGGGAATATGGGAATACAGTAGGTTTTGTGCGATAGTCGTCTTTTAAAGCTTTGAGATTCCGTTCTTTTTGCAAGGTTAACATATAAAAAATGAATAACGATGTTCCATTTGGCAGAAGTATAAGTTCCCTAAAACTCACAGAAATAACGAGGAATATCTCCGAAATAGCTCACACTTAAAAAAAAAAAAAAAAAAAAAAAAAAAAGAATCTAGAGAAAACATGACTGCTCAGGCTATAGCCAGAAAATTGAGATATTTTTATGACAAATAAAATGCATATCTTCAAACATATGGTGTTGTCTTGTTTTTGTACAATCCCCAATATTTTACAGTTGGTATAACTGGACTGTCTACCACTTAGAGACAGAAATAACATGGTTATATTATAGAGCTGAACTCAGGGAAGAGAAAGACATGTTTACCTCAAAAAGTCAATTTTGGACTTGTCTGGTTTTTGGAATCAGCCCTTCAATTATAACGGGTCCTGCTAAAAATCAGGGGAATTGCAGATAGACGAAAAAGAGAGGTTCGCCGCGCTCAGTATGCAAACTGCCTTACACTCTTGTCACGCACGTTGTAGCTCCATAAACGATGGTTTCGAAGAGGCCAGTTTGTTTGTTGTGGCAGTTAATTGCTTTATTAACCAATATGTCACATATACCTACATTTAATAATGTGTACTGGATATATGCACAAGAATGGATGCTTGCAATCCAGAGTTTTGGAAACGACTTAGCATATCGTTACTATGGGATCTTTTAAAAGTAAATGGAAACATAAAACTGCTAGAAATATTATAATATTTGAGATAGGAAAAATAAAATACAAGAATGAAAAACCTTACAGTATTGGATAAACAATAGGATTCACAAACCATTGGTAAAATGCCCGCCGTTCTTTTGTTCAACACATAGCATTCTGTCTGCGACACTATGTACAGCATTTTGCAGATAATATCTTGGTATATTGGCAGTTTCTTGGAGAAACATTTATTCCATATTTCTCCGAGGAAGACAATAATGGAATAAGACTGCTACAGTAAACGGAGGATCGCTACAACAGCACGCTCAAAACTTCGTCATACCTAAACTGAGGAACTACGATAATCTTCCTTATGCAAGATGGCGCTCCCTGCACATATGTACCTATCCCAGCAAAACTATTAATTAAGGAAATGTTTGGTGATTACGTATCAGTAAGCACTTTCGAAAGCGTGGCCTCCACAATCTTCAGATCTTAACCTTTGGTTGTAGGGTTGCATTAACAAATGAGTTCTCCTGACACATCCAAAAACCACACTACAACTGAAGCATGTCATCTTGCAAGAACTAATTACTCTCCCTTGTGTTAGGAGTTTCGGCTCCTCGTATCTCTCTCTCTCTCTCTCTCTCTGTCTCGTGTGTGAGTATGCGATATACGTATACTATGTACTAAGTGTGAAAAAATAATGTGGACAAAATTATTGAATAGAAAGGCAATACCAAGATAAACATTTTGAGGTCAGGAACCAATAAACCTAACTCTTGCTATTTACGAATTACAGAAATGAAATCTTCACAGACTATTTATAGAAAATTTACGATATTTGTTTTGTCATTTAATTATCTTAAGCATGATCTTTTAATCAATAACGTTATAGCCGTTTTTGAGAACATAATGAATAACGAAGCTTTTTTTTTTTCCATGTAAAGGTTAGTTTACGTTGGGAGATTTTTGCTTTCTCTACTGGTAAGTAGAGGAAGTATTGTATTCCAGCATTTTTAGAAAAAGGTCCATGTGTGTGTGTGTGTGTGTGTGTGTGTGTGTGTGTGTGTGTGTGTGTGTGTGTGGACAGCATAACTCAAAAACAAAAAGTCGGTTAAAAACCAAAGTTGGTATTTAAGTTTAATCTCTTTCAAGAATGCGGCACGAAGATTTTGAAGAAAATAGCCCCAACCTAAACTACACTTTACATGGAAAAGTTTCGAAAATTTGTATTTTCTTGAAAATGGCTCTAACGAATTTGATTAAAATGTCATATGTTTGAGATATTTTGATGACAAATGAAATGTATATTTTGAATTTTCAAGTTATAGCCCCTGTAGTCGTATTTACTCTGGACGACTTTTGCATAACTGGTAAACTGTTAGAGATAGACAAAATCATACTGTACAAAAAATGTAGATCTTGCTAAAATACACAATTTATGTCCAAATAATTTTTTTAAAGTGAACCATTTCGGGGATATTCATTGTTATTTGTGTCAGTTTCGGAAAACTTAAAACTTACGTGAAATGGAACATCGTTGTTCATTTTTTTATATGTTAAACGTGCAAAGAGAACGCAATTTAAAGGCTTTAAAATATTTGAATATCGCACAAAGCCTGCTGTATTCTAATATTCCCCTTGTACCTACAAGGAAATAAACAATATGATAATTTGTACCAATTTTTAACTCAACTAACACGAAGAAGATATAAGAATAAGAGTTTGTAAGAATGGTTAGTACAACAGTAGAGAAAGTCATG